>JAWZYV010002907.1:0-710105 GCA_038373885.1 Cheiracanthium punctorium | reverse complement strand
CTTTTTATCCTTCCCAAAAGTGTCCAACGCGCCTAAAGATTTTTTCACTTTAAAAAACCCTTAATGTGTAAATTTATATAGAATAGTTACAAAATGATTTTTTTTAAATAAAGAAACCATTCAATTATTAATTTGCGCAGAGTAATCGCTGCTTGCAAATAAAAATCAATGGAATTCAGGGGCGTAGCCAGAAATTTTTGATGGGGGGGGGGATTACGACTACTACAACTCATATATATGTATACGTGTGTGTGATAATGTAGTGAAGAATATACATTTTGTATGGCAAAAATTTTCTCATGGTGTGGGGTTATGGCCCCCCTACCCCCCCCCCCCTTGGCTAAGCCCCTGATGGAATTCAATCATCTTGTTAGAGAACTTTTTTTAGATTATTCTTTTAATTGGCCTCCCCCCCCCCCTAACTAATCACTGATGTCAACACATATATTCGGTTTCATAGTTCTGATAATTGTTGTCTTTTTGTAAACATTTAGACAGCTTAAAAATGGGGTTTGAATTTCAAGTGAGTTTTAATGTCTAATTCATATTTACGTGTAATCCAGCATTATGAATAAATTATTCAAGTATGCTCAAGTATCAAGTATACTATTTTTTTATGGAAAAAATTTCAAACTTATTTAGAATGTCTGGTTATAATTATTACATTTTTTTAAAATAATTGATGCAAGTATGCTTACTTTGATATTTTATGCTCTAATTGTGTACTTAATAATTGTGATCTTTTGTTTACTTGTAACATTGACTACATATCATCAAAATGGATGAATGCGTATCTTTAATTTATCTTTAATTAAATCTTATGGATATTTCCTATTTTTCTCAAATAAATTAATATTTATAAATACAATGTTTCATCATTTATTAAGAATGCTTCTTTCACCATCATAAGCCAAGCTATGCGAACGTAAATGAATTATTACTGGAGCGATTGCGCAAATACAACACTGGACTCAGCGGAACATTCAAAGATCCCTGTTGAGAAACAACCCTGGTCACAAGTCTTCTCTGTTGTCTCTTCTTTTTCCTAGTGTGAATGAACAGGTTAAACCCGGGTTCCCGATTAAATATGAAACCCATATCTGATACACTAAAACGAGAGGGGGATAAGCAGGCTTCACTAAACCTGCTTATCCCCCGTAATTATCTGTAATTACCATATTTGTAACTATCCCGTCCCCAATTGAAACTTTTATGAATTCCCTATTCCGCACATTGGGGCCGCTTAATTAGATTAAAATTTTATTTGCGCAACATGTCCTGAGTTCTGCATCATTTCTAACAAAAATCAAACCTTTATATAATTTCAAAAGCAAATGAAACTGCCATTAACCACACATATTACATTTACGCAGTTCCGGAAATAAATAGTAAATGAAAATATCAGGTTGTAACGAAAGTTTTCCGCCATATCTGCCTGAAAAACTAACTTCTAACTCCTTAGATAACTGTATTTGAACTTTCGGTACCAAACCTGCACAGTGTCACATTATACAACAATAGTACTTAAAGCTGTACTCATAATTTGTTGATATTCTAGAGCTGACTTTTTGCAACACAACTGGAAGTTAATGATGGTTCTAATCCTCTAGAGCTATAGTTCCATTTGGAGACACCTTGTACTTAATGATAACTATATTTTTCAGAGATTTCACAACACAGTGCTATAAAGTAAGCCTCTTTCTTTCAAATGTCAAAAATAGTTCGACAAAATATGAGCAAATACGCCAATGCGAACTGTGTTCTGACGATGTTTGCGGTGGCGGGAAACTTTCGTTACAACCTAATAAATATTTTTTCGGTGCCATGTCACATTATACATACGGATTAAATCTCAATTTTTATCACTTCAAATGCAAATACAGTGAAACCTGTTTTTAAAGACCACCACTGGGACCAAGAAAATGTGGTCTTTAAAGAGGGTCGGTCTTTGAATTCAGGTAATACGATACATTTTGACAAAATTTTAAGCGTACTTAATTTTATCAATAGAATTGGAATTTATTTGATAATTACCTGATTATCACTGAAATGGCTTTTATATAGATATAATTAATAAAAAGCATCTATGTATTTACTTTTTATAAAATGTAGAGAAAGACAGTGAGATTTTTATACATTTTAATAAATGAAATTAGAATATGTTTAAATTTTAAAAAAATTGAAAAATATAATAAAATTTTGCTTTACATGGTAGGTACTTTATTATTTTTTAAAATATGATGTAATAACAGATTGTTTAATCACTTCTGTACACATGTCAGATGCTTAAATAGTTCATCATCCCCACCTGCATGGAATAATTAAGCAAGGTGTTAAAGCCTTCTTTTGCTTCATTGAAAGTGATTGCAGTTTTTTGTGATGTGTCTTCATCAGAAGATGATATATTTTCACTGCAAACAGTTTGTTCATTCTTATTTTCAGATTCCGTCACTGATGTACTAAATTGTTCATGAATAGCGTATTCTTTAGTGACACTACACAAAAAGTTCTAATCACAACCATATAATTCATGGGCTAAATTATCATAATTATGGACATTATTTTATACGATGGAATTATTGAAATCATTATCCCTCTCATCTTCAGGGCATACAGTGAACGATTCAATGTAATGTCTAAATGCATAAAATTCTATTTTCAATAAATATCCTCCAAGAAGCAGTAACACAAGTAACTGCGTGCATCCCGCTATTGCGTACAGTGACTCCATGGATTATTTAGTGACTAGAAGCTGTGTTACAACTCAACTAAACCAGGCCCGGACTGGGAGGGTAGGAGCCCGCCCGTCTCAAGAGAAGGGGGGGGGTGTTATTGTGTAACCGATAAATAATAAACTTTTGGGGTATGGGGGAGGTACGGTGTTATTATTCATTAATTATGGTGATATTCATTAATTATGACATTTAATGCATTAATAAAATATTGATATATTAATTAATTTGCATCATTCACTAATTAATCCCTTGTTCATTCGGGAACCCTCTCTCAAAAAAGTTTGTGAACTACTTTTAAAATGAAGTGTTTTGAAGCCTTCTGGGGCGCAATTGCAGCTGCAAAAAATTTTGTGTGTCAAACTTCATTCAAGTGCTACCAGTATAGCACTTTTTTTATTTTCTTTCTTTTTTCTGTCAGGGAGGGCCCGCCGAGGGTGAGTATATCTATGTCTGCAGACAGTCGGACACCCTGGCCAGACCAGGCCTGAACTAAACAAGTGTCAACTTTCGTTTTTATCATACCGTGTGCAAGGACGTAGCCAGGATTTTCATTAGGGGGGGGGGGGGGCAGGACATTGAGTCTAACCGGAGAATGCCCGGTTTGTCATAATCAGACCCTATGACTAGCTCATTTTAGGGAGGCAGCTGCCCACCCTGCCCCTCGGTGGCTACGCCCATGACCGTGTGATTGCTGATCATCCGAACAACGAACTTGCTCAAATAGAGGAAAATAAGGATTTTTTTGAGAATTTGCGGTCGTTAAAATAGGATTTTAAATAAATTTGTTTCTTATACATAGCGGTCGTTGGTCGCGTCAGGCAGGTGGTCGTTCAATAAGGAAAATAAACCATTATTTATAATTATATGGTACTCGGGACCGCTAAGACTTGGTCTCTAAGACCAGGTGGTCGTTAAATACGGGGGTCGTTCAACACAGGTTTCACTGTATGAATTAATATGGTTACTAATATACGTACTAATATGGTAATATGTAACTAATTGTTATTATTAATATTAATTTTCAATAAAAATAGCATTAATGTTACTAAAAATATGGTAACAAAATCGCTGTCCTTAATTTTGCGAGACTCGCGAGACGTCTCGCTCGAGACGAGACAGGCAATGTTTCTCTGCTGGACACGAGACGAGACAAAGTGTTTGTGAGACGAGACGAGACAGAGGTTTAGCAATGCCAGACGAGACGATACAGCCCTTTTTCTCGTCTCGCGTCCATCCCTAAAGCAGCACCTGGCTTGGCCAGTGTTTGGGAGGGTGAACTCCTCTCGCGGCTGGGCTGCTGTGGGACCGTGTACGCTAATGGGAGCTGGTGCACGTAAAATCCGCCGTGGCTGCAATGTCCTCCATGTTTAACGCTACCTCTGGAGTTGCTGATTTTAGATGGTTGGTCCCTCATCTGGAATTGGTTCGAACCCCGACAGGGCCGCTTTTCCGCTTAGGCACGCGCCTAGCATGCCTAGGGCGCAAAAGGTTTTGGAAGCGCAAAAAATTGATGAAGAAAATGATAATTAAAAAGTTGAAAACAGTTCACACAATAATGTGTACTCTATCCTGTAATTTCAAACGATTTCATTAATTCGTACTAGTTTACAAAAGGGTGGGTGGTTGGTCCGAGATGCCGTTCTAGTTAAGAAATGAACAAGAGTAGCTAAACCATGCCACTATCCTTTTCTTAAGGCTTCCGGTTGTCAGTCCGGCACACGGCAGATCAATAGGTGGTGGACAGTGGCGTAGCCAAGGGGGGTTTAGGGGGTCACAACAACCCCCATGAGGAATTTTTCGCCATACAAAATGTATATTCTTCACTCACTTATCACACACGCACCTATGCATATATATGAGTCGAAGTAGTCGTAACCCCCCTCCCATGAAAAATTTCTGGCTACGCCATTGGTGGTGGATAGTGGAAAGACTCCCCAACGAGCAAAAAGAACCGAAGAAGGAAGGTGGTTTGGAATAGTGGGGTGGGGGGATAATGTTAAGTGCCGAGAAAGTTAAAAACGGCCCCTGAACCCCGAGCTAAGTTGGACTTCCTCCTACTGGGGCTCATTAAAATGGAAGCCGCCCATCGCTTTCCTATATGGGGGATCTGGCACCGCTCCACGGCTACCAGAGGGCATTAGCAACAACAGCAAACATTTTTCATCCGAAACGCGTGCACTGACGATACGTACGGAATCAGAGGTTAGTGGCATGGTTTATCTACTCTTGTTCATTTCTTAACTTGAACGGCATCTCGGACCAACCAACCACCCTTTTGTAAATTAGTAATGAAATCGTTTGAAATTACAGGATAGAGTATACATGTGTGTTATTTTACTAAGTTTTAATTATTTCAATTACTTTAGTCTCTCAGATTGCCAGCATGCTGCTAATCATTCTTTATAGTCCTATAGTATAGTAGTCCAAAATATTCAAGCTCTTTCGAAGATTTGCGAGATATATTAAACCGTCAAGGACGAGTACTTCAGCAAGTAAACGATAAAAATAATCACTGGGAAATTTCTTCCAATGTAATTCATGTAGTTCTAACAATAGGCGCACCCTTGGAGGGGTCTTTAGGGGCTTAAGGTCCCCCCCCCCAAAAAAAAAGGTTAAGAAATTCAGTTGAAAATCTTTGAAAAATGGAGATTTGTCACTTAATGAGTAAAATTTTTTTTTAATTGTCTTAGAAATATTTTGAAAGTATTTTTTTACAAAATAGTTAGTAAATTAAATTATTACTTACAAATAGTACATTACATGCAGTTGAACTCGATTATTTATAACATCAGTGAAAAGACCAGATATTCATTTATGACACTATAATCGAGTTACCTTAATACTGAGCTAGTATTCCATGGGGAAGTGAAGCAGAATGTTTCGACATTTTATAAGAGAGTTCTCATTTACAAACGAAGCCACTATAACTGAGTACGACACTATTTGTAGCCCCAACTAAACCAAAATCCTGGGTGCGCCACTAGTTCTAACACCTGAGTGCCTTATGAAACATGTTAACCATTTGATTTATGATGTACAAGTATACTCACCCTATGACGAACATTCGCTGCAGATTCTAGAAGAACTGGCTTTTTCCATCTCCGTTTACTCTAAATGTGAGTCATTCCACTCAACAGAAACTACCACCTTTCCTAAAAACACGCTTCTCTTTTACGGTGTAGGAGGTTTTCTGAAAGCCTCGAGAAACAAACAAACAAAAAACTTCTCGTGAAAGAATATTCATTGACTTTTAAAGGATGTTTGGGGCGTATTCGCGGACTGTGCAGCCATCTTCATTGTTGGGAATCTACACTTCACGGCATCTGAAAAGATAGACGCGTTCATATATACGGAGAAAGAACGGACGAACTTGGCTGAAGTCATTGGAGGAAAAATAGAATTGTATTTATTTATTTTTCACTGGTACACGTAAGTCATTGGAGGCAAATGTGTTGTAATTCGAGAAGGTGCCTATGGCGGTGGCGTAGGAACCCCCCTCCCCCTCCGCCCAATACTTTTGGAAAAGGGGAGTAAATAGCCACAGGTCAACACGATATGGCGTCTTTTTCAGTTTCTAGAACCGATGGCACCTTACTGAGTCCTTCCCCCATTCCCAAATTTATTCAACTGCTGCGCCCCTGGTGTCTGTTTTTTTTTTTTTAAATGTTCCCATATCTGCCAATTTTTAAAATAGGAACTCAAATTTACTGGCGTAAAATATGATAAATTTAAGCAGAAAACTTCATCTTCTGGTTGTAAAAAGTTTATTCAAAAGATATATAGTTAAAATATCTAACAGAAAAAAAAAAATCATTTTCTGAAGCTTGCATTCATAAAGTAGGTATACACTAACAAGAAGAGATAACGATTCACTCGCCTTACCATGGCACAGTGGTTATGCCACTGAAAATGGTAGATGGCCGAAGTGTGAAGGTCCCGGGTTCGGGTCCCATCTCGCGGCTGTCGATCTAACGATCTGGAGTTTTGGTAGGTTTTCTCTAGATGTAACATGAATACGCGTTAGAACCTCTTAGAAAGTCCTCCTACCAAGGCACCCCCCTTGACAGATCGCTCTAGTGTAGCGTTGCCATAATCACACACACACACACACATAACGATTCACTGTTCAATTTGTTCGCAATGCTGTTTGCACTTGTGCGAGGCATAAAAAGACGCCACTGTTTGCACATAAGAATTCTTTTGATCTCGCAGAAAAAACCGCCCGCCTGCAAATTCCTTTAGAGACTCTATCCTTTCCCCAAGCATAAATAAGGATATCAACAAAGGGACTGGAGATATTTTTTTAAGGACACTAGCTATCCCGCAAATATCTGTATCACAGCCCCCCTCCCCCCCCACACACACACACATAAAAAAAAGCGTTAAGAATCTCTTAAAAATGGGATAGGAATCCACGGGGATTGTCATTGGGATAGGAATCCACGAAGCAGTAAGTATCAACAGAAATTTATCGTCGAAGCTTCGAAATATTTCTCCCATTTTTTTCCTTCCAGAACCTGAATCTGGCGGGGAAACTGCCCCGGACCTCCAGTCGAAGGAGGACCCCAAATCAAGAAATGACTCCATTTGTAGAAATTTATTGTTTTTAGAAAATTTTTCCTCCGTTTAAACTTCAAAAATTCTCTAAAAAAAAGTTCCTATACTGAAAACAAGATTTTAACAGAAGATTTTGAGTAAAATTATGAGCATCTGATAAATATGATTATTTTGGACATTACGAAAGGTCCGCACTTCCTCAGTTGCAAAAAAGTTCAAGCATCCACAAGAGTAGAAAGCCTGGAACTACGGGCTTTGCAACTGAGGAAGAGCGGACCTTTTGCTGCTCCCAAAATTATCATATTGTTGCTACGTACCATGTGTGATATTATGCAAAGTTTTGACTAATTTTAATGTTGATAGTATATGTTGTCTGTCGTCATTAACATAATAAAATGGTGATTTCTGCGGATTTTTAGGAGGCTTTCAGCCTTTTTACCACTTTCCAACAAGGTTAAAAAGTATTTATGATATCGGTTTGTCTGTCTGTCTGTCCGTCCGTCCGTTTGTCCTTTCTCAACTCCCGTAAATATGCATAGATTTCTACAAAATTCATATATGCTGTTCCCAAGTACTGTACCATGTACCCTATTAAAAATGGCGTGTGCAGCATTTATAGTTCTTCTACAAGACAGCTCAAAAGATTTCCAATACATTAAGCTCTATGGGCAGCAGTGGCGGCCCGTGGTCAAAAATGTTAGTGCAGCCGGAAACATATGAGCCTCCCCCCTCTTTCTCCGGACAGGAATGGAAAATCTTTGTTATTGAATTCGAAAGCTGGTGGATTAAGCTCCCACCGTGGAAAAAAAAAGAAATTACATAAAAAATTCCTATTTTACTTCCATAAAATGGACATAAATTTCAACCAGCCGCTCTTATCCTCAAAATTGCATTAATCCGTGTCTTATTCGAAGTTTCCTTAGAATTTTCTTTTCTAATGAAAACTTGAGAAGAAAAGAAAAAAAGAGAGACTTTACTTATTTTTTATAAGTCAAATCAATCCTCCTTTCTTTTTAAACTTGCGAATCGGTCAGTGATGTCCTCATAAAAAGGCATTGTTTTAATTCAGATATCAATAATTTTAAAAACTCTTTAAAATTCCTCATGTTTAAAGAATTTTCTCGCTCGCCATGTCCTCTAAATGCCAGTTCTTGCTTACTTAAAAACAATACTGCTTTGATGGGTAATTGTATGAAGCGTCTATTCAGGCTTACCTTCTTAAATTCAGCAACATAAAGTCGAGATTTTTCCGTTAATGCATCAGAAATTTAGGTCCCACTTCTGATCAACTTAAATTTTAAAGACTTTTTTAAATGTTCGATTAAGCTTTCGTGTATTTTACATGTTCGTGTGATGGTGGTTAATCCATCATATCCAGTAGCATTCCAAACGCTTTTTTTTTGTCTCAACGATTAAACACGGCCAACAAAACATTTTTTTGTAAATAAAAAACTGCCACATAGCCACGAGAATAGTGCATACCATGATGACTGGAAGCTACGACCATGCTGAGACGAACCTGCTTTTCCTTTGAATGGACAATTTTGGTGTCTGTCTATTTTCTTTTAGTAGTTGTCGTTTATCATCTTCTTTCCATATGTTAACCGGAGTGTCAAGCAAGGCGCAAACTGGATCATAACGGGGCTCCATGTTTCAAAACGGTTAAATCATAAATTCCTATAACACATGGATACAGTAACAAATAAAGCTAAAAACTTTCAACCTTCCCAGAAAAAAAAAAAAAAAAAAAAACCTTTTGCTTCCGTTAGAATGGGCTAGAACATATATTCTCTGTGTCTTAGCCCCTCTCTCACTTCTCGTCCGAGCCAATCAGTTAGTTGAATTCATAAGTGCAGCTGCCGTTAGAAAACCTTTCATCAGCTGAATCTTAGCTACTTACCCCCTATGCCGGAGAGACTGCTTACATAGTCATTGCCATGGCAGCGGTGCTGCTAATTTCTTTATCAGCTCTCAGGGCTGTACCAAAGACCTTCTCAGTTGAATTGCGGGAAGATCAAAGGGCTTTTTTTCTGAATCAGCGATCCGGCAGTTACTACAATACGGGTTTTTTGAGATTTTTTTAAAATTTACCATAGGAATTCCATATTTCTAATCTGAATTTAAGAAAATTAGTTGAATAAATTATTTTAAAGTATGTGCTGATAATTTCAGGTGCAGTCCGGCAGTACTTGCTGTATCCCACGAGCCGCCACTGCATACTGGAGATAAGCGCAACCTGCAAATGCTCCCTTTAACCACAAATTTCAGTCAGTCGCATATACTTTTCCTCTAGCTTGAGAAGAATTTTCGTATATCCACGAGATCGGCAATGCGCACGCTCTAGGTGGAAAAGAGACTCGGCGACTTTAGCACGTGCTGCTACTTACGACATAAGCTGGGCATATAACTCTTCCACGAAATCGCTTCGCCAAGCGTAATCACAACTAAAAGGAAGATGTTTTCAGTATCATTACGCGGGAGTTAAATAGTCCCCTCTTTAAACTGGATTAATAAAAAAGGCGAGTTTTCCTAGATAAACGGGTGACGTCAGTCACCGATTTCAGCACCGAGCAGATTTAAAATTATATATTAATTTTTAAAATATCGTTAGAGCGGATTACGATACAAAAAGGGGAGACGAAAAAAAACCCATTTCTAAGTGTATATATAAGAGTGTCGCAGTTTGTTGACGGTTAGTTGGTTGCTGTAGGCTGCGTCACTCGTAGAACTGTCGTTCTCTATGATATTTCAATTATATTATTTAATTTTCAATCATAAATATCATTCCATATTTTTCAAGTAACATGCTCTATAATATTTTTAAATTTATTTTCCTAGCGTTTCTGTCAGAGCATTTATTTATAGTGGGATATATCTTCCCTTCAATCCACTTAGGAAGCTATTTTCGTTTGGTACTTTTTCGTTAGCCGGGCGCAAGCGAAAAATTGCCAAATAATGTAAAATTCCTCCAAATTTCTTAAAGCCATACAACTAACTGTATTGGATATGAATCATAATACAGTTGCAGATTGGAAAAACTACTTAAGAGAAGTTTGTGTAGAAGTATTAACGGAACGTGAGCAAAAAAAAATCGGTGGTCCTGAAAAAATAGTTGAGATAGACGAGAGCTTATTTACAAAACGAAAGAACAATGCCGGACGACAAATCCGCTCTTATATTAAACGAGGAATGTTTGTGTGTGTGTGGGTGTGTATGTCCGAGCGATCTCGAAAACTGCTCTAAGGATTCTTTTTTAATTTCGTACCTGGGGGTTTTTTGGGCCCCTGAAACGATTCAGCTAGGTCACGTGATTGAAAAAACTCTAAAACGCTCAAAATTTTAAATTTTTGGACGGTAGCGCCATCTATTGAGCGTTTGAAAAACACAATTGATGCAATCTTCCTAAAAGGGACGCTCAAATAAGTTTGGGGCGGATTAAAAAATATACGCCATCGATATATGACAGTAAAAACTAATTTCGCAAAGAAACAAAATAAATGGAACTTGATATCCAGTACACACACAAATAAGTATTTTAGTAACTAGATATCTTACACCATTCAGCTACATAAATTTGTTTAGAATTAAAAAGTTATTTTTATTTCAAAATATCGTCCTGGCAACCAGCGAAAGAAAAAGAGAAAAGAATCTTCGTTGCCATCCCCGCAAGCACCTTGATGGAATATACGTAAATAATTTAATTATTTTTAATTCATAGTTATTAATACAAAACTATTCGTAAATCTTATGTGAAAAATTGCCTGAATTTATTACAATTATCCTTTTGTAACAAACGTAAAGCTAAATGTATTTTCGCGTATATACTAAGACAATAAAGATTTTTCATGTATTTTATTGATCCATATGATGCGAATTTCGAAAGTGTACAAAAGTTTCAGCTTAGCCGAATAATTTAAATGAAAATGACACCCTTTTCAGTCATTCACAGTAAGAAAAAAGATCCTGTGACGTAACATGAAAATTCCATTTTTTTTTAAATAACGGCACTAGATTGAATTCTACTTTAACTGCCTTATTCCGCCAAGTTGACGATAAATATTTAAATGTAGTTACCCTGACGATTTTTTTTTAAAAAGGGACAACCGTTTATAATGAAACGATCTTTGAAACTCCGATGAAAAAATTTATAATGATACAATCGATTCCTAAATTGGGCTCGCAGCCGATATTGAAAATTAATTTTGCAGGTGATCAGCCATCAGTTTAGTTTTCATTCACTGCAGTTGATGATTTCAACTCATTTATTTTATCATCGTATGGACAGCCTTTGAAAAGTTGCGGGCAGAACTTTAAGATAGTAGCGAACTCCTGGGCCTGACTTCAGGATGTTAGCGAAATCGCGGGCCGTATAATTCAGATTTATATGGAAGTTTGAATGTTTTATATAGGTTTTATACAGGGTTTTGACTTGTTCTGCGGGCTGGTCCAAAAGCCATGGCGGGCCCCATCCGGCCGCAGGCAGGAGTTGCCCATATGTGGAAGCAGTAAATTGGGAGGCTGAAATCTGGTTACTAAGATTTTTTCTAATAAATTTTCAATTCTTATTTAGACGTGGATTAGACTGTGTTGTTTTGTGTTGTGTACTATCATTAAACTAAAGGATAAAGCCCTTTGTGGAGAAAATTACAGCGGGCGATAGAATGTCTACTCTCAGAATATTTAATATTTACCCACTTAAAATCAAATAACTTCATATTCAATTTTTATTATACATCGAAATTCGAATTGTATAATCTGCAGAAACATTTCGTATTCGAAACATTTCGTTTGGTATCAACATCCTCTCCTATATCCATGCTTAATGCATAGAAAACCGTTTTATTTTTGAAAAATGTTAAACTGAGTAGTAATTTAGAAAAGCTATCTTAAACGAATTGGAATCGTAATTTTTCCTCCAAAGCCTGATAACCGTGACTTCAATGTAACGTCAATGTCTTTTGCAATAGATAATTCTGACACTCAAATGAATAGCTTTTTTTATTCTCTTAAATGAAATAGAGCTAAAACTAAAATAAATAAAAAAAAAAAAAAACGCTTAAAAACCAGGGAATGGGTGGATTATCAGATTTTTTTTTTCTTTCTTTTTTTTCCTTTCTTCTTTTTCTTTTTCTTTCTTTTTTTTACATAATTATGATAATTTTCGGGCTGATTGCACCAACTAACCGTGTAAATTTTAAGTTATTAGACAATACATTTTTAATCTGTTTGGATTAATGATGGTAAAAGTTTTATTTTGAGTGGTTGAACTGGAATTGTGACAGAGTCAGGGATCAGCGTAACTATATAGGAGCGACGTATTTTTGATTTATTCGAGGTTAGACGTCCATTTTCTTCAGTTCATCCGTTTGTTCTATTATTGTCAACGTTTAAGTAGTTGTTAGGGTTATTATAAAAGAATATTTTTGATCTATTCTGTTTTAGATTTCATGATTTCGAAGTGTCCTTTTTTACTAATAATTTAAATTGCGTTACACTTTTTATTTTCTTAAGCGTGAGTTTATAAAATAAAATTATGTTTAAAGCATATTTATGTATGATTATACTTTTATGGCATCTATATTTATGTATCTATAAGATTGAATTTGTTTATGCAAGATGTATTTTCTTTGAATTAGAAAAAAATAAGTATTTTATGTTTGAATTGAAGCACTATAGAGAAATTTACAATTTCAATCGTAAAGAATTATCATCATAGATGTATTATAAAGACGTAAATGCATGAAAGCGTAGCTCAAAAACGAGCTGTGGAAACATATGATCACCGGCAGCAGCACTTGGCCCAAATGTGTGAACGTGCAGTTCAAACACAAGCAGATGAAACAGATGATTAGTATTTGGAAGGAGAACGACATAGAACAGCTAGACGTCGACAAATATATATCAGGTTGTAACGAAAGTTTTCCGCCATGTCTGCCTGAAAAAACTAACTTCTAACTCCTTAGATAACTGCATTTGAACTTTCGGTACCAAACCTGCACAGTGTCACATTATACAACAATAGTACTTAAAGCTGTACTCATAATTTGTTGATATTCTAGAGCTGACTTTTTGCAAAACAACTGGAAGTTAATGATGGTTCTAATCCTCTAGAGCGATAGTTCCACTTGGAGACACCTTGTATTTAATGATAACTATATTTTTCAGAGATTTCACAACACAGTGTTATAAAGTAAGCCTCTTTCTTTCAAATGTCAAAAATAGTTCGACAAAATATGAGCAAATACGCCAATGCGAACTGTGTGCTAACGATGTTTGCGGTGGCGGGAAACTTTTGTTACAACCTAATACTTCGGGTAAACAGTCTAAGTATCTACAAAGCTGCCACAAATGTGGGTACTTATTATCATAGTTTAAAACTTTTTAACATGGATTGCATTCACCCTGGAGCTTTGCATTTTTCTGAAGAGTAAAAACAAAAATTAACCGAAACCATTTTGGGGACTGTAAGATTGATGTAGGACATTCCGATTTTCCTAATGAATTGGTGTGGTTGTTTCTTCGATGTCACCCACATTTCAAAGAAGTCGAAATTTGAAAGCATACTTTACAATGCTTTGTTCACAGTATATGACGAGTGAAACTATTAACGATTTTGGCGTGTACTGCTACGTTGCAAACAGTGTATAACAGACTTGGTGAATTTTTTTTTTTTATATAAACTCATTCATCTGACAGTTCAACCAACTCAAATTCTTGATGCTGAATTTGAACGTCCTCATATGGACAGACAGATATATTTCTGAAGTAATGAAGACGCTGTTAGTGAATGCATCGCCCAAGATCTTCGCTGATACCCTCGCTGATCTACTACAGAAGGAAAGGAGGCACCTTACGTTAAACTACTTTTTGCTCAACTCTGATGGCACCGACCATCGAATATTTAGCATCCCTCTGCAAAACAAAGTATATGCGATTGTAATATTGAATTCCGACCAAAGCTTACCTGATAATGTATGGGTGATCCGACAGCGATGAAAATCTTTGGCAACCATGAAGTTTATTGATACGTGCCAAGGCATTTACGTATTCATTATTTTACACTTAAGGAGCCTTTAGATTATGAGCATGGCTCGGTAACCTGGTACTGCTGAATTTATGTGGAGACGAGGAGTAAACGATCCATTTGAGCAAATTCTCAAGGATATCACGGTATTCTGGAAAAAACAATAATTATACGCATTCTTTTTGGACAAAACTGTTTTGTTTACAATTCATTAATATTTGTTTATAGTTGAACTTGTTTTGCTTACTATCAGGGGTGCAGTCCTAAAATAAAAAGTACCAGAATCATGGGCGCCGGCAGCATAGGGCAAGGGGGACGATGCCCCCCCTGGATTTTTGTATGCAGTGTTTTCCCTTGCTTTTTTGCTCTTTCCAACATGGTAACCATACGTTAAAGTAGTCTTTGCCTCTCCCCCTGGAGTAGTCTTTGCCCCCCCCCGGGGAAATATTCTGCCGGCGCCCATGACCAGGGCGCTAACGAAATTTTTTGTACTAAGGGGCGTAGCCAACCTTTTTTTTTATAATGTGTTTATTAAATTGAAATTTATCGGTTTATAAGAAACAAGTAGGAAAAAACAATTCATTTAAAAAAACGACCACAGTTCCTCTTTTCCTTCAATATGGCTTGTGGGACACTCGTAAATCATATGACGAGACTGGTTATCCTCAGCATTTCTATGTTGAAGCAACAACGTTTTGATATATGGTACGCAGGGGCGTAGCCAAGGGGGGGGGTTAGGGGGGTCATAACCCCCCCATGAGGAATTTTTTGCCATTCAAAATGTATATTCTTCACTGCATTATCACACACACGTATACATATATATGAGTTGTAGTAGTCGAAACCCACCCCCATAAAAAATTTCTGGCTATGCCCCTGATGGTACGCATTCTATTTTTGAAGTGGAGGGCCATTCAGTTTAATGAACAATAAAGCTGACACATGTTTCATTAAAATTTTTGAGCGCAATAAAGTGATAATTAAATTCATGGCACTAAAACCTCGTTCACATTCACTATTACTACAAGGGATTACTTTTAGGATATCCATGAGCTGTCTTAGATTTGTAGGAATAATTTTTCCACCTGACTCAAAAATATCTCTAAAGCCGCTAATCACTAAGCGTTCAACACCAATATTAAAACGGGTGCACATATTCCATATTTCCTCTTCTCCGTATCACCGTATCGTGCAATGTTGTTATTATCTAAATCTTCGGGCCAGGTGTTAGGATTTAGAATTACAAATTCTTTTAGCATTATATTGCATTTGGATCTCTCCGTCTCAATTCCGCCATTATTTCTCGACCTCTTAGATGCAGTCAACGTAAAACAACGACCAAAAGGGGGAGGTGTACAACTACATGTTACAGCAATTCTAAATATAAAATTTCAACATTCTAAAGACCAATAGTTTTTTAGATATGCGAATTACATACATACGTACGTACAGACGACATGGGAAAATTTGTTCAAAACGGACTCGCCGTTGGTCAAAATGGGTTGCAGAAACATTTATATGATCGTACATGCTAGCGTACGATGAGATGCGTCGAAAAAATTCCTAAAATTAAATTTAGAGGTTGCCAAAATCAGTTTTTTGACGAAATTTGGTCCCCGAAATTTTTCGGGATCACATTACTTCTTTATACTCCGTACAAGGAAGTAAAAACATACTCCAATGATTTCGGATTTCAGCTATGACGGGATCCAGAGTTATCGTCTAATATTTTTATTAACCAAGCTCTGCCCCTCCTTAAAAAAAAGTACCGGGGCTCCACCTTGGCCCCACTGCACCCCTGCTTATTAATAATATTTGTAGAGTTGGAACGTTTTCGGCTTTTATTGCGTTGACTGTTTTGTCATTCGCTTCGCTTGGCGTCTTGGCTCGCGTTTGGTTCAGAATTGGCAACATTTGCGCCCGGCTAACGGAAAATTACCTTTCTTTTATCTGTTGAGATTGAAATCAGTTCTATGGTTTCCTCGCGATCAGTAATCAGCATACATCACTACACAGGCCACGCCTAAATGGTAAGTTTGAGCTAAAAAAAGTTGTGATATAGCGCTACCCTATTAGCAATAACCCATCGGTTGATGAGAGGCGGATGAGTTTAATCCGAGGAGAAGGATCAATGGCCGATCACGGCTTTTCATCCAAAAAGGGGAAAATTTCATCGGCAACTGGTACAAAATGTCCGCTCGGGGAGCCATAAAGCCGATCATCGTTTCCCGATGACTGTGATGAAATAACGAAAAGAAACCGATGAGAAGCCGATAAACTGTTTAAAATATATTTGTTAATAAAAAATAAACGACTGGCAGCAAAATTTTCAAAAAATATCCGTTCTGTTTATTTGTTTTTGTTTTTTAAATGCTAACTTTCCGTTTTTCTGAAAACAAAAAAGGAAAAAAAAATTCTTCCGGTCCCGAACCCTGAGCGTACAAAGCCACAGACTAACGCGTTACCACAAGGTCATTCAGATTTATCAGGCATCGGCCAAAGATTGAAGTACGGGTTATTTTAGTCTCATATTAGGACTTTGAAATTTTGACAAAGTGCTGTTCAGCTATTATAATAGTCAAATTATTCGATTGGTAAGAAATTTTACTTTTTACCAATGCATGTAAGTAGCAACAACATTCAAAATTAATAATTAAAAAAACAATATTGCAAATTGTATAGGAATTTTAGTGTGATTTTAACTTTCATATTTCTTGGATAACTTTTCAAAATTAACTGATTTCTCTTCTTGCTGTTTACATTAAGGAGGTAAGAAATTTGAAGAAAATATGCGATTAAAGAATTGTTCAAAATTTCCCTTAGATTATGCAAAGGCACGTGTAAATTACGCAAATATTTATAGGAATTTAGGGGGGGCGCCCCTCTAAATTTCGATTCTCGATCATGATAATAATCAAGGTTCTTTGTGAATTTCTGTCCTTTTACCATTTTTGACACCCCCATTTTTTTCTCGTTACGTTCCTAAAGGGGGGCATTGTCCCCCTTAGAGGTAAAATAGCTTATGTAGCTAAAAATTTTGTTGTATTGTGAAATTTTTACATAATTTTAGTTTTATAACATTTGACAGAATTTCTCACAGAAAGGCTTCATTGTTAATTTTTAAACAAAAATCCAAATTTTGGGGGAACCCCCTTCCTCGCTACTTTTCGGAGCCAATATTTAAAATTTAAAGTAAATATTATACGAATAATTCAAATAGTAAATAAAGAGGTAAAACACTGGGAGACCTGCAAGGCCCGATGACTGTAGAGTTACAGTTTCGGATAAGATATTGTTTGTCGGTTTCCCATCGGCGAAACTGCTCGTCTAGATTGTTTGCCAGAAGAGGACAGCTCGCGTCACTTAATGTGTCGCTTAGAGCTACATATACGCCCTTCCCGGAATTTCCCGCCACAATTTGGAACCTCATCAGAAGGTGGGGGGGACTTCTGAATATTGGCACCCCTCGGAAACTGCTAGCGACCGCCGAGAGGACTTTCGGAACCACGGATTTAACGTGCACGTACACCGCATGTACACGGTGGTCTTTAGTGGTACGCCGGTATCGAACCCACAACCTTCCGGTTACGAGTCCAACGCATGAATAAAAATTCATCTATTGCAGAAAAACAAAAGTGCACTTGCCGATGACTGAATTCGATGAGTCGATGAACGGCCGAGCAAAAAACAAGCAGTCATGGCTTCTAGGGCTAGGGCTATGTAACAATAACAGAGCAATTATTATTACTAGTTTTTTTCATAAAATTAGTTTCTATGTCTCTTCTTTTAAATTAGAATTGAATCTTCCAAATTTTCAGACTTAAAGGATAATTTGTGGGCCCGGGCGTTTGCTCCGAATGTCCTGCCGGAAATCAGTCCCTGCTTACTCACCTGTTTATACCTGGCAACTCCATAGTTGCGCAGAGGGTGAAGTAGGTAGGGAACCTTTATTTTTTCACATTCTTGAGGTATATTCTCTCCGCTGATGCTCGATTTTCGGGGAAGTTGATCGAAAAAAAAATTTATTATTTAACGTCATCGGTACGCGATTTAGCTAGGCAACCTATTTGCGATGTATCAAGAATAGATGCTGATAAAGAATATATGCTAGATATGCTATTATGTAGCATACATTCTTTATCATCATTAATTAACATGAAAATTTTAAACAATATATAAATATAATATTTAAGAGCTTGAGGCGTTTATACTTCCATTGACCTCACTTAGAAGTTAGTAAACCATATGCTACAAAAGATTCCTTTTTTCAATGTGCACAAAAATAATACATAAGAAAAATAAGGATAGCATGGGAACGATCCAGTGTTTTGATAGTAATAATCCACTAGTAGTTAAAAGACCGGTTGCAACTGTAGCTTCACTAATTCCGTATTCTGCCTTCTCCATCTATTTTCGTACCTCTTGCAGTTGTTGTCAACAATGAACTGTTTCCGAGAGTAAAAAGGGGGATGTTATGGTGGACGTGTTTACCTGTCACATAGTATAAAACGAATTTATATTAGGAGGTTCGTCTCTCAAAGTATGAATTTAGGCCCATCGAACCCTTATGGCAATTCATTGCTATTTGCTGGATTCAATCAGGATCAAGGTATTCCACTAAATAGAAATTAAGACTAGATTTTACTAGCCGACTATTGTGTTACAGTTCTTTTTTCTATGCGTCAATTTTATTCCATATATTTTTCAATGTTTTGATGCTCAATATCCGTGATATGTATGTTACTTATTTTTCAGTATCCTCTATTCATTTACAACCAGATATTGATGCATATCATATCAAATAAATTCATCTTCAATTCATGTTTATCAGATTCTTTAAGATTTTATACGTATAAGTTTAGTTATATTCCTTTTCTATTTCACAGGATGTTTCGCCTGTGGCATGGAAAATGGATTTCGTGTTTACAATTGTGATCCTTTAAAAGAAAAAGAGAAACGAGGTATGTTGTCATTAATTATTCATTCATTTTGAGCTTTCATACTGTAATTGTATATTTTACACATGAGTCGGCGCTGTTATATCTGATGTCTTCTAATGCAGTAACATCTTCCTTTTTTTCTTTAGGATATGAATGTCAAAGCTTGAATCTTATAAATTCTTAAGTCTTTATAAGATGGAAATTCCATCACAGTATGTAGGGGAGAGTGGGGCACATTGGGACACTTTTTAGATAACTTATTTCCAGAATTCTTATGACTTTTTAGATAACTATTTCCAAAATTTTTATTTTTTCATTCGATTTTCACAGAAAGCAATTTCATATTTAGTTTGGATATTTATTCATTAAATAAAATCAATTTCAATGGATTATTTCTTGTAGATAAAGTTCAGGAAGCATTTTAAAAACACCTTTAAAGTGTCCCAACCTGCCTCACATCATGGGGCAGGTTGAGACACTGGCAATAAAACTTTTAATACTTACAAATGGCTAAATTCAATTGAAAAAAGACTTATTAAAATCTATAGAATTTATAGAATAAGTGTGTTTTATTTATAGAATAAGTGTTACAAATGAATATACTAACCCATTATGTTAATGGATATTTAATTTTACATTAAAACATTGTTCTTCGTTAAATTCTAGTAGAATGCATCTTTGTGTTATCTCTCTTGGATTATCAAGTTTTAAAAGAATGTGGTTTCATTTAAAGTCACACAATAATTATCTATGCTACAGATAAATATTACTTTCTCAGCAATTCACACAGTGGTAGGGCTGCTTGGGACTATCTCAAGGTGGCCCACTATTGTGTTTCCCAGCCTGCCCCACTTGAATCACTATCCTGCAACACTTGTCAGAAAGTTAGTGTTAGCTGTACAATGCATATTTTAACATTAAAATTATCATAATTTTATTCCTACATGCTTTTATTTCATCCATTTAAGTTTTTCTTAATCTGTTTTATAAAAATCGCATAAAAGTAACTTTGCACCTTTCAAAACAAAAAAAAATGGCATTAATTCTTACCTACACATGTGAGAGATTCCAAATTTTAGCAATCAGTAAGTAGACTAGGCTGTTATCTATGATCACCCAAGAAAAGTAATTCCTGTTTGCAAATTGAAAGCTAAAAATTAAAGGGCTCCCAAGGTGCCCTACTCTCCCACCCTATCAATTGGAATATCATTCTATCATAATAGCATTATACTAACTTATTATAATGTAGTGAATTCCAATTACTATGCTTGAAATAGTACTTATATGCCTTATTTTTGCAAGTAAAAATTAAGAGCAACGGATATCTGACAAACATACTGCATCCAGCCAATATGCCAGATAATTGGCAGTAGCCGGATATTACAAATATCCGCAATACATCCGGGCTAAAATTATATACAGAGAAATAACATAAACGTATAATAAATGAATAAATTCTAAAAACTGCAATAATAAAGATGAGAAAAAACAATGTTTTGTGAAAATATTTTGTTTTTAATATTTCTTAGAATTTATTTTATGATTTATAAAAAACGAAGGGGGAAAATTAAGTACTTCTATCTTTTTTTAAGATTGGAGTAAATTATTGTGTCAAAAACACTGGTTTTCAATCTTTGTAAGAATCTGGCTACCTTCTCGCCTCACTATAAATTGACGCTGCTTATGAGAACAGTATACTTGCTGTAGTACTGTTGTCTGGCTGTAAGTAAATGCCACCTCCCCCAATTTTGATAAAGAAAGGAAATTTTGCACTGATTTTCCAACAGTTGAAAGGAAATAGCTTTCTTTCAAGAACTGATTTTGTAAGATATTTATCTAACTTTTGAAGGTGAACATCAATGACATTTCAGCTTTATGTATGTATTCAGCTTTAGCATGTATCAGCTTTAATTGCAGAAAAACAGGTACTCATTTCAAGGAAACAATCCCAGAAAGATTTCTGATTTTTAAATTAAATTATTTGGATATAAAGAAAAAGTAATAGCTAAATGATCTAAGAAAACTAGTGAAAATAAAACAGAAAAGAAGAAAACATACTGCTGCCTGATATCCAGTTGAAAGCTTGGCCAGATATTCGGTATCCGGTATCTGGCCAAATTGATATCCGTTGCATCACTAGCTAAAAATTGCTTGCAGGTATGCATATTATCCGTCATCGAGCTCTTCCTTAGTAGCATGAAATTGTATCAAGATCACAGCTGTTTTTGCTAAGTTCCATGAAGCATGAATGGGAACAATAAATAGAAAAAAAATTGAAACAATTTCATCTTTAAATAAACACTAAAGTGCTATAGGTACTTAAGCTTAAGTATTATCCTGGCGGTCTGCCAAGATGAGCGATTTTTCGCCAAGATAAATGCCAGACACTTCAAATTATTGATGGTTTGAAAAATGTTTGGCAACAGTTTGCCAGCACATTTGACGAAAAAATAGTGTGATGGGGGAACAGCTTTAGTATCGCCCACCCACCATTTTTGGTGCTATTTGTTTTTTTCCAAACTGGTGCCAAATACCGTGTTTTCTAAAAGGTTTACCTGTCAGATTCTTGATGGAACTCCTGAGTTCTAGAATAGTGGTCATCTTTTTTCTAGACACAAAAAGGTATTACACCTTTATCCACAGTTACTACGATATTATGCAAGAGCACCTAAAAGTATATGTATGCATGTCATTTGTCATAGCTTCTTCTTCTTCCTTTTTTTTCTTCTTCTTCTTTTTTTATTTTTTATTTTTATTTTTTTTTTTTTTTGCAAAAGAAATAAGAGCCAAGTTTGTTAAAATTCACATAGATTTTAATTTAATGCTTTAAATCTCATTAACCAACATTCAAACTAGAAATAACTTTTAGCATGTTAACTATCTCCTCATCATTAAAAATTGAAGGACCAGAAAGGAACTTCAGTGTTGGCAAGACATTTTAGAAGTGGCCCAATTGAAAACAAATTCTAATTTCATTGCAAACTTATAGAAGTAAATTGCTATTTTAGCAGTTTGTTAAAATCTTTCTCTATTTTTGCTAAAGGAACTTTTATTCTGCCTTAAACCCTAATTTTGATTCATTTTGTTTTCTAATTTTAAAGTGTAAAATACTTACTTTTTTTTTTTTCAACTGCTCTTGCTACTGTGAAAAGCTTGTGCATAGTTTACGGTGTAGTTCGAAAAAATCATGTGGTTTTAGTACACTAATACGAATAAACTAATTAAGTCATGCACTTCAAAATTTTTAGAATGTGTCCTTACAAGCTGTACTATACATCATAATCAACGATAAATCTGTATCAGTCGTGAAACTTTCAGAAAAAATTCTTAAAAATCAAAAATTTAGCAGGATGTGTGACTCTTCGAAAATTTTTGCTATACAATTCCATGTTGTACAATTTTTTATGAAAGTTCTATAAAAGGCACCGCTGTTTCATTTATTATGATGGTTAGTAGACCCCAGAAAGAATAATCCAGAATTTTTTAGAGTCTCTTTCACAATTGGTTTATTTTAATTTGTGTACCTAGACCGTGAGGGAGATTTTGTTTCTTTGAACTACACCCTTAATGATACAGCTAAATGTGCTATGGTATCCACTCAAGAGTATAAGAATAAATTAACCAAGGATGATAAGCAAACCCTGTAGACTTGTTAGTTATGATAAGTAAATGCATATTGTAACCAAATTTTTTGTAGGACATAAATGACACATTCAAAAACAGGAATAATAATCTTTTTTCAGGTTTTAAAATAAATGGTTGTTAAGTAAAGTTGTGGGTATGTGCTTCGCCCCCCCCCCCTCCTTTTTTGCTTCAGGTGTGTTGATTTAGCAAGATTAATATCACACAGGGCTGGGGAGTAGCGCGCTAGAAGTAGTGAAACTACAGTAGCCGCTACTTTTTTTATAGTTTGTTGTGTAGCGCGCTATTTTTTAAAAAAAAAGTAGTGTAGTGTGTAGTGCGCTACAAAAAAACAGTAGTTTGTAGCTCGT
Source organism: Cheiracanthium punctorium (assembly GCA_038373885.1). Taxonomy (NCBI): domain Eukaryota; kingdom Metazoa; phylum Arthropoda; class Arachnida; order Araneae; family Cheiracanthiidae; genus Cheiracanthium; species Cheiracanthium punctorium. The sequence goes on along the minus strand of JAWZYV010002907.1, from coordinate 686,857 downwards.
TTTGGAAGCTACTTTTGCCGTGTCATCATTTCCGGCGATTGATCCCGTGGTACAATTTCTCTCTCTTCTGACTCCAAGCATAGAACTGGAACTGATGCTTGAAAGAACACCCAATCTCTCCCCCGCCCCTCCCAGGGGACACACACCACACATCTATGTACGAGTGAGGGGGGGGGGTAGGAAGGGGTTTGCTTTGCCTGAAGCCTGACCTTGTGCATCTTTTTTCTTTTTATCGTTCTCAGTATTATTTGTAGAATCACTAATCTGCCATAAAGAGGACAAAAAAAGAAGGAAAGAGAGGTCCAAAGTTGATCAGAGGTTATTTTGATGGGGCCTCGAGAGTCTCGTTATCACACGGGCGTGTGGGCAATAGCACGGAGCCCCTGAAAAATAAAGGCCTCGCAAATCTCTCGATTTATTGTATATTAAATTTATATATGCTGCAATAATAATTTTTGTTAAGCTAACTTTCCTTTATAATATCTATATCATAATTGTGTAACAATAAAAAGGCTTCGAGACTTATTTTCTGTTCTTCTTTCTAACACAATGATAATGGTTTCTAAGACTAGATCAATAAAATAGAAATTAAAGGCGTTTTTGAAAATTTATGGCCATATGTACTTATCACAAAATATCCATTAGTTAGCATTTTTTTATATTATGATGAAGAAAAGAAAATTTTCTGGCAGGCGGAACTCAGCGCACACATACGCTAATAATACAAATGGATTAAAAAATATATTAAAATCAATTTTAAATGCATAGTCTTGTTCTAAATGATTACAAATACAAAGGTAATTTTTAATTCAATTTTAGAATTATTTAAAAATGTTTTATTTTTATGCTAGGAAAATAGAAAACAATCAAAAGTAAGTTAAAATGTCTGTAATAGTATATGGGCCCAGAATAACCTTTTGCCCCGGGGCCCCATCTATGTCTGATCAGGGTCTGCATATTTTTGACTGCTATTGCGTGTTTGCAACATAAAACATTTTCAAAACTTCCAAGATTGAATTTTAAAATTACGTACATATACTTGAGCAAGATTATATATAAAACCAAGAATAATTTTTATTTTAATATTTTACCAATTTTGTATTAATAACTCTTATGGACATTAAGTCTGGGATGGTTGTTTCTACAAGGCGCTCAAGTTTGGCTTGCTAGAAAATTTTCCGGGACCGCCAAAAAATTTGTAATTTTCTTTTTCTTCTTTTAAGCATCAATTTAAAAAAATTACGTACATATACTTGAGCAATATTATATAAAGTAATTAAAAAACTTTGTAAAAAACACACATAAGAAGTAAAAGGAAAGAGGATACGCGTTTCGTTAAAAAAAAATTGTACATTTATTTAATGAGTAACAATATTATATAACCAAGAATAATTTTTATTTTAATATTTTATCCATTTGTATTATTAACTCTTACACATTAAGTCTGGGATCAGGGCCGGATTTAGGTGAGGGCAACTGAAGTTGCAGCCCAGGGCCGCCACAAGAGAGAAGGGCCTCACAATAGACATCTTTACATAAAATTTTCCAACAAATATCGAATTCGGAATCGAACCCTGGACCTCTAGGCTATGAGTTAACGGCGAACCCACTTCGCCACACTTGTCTTCGAAAAAATTAACTTGTTTGAGAAATAATTAAGGGCCACCACTCCTTTGTTGCCCCAGGTCCTCCACACCTCTAAATCCGGCACTGTCTGGGATGGTTATTTCTACAAGTTGCTCAAGTTTAGCATGCTAGAAAATTTTCCTGGACCGACAAAAAATTTGTAATTTTCTTTCTTTTTTAAAACATAAAACACAAGGCACTGGTACTCGGGGTAAAAAATGGCATTTCAATTTACTGTATTTTGATCAAATCGTGTTTGAATCATTAATGAAATCCAAAAAATGTCTCCCAGTTGATCTAGAGATGGACAACAATAACTGCTACAGTGGAAATTGTTTTATTTTTATTATTCTTATTATTATTTCAGTATATATGAATTTTTAATCTATATTATTGGGATATTTGGGGACCCGGGCTATTCCCCCCCCCCCCCCCCATGCCAGTGTGATAATCTGGGAACACCAGCGAGAAATCAGAATTAGAACAGCTTGCATTTGCATTGATGTCTCTAGTCTGACTGAGAGTGTAAAAAAAAAGTAGCTGCATTTAACTTCATTTTAAGGCAAGGCCTATAGGCGGATCCAGAGGGGGCATGTGCACTCCCCATATGAATCCACTTTAGACCATAAAAATTGACTTTTTTGAAAGTTAGAATACATATAAGGTTTGAATTTTTAAAATATCTATTTCTGTGTATAAAAGTGAGTATTTTCCTTTAAATGTGAATGTAATGCAAATTGAATCTGTTAGCAAAGTTTGTCTCCTAAAAGTAGCGAAGTAGCGACTACATTTCAAAAGTAGTGTAACTAACTACATTTTTCAAAAAGTAGTTGTAGTTAGCTACATTTTTCGAAAAGTAGCGGTAGTTGTAGTTCGCTACAAAAAAAAAAAAGTAGTTTTTCCAATCACTGATATCACAAGCTATTTACTATATTACGATCTCGGATTAAATAAAAGAACAGAATATTTTGCTACATAATCTGTATTAATTTTGAAGATTGCAATACTTAAGTCATCTTATCTATTTATTTATTTTAATTAAAGTTCGATCCTACTCTTTGTGCAGAAATTAGTATTTTCATTAATTTTTTATCACTTTTTTTTATTTAGTCTCCCTGTGGTCAGTAGTGATTACTAATTTTGCCTTTTATGTATTACTGTATATTAATATTTTCTTATTTATGCTGCTTTACTGAGTATAGGAAAATGATTAAAAGTTGCACTTTCTAGACTTCTCTGATGGAGGTATTGGTTATGTTGAAATGTTGTTTCGGTGCAATTATTTAGCACTTGTTGGAGGAGGAAAACAACCAAGGTATCCACCTAACAAAGGTATCCGTGCAATCCTTTCCTTTTTTTTAATTGCGTTATATTATCATCTGTAATTTTATTTTAAGAAAAGGATTTATGATTTAATTCTTATTTTGTTTTAAATGCACTTATCAGTTGCTGAAGTGAAAACTTTAAAATATTCTTTATTGAGTTGTTTGTGGAACAAAAATGTTTTATGATCTTAATTGTACATTTATTTAATGAGTATATGTCTGCAATCATTTATTCTTTCATGGTTAATTATTTTTCTTTAGTGCTGTCATGAAGTTTTTCTGACTATTCCACTCACACATGACATCAAAGGCATTTTTCAAGGTTTAAGTTTTACTGGTTAGAATTTTAACTGTTTTTTTTTGTTTGTTTTTTTACAAAAGATTTTTTTTTTATTATCAGTTGTACTGAATGTTTGGTGTATACTTGGTACTTGTCTAAATTTTGACTAGCACTGGTCTGACACTGAGTATTTGTAAGAATAGAATTTCATTATTTTTAAATATTACTCAAGGCAAATGAATTTATACTAACTGATCTGTAATACAGTCAAACCTCGTTAAAATGAAAAAAGTAAGCACAAAATTTTACCTAAGAGGATGGAAAACAGTTTCCTTAACATGTTAACCTGGAAAACAATAAGAATGGCATTGTTTAATAAGAACATGAAGACAAATTTCTTCCATTTAACACAAAGTAAATATTGCTCCTAATGAAAAATCAATTTATGACTTCACAATACACACCTGAATGATGGGTAAAGATATTTTGGGAGGTGCGATTGAAAAGGAAAATGATGAAGAGGTGGTAGAAGGTAGGCTGATGTAGAGGTCGAAATCCTTTCCAACTCCTCCCCTCAGGGGGAAGACCTACTCTAGGTCTTTACGGGTGTCGCAATCCCGGGGCCCCAGCGATCTACGCTCTTCTTTGTTCTACCCTCCTCTCCTCTTAGCTGTCTCCTTCCTTTTCCCCCTCAGTGTAGTTTCCTCTTTGGAGGTGAGGGCCCCCCTTCAGAAGCTGCAGTCACTCTGTACCGTCAGCTTCTATTGGCGGAAAACTACCCACATGTTTGCCGTACGTGGAGACCCGTGTCCCCGGAAATGGGGAACCTGGTAATTGAAGGGTGTTCCCGTAGGGGAAATCATCTGAATGGCATTTCCATTGGGACGGGATCAACCTCAACACATTACTTTGGCCTCGGCTTCGGGTAAACGGGAGGTACACAGCGTTCCCCTGTGTATCAATCGGCTGGTGGTATTGACTTGTTCAACTGCTAGGGATCAAGCAATCGGTCTTCTGCTGGGCACGTCGTTAAGGGTGGACGCTGCTTACAGGGATGTACTGTGCGCGTATAGACCCGGCTAGCACTGGTGCAAGTATAAGCATCCCCTTGTTGGGCTCCGTGGTGGGTGGTGCGGCCGGGTCCGAACACCTTTTTTCCAACATGGCTTCGAAATTTTCTTCTTCTCCCAATCCACCATCAGACACAAATATTCTGCAATCAAGCAAAGAAAACATGGATTCTCAATTTATTAATACAAATGCTCGATTCTTCATCATTCACATTGTTGAAGGTAACTTCCATGAAATATCACCATTCCTTATCCACAAATGTATCACATCTAATGTAGGTGAAGTTAAAAAAGTAAAAAAATTAAGATCTGGAGACCTCCTGGTAGAAGTATCAAACAATAGACAAGCCTCAAAAATAATGAAAATAAAAAACTTTGGACTAAAATCTGTTACAGTGTCACCCCATACATCTTTAAATACATCCAGAGGAGTCATATCAGAGCCCGAACTTTTACACTGCTCTGAAGCTGAAATACTAGAAAATCTGAGAGACGAAAGCGTATGCGCTGTCCGTCGAATCTCTATTCATCGCAATAGCCAACGTATTAACACCAAACACATAGTCTTAACTTTCCAGTCTCCTACAATTCCATCCCATATCAAAGCGGGCTATTTATTATGCCCTGTTAGACCTTACGTATCAAATCCAATCCGTTGCTTCCAGTGTCAAAAGTTCGGCCATACTAAAACTTCCTGCCGTGGCCAACCTGCATGTGCCCGTTGCGGTACATCTGGCCACGACAGCGACACCTGCAGTGCACCAGCAAAATGTGTTAATTGTAAACAGGACCACCCCTCATATTCAAAATCATGCCCAAAGTGGGTCCTCGAAAAAGAAATCCAGTCAATACGTGCCACACAAAGACTTTCGTACCCTGAAGCTCGTAAAATAATAGAAGCTCGCACACCAAAATCTGGCCTATCCTATGCTGCTGCAGTAAAATCTACCAAATCAATAGCTACTCAGACTGATCCACCAACAAATACTTCCCTTACCAATACCTCCATCAGTAAACAAACAGCACCCAAACAAAATAAATCCTGCTCTATATCCCAGAAAAATCCTCCAAAGAAAAAGATACCCAGCAATAGTTCCACCCAAGTTAGGCCATTGCTCAGTAAAACAGCTTCCTATAAACTAAAATACAATAAATCTAGCATGAAAAAAGTACCTCCACAACCACACATTGATGACTCCATTTTAAACCTAGACCCATCAGAATCCGACATTAGTGATGAAGAATCCATGGAGCAAGAAGAAATTAAACCTCCAGATATCTCTGCAGGGATCACAACTAAGAAGACGAACAATGCCAATAACATCACTTAATTATGGCATTGTTGCTCTCTTGGAACTGCCACGGTTTCCTCAACAAAAAAGATGATCTCAAAATGCTGCTTTTTAATCATAATCCCGCATGTCTTGCTTTACAGGAAACTTTCCTCAAATCCAACCAAAATCCTACTATTCCCAGATATACCATCCTCCGAAAAGACCATGAGTTGAACGATAGGACCTCAAGTGGTGTCGCCCTGTTAATTAACAATGCTTACCCCCATCAATCACTTAACATCAGCACAAGTCTACAAGCCATTGCTGCTCGTATACACCTCAAACAACTCACTACAATATGCAGCATATACCTACCTCCAAATGAAACCATCAACCTAATTTTACTCAATAACCTTATCCTGCAACTTCCACCTCCTTTCATCCTTCTTGGTGATTTCAACGGTCATAGTCCTTGGTGGGGTAGCAATGAAACTAACAATAGAGGTCAACAAATAGAAAAACTCATAACTGATCTTTCTCTCTGCATTATGAATAATGGGGACAGTACCTATTTCCATTACCCTACTAAAACCTTCCATGCCATAGATCTCGCAATCTGTTCTCCTCCAATGCTTCCTCTATACAATTTCTCTGTCTCTTTCGATCTACACAATAGTGATCATTTTCCTATTCTCCTCTCTCCTACGTATCAGACTCCTCATCCAAATTTTACCATCTCCCGTTATTTCTATGGTAAAGCAGATTGGCAAACCTTCACCTCACTTTCTACTATCTCTATGGATCTTATCAGCGGTACTATTGATGAGGTTGTCAATAAAATCACCTCTGTTATCATAAGCGCAGCAGATGCAAGTATCCCAAAATCGGGCAGCAGCCTCCGAAAATGTAAAAAACCGTGGTGGAACCAAAATTGCACCCTCGCTATAAAGCAGCAAAAGAGGGCATGGCACCTTTTTCGGCGGTATCCCACCACCGAAAACTTTATCTGTTTTAAAAAAGCAAAAGCTTATGCTCGCAGAATCAGGCGTCTTTCTCAAAAAGAATCTTGGATCAAGTACGTCTCCAGCATTTCTACCTCCACAACCAGTAAGGAGCTATGGACAAAAACCAAAAGAGCCATGGGAATCTACAATAACCATGCTGTATCCTGCCTTTCCATGAATAACCGTATTATTTCAGATATAAAAGAAATAGCTAATACCATTGGACAAACCCTTGCTCTCACATCATGCAGTCCTTCTTATTCAAATAGTTTCCTCCCCTATAAACAACAATCCGAAAAACATACTTTAAATTTTAAAACCTCAACCCACTTCTCATATAATAATTCAATTACCATCAATGAACTTATCCACTGCTTAAGACAAACCCCGAATACATCTCCTGGCCCTGATGGCATAGCCTATGTGATGCTTAAACATCTATCCCATGACTCTTTGCTAACCCTTTTACAGTTATATAATAGAATCTGGCAGGAACACACTTTCCCTTCCTCGTGGAGAAATGCAATAGTTATTCCCTTCCCTAAACCTGGTAAAGATACAACGAATCCCCAAAACTATCGTCCCATAGCCCTTACTAGCTGCCTATGTAAACTCATGGAGAAAATAATCAATGCTCGCCTGGTTTACATTTTAGAAACTGAGGGCCATATACACCCTTTCCAGAGTGGTTTCCGAAAAGGCAGATCCACAATTGATAATATTATATCCTTGGAGACCCAGATACGTAACGCCTCATCATCTAGAAAAATCATCTAGTCTCTATATTTTTCGATATAGAGAAGGCTTATGACCGGACGTGGAGGTACGGCATTCTCAGGGATCTTCATAATTTAGGTCTCCGTGGCAACCTACCAATCTTTATTAAGAACTTCCTTTCCGTTCGGAATTTCAAGGTACGGTTACACGACACCATATCGGAAAACTTTGTACAAGAAGAAGGTGTACCCCAGGGATCCGTTCTTAGTGTTACCTTATTTTCCATAAAAATTAATCACATCCTCAACCAACTCTCTCCAACTGTTCATGGTAGTTTGTATGTAGATGACCTTCAGATCTCCTGTCAGGGAAAGGATATGCGCTTCATAGAGCGGCAATTGCAAAACACAATAAACCGTGTTTTAAAGTGGTGTAACATAAATGGCTTTAATATATCCACCGAAAAGACAGTCACTACACACTTTAGCAGGAGACGTGGGATCCATCCGGATCCTGAACTTTATCTGGGTCGACACAAAATAAATGTTACAGACTATACCAAATTCTTGGGCATATTTTTTGACAAGAAACTAACGTTTGCTAAACATGTCGCATACACCCGTAGCAAATGCGAAAAAAATCTTAATATCTTAAAGGTACTAGCCAACACTTCTTGGGGGGCAGACCGGGACTCCCTTTTAAGGATCTATCGAGCTGTCATTCGCACGAAAATGGACTATGCCTGCTCTGTTTATGGGATTGCATGCAGGTCTGTTTTAAAAAAACTTGACACTGTGCATCACACTGCACTACGTATCTGTTCCGGTGCTTTTAGGACCTCCCCTATACAGAGTTTATATATAACCTGTCATGAACCATCGCTCACTCACACCCGTCATCGACTTTCCATTAATACATATTATCGTATCCTTTCTCATGCCTCCCACCCTCTGCGGAATTCCTTTTTAGATCACCATCTGGATTGTTTTTATCAGAATCGAACTTCATGTACCCCTCCTCTTGGACTAAGGGTTCGTCGGAGCATCTCAGGCACTCAGCTTAATGAGGTTGATGTCCTGTATTGTTCCTCTTTTGAGATACCACCTTGGACCGCATCACAAATTTCTTATTTGCAACCTTTTAAAGGGTATAAAAAAGTCAACACGGACACACACATTTATCAACAGTTGTTTCATTAACACAAGGACACTTACAAAAATTATGAGGACATTTATACTGACGGCTCCAAGTCTGCCAATCATGTAGGGTTTGCATACACTGACCAGACTCACAGCTGCAGTTATAGTCTTCCCCAGTTCTGTTCAATTTTTACGGCTGAACTCCTAGCCATTTATGAATGCCTTTCCTAAATCAGCAGAAAGAATAAAAAACATTACATCCTATATTCAGATTCACAAAGTGTCCTAGAAAACCTTAAATCTGGTTCTGTGACCCATAGCTATGTTGTCAAAGTCCTACAGCTGCATGCACAGCTGACAAGTCGAGGTTTCCAAATTCTCTTCTGCTGGATTCCCAGTCACGTCGGAATTCCTGGCAATGAGGAAGCCGACTCATTAGCTAAAGGTGCAACCCTTCCTTACCCAGGTCCACTTCCCTATAATGACATAAGAGCTGTTGCCTCTTATGTGATCAAAAATTGCTGGATGAACGACTGGAACAGCCAAATTGACAACAAACTTCACAGCATACACCTGTCTCTTACCCAATGGTCCACTTTACCTTATCGCAAACAGGATGTTATTCTCACACGCTTGCAGATTGGTCACACCAGACTAACTCATCAACACCTATTGTTAGGTGAACCTCCTCCTGAGTGTCTTCATTGTGGCACAAAACTCACCATTTGCCATATTTTAACCTCTTGCACCGCTTTTAATCGTTTTTACCAAATACTTTTTAACTGTTTTCATCCCAAACTGGACGATATTTTGGGTGAAACCCCGCATCAAAATTTGTTTGCATTTCTTAGACGTACCAAAATCTTTTATTCAATGTGAAGTATCCAATTTTATCTGACTGGTATCTGGATGGGAGCCCCCATCCAGATGCCTTTGTTTCAACTTTTATCCTCCATTAACACTTTTTATCTACCTTTAACACTATCGAATTTTACGTTTCACCATTTAGTCTTTACATTTTAGCTTTTACTAAGTTTTGTGACACCTTTTAACTGAAAACATCATTTATGGTTTTCCACTCATTGTCTGGCGCAGTATGTCCTTTCTGGACCTTGTGCCACTAAACACAATCAAACCAAACCAAACCTTTCCAACTCCTATAATAAAGAGATGTAAATTTTAAAAACTGTTAAGTAGTTTCTGTTTCAACAACAACAACAACAAAAAAAAATGCTATGTGTTTTTTGGAGGACCATTTGGAAAAAGTGGATTTCTTTTTAAACAAATGTCGAATGAGGAAGTTCAAACAAAAGTCAATAAATTATTTTTTTAAGTCTCACTTAAGAGGTAAGTGATTCCTCTTAAGTGAGACTTTTTTTTTATGTATTTTTTCTTTTCCTTTTCCCTTACTCATTTATTTTTTTATAAGAATATTATTGCTGCGCATGTACTAGACTACCATTAGGTGTGTATCTTTGAGTTTATGTGTTTGTATGCTAATACTAGAAATGTGCCTTTTTGCACAAAAATACTGATAATTTAAAATGACCACAAGATATTTCTAAACAGATATTTAAATTCTTTATTTCAGTAGTTTATTTTTAAAATTATTCTAAATGCCTTTTTGGTGTTTTATTTGTTATGTTAAAAAGAATTTTGTTTAACATGAAAAGATATTTGTAACCTTGGGACTTTGGTCTCAATGAGGGTCAACTGTGTACCAACTGATCTATAGTGCTACTTAGTAGATCACTAGCAGTTAATTACCATGTCATTAATGAGTTTTGTAATGCCAATTATTATTTTTGTTGTTTTAGTAAACTCCTATTCAAATATTGAATTTATTCATTATAGTGTGCAACAATCTTCTTTTTATCTATGTCTGTCTTTCTTTGTTTTTAAAATATAACACCATTATTATTATTAATTTTCTCTTTTTTTTTCCCAGTTATGGTTTGGGATGATTCTCTAGAAAAACATGTCATTGAACTTGATTTTACTTCAGATGTGAAAGCCGTGAAGTTGAGAAGAGATAGGTAATATAAATGCTGCATTGATTTTCTCCCCCTTCTATCTTACTGTACAAGATGTTTGTATTTTAGTATATGCAGTAGAACCTCAACTATTGTTCACCTCTTAAGGCTGGTCATAATACATTTAGACAGAATCAAGTCCATTAAATTAGCATTACAGTGAACCTCCAAGGAGCGGTCCCTCCAAACACCATTCGTGGTTACCTCAGTTAGTAAAAGTGGCCACTGGCAGTCCTCCCTTTATGTTAGTGAAAAGCAATATATCAATCAATAGACTCCCTGTATACATAATGCCATCAAAGTGGTGAATGAATTAAAAAAAAAAAATCTTGGTAGTAGACAAAGGATAATATACTCACAGCATCTTGTATAGAAACCTAAGGCACTCAGCTGCCAAATGGAAACTGCATCTTCCCTTTGTACAAAACTGTTTAAGACAAGCAGTCATCAGTTATGTGTTATTAGTTAACACTGGAGTCCAGTGACATCTCCCACCGAAATCATAGTAAAAAAAGTCATTACAAAGACCATCCTTGTTAGCCCACTGATTAATATGATTTAACATTCATTCTGAATGTGCATAAGTTCTTTTCTTTTGAAGAACCTTTCCCTTGTCTAAGAATAATTAGCTGCATGTTTGTTTTCTAAATTCTAGGATATTTGTACGAGGGCATATCTGCTGACGCTTCAACTTTTCCTGCTTTTTAACTTTTTTTCAGTCTTCCTGCAGGGAATCTTTTTCCAGCTCCCAAACTATATTTTTTGTACATACTGACAGAATTTAAAAAATAAATGAAAGGATATTCTTTAAATAAAAACCATTCCATGATGATTTCAATTTAATACTCATTTTACCAGTGTCTTTTTGAATTGTCACAGTCCTCCCTATCTTGCTGTTAGCTTGGTACGTTAGAGAAAAATAGCACATCTTTTCACTTTTCCTCAATTCACCTGATCTACCCTCTTTTGCTCATTTGGCAGTACCTATGCACATGCCAGGCTTTTAGCATCAAACAGTCCAAATACACATCAGCTGATGCAACTGTGTAAAAGTCTAGAATTAGAAACCACTATAGCATCACTTTGAGTTTCATATTGACTTGTTGATCCACTTACTCACTGTGTTAGAGCTGCATCTTGTTCTTAAATTATAATCACAAGAAATGGTATCTTCATACTTTTTATCTAACTGAATTTTTTTAAAATTCAGAAATGCTCTTAAGAATCGAAATATGCTTTTTGCAAGATATGTTGTATAAATATCAAATTATGTTATGATGGTAGAACATCGATATTAGACCACATAAAGACTTTTAAGTATCAAGAGAGAGAGAGAGAATGAATGAATGAAGTACATCATCATATGGTTCTTGTGCAGCTTTTTGAATACCTATATGTGTTTTAAAAAACACCTATAAAGACTGTACGCTCTTAGGCTTATAAGTCTCGGCTAACTTTCAAAAATATTATGCACAGAAATTTCAATCCAAAATAGATGGAAATGTCATCAAATTTGGAAAATATTGCAAAATATTCTGTATTTAAGATTTTTTCCTTTCTGAATATGAGATCAATGTATTTCACTTCACGTATTTTTGGTCAATGTATATTTTGAATGAGAGGCAAAAAGAAAAAACGAAACAAAAGAAAAGATAAATTATGCCAGCCACATTTATTATAAAACACTTTTCAACACAGCGCTATTTTCTCCCAAATTTGGTGATGTATTGTCCTTAAATCTGGTGAGATTTTGGAGATAATCTTTATTATCATTATAGATGTAATTTTGAGAGACCCTGTAAAAGAGCTTTAAAAGTTTTTTTCCATTGTTTAACTGAAGAGTAAACTTATAAACATTTTCATACTTATTATACTATGCTTGAAATGGGTTCATGTCTCTCAACTGCTATAGATCATAATGTATAGGAATTATTTTGAGTGTTCCTCAAGGATGTGCCAGCTGCTCCATTTGCTCCAAATTGTGCCAAATCAATCCCAATGTGCCAATCTGCTACAAAAAGATTGTTTTTGGACATTTTTGCTCCAAATTCAGCAAAACTATTACATTTCTAATTTTTCGTATATGTTTAAATGTTTGTAAATCTCCCGAATCTTTACAAAAGTCATCACACATTCTAAGCATTCTAATTTTAATCCTTCTCTATTAATCTTAAAAATGAATATTTTTCTTTGGCATCCCTTTGTTTAAGCCTCCAATTCCTTAAGAGTAAAAATTGACCTCTGTTTTAAATTTAATTTTATATAAATTTGTAATTTTTTGTTACCAAATTTTTTATTGGCGCTGATGCTAGTTAACCCATCTGTGCTCAGATATTTTTGAGACTTTCTTCGATTTTTGCTGATACCAGCAATAATAGATAAATTTCTGATGTCAACTTCTTGAGCAAGGGATGATTTCTTTTAAAACCATTATGTATAAAAATTGAAATGTCAACATCGTACTGGGTCACGTTAAAATATTATGTGGAGTTGAGGTTCTATACTCGTGAATAAAGGCTAGGAAAAATAAATAACACTTTCGACTGATAGCAAAAATGTCGTCCCAAAAAAGGGACGCTAGGCATAAATGGGTTTGTAGTTTAGTAAATATTGTATTTTTGATTTAAAATAGATATTTTGTATAGCAATGTATAAAATAAATGAATTTTTTATTTATTTTATAAGCTTTTGACCCCACCACCACCAAAAAAAAAAAAAAAAAAACACTGGCTTTTGTTATAAGCTAAGAGTTTTTAAGAACCTCCTTATTTTTCATTTTTTTTATTTTCACTCTTTAATGACTTTTCCCTTTCCCTCCAAAAATACATTTTGTATTTCAAAACTGACATTCTTATGCTCCATAAGTGACTTTTTCTTGCTCCAAATTGCTCCAAAAATGTCTTTTTTCTTGCTCCACAAATTGCTCCAAAACTTAATTTCAGCTGGCACATCCCTGGTTCCTGTAAAAGAATTTAATAACACACACTATCTTTGATGGATAATACTATTTTGTGAGCCTTAATAACATATACTACAACTTTGCTCTGCTTTCGTCGAAAAAAAAAAACAAATATCTCTAAAATACTCTTTCAAGAATGACTGACCATAGAATGTGATGTATTGGACTTTTTTTCTTTTGGCTCCTATAAAAGAAATATAAATGCTATATACACCGTTTTCAATAGGGTACATGGTACTGTACATAGAGAAAACGTATATGATTTCTGCACTAATTGATTTATATTTATGGCAGAACACAGACTGGTGGACAGAAGAGAATGGGCAGACAAATCGAAATCGTAATCACCTCTTAGTCTTGCCAGGAAGTTGAAAATATAAATATTCTATCAAGAGCAAGAAATTTATTCTTTTAAGGCTCAGCTGTTTAAAATTAATGTTCCATGTGCTAAAAAATTAAAGTTGGCAATTTTGTTGCATATAAATCGGTTAATGTGTTAGAAACCCTAAAAAATTCCTATGACCAATTCAATCCCCCCTCGTAGGCAGATAGCCCTTGTGTAGCTTTGAATTAACACAACACCTAATTGGTTAATTAGACCACAAGTAGACTTTTCAAAATTTCCATTGAAATTGTCATAGCTAAATATTATCACATTAGATATTTTTCAGTTTCCAGCCAAATAACGAAAATATCACCAAGCTCCGTTAATTTTTCAAAACCAAAACATTCCCCCCCCCCCCCCCCACTATATTTGGCGATTTGGTGTTCACCCCTTAGAGTCGAATTTTCTTTCCTTTCTTTCTGAACACCACTCAGTTGACTCTACCAGAGTTTTGAAAAACAGGACCATTGTGAGAAAAGCATCCATTTTTGGTCATGTGCTTTTGTGCCTTACTTTGGCTGTCTCGCGGTCTGGCTGATCAATTGCTACTTAAAAGGACCCAGCTGTTTCCGAGGGGAAAATTCCCGAGATTCTCCATCTTTTTGTTTTCATTGTTCTTCTCACTTCGAAAAGAAATAACCTTAATTTTGTTTTGTTAGAAATTAATATATTTTAGAGTAGCATAGTTTAAAAATAAATAAATAAATAAATAGATTATGAATTTTGTTTATTTTGTATGATATGTGTTATTGGAATGTTTAAAATGGATTTTTAATTTCAAATGAAATGAATTTTATTTTATAATAAAAGTAATTTGTTTAGATTTTATCGTTCTTCTGACTTCGAAACGAAATAACCTTAATTTTGTTTTGCTAGAAATTAATATGTTTTACAGTTGCATAGTTCAGTGGCGGCCCGTGGTCAAAACTGTTAGTGCAGCTGGAAGCATATGAGCCCCGGCCCCCTTCCTCCGGACAGGAATGGAAAATCTTTGTTATTGAATTCGAAAGCTGGCGGATTAAGCCCTCACCGAGGGGGGGGGGGGCGAAAGAAATTGCATAAAAAATGTAAGAGATCCTATTTTACTTCCATAAAATGGACATAAATTTCAACCAGCTGCACTTATCCTCAAAATTGCATTAGTCCGTGTCTGATTCGAAGTTTCCTTACAATTTTCTTTTGTAACGATAACTTGAGAAGAAAAGAAAAAAAAGAAAACTTACTTATTTTTTATAAGTCAAATCAATCCTCCTTTCTTTTAAACATGCGAATCGGTCAGTGATGCCCTCATAAAAAGGCATTGTTTTAATTCAGATATCAATAATTTTAAAAGCTCTTTAAAATTTCCCATGTTTAAAGAATTTTCTCGCTCGCCATGTCCTCTAAATGCCAGTTCTTGCTTACTTAAAAACAATACTGCTTTGATGAGTAATTGTCCATTCATAAGCGTCTATTCAGGCTTACCTTATTGGTAAATTCAGCAATATAAAGTCGAGAGTTTGCCGAACATATATTCTCCTTACCCCCTCCCTCACTTCTCGAGCCAATCAGTGAGTCGAATTCACAAGTGCTGCCGACGTTTGAAAATCTTTCATGAGCTGAGTCTTAGCTGCGTACCCCCATTATAGCCTATGCCGGAGGGACTGCTTACATAATCGTTGTCATGGCAACAGTGCTGCCAATTTTCTTATCAGCGCTCTGGGCTGAACCAAAGATTTTCCCAATTGAATGGCAGGGAAGATTAAAGTGCTTTTTCTCTGAATGAGCAATCCGGCCACAATACGTTTTTTGAGATTTTTTAAATTTACCGTAGGAATTCCATAATTCTAATCTGAATTTAGGAAAATTAGTAGAAAAAATTATTTAAAAGTATGTGCTGATAATTTCAAGTGCAGCCCAGCTGTACTTGCTGTATCCCAAGAGCCGCCACTGGCATAATTTTTTTTTTTATAGATAGATTATGAATTTCGTTTATTTTGTACGATGGAATGTTTTAAAATGGATGCTTAATTTCAAATGAAATAAATTTTATTTTATAATACAAGTAATATGTTTAGATTTTAAAGCATTATGAACTTAAAAATAAATAAAGATGATAAAACTACTTTTTTTTTAGTTTAGTTTTATTCCCGGTCAGTTTTTAATGACTTAAATCACCCAATATGTAAAATTGTGTCACATTCACGTTTTATTTACTTTCACAGTAACATGGCATTTATTAATTTGAAAAAATTAATTAAAAAAAATTTAAGAGCTAAAGAAAATGCTTAGTGCTAAAGAAAATTTTGACTAAAAAAACTAAATTTTTTAAATATCTTTTAATTTTTTCTAAGTACTTCAATTTAGCTGTCAAATTAAATCTAAAAATTATTTTTAGTGATGTGTATCATTTTAAATGTTTTTTTAAATATCTTATGCATTTTATTTGTTTGGCTAAATTTTAAATGCTTCCAAATAAGTGATCATACTTTTTATAATTTTTTGCATCACTCCCCCTTCCACCCACCCACAAATAAATAAATAAAGCTTAAAAAAACTCTTCAGAACTATAGTTTTCTTATAATTACTTCTATTGGTATCAACAGAATTTTGCCATGTAAAATAATTCATACAATTAATACATGTTCTGTAGATTGGGAATTGACAGAGTTCCTTCTTGATTTTTACATAAACAAGCACTTCCTATTGAAAATAATTAAACTCTTTACATAACTTAATTTATTTAATTTAGTATAATTCCCAATTATTTCATTTGGATGTTTTGGTGCACAAGAACCGGAATTGATAATCCAGAGTCAGCTCTACAGATTTAACGTGCACATTCATAGTGTGTACATGTTTTTCTTATATCCTTAGTTTCATTTTCTATCAATGGCCTGTTTCTACCTCAAATTAATATTAAGTAAAATCAGTATTATTATATCTCATCCAAATAATACAATAATCTACATATATGAAATAAGAAAGAGAATTTTTTTGTCTGTCTGTTTGTAGGTATGTTTATTCGCTATAGGCGCCTAGACCGTTCGTCTGATCTAGATTAAATTTGGCCTCCGTACTTGAGTGATTTCCTTCTGTGTCCATCGTTGCTTCCCGGCACAGGTCATGGAAATCATAAACACTTTTCTACCTTGTTGGAAAGTGTTAAAAAAGAAAAAAAGGGGTATTTACCTATGGTATGATTGTTAGTAATTAGTTAAGTTTCAGAAATTTAAGTTGTATATGTTTTATTAAGAGGTCTTATTTTTAAATATATTTTAAAAATCGTTTCAGAATTGTTGTTGTGCTGGAAACAATGATAAAAGTCTATACTTTTACACAAAATGCACAGCTTCTTCACATATTTGAAACATGCTCAAATCCTAAAGGTATGTAGACTTTTCAGAATCATTTAATGAAACTGCTTTATTGCATACTATGATAACTGATGAATTACTGGAGGTATGCCTTCACAAATAAATGTCAGTTATTTTCCATCAGTCAGTTTCTGGGAATACACTTATTCTTAAGTAAAGTGTCTATTTTTCTTTCCTTGCTTTTTAAACTAGATAAATATGTTAAACGTCTATCCGAGGGGGAAAATATTACATAGCATTAACAATTTCTTGCGTTTTCTATTTTTTCTTTTTACTGTCAAACAATTAATGTGATGCATAATTTGTACATTTTGAAATATGATATTTTTCTATATATACTTTTAATATTGCCAAACTGTTTTACCTTAGCAAAACATTTAACTTTAAACTATAGGTCTGAAAATGGTTATCATTAAAGCTTGAGATTAAAAAAATTTCGTAGTAGCCAGTGGCTCCACAAAGTTCAGTGGACACTTTGATATTGTTAGTAGCCATAATTTTTGGTACTCCTCTGATTTTTGATTTTGATGCTCCTACTCCCACTTGCCATATCTGCAATTTCTTATATAGTCTTGATATTAAATAGGAGTAAGTATGGGTAAAATGAACGGTCTAGAGAAAACAGACAATGCAAAATGCATTGGTTTGTTGACATGCTGATTTTTGTTCATTTACATCATGAACAATATTACTAAACTAATTTAATTAATTTGTCCAGGGTGTGAATTGAACATTTTCTTCTGGGGGGACACTAGAAATTAAAGAAAAGAAAATAGAGGGAAGAGGTAAATGCTGCACTCGCATGATATTGCATGACAAGTGCAGTCGGCAACACATCTGAGAACTGACTTCTATTCAAGCAAAAGTCATGGATTGTTTGTTCTATGGAATCACCGATACACAAGCTGCATACCATGTACCTGTATTGGAAGATTCCCTTGACGGTTTTGAGCTTAGAAAAAAGACAAAATTTTAAGGCAGTCGCTAGAGTTTATTAACAAACAATAACATACTACCTTCATTTTGACTTCTTGACTTCAATCCCAAATCTTCAATCACCAGTTTAACATTTCTTCAGCAGGGGATAAATAGTATCCCTGGCAGGGATTAATTAATATGTCTCTAGCCAGGGATATTACATTCTTCAGCCAGGTACAATCCCCGGCATCCCACCCATCAATTCACACCCTGGATTTGGCAATATGTTTTTAGTATATAATGTCAACACTTATCATTCTTATGTTCCATTGAGTTTCATAGACACTCTATGGAATATAAAAATTTGCTGCAACATTTCTGTGTTTCAAAACTCTAGAAATTTTCATGATACAAAGGATACATCATTCTCAAGGAATATGCATCAAGTTAAGTTATAATCTGTTGGCAGAGTTGCAGTGGTTAAGAAGTAACAGATTAGATATCTTGAATATTTATTTGGATCTAGGCTAAATCTATCCATTTCTCTCTCTCTCTCTCTATATATATATATACATCGATTACATTGAATAAGGATAATAGCAAAAAGGGGGGACAGTGTGCAAGCGTCTTCCTCCATTGGAGGTGAGAGTGCAAGAAGGTATTATGGGTTCACCAAAACCTGGCTGCATTTTATGGCAAGACTAGAGATGGGGAATAAGCAGTGATTGTGCCAATAATCCCTCTCTCAATGCTTATTACCTGAGATTTTTTTTAATAGATAGATTAGATTGATGAATTTAAGCCCCCTCTTAATTAAAATTTCTTGAATTTTAGCACAAATACAATTAGCATTTATATCTAAAATTGGTCATGCAAACCAATTAAATTACAACAGTTTTTGTGCTTATCTATATTTAACCCTTGTATTAATATATCTGCAGGCATATTATTTGAACTTAGATAATTAATATGTATTTCACCATTTTCAAATGTTTCTCAAACAAAATGTTCATGCATATCAATATGCTTGTTTTAGAATGATAAACAGGGTTGCGAACTAGTTTCTGTGCTGACTTTTTGTCACAGTAAATTATTGTAGGGGCAGTGACAGTTTTTGTAGAGAGTTCAATTTTAAAATGTCTTAAATGAACAGTCTCTTTTGCTGCCTCTGAAAGAGCCATATATTCGGCTTCAGAAGTCGATAATGTAACTGAGCATTGCTCTCTGGATTCTCAAGATATCGGTCCATCAGCATATTTGAAGAGGAAACCAGTGTAGGATTTTCTATCATTTATGTCGGATGCCCATCTGCATCAACATAGCTTGTTAGTGGCTCTCTGGTATGTTTTGAATGTTAGAACTTTGTCTTTAGTAGCCTTGAGATATTGCAGTATTCTTTTCACAGCATTCCAGTGAGCTTTGCCAGGGTTGTTATTGAATTGGCTCAGGAAATTTACTGCATGTGTTATATTTGACCTTGTTGCTATTGAAAGATACATTAATGAACTAATTAGTGAGCAATATGATATGTTTTTCATTTCGTTTTTCTCTTCGGATTTGGGACACATTTCTTTTAACTTTAGACTGTTATCCATAGGGAGACAGGTTTAGCATCTTGCATTTTAAATTATTGCAGAATATTTTGAATATACTTCTTTCGACTGATAGTTACACTTTTCTCATCTTGCTGAAAAAGATTTCTAAACAATAATTTCTTTGATTCCTAAACAATTGATTTCTAATTTGATTCCTAAACAAAAATGAAATTTTTGTAAGTCTTTCATGTTGAAGGATTTTGATAATTTATTCTTAATATCTTCATAATTTTCTCGATTATTAGTCAGAATGATGAGGTCATCAACGTAAACAATTATGACAGTTTCAGCTATAGAAGCTTTCTTGTGATATACGCATTTGTCTGAATTCAAAGTTTTGAATCCTAACATATTTAATTTTTTGTCTAACTTCTTGTACCACTGTCTACCTGATTGTTTTAAACCGTAGAGGGATTGTTTGAGTAGACACACTTTGTCAGAGTCATTTTCGAAGCCTTCTGACATTTCCATGTAGATCACTTTTTCCAAATCTCCATTTATGTATGCCATCACGAAGTCTATCTGATAAGTTGTTAATCCATGCTCGACAGCATAAGTTATTATCATTCTTATTGAACTTAGTCTGGCAACAGGAGAAAAATAGAGTCCAGTCCTGGAATTTGACCACATCCTTTGGCAACTAAGCGAGCTTTTAGTTTTTCGATGGTCCCATCTTGTTTATATTTTGTTTTCAAGACCCACTTGTAGCCAGTTACTTTCTTGTTTTTAGGTCTTTGCACAAGTCCCCATGCTTTTTCTTTGACTAGTGCTTCATATTCTTCACGCATTGCATCTTTCCATTCTTTCTCATATTGTCCTTTTAGGACTTCCTGAACTGTAGGATGTGGCTCAATATTTTTGATGAATATTGTAGAACTATCGTCTTTATATGTAAGGCGATCAGGTGCCATTCCTTTTGTTGTTCTAGGAGATATTCTTCTCAATTCTGAATCTTCTGTATCGTTATTTATTTCTTCATTTTCTTTTACAGTTTTTTCTTCTGGTACTGAGTTTTCTGGAATTATTTGTTCATATTCATTTTCTTCATTCTCTAGAAGGTAAAATCGCATGAGTTTAGGGCTTTCTTTTTCTCGATTTTCTGCATCTTCATTAGGAGTACATTCATTTTCTATGAATATTACAGATCTGCTTACAATTATTTTTCTTTCTCCAAGATACATTCTGTAACCTTTACTTCTTAAATCGTGTCCAACAAAAGTTCCTTCAATCTCCTTTTCGTCTAATTTTAGTTTCTTCTGTTTGTGAAGATAAGCATAAAATTTGCTTTCAAATATTCTTAAATGGCTTATATTTGGCTTGAATCCATTCTCTAATTCATATGGAGTTTTGCCTGTAGACTTTGTCAGTAATCAGTTTTGAAGATATGCTGCAGTTGCTGCTGCTTCCGCCCAAAATGTTTTTGGTAATTTTGCATTTATAAGCAAGGCTTTTGACATTTCAAGAAAATATCTATTTTTTTCTCTCTTCACACAGTTTTGTGATGGGCTGTAAAGTACTGTTCTTTGATGATCGATGCCCAATTCCAGTATTTTTCTGTTGTTTCATTGCAGTATTCACTACCGTTGTCTGATCTGATACATTTAATTTTCATTCTAAATTTGTTTGTGGTCGATGCTATGTATTCTTTGAGTTTGTCTAATGCTTCATCTTTTGATGACAGAAAATTTACTTGAGTGTAACAGGAGTAATCATCAATAAAAGTTATGAAATACTTCTTACTTCCTAAACTTGTTACTTCTATAGGTCCACATACATCAGTGTGGATTAACTCTAGTGGCTTATCACTTCTATAATTAGTTTTCTTTAAGTAAGGCTTTTCAGTTAGTTTTGTGGTTTGTGCATCCTTTGACCGACAGTAAATTACAATCTAAATCTTTTACATACAAAACATTCTCTAATTTTATTCTACTAATTTCCCTGTTTAAAGTTTCCGTTGGAAAATGTATTTTGCCGACACCTTGCGACATTAATTTTATGCCATTTGCAATCTTTACTGTTTGTTTGGCATTTTTATCTAACACCGAAAAAAAGATTTTTATTGCACGTCATGTGACTAGAAACTCCACTATCTACTGTCCAGTTTAGATCTTCCTTAGCCAATAAGCTTTCATTTATTTTCAACACCGATTCATTTGATTTGACTGCTCTTTTTCTTCATTACCCCAATCGCATTTCCCTTTTTGGTTTTTTATTTCCAATTTCTTTTCGTAGTACTTCGAGTTTTGAGGCCCTTCTGGGTTTCGAGGTGAATTATCTGTTTTGGTTTCATTCCTCCCATCATGAATATTCCAAGACTGATGGGCATCTTCCCGGAAATAAAAACATGCATCCCTGCTATGATTATTTTTTTCACAGCAGTACTTTTTTACTTTTTTGCATATTTTTTATTTGTGTTATGCCCTTTTAGAGCTATAGAATCAACCTTATGTTAAATTTGCTTCATTTCAACTCTATGTGTATGTTCATCGATCAATTTATTTTTTTACATATTCTAGTGATAATTCATCTTCGGATTTACTTTATACCGCAGTGATTAAACTACTATAAGAATTTAGTAGAGAACATAACAAAATTGCTATCAAATTATTTTCTTTGATTTCTTCACCAATACTGCGCAATTTCTCCACTAATTCTAGAATGTCTTTTATGTGTTCTTGCATTTTACATGTCTCTTTGCATTTAATAGAATATAGTTTTCTTTATAGGAAAAGCTTAGTTGTTAAATTTACTCTCTCATGAACTGATTTTAAACTATCCGATGTTTCCTTCGCAGAATTTATACGTATATATGTAAACATGTATTATTTGGGAATCAGAAATATTTAAGCAAATTGTGGCTTTTGCATTTCTATCATTTTTAAACCACATGTCATCAACTTTATCAGGTTTATCTTTGAAAACAACATCATGTAAGCTATCTTTGATTAAAATTTGTCCCAAATATCTCATTTAATTTTTCTATTTAGGAAGTTTCTTTAGATGTAGCCTTTTTTGTTCTTGTTTTTGTTTATATAAATCACACAATATTATGATGTAAAAATATGAATAAAAATATTCGTAAATTAAAAATCAACTTTCGTTTATTTATGATATTGGAACATTTTTGTTCTTACTTTTCATTTTAGCCTTTGAATCATAACCTGATTTTTAGATCCATCTTACTGCGTATGTTTACTTTTGTTTCTTTAAAACATTATCTTCAATACCATCCTGGGCATCATAACCGCTATTGGCAGAGTTGCAGTGGTATAGAAATAATAGATTAGATGTCTTGAATATTTATTTGGATCTAGGCTAAATCTATATATATATATATATATACACATGATGCCCAGTGCCAACGCTGTCCAATGGCTATTTCCTAAACCGTTAGTCAGAGACGCATAGTTCCAGTTGCAAAAATGCTTTAAATTGTATAATCTATTATATCAGAAACAATTGAAGTCAATAAATAAATTCCTATAAAATTTACGAAATTTAAATTTTTATATGGTTCCCCAGTCCTATCAGTTATATTTAGAAAATTTTTCTTTATACAATTTCATGCACACACACACACAAAAAAAATTCCTTATACAACCAAAATTCACCAAGTTATGAAGTAACAAACATTTTGACTTAAGTCACTTTTCCATGTTCAAAAATGTCCTGTTACGGTGAACCATTAGGGGATTATAAATATTGAAATTTTAAATTATAGGTTTTAATTTAATTGTCTACAATAATGTGGAGAAAGAAGAAAAATTAATTTTAGAATACTATAAGCAGAAGGTTATATCTATAAGCAGAAGGTTATAGTGAGGCTCTAGAAAAATTTATCCAGGGTCTTTCGAAATTTTTTTCTCTAAATGAAGTTACAGAATTTTAATAAGTTGTCTAAATAAAAAAATATTTTGTCGAAACAATGAGAAATTTATTAAAAAGATAGAACATCTAAACTTTTAACAAATTTTTGAGTGTATTTAAATAAATTGAAATGAAATATCATGTTTCAGGTAAAATGGTTGACAGACGATAATTGCTTGAGATTCACTTTTCCTGCTGATATGGCAACAGATAACAAACATTAAATTTTAATATTTTACTGGAGTTGAAAAACTTTTGTTTGTTACTTTGTTGGTGTTTGTTTAAAGTTCATGATATTTGAATTCGTAGCTTATGGAGTATAAAAAACAAAAGATGTTTAATACTAATGAATACACTAAAATGGTATTACTTTATGGAGAATTTCATTGGAATAAGTGAGAGGCTGCGAAGCTGTATGCTATAAAATTTCAGAATGACAATCACCCATCTGCTAGTACAATATCATATGTAGTGGCGTGCTTAAGAGAAACCAGTAGTGTTCTCAATCATAAAAGATAAAGAAGCATCATGGATTTAACAAAGCACGTGCATGTGGAAGATGCCCTAGGATTTGCTCTTACTCATCCACAGTCTAGTATAAGAAGCATTAGCGAAGCATGTGGTTATTCTAAATCACAAGTATGCAATATTTTAAATACATATGGTGCATATCCATATTGTCCCATTTTGGTACAAGATTTATTGCCTGGAGACAAAGAACATAGATTTGATTTCTGCAATTTCATTTTAATAAGCAAAATGATAATATGTCATTCGTTAGTGACATTATGTTTACCGATGAGTGTCAATTTATAAGACAGGGTGTTATAAATACACAAAATAGTCCCTATTGGTCTCTGCAAAACCCGCATATCATTTGTCCGAACAGACATCAAGTGCGTTATTCAATCAATGTTTGGTGTGGTATATGGAAAGAGACTTTAATTGGGCCATTTTTTTATGGCACTTTAACATCCGAAAGATATGAACATATTTCAGAAGGCTCAGTGACTGACTTTTTAGACGAGTGTGTTTCACTACGATATCTGTCACAAATAAGGTTTCATCATGATGGTGCTCCAGAACATAAATCCCTACAGCCTCGTACTGTTCTAACAGAAACATTTGGAAATAATATAATTAAGTATGGCGGTCCTGTTGAGAGGCCTCCAAGATCACCAGACCTTGAATCTTTTAAATTACTTTCTCTGGAGTTTCTGGAAGAATAAAGTATATGAGAAAGAATCAACAAGTCCCCAGACATCCCATTTTGGTACAAGATTTATTGCTTGGAGACAAAGAACATAGATTTGATTTCTGCAATTTTATTTAAATAAGCAAAATGATATGTCGTTCATTAGTGACATTATATTTACCGATGAGTGTCAATTTATAAGACAGTGTTATAAATACACAAAATAGACTTTATTGGTCTCTGCAAAACCCACATATCATTTGCCTGAATAGACATCAAGTGAGTTGGTCGATAAATGTTTGGTGCGGCATATGGAAAGAGACCTTAATTGGGCCATTTTTTCCGATGCCGCTTTAACCTCCAAAAGATATGCACAGATTTTAGAGGGCTCAATGACTGACTTCTTAGAGAGTGTGTTTCACTATGAGATCTGTCACAAATGTGGTTTCATCATGATGGTGCTCCAGCACATGAATCATTAAAGTCATACTGTTCTAACAGAAATATTTGGAAATAATATAATTGGGTATGGTGGTCCTGTTGAGTGGCCTCCAAGATCACCAGACTTGAATTCCTTAGATTACTTTCCCTAGGTTTCTTGAAAAATAAATTATATGAAAAAGAATCAACAAGTCCATCAGACTTACTAAATCGTATATGTGTAGCATGCAGATGTGTGACACCGAGTATGCTATGCAAAGTACAGGAAGAGTTTTCTGACACAGGTGCATATTAGCATGGCAGCTGAAGGAAGCTACTTTGAGCAAATGCTATGCTAATAAAATTTGTAATATTATTTTAAGTTTCTAAAATTGCATATATTCATATTTTAAAATGTTTGATATTCTGATTTAATGTTTATTGAAAAGTTTAATTCCCTTGTTTTTTTATTTTATGTTATTTAACACAAGTTCGTTTTTTAAAAAGTTCTATTTTCAGTATAGGCTATATTTTTATGTTAATTTATTGGATACACATTGGATCCCAACCCTCCCTCCCTTCATTTCTTCTTCCACCCAAATTTGTTTTGCGTCGATTTGGACATGTTCTGCTTTAGGTTCGATACTCATCCCCAGTATTGTGCTCCAGCTTACAAAAAAGTCAATTTGGCAGGTAGGTCGCCAATTTTGGTGATAGACAGACCGTTTTATAATCACCAGTAATCATTCTGCAGTCGCCTCTGGCGGCCACTAATCTGCAGTTTTAGTTAGCATCATCCATTAACATAAACATATTAAGGAATAGGAAAAAAGTTTTGGGGGAAAAAATAATAAGAATTACTAAATTCTGTAAAGTTTTGAAATTTTTTCTTATTATTTTTTCTTATTATTTCTTATTATGTTCTGAAGTGTGATTGTTTAAATATTTAAACTTTATTAAAATCTATTTTAAGGCAGCATTAGTTATTTAAAGATATGCATAAATACCCAAGTTTAGACTATAAAGCCATAATGATAAACATCTTAGACCTACAGTGAGAAAATATTTTGGGGGAAACCTGGCTATGTCCCTGTGTTTGATCATGTCATGTTTATATTTTGAGTATTTCGTCAAAGATTTGCAGTTCTCAATTAAAAATGTTTGGAAATACCAAATGCCTGTCGACCTAGATGAAGTAAAGAATTTTCACCACAAACTAAAGTTTGACATATAATTAATTTAAAAGTATAACTGTGGAATCATTAACTACTTTCTGAGTATTAGATAGAAAGTTATTATAGAAATTGAAATGTGCAAGACATGTTTTCTTTATGCATTCATATAACAGTAATAATGTGATTTATTTTGTTAGATTTAATTATTTTTACATGATATAAATCCATAAAATTAATTATTCTACTGTGTAATTGAACTTTTCTTTGTGACCTTATTACATTACTGTGTAAAATCTTTTTAATGAATCACTTTTTAAATACTGTATTTACCCACGTCTACGTCAATCCCGCATATAAATCGACCATATAATCCTGCGTATAATCCCCACTTTCCCAATCGAGAAATTTGAATTTTTTAAAATCCCACATATAAGTCGACCTCCCAATTTCCAGATCAAAAATTTTAAATTTATTTAAACTGATCTGGGGGAAAAAAAGTACTAAATATACAATAATAAAGATAGTAATATGCAAAAGTAGTATACAAAATTAAACTGATAATTAATAATAATGATATGACACAACTGAGAGATAAGGTAATGCAGTAATATACAAAGTTAAACTGATTCAAGATCCGATTCAGCATTGGACTCACCAAGCAATTCACAAAATTTTTTCGTCGTCATTGACTCATCATGAAGCATGTTTTCAATCTCTGTATTGCTACATTCTTCTGGGTATGGAAATCAATGTCACTGTGTTATGGAATGCAGGAACAGAACAATTCTTTTTCAAAGGTGCATTTTTGACTTGTGATTTAAAAAAATAATTGAGGACCTTATTATAAATCGACTCCCACACTTTAAAGCCCCCCCCTTTTTTTTTCTCCCCCCCAAAATTTCTCAACTTATACGCGGGTAAATACAGTAGTTTTTTTTTTATGAAATGTAGAAACTTGATTTTATTACATATTAGCAATCTTCTATACTATTAAAATCTGTGCGCGTCTGTCTGTCTGTGTGTAGCATCATCTCCTCCGAAACCACTGGGAGTTGAGTTTCAATCGAGGTGTCCACTTATTCGAAAAATTCCGAGGAAGGTCTTCTGCTAATTTAAATTTCAAAATTCGAATTAGTTTAGGAGATATTGATAAAAAAACCCCGTCAAAAACACTAATTTTTGCTCTCCGCGATTGTAACCCCTGTAGTGAAAATGTGAGAAATAAGCATCGAGGTTGCCATGTTTGGCGAAATTATTAAATGATTTACACTCTTGCATTAAAAATAAAGGAATAATACTTTTTTTTCTGTTTCGAATATTTGCTAGGTTATTTTTTAATTAAAATATCGTCTGCGAGGGAAATCAGAGCAGGAATTCAATATTTTTTATGCGCAACAGAAAAAGGATTTGTAAATTTCAGAGACTAAAGTGTATAACCTTATAATTTGGCGGAAAAAAATGGCTTATATGGCGATTTTGAAAAAGTGGATTCTAGTGGTTTGCACAATTTTAGGCTTGGCGCAATTTATTGAGAGCGTAAAGAAAAAGTATTTTTAAAAACAAGTGTAGGTTTTTCTAGAATTTAGCCTGAAATTTTTATTTTCTGTTCAGAAATAATGCAGTTATTAAGGTGATTTTAAATGATTTTCATCAAGTTAAATAAATTGATTTAAGTTGGGGAAACCCCGCTAAATTTCAGAAAATTAAACTTTTTCATTTGTATTGCTAATTCTATGCCCCGATTGATATGAGTTGGTGTTACGAGCGTATGAATAGATAATATTTTTTAATCCTGCCAAACAAGGTGTAATAAAATAGGAAGTCTATAAATACGAATGCTGTTTGAGATGAATGAGAATATTTTTAAGCCCAGTTAGACTAGCTGGTAATGCCTTTAAATTATTGCATTTATTGTCAAGTTTAATGTGTGATTCATTTTGGCTATTTGCCATCGACTGCCAACGTTAATTACGCCAAAATCGCAGTTCTAGCAAAGTAAACATAAATAAATCATTTCATATTCTATTTTTAACACTGCTACAGTTTCCGCAGCAACGGAATCCATTGTTGCCACTTAAGTTGTTCAATTTAATAATTAAGTGAAACCACTCATTTCTACATCTCTTAAGACCCAAAAAAGTGAAAACGCATTAAATATGAAACAAATAGAATTTTAACATATTTGCGCATTAAAAATAATCGAAGTTTTTTCAGGCAATTCTGCATATTTTTCATTTTATTTCCTTCGCGTGTGACGTCATTTTCACGTCATTGTCTTCTGTTTTGCTGCCAGATTATCCGGAGAAGCACATTACACGCTAACGTATGTGCTGCTTCGGCGGACATAAGGAAGCAATTTGTCGGGTGCGTATTTGCCTAATCCCTCTGTGTGTCTAAATTGAAGCAATGAAACTTTGTAGGCGTTTTTTTTTTAAACTAGAAAAAGGCAGATTAATGTCGTTAACGTGGAAGAAGCGATATGGAAAGCTATTTAATTGATTGCCATAATGCGAAATGATAATAGATTATTCACATGCGCAAAGCAACAAAATTTCAAAAGTATGAAAAGTCAGGAATATGAAATGAAAATCCAAAATAAATCACCAGAGACTATAGGATAAGCATCGTGTACGAGAGTGATATTGCAATCATGTACATAACAAAGGCACTTGCAAGGAATACAAAATATAATATGAAATTAATTGCTCTTTCTTCCCATGGCGTTTGTGGAATCTTTCCGAATAACGGGATCCGATGTGCTTAGAATATTTCATATAAATTACTTACATGTTAAAGTTCTATTTATTTTTTCATTTATATTCCAGTTACTCCAGTTACAAGACCAAGAGCTCTAGAAACGATTTCAGATTTTGTTTAATATTGAATTTGACACTATGCAATTAATCTATGCAGTGGCGGCTTTTCAGGTGAAGTAGGTGAAGTGCCTCTTCACCAAGTATTGTAAGTAACAAAAAATTGTGTAACGTAAGCAAGCCATAATCCTTTTTCAAATTTAGTCTGTAAGAATACACTTAAATTTCTGATGAAAGCCCAATTGCCATAAGACTATGTGCTAAATCATGCTCTTACTATCAGTGAAGCCAAACTCTCTTCCCTCTCCTCCCCTTGAATAGAATCCCCGCATAGAAACCGCGCGGTCAAAGAAAGCTTCAAAGACTTGTGTCACGATTGGTCCATTGTTAGAGTCACGTGGTACGCGGGTTCTGACGGGGTGAGTTGTGAAGTGCTAAGGAAAAATTATCTCTTCTACTGCACTTATTGGGGGGGGTTGCCATGGTAACCCCAAACGCTTCATTCAGTTTTACAGCTTCACTTTCTATCAGGTGAAGAGATCCCTCAGAAAACGGTCTGTCTCTTCAAGTGAGAGAAAACCCAGCATAGTGCATACGAGACGCTGGGCAGGCCGTATTAAAGTGCTCTCTGGCGATTTGTGTAGGAAAATGAAA
This sequence comes from Cheiracanthium punctorium, assembly GCA_038373885.1. Taxonomy (NCBI): domain Eukaryota; kingdom Metazoa; phylum Arthropoda; class Arachnida; order Araneae; family Cheiracanthiidae; genus Cheiracanthium; species Cheiracanthium punctorium. The sequence goes on along the minus strand of JAWZYV010002907.1, from coordinate 657,052 downwards.
CCACGTGATTTGTTTGAGATTTTGGCACATGAGATTTTTACTGCTGTCTTTTGAAAATTCTAGAGTTTCTTCTTGTGTTAATTTTAATGATAATAATAGTTAGTTTCTTTTCTGTTTATTCACCTTCATTATGTTTCCTGTAAATGATATTGTCTGTAATGTATTACAAACACCGTTTGGTCGGTGGAATGATGACGATAAAAGAGATGTTATTTCTCGTGGTCGACATAGAGCCTGATTAGCAAAAAGGCTCAAGAAGCTTAACCTTCCCGTCATAATTTGAAGGGGGCTCAAAAATGACTACAAAACGGATAAAAATTCAAAATTTTGTTTTTAAATGATCTTCTAAGTTATTGTAAAGATTTTTAATGAAGAGAAGTGGAAAGCTATTTTTAAGGTATTTTAGAAGTCTTGATACTCCATGCAGTAATATTTCTAAATTAGTTCAGTATGCGATGTCTATACTTGGGATATTTGTTCCAGTTGAGACAGAATTTTCTATTATCAGGAACATTTGGTCGGTAGAAAGGGGTAAACTTTCAATATGTAATGTTAAAAATCGTCTAAAGGTCAAAATTAATTCTGAACTTCCATGTTGTGATTTTTATGATGTCACCAAAACGAACAAAGAATTCCCGAAAAAAGCCCCATGTCTCATGAAAAATATATGACTAAATAAATAAAGTTTATTGTTTCAGTAGTAAGGAAATGTTTTTAGTTTACTTTTTACAGTAATTTTAAAAATACTGTAAAATCTCATTACAATTAAGTAAAGTATTGCGAAGATAATGAATAATATATTTTTATCTAAGGTAAATTTCAAATTAATTAAAAAAAAATTTTTTTCAAATAAAATCATTAGAACTAATTAAATCAATTAAATATCCCTTTAACAAAGAAAATCATTAAAAACTTTACTTAATCCAAACAAAAAGGGGGTAGGAGGCCCGAAATGAGACTGAGCTTCCCCTCACTTCAAAGGTTAATCGGGCCCTGGGTCGACCAGTGGAGGCATTAGGAATTAATGCATCGCTGAAAGATTAAAAATTTCTTTCCGCAGAAAGGCCTGTGCCACCGCCTAATTACCATGCTTAATGGACATGGGCACCGGCACCATAGGGCAAGGGGGGCTATGGCCCCCTCTGGATTTTTGTATGCAGTGTTTTCCCTTGCTTTTTTGCTCTTTTCAACATGGTAACTATACGTTAAAGTAGTCTTTGCCCCCCTTGAATAGTCTTTGCCCCCCTGGAGTAGCCTTTGCCCCCCCTGGGAAATATTCTGCCGACGCCCATGTTAATGGCTGCATCAGGTGTTTTTCATAATATTTTGGTATCAAGCTCTTCACCTGTTTTTTTTATCACGAGCCGCCACTGAATCTATGTTAAAAATAAAATATGAAATTAGTTATTTATTTAGTGTGAATTGGCAGTGAGATCAACATTAGTTTTATGTAACAAGTGTGCTACTGTATTAAGAGTTCAGTAAGGGTAATAAGCTTTTCCGCTTAAGTTACGTCACACATGTTTCCATTTACGAAAGCGACAAGATCTTCACGGAAACAGGATGCATTTTTGGTTTCTGAACGTACAATGTGCATCGATTGCTTTGTGTAGGTTTTTTAAATTTGGGTAAAATTTAATAAAGTCATCTGCAACCTAACTGTGCTAATGCATTGTCTACGCTTTACGAAATGCAAGATAAGATAAAATAGTATTCAACATCATGTAATGTTATTCATATGGTATGTATGAATGCTATAAATTAAACCTAAAAAAGAGAATTATATGATGTAGAAATAAGGCATTTTTTGAAAGAGAAAAGTTTAGTCTGCATACCGTAAAGTTCTTACTTTTCTGATCGCCAGTGACAGTGATGTGGTTTTTGTGTCATCATGTTGCAATCGTCTCAAATTTCCACTCATGGAGTCAGCTTTTCATCAGAATTCCAGCAATTTTTCACTATTAGAGATTCCTATCACTGGGTTTAATTCGAATTATATATCTAAGGAAAATATTCGTCTCCTACCGTGCGGAGAACGGGTAAGCAGCTAGTACATTTATTAAATGTGGTGGTCTTAAATTTAGTCGAATTTCATCGAGTGCCCTGAACATTTACCAACTTAAAAAAAGAAGGCAGTTCTATGTTAAGTGTATCTATTTTTTATTTTATTTTTTGCAATGCATATATAGCTATAATTTTTTACCATGTAAACCGATTCTCAAAATTCCTTTTTTTGTATTGGAAAGCAGGTAACTCAGAGTTTGTCTCATATTAATTTGGTCACAATCTGATGATGAGGATATTAGAAAAATCAGGAAAAAATTGCCAATTAAAAGTATTACTTAAATGATTGTCATTAACAATGCTGCTCTTACTTCAAAAGTCACCAAGCTTTTGGCAATTTATCAGCAAGTTTGGCATAAAAAAATAATCTTCCAAATATGAACTCAGCTTGGTGATATCTTATGTTTGGCAAGAAATTGCCAAAGCTTTTTATTTTATAATGTAAATAAAGGGGCAGCTTGGTTATTTGCCAGATGGCAACATGAAATATTGCATGCTCAATACACCAATCTGTCAAGAATTAAGCATAAGAATATATGTAGAACTGTTTTAATGGCAACCTTAATGGAAAATGATTATCAATAACTAGCGGCTACCCGCGACTTCGTCCGTGTCGGCTTTAGAATTAGGTCCTGAGAGAAACGAAGCATGTGTGAATAACAAATATGTTTGTGACTTAAGAAACTGCATTTAAATATTATTTGCCTTTTTACTTATTTTAAATGAAGTATAATGCATGGTAGTATACTTCATTTAAAATAAGAGAGTATGCAGAATTACTAAATATAGATTTTTTTCAGGCATTTGGCGAATAGAGACAGTTGCGACAGTATTTGCGAACTGTTTTGAGTGTCCTTGTAAAAGAAATATTTATGTTATATGCATGAATTTTAGCCTATGTTAATCAGGAATAGTGCAGCTTTTTATTAGCGAAAAAGTTTTAGAATCGGTTCTGTAGTTAAAGAGATACCCATAGAGCGTAATGTATTAGAATTATTTTGAGTGTTCCTGTAAAGGAACTATTTGCGCTGCATGCATGAATTTTAGCCTATAATACTCAAGAATAGTGTAGCGTACTATCAGTGAAAAAAGTTTAGGAATCGGTTCAGTACTTACAGAGATACACATAGAGCATAATGTAATTCTTATTAGCATCTCTGTAACTATCTGTAATATATGCGGGAGGTGCCACGTTCAAACCCCGGTCGTGCCTGTCGACCTAGCCGCTCGCAGTTTTCCGTGTTTTTTTTTCCAAAACCTCGCAAAAATACGCGCTAGGATCCCTTAGAAAATTCCACACACAGGAATTCTCCATATAGGCCTAGGACCCTAGTGCAGTCAATCGGTCTTAATCCACGAACAAACAAACTTTAATACTCAGGAATAGTGTAACTTTCAATCAGTGAAAAAAGTTTTAAAATCGGTTTAGTAGCTACAAAATTTCTATAGAGTGCAATACATTAGAATTATTTTGAGTGTCTTTGTAAAAGAATTATTTATGCTATATGCTTGAAAGTTTGCCTGTATGTTAATCCAGGGCATAAGCTATCTTCATTACAAATATTTCCAACCATTTTTGTGTGATTCAGTCAAAAACTTCCAAACATATAAACGTACACATTTATATTATTGGTAGGATTTGGAAATTTATGAACTTTAACCCCTTCACGACGGGGAAGCGCAAACGCCCACTTATCTTTGAGACCGGCGGTCTCTCTCACTTCTGTCCAAGGCTGGAGAATTTTTTGCTATTAACCCTAAATCCATGAAATTACAGAAATATCAACATGTTGTTTAATAATGTTCCGTAGAGTGAGTATTTAAACGGTTCTGTAATTATATTTAAACGTTTATTGCTGGCACGTATACGTGACAGTCGGCACAAAAGGGTTAAGAAGCACATCTGGAGGTACTTGCGTATTATCCCGGCGGTCATTCCCGCCAAACTGTTTTTCCGTCAAATGAGTTGCCAAACTGTTGCCAATCGTATTCAAAACCATTAATAATTTCATGTGCTCGGCAAAAAATCTCTTGTCTTGGCGGACCGCTGGAATAATAATACGTAAGTACACTTTTCTTTACTTATGCTTTTTAATTTGGCGTAAAATCAACATAATTTCCATACCAATTCATGTTTTTCAAATGCATATGATTTTGTAAATAGAATTTCTATTTCAAAAGCATAAAACATTTTGTGCGGACGATAAAACGGTTTTTAATTAATAGTTAGAAAAGTACTTAAATTTTAAAATTCTGAGCCTCAAGTACACTTTACCGAAGTCATGGGTCCAGGCATGCTCAAATTTTCAAAGCTCACGGCTAGAGTAGCTTTCTGTAGATTTGTCTGGAGAACATTCATTTTTATTATTAGAGATAGATAGATTTGGCATGAAACTGGCATAATTTCCATATTATTTAATGTTTTTCAGATGCACATGCTTCTTCATTGAAGTAATAGCATTCTTGTTAGCTCAAAACATGAATCACTTGATACGGGCAAAATTCGCCACGCATGGCAACAAAAACGGTTTTTAATTAATAATTAAAGAAGTAATTAAAAATCTAAAATTCTAAGTAGCCTATAACCTTCTCCAGGGTCCCATGTATATCTAAAACCCAAATTCATTATAATTTATTCAGCAGTTTAGGTGTGAAAGCGTCATAAACAAACAAACTAACTAACTCACTTTCGTATTTATAATATTAGTTAGGATGTGCGTGTACAAGTCCCCAAAGAATTAAAAATTGCCATTGGCGGTTAATATCAGCTGTTTCAGAATAATTTTTCATTATAGTGAAAAAATTTATTTATTTATTATTATTATTATTATCTCCCCCCCCCTCCCCCTGATCAATGATTGTAATGCTGGCCTGGTTGGTCAGTTATAATGCACCTCTTAAAGGGTAAGCCAGAAACAAATTTATAAGGTGGTTTTAAACAGTTTATAATTGATAGGCAAACATTGGATGATACATTGCACGTTTTTTTTTTCTTTTAAAAGCTTATTAATCATATCCTTTTCAACAGGTCTGTGTGTTTTGTGTCCCAATAGCAACAATTCTCTGTTAGCCTTCCCTGGTTGCAAAACTGGTCATGTTCACATAGTGGACCTGGCAAACACAGAAAAAGCTCCCCTAGATATTACAGCTCATGAAGCCTCTTTAAGTTGCATTGCCTTAAATTTGGTTGGAACAAAAATTGCTACAGCATCAGAAAAGGTATGCACTCATAACTTAACTGCCATAACTGTTGAATGCTATGGGTTAATTTAGATGTTACACTCATTCAGTCAGTTTGTTGATGTTTTTAACCATTATAGTGAATGTAAAACTCAAATATTTAAGTTCAGGCTCAATTTTGTATGCCCAAAGTTTATCTGGTTTCTAAAATGCATGTGTAAAAGTGCATATTTTTAAAATCTAACTACACTTTAGCTATTATAATTATACTTAACACATAGAGAATTCAGATTTTGTTTAAATTATACAAAAATTGCTACATGGAAGCAACCAATGAAAGTAATGAAGATTATGAAGAGGAATTAAAAATGTTAAAGGTGTTATGACAGTTGCTCAAAATTTAGAAATATAGAAGGGGAAATGTATGGCCTGGAATCATCTTAAGATAAATTAAAAGAACATTCTGAGAACAGTAAATAAAAAAATTCACCTGAAGTGAAAGATTAAATATTATGATTGGTGAAATAAAACAATATTTTGGAAAGTAGAACAAACCTCTAAATGTTGCTATAAATTCAAGCAAATCTAAAGTAACCTGTTTGCATTAAAAGTCTATGAATTTTTTCAGCAATATTTGAAAGAAAAAAGGTCTTTAGAAGTCTACTCTGCTAATAAAAAATTACATCTGATAGAATTAATTTTTCACGTTTTAAATACCACTTACTGAACTTAGTCAGTAGGTAGTGAACTTACTGATCTTAGTTGATGATAAATTTCTGTCATTGTACTTGCATAATAAAACAAGAATAAGATGGAGAAAATGTGATTGGCAAGGACTCTTAATTGGTTAGTCCATGGTTGTTGCTGCTTTAGATTTCTGCATTATGGTACATGTAGATAACTATTTTATTTGTTTAAAAACAAATAGTATCTTTTCAATTGAATACATTGGTAAATTTTCATTTTTGGAATTCACAGATATTATTGTTTCACATGACCTGTTTTGGGGAGAGAAAGAAAAAAAAAAGATTTAATAACTCCATGTAGTATGTGAAACAGAAATCAGTTCCCTTTTTATTACATATGGATTATTATTATTATAGTTACAACTTTCTTTTATGTTTAAAACTAGTATTTAATATTACATTTTCCTTGTTCCATACATATTTTAATTTAAGGTATATTTTATTGCTCAGAACAAAGAAAATCAATCCAAATTAAAAAAAATATATATATTTATACTTTAATGAACTGTTCATTAATGTTCCACTTATGCATTAATGAACTGCTGCAAAGTTTTGATATATGTTTATTGATCTGAGATGCTGTACTATGTGTTAGCTAATTCTGCCTTAAAATAATGTCTGCCTTAAATTTTAGACTTATTTCAACATTTGCATAGCAACTGAAACTTTACTTCCTATTGTTGAGATGAGTTAATTGCAAAAAAAAAAATTTCCCACTGTTTGGTCAAATAGGGATCAGCATTTTTAAAATTTTAATCTTTCAAAAAAGTATGTGCAACATATCTAGGTATTAAAAGTAGTAAATCAAGACAGACAGTAAAATAAGTTACACGTAAGTTTTTAACTTTTTTTGCAGTAATCTCTGACCACTCAAAGTTAGGTGAAAATATGTACATGGTATTTTTTTTTATACAAATATAATTTTAAAAAGCCTAAGTTTCCCCTCCCCCATATTTGCATAGCTTTGTTTTTTACTGGTATTTTAATTCTATTCACATTTGATGTATTTTTACTATGACATGTTGAATGCAGAGTGGCACTTGATTTCAGTTTGCTGTTGCAATGCTAATTATTTATTGAACCAGTGGACATTAACCAAATTTATACAAAATGTATAAACTTCACTCATGTCATTAAAAGTGTAAATGTGTGAAAGTTAATAATATTAATGACTGAATCCCTATCTACTAGTTTACTATTTGCTAATCACAATATTTCCTTTCTCTTTCTCTGGAATTTGACAAATATTTAATAAATTTTCTTTTTCTTGTTTTTAGGGCACATTAATTCGAATCTTTGATACAACATCCGGTAATTTATTAAATGAACTTAGGAGAGGAGCTAACCAAGCAAATATATATTGGTATGTTGGTACAAGATTACTGTTTTCATGAAATATGTATTGTGTATTTAATTTTGGAGTTTAAAATTAAGAAAAAAAAAAAAAAAAAAAAAAAAAAAAAAAAAGATTTTAAAAGTGTGCCTTTAATCGTTAGATTTCAGTTACAATAAAATCTGCCTTAAACAGGCAGTTTATTAAGCAAAAGTATCTCTTGGTCTATTGAGTACAACCTTTATTCAATGAGAACCTGTCTTTAGCAGAAAAATGTTTTATTTCTTATGGTTCTATTTTTGAGAAGTTTTATTGTATTTGACATGGTTATTGTTGCAATAAAGAAAACAAGTATAAAATGCCATCAGTGTTTTTAGGTCTAACTTCATATTAGCAATATAACATAACAACATATAAAGAATGACTTGATGAATTTTATATAGATTTAATAGTTACAACTAAATTATGCAATTATTTGAGTACTGGAATTACTTCTTTTTCTTAGATAATATTAGCTTTTACTTTAAAAAAGAAAATTCTGTATATTGTATAGCACAATATTTTTTTTAATTAATTCACGTTTTAAAAAAATATTTTCCCCTCTATTTAATTTAGTATCAATTTCAATTTTGACTCATCCCTCATTTGTGTATCAAGTGATCATGGAACAGTACATATTTTTGCTGTTGAAGACAGCAAACGGAACAAACAATCAAGGTATGCCTATGGAGTTTATTTTAACTATGCGTGGCTAAAATGGATAAGAATTTAACTTTTAAAATTACTTTTTTCCCCCCTCAATTTAGAGTATTAGTATTGTATTACATTTTATTTTGATAAAATCTAATAAAATTGGGTTTTAAATTTCATTTTCCCTGTGCATTTAGTCAAATTGTGCAAAATTACTTGGCAGTGGCATAAGAATTTCAGCGCTCTTTCAATATGTGTATGTTTTGAATGTAAGCATTAAGAAGCAGTTAAATAATTTTTATTTTTTAATTTTTAGTTTAGCGTCTGCCTCATTTTTACCTAAGTATTTTAGTTCTGTGTGGAGTTTCTCGAGGTTTCAAGTGCCTGGAGGGTCTCATTGTATATGTGCTTTTGGAACAGAACCCAATTCAGTCATTGGTAAGATAGTGATCTTCATCCAACTATTTTCATTGAATTGTTAATCCATACAAATATTGTTTTATGTATTGCATTTGTAAGTTAATGACACAAGCTAGACAGACATGTCTTTATCTATAAGTACATTTCATTATAAACTTTGACTTACTTAAACCTCCTCCTCCCCCCCCCCCTCCCTTGTCTGTCACAGGGAGACCCATTTATATTGTAGGCACAGAAATTTACAGTAACAAAAAATAAGTATGCGCAGTGCGCATAGACTCATTTGCACAACATAAAATCATGTGTCTTTCTGTTGTCTGTTTAGTACCAAGAACTAGCCTTTCCAAATTTGGGATAGGGATGCACAAAATTAGTAGGCTTTCTGATGGAAGAATTAAGCTCTGTTAATTTTCACACAAAACTGAGTTTTAATAAGAATGGCAGACTTTGTCATGAGTTGCTACTTTTGCATTATGTGCTTACTGGTGGAACAATCGCCTATGTTGCTTAATTTGCCCCTGATGAAGGGCTAAATAGCAAATAATAAATTTGGAAAGCAAGTTCCTCCTCAGTAGGGTGTATGATCATGTTGTTGGAAAGTTATACTAATGAATAAAAATGAAGTAAACACAAAGATTAAAGTAAAACCTGAATTGTAATTAGGCCACTATCTTATCGCTACAAATTTTTCTTCTTTTTTGGGGGGGGGGGGCTAGTGGTTGAGGGTTTTTCCTGTTTTAGGGACTGATGTTATTTATCACTTATTTCATTGTTGATAAACCTTTAAATCTTAGACAAAAGAAATTTTCCAACTTTAGAAGCCTTTAACAACTCAAATAAAATATCGCTATAGAAAGTCTCCTCTATCCACTAATTTTGAGGCATTAAATTTTATTTTCAATTTATTTTGAGATCCATTTATTTTACTGTACTTCTAATTTGTTCAAGCAGTTTAGTTAGACATAAGTTATTTCTAATTATTTAATTTCTGCAATCTTTTTTCTTTAAATTTAATATTTTAAAAAATGATAAGAAATATATGCTTATAAACTCATAATTAGAAATTTTTACATTAAAAAGTAAAAAGGAAAAAAAAATAATTCAGTGAAACATGCCCAATAAAAGTCCAAAATATTGTGACAGATATCTGTTGAAACTTTGAAATAACATGCTTTCTTGCACATAAATGTATACTTTCCCCTTCATTTATTTATTTATTTTTCTCAAACAGCAATTTGTGCAGATGGAAGTTACTACAAATTTCTCTTTAATTCCAAAGGAGAGTGCACAAGAGATATTTATGCTCAGTTTTTAGAACTGAGTGATGATTCTTCAATCATGGACTTGTATGGTAAAAATAGGGTAGCATAAATTTATCATCTCCCTTTCTTGCCCATCCAACATTTATTACTTTTCAATATCTCAAGAAATGTATTCATTTCTTCCAGCTAAAATAATATTAATGTGCTAATGTGGGACATTGAAGCATATTCTTTTTATAATTCTAGATAATCGCGTGTGTGGCATTCATTGATATACATTACACATTCTCATTTTTTTTACATGTAATGACTGTTTGTTTGATTGAATATATCAATAGTATATGTAACTGAAATTGTGAACTTTGTACAGGAATTTTATCTTAATTATGCGAGCTTTTGTAAAAGGAACTGAAAAAACAAACCAGTTATGAAATGAACTATAGATATTCTTTATTAATCATTAATTAAAATTTTAATTTAACTTTTTTTCCTTTTATCCACATAAGTTAGCATTTTAGACTACTTGTGTAGGTTTATGATTGCTTTTCCTTTATAATAGTGTGAATTTAAAATTATTTTTTAAATGTTCATAGGTTTTGTATTAAATTTATCTGATCCATGCAATTGCTTTGATTTTTTAACAAGTATTTAAGTTTAGAAACTTTCTATTTGTGTAATCCACAAGGAAGCTTGTGTATTTAAACATATAACAACACAATCACAAATTTTAAAATGTATCCTTTTTGGTGTCTTTTGCTTGCATAAATTTAGTATTATTTTCAGTTCTTTATATAAAAGCAGGATTTTTACTTTGCATATTATCTTTTCAATGGGTAAATGGTATGAGTGTAATGGAAGTCTTATCTTCCTTGTGAGAAGGCAAGACTCAGTATTGCCTTCCCACATTAGTCCTTTAATATGCACCTGAAGAAATCCGTTTTCTTTCTTCTGCCCTTGTCCTCATTGCTCTTGATTGGGCCTTGATGATGAGACTAACTGGGAAAAATATGATCTTGCAGTTAGGTAATATATATTAAAAACTGTAAATGTAATTCATTGGTTTGTTTTACTATTGCCTATTTAGGCACATTTGGGTTGATTAGACTAGGGTCTTTGATCTGTTCAATTAGAAGCTCATATTGAGTACTTTTGCTTTGCTGTAAGAAAAAAGAAACATAATTTTCTGATATTTCATTCCAGTAGTCAACATGGTATAGTAAAACATATTTTCAAAAAGCAAATTTGTTTTTTATTCTACAGAAATTTTAAGTGTATTAAATTCACAATTACTTATTGGTGTTTAATTTACATCTCTCAATAACTGTTGATTGAGTTTTATATTATTTTGCCATTTTAAAAGTAATTATGTTTAATTTGAACACAATTGTGTCAAATTATTCAAAATCATAAAAGGTTCTGAAGAGATCCTATTTGATATTCACCTGTCTTTTATATGAGCAGTTTTCAAAATTTTTAAATTTGTATTTTTTTATTTTACTGTTGGAGGAAAATAGTAAGGAAAGCTAAAACATGCTTTCTTAAGATGTGTAAATAAAAAATGAATTGAGGTTTATTCATATAGTTTGCTTATGCAAGCAAGTTACATATTTGCATCGTATAAGCCCCTCTCACTGACCTTAAAATTAGATATGACTAAATTTTCATGATTTGTGTTCATAAGAACCATAAATTATATATATTATGCATATATGCCACACATAACCAAACATAATCATAGGGTTTTCATAATAGAAAAGCTCTTATCACCCCCACCAATACACACACACAAATAAATCATTGAATGCTAAAATTCTACCATAGGATTTTTTTCTTTTTTTACATTCCAATAAAAATCAGTTAAAAAAAATTTTTTTTTCTCTTTAAAAATATCTTTTGCATTTAAAAATGACTTTCTGCTTGGTTCTTGTTGTGTGGTTCTTGAACATTTTAAAAAATTTAGATTTTTTTTTTAGCTATTTGTATTATACACTCTTACAACAGATAAATCTATATAACTTATTTTAAAAATATAATTAAATACAGATTTTTTAACAAAATTGGCTGAAGTAAAAAATACTCTTTTAATAACTTTTTCTGAAGATTTCATGACTTGTTACCTTACAAGAGTGCATAGTACAGTTTTTCAGTAAACATTTTTACTTGTTATGAGTCTGACATTAAAAAAAAGCTTTTTAGAGCAACTTAAATGATAAATATATTCTAATAGAGTGTCAAGCTAAATGGTGTTAAGTAATTTCTAAGTGTTGTACGTTTGTGAAGATTTTAAATTAAGACTTATCAGTTTGAAGAAACAAAACCTCCTCCGTAATCTTGATACACAATTTAAAATAAATTAATTGAACCAGGTTCTTGAAAAAGTTCAGGATGATTCTTCATAAGGTACACTACGTACTGTAATAAATGAAAAAACAGTACCTTTTACAAAACTTTCAGAAAAAAATAGTTCGCATGGACTTTCACTGCAAAATTTTTCGGAGTATGCATGTTACAAAATTTTTCATTATTAAGAATTTTTTTCTGAAAGTTTTGTTTTTGATACTTGTTTATTGTTTAATACAGTGTACAGCTTAGCTTGTGAGGAGAAATCCCAAAAATGTTCGATTTTTTTGCACAATTAATTTATTTGCATTACTTTGCATTTATTGCAAGTACCAAAATCACATGTTTGTTTTCAAACTATTATCTAAAGACTTTAACAGTTAGCTAAAGAAAAAAGTAGCAATTTTCAAGGGAAAATGTTTAAGTGATTCCTCTTTTTCAAAAAAGGGGATAAGGACTTTTTTTTTTTTTTTTTACATAGTGAGAAATTAGTAAAACATATATTTGTTGATACAGAGTATTAAATGAAAAAAATATATATATTTATTTAAATTTTCTTGTTGTTTGAACTTGTTGAATGTTTCAGAGTTTATATGTGATTGTTTAAAAGAGACAAGTGCTTGTTATTATTTGATTTCATGGTGTTTCATATATGATATGATACCATGCAAATCTTTATCTATCAACTTGAGTGTGTAAGAAAAGTAAACTATTACAAGTTGAAAAATATATTCTGATTCAAACAAATTTTCAGCATTTTTCTGCTGTTTGACTACTGTACAAATTTTCTCTACTTTATTAAACTTTATATGTATTTAATATGTAATTATGTATATATACCCATTAACTATGCACATGAATTTTTTTTTAAACTTTAACAAGAATCATTCATAATCTTAGATTGATCTTTAACGTGAACATCTAGCTTTCAATAAAAATGGGCATTTCCTTCCTGGGCATGCCATCCCCCCCCCCCTACTTTCAGTTAACATATTAATAATGTTTAAAAACTGTAAGGTCACTAAGTCTGTTCTTATAAGTAAGTGTAAAAGTTCTGTACAAAGAAAAAAAAAAAAATTAATGTTCTTTAAGCATGTGAGAGTTATGAAACATTTTACGTCTTGTATGCCAAGTATTTTAGAATTTGTTTAAAATGTTTTAACAACTTGCATAGGTTTTTTTTTTTTTCAAATTTATTTATAAATTTGCATAATACAACTTGTAGAAAAAAATCTGAATTTTCTCCTCCCCCCTTCCCTAAAGAGAAAGAACTTTAACCTCCCCTCCCCGAAATTTCTAAAATACAAAGATTCACATAAAATTTCCCATTCAAGGTTACTTTTCATGCACCAACTCAGTTGATGGACACTGTTTCTCTTCATGTCTTGTACCCCTCCTTGGTGCTGTCAATCAAAGCAGGAAATTTCTTTTATATACATATATACATACATGCATACATACATATATATATTATTGGAAGCAAAAAATTAAAGGAATTTAATGTTTTTAATAATTTGGCTTTGACAATGTAGTGCAATCCTTTATGTATGTACGAATAAATATCATTACTGTTATTATTTGTAACATTTGAATAAGATTTATCTTTGCATAATTGTACCAGCCACTCTAAATGTAATGAGTTACAGTCATTCAGGATTACATTTGAAACAAGTTTCCTCCATTTTCACTGCTCTTTCTATTTATTAAAATTTTTATGATTACAACTTTAAAAGAATTTTGTATGTTTTATTGATAAATGTAGCTCATTTTACAAATACTGATTAAAAAACAAAGAATGTAGTTTTTTTAAGTATTATACTCTATATTATCTTAACATTTAAGATTTGAACCATCTAAGATTTGCTTCTAAATTATTTCCTTAAAAAACTTTCGCATAAAATAGAGTTTCTGAGTGTTTAAAGATATCTTATCTGTAGGTATTTATGATAGACAAATGAAGTTTAATTTATGAACTAAAATATAAAAGAAAATTGAATTTGAACACATGTCAGGATTTTTACAGACCTGGAAAGTCAGGACAATAGCAAAAAAAGTCTTAGATTCTTATTTTCCATGCCTTGTGAATTAAAGTTTGATAATTGTATGCATTTTTATTGTTATTTTTTTATATTTTATTCATAGCTAGAGAACCAATAGGCTACGGTCTAATGGGTAATCTACCTCGTGCTCATCTAAATATTCAAAATTTAGAAGTAACTTGATTATATCCTGGATGACTGTAATGCCATTTAGAAATGATTTCTCTGAATGAATTTATGTAGTCAAATTGGTGCTATCATGTAAATATTTTTTTTAAAACTTTATTAACAATTTTCTTTTGAAAATAAATTTACTGCATCCTAAAAGTAAATGTTGTGATGATAAAATTCTGGAGCCCTCTGTCAGAAAATTCTCAATTAAAAACATTATTATTATTATTATTATTATTATTTTTTTACAGACCAAGACAGTGCGTCCAAATGCATTTTACGTTGCTCTACATGTTTTGTTTCCAATGCTTTATTTTACAAGATTTTAATAATTTAAAACTGGCAAAGATAACTTTTTATGCATCATTTTTGGGCTTTTTTAAAATAGGAACATGATTACTTATTTATCTACAAATCAATATATTCTATTTAAAAAATAGAATATATTGATGAGTAGATTAGGTATTAAACAAATTCATAAGAAAATGCGGAAGATTTAATACATTATTAGAAAAGTAATGAATAATTTTTCATTTATATTTGAATTTTTAAACTAAACTGGGTAAATAAATAAATAGAACACTTTTTGTTAATTTTGTATCTTTATTTTTATGACTGAGATGTGATTTATACAGTTTTTTTTTTTTTTTTTGTCAGTTTAAAAGAATATTAATTTTTTAAAGAACTTTTGATTTGATGCTCACAATTCTGCACATGTCCTGAAAAAGATAAATTCTTTTTTCTTTCTTTCTTTCTTTCTTTCTTCATTGAAATGCCACTTCTGATCTGTGAAGATGTCCATGGGCAACTACTGATAATTATTAAAATCTAATATATGCAACCAAACAGATTTAGTCTTTCCCATTTACTCATCTTCAGTACTGCTTTCTCTTTATCCTCCCCCCCCCCCCCAAACCTCATGTACATGCACTTGTGCATAAATATGTAGCAAATTTAACTCGGTCGTGTTTCATTTGTTGTGTCACATTTTCCATGGTTGAACTCAACCAGATATCTGTCTATGTGCCATTTGCTTCACAACCACATAAAATCTTCTAAAGTTTGCTTCCTTTTTATACATGTTCGTCTCTCATTTTGAATGAAATACAATATATGTACATTATCTGTGTAAACTAGATATGGCAAAACATTCATAAATTGCAATTATTTATTTGCATACAAAAATACAGATCTTGTGTTATAAGCAAATTGGTTTGTAAATTGTATCATACTTGTATGGTAATATTTTGTGATACATGTCTGTATGATATTTTACTAAAAAATAAAATATGTACAGTTTAGCATGACTGTGTAAATTATTCTCTCACAGGGCTTTTAGCAGGGTCCTTAATGCCCCTATTTTCAATCAAATATGCCATTTCACTTCTTTTATTGTTTTTTTTTCCCTCATTTTGCAAGAATTTTCCCCTAATATATAAGGAAATTTTGGATTTCCCTTTTAATTTAGGGATTTTTTTCAAAAATCG
Source organism: Cheiracanthium punctorium (assembly GCA_038373885.1). Lineage (NCBI taxonomy): Eukaryota > Metazoa > Arthropoda > Arachnida > Araneae > Cheiracanthiidae > Cheiracanthium > Cheiracanthium punctorium. The sequence goes on along the minus strand of JAWZYV010002907.1, from coordinate 641,320 downwards.
GGGCCTTTTTTTTTTTAAAGAATTTTTTTTTTCTTTTTAGCAAGGAATCTTTCTCTACTATTAGATATATTAGAGTTTTCCCACTACATTTGAAATTTCTTATTTACAGAAATACTTTTTCTTCAGTTAAGGAATTCTTTTTGTAAAGAAATGGAGATAGTTGCAGTTGCAGACGGATTCTGTAATGCTATAACTTAGAATTTTCATCGTACATGTTCAATGAGGAAAACCAGAGAGTGGTAAATCAAAAGGGAAAAAGTACTTTGAACAATCCAGGTTTCAGATAATATATAACATTTTGTAGAGTCTGTCTGCAGAAATAACTCCTTCGAACACGCTTTAGGGGCATAGTTTTCAGCCAAGAAACGGACTCTTGTCCATTTGTCAGAGGGGTGATAAAAACTAGGGGTTGTGTCACACTGGCATACATATTGCTTACAATAAGTGCTTTATAATTTTTGCATTATTATTCTGTATGCATTAGTGGACAACATTTTGAGCACAAGAAACAGAATTTAAATTATTCCTTCCAATAATCAGCATTTAATTTTCTTTTCTAATAGTTTGTATTCGGACTTTTTTCAGTTATTGAGCAAGCTATTAAAATTCTTAAACTTCTTTACATTTCCTTCGAATAAAAATTATAAGTGTAAATGTATTTATTATTTTAAATTCATTAGGGGCATGAATTGTTTTTCTATAATATCATATTGTCTTGTTTTATCTAAATGCACTTGTGATATACAGAATGTTAAAATTTTATTGCAGATCATAATATCTTTTTTAAAACTACAGAGATGCTTTAATCTCTGGAAGTACCAGCTCAATTTGAAAAATTCTTTTTGCATTAGATAGGCCGTTTAATGAGGAAGGTTTTAAGCTATATAACAACATGGTACGACAGTAATATGCACGTATATCAAAGAATAAGGCTATTCTTCTCAACAATGTTTTCAGCTTAAACTACACGAATATGTAATTGTAATAAGCAGTTTCATTTTATGTGATCGAATTTCATATCTTTGTAATTTAAGAGTAACTTGACTCACCATCTACATATGATGTTTATATCCGATAAAATTAGGTTAGCGGAACACATTAAATTCTTTCCTTTCAATAATTCAAGCTAGATTTCGTGAGCGAAACTGATGTCCTTTTTATGTCACAATACAAAAAATGCATTAGAAATCTGTCTAGGTTAACATGTGTCAGGCATAAAATTTGCTCCATGAGCGAAATAATAAATTTCCACAATATCTAATAAAAGTAGATCAGAGAACAACGTGAGATTATTATTATTATTAGCACTAAGATGCTATTCTGCTCAATCCCAGAATTTTGCCTATGTGATCTTGTAGACAGGTTTTGTAGATATGAACTGTTACGGTGAAGATCTTTTCTATGTTTTTGCCAGGTAATGTGGAGGGCCAGGGGGGGGGGCATTAATAAAATATTGAAAGTCGCACAAGGTTTGCAATTTTTGTTAATTGATCGCTAAATTTGATGTCAAAACGCGACAATTTACTGTAAACATATTACGAGTATAGTTAGAAAATGCCTGCCAAGTATTGTAAAATAGCTTTAGTAGGCGATTTCGATATAGATTTCAATTCGGAAGACGTGTTTTGTGGAACAGAGAAGACAAATATGGTATACTCATAGATTATGATCCAGTTTCCAAATGGCATTTATAAAGGTGAAGTATAGATTGACTATTCCTTCCGAAAATTGTTAAATAGTTTTGGCAGGTGATTTTATTATAGATTTTAATTCCAAAGAGGTGTTTTATGGAACAAGGAAGGAAAGCACAGCACACTCATGGATTATGATGCCCATCCTAAACAGTATTTAAAATGGTATAGTTGGAATATGCTTGGTGAAGGTTGTAAAACAGTTTTAGTAGGCGATTTTAAGATATATTTTTATTCCAAAGATGTGTTTTATGGTACAAGAGAGATTTTATTCCTATTTTAATGCCCCCACTCTCGCCAACCTATAAAATTGCGCACTTTGGCAAGCTTTGCAGTCGTGGATCTCTAGCAGTTATGCACAAGTTTCAAGGCTCCCAAAAGAACTAGATGAAAACTAAAGTGAAAAAATTAGCGATAAACACACCAGTTAAGGAATTTGAAGACAATTTTAAAACTACATTAATTGGCAAACCAAAATAAATAAATAAGAATGCTGTACTTGCGTAGTGTTCCTAATCGCCATTTTAATTCTAAATTATGGTTGCCACATAAATACAAAAAATCGTTAAGGGAACTACATATGTTTAATTATCGCCATCTTGGAGAGAGTCGAGGCATTAAAGTGGGAATCAACTCAAGAAAGACAAACACGGCACACTCATGGATTATGATGCACCTTCCAAACAATATTTAAGACAGTGAAGTATAGTTGGAATATACTTGGCGAAGATTGTTTTAGTAGGCGATTTTAAGATAGATTTCGATTCCAAAGATGGATTTTATGGAACATGGAAGAAAAATGTGGCACACTCATGAATAATGATATACTTTCCAACTTAATGGAATAAGTAAGAAAAATAGGGATGGCGCATAAATTATGATACGTTTTAAATATATAGCACTTTAGTGCATATTTAAAATCTGAAAGTGTTTCAAATTTTCTTCCATCATGATGGTGATGCAATCACCATCATGGATGCAAATAAGGAAATACATAGAACCACCCGATTCTTAGAATCAATGCTGATAACAAAAGGAACACAAATGTTAAACGCGGAGGTACCATAGCAGGAATAAAATTTGTGACTGTCTACCTGACTAGCGGATGGTGGATCCAGGGGAGGGGCTCTAGGGAGCTTCAGCCTCCCCAAATTGTTAACGGGTAACATCATGCTTTATTATACAATATATATAGGTAAAATTAACCTTTTAAAATAAATTGCCCCTCCCAAAAAAATTTACATTGGTGTAGACTAAAATTTTGCTTTATTTACATTTTGTTAGGGTCAATTATTTTTTTTTTCAAAATTATACATAGCCTCCTATATTAGTTACTGACATAAAAAGTGGGTTCTATGATGCGTAGTTACAAACTTGTTAATCCCACCCCACCCCCACCCAGCTGAGTCATGCATTCTGGGGGCGAAAAATTTTAGCATAACACTGCCCAAAATATCATAGCAACCGTAACCTAAATAAATTTAATGGTAAATACAGTAAACCTCGATACAACGATACTTAAGGGAGCCAATTATCATTCTAGAGGAATGTAATATATTGAGGAGAGATGAAATTGTACGGAAAGTCTGCGGGACTGCAAAATTTTATCATTATAGAGAGATTTATCCTTGTATCAAATATTGTTATAGCGAGGTTTTGCTGTACTGTTAAAACAAAGAAAAATACTTTTCGTTGAAATGAGTGCACAAATTTAGTCAACACTGCACTAAGTATGAAGGACTTGGAGGCTAGTTGTTATATAAATAAATAAAAGTTTAAAATATTGAACCATGTGTTATTAAATACCTTTCAAATCATGGAATAATTTTACAACGATAGAAAAAAACTATTATTTTTATTAGAAAGTAAGAAGTGAGAACTCATTTTTATAGAGTTTTACAATTTTCCTCGTAAATGTCACAGATACATTTTTTAAAAAAATCTGAAACACTTTCATATTTTAAATATACAATATATAGCTCTTTACTGAAAAGTGCTATATATTAAAAGCCTATCATTATTAATGAGCGTACCATATTATTCTTCCTTCTTCCGTAAAACATATCTTTGGAATCGAAATCTATCTTAAAATTACCTACTAAAACTGTTTTACATTCTTTGCCAAGCATATTCCAACTTGCCGTGCTTGTCTTTCCTGTTCCAAAAATTTGGAAAGTGTATCATAATCTATGAGTGTAAAGTATTTGTTTTCCCTGTTCCATAAAACACTCCTTCGAAATTAAAATTTATACTAAAATCGCTTACTAAAACTATTTTACAATCTTTGCCTGGCATATTCTAACTGTACTTTTCCTTTGTAATAAACTGGTATGTTTGCCAGTTTCTAGTCAAATTTGAAAGTTATCCCCAAGCTTGGTTCAGTTTTGAAGACTTATTTTTTGGCACCAAACTTGGCGATCAATTAGCAAAAGTTGAAAACCTTGGCAACTTTCAACAATTTACTCTCCCTCTGCCCCCCTCCGTGTTATTTGTCACTTTTAAGTATTTCTCTGTACAGCCCGTAATATATGAGAAGTATTTTTGTAGCGCTGTAAGAAACTATACATCATATACACATCAAAATCAATAACAGTAGTCTTTAATATATATACCAAATTTAAGCTCAATCGAAAGTATCATTTAGGAGCTAGCACACACTCTACACATAAAAATACACACACGGGGAAAAAAAAAAAAAAAAAAAAAAAAAAAAAAAGAAGCATTAGAAACGTCGTTTGCCGTGACGTTTTATGTCGACACTAAAAAACCGGATTGATTTTAATAACACTGTAGTGAAAAAAAAAAAAAAAAAAACTGAGAGCATAAAAATTTTAAACCTTATTTTTCTGTTTTTGTCCTATTTTTCTATTTATTTAGTCTATTTAAAATAATTTTTTTTCTGCTATTTTTTAGAAGAAATTGACAACAGCACTTTTTATGCTAAAAGTTTTGGGAATTCCTTTTTTTTTTTTTTTTTACAAAGGTCTCTTTTTAAAAAAAATTATAGTCCCTAATTTTTATAGCCTAAGCTGCTAAAAGCTTTGCTCTCATCTATAATTCTATATAAATAAAACAAACTGTAAAATGTCCGTTAGTTAGTTTGTGTCTCGCGTAGCTCCCACACGGGTAATCGTAGACCTACCAAATTTTTTACGGAAATTCGCCAGGACGGGTCCCGTCATACCTCGAAGCAATTTTTACAAAATTCGAATTATTTTAGGAGATATCGGTAAGAAACGTGTCGCAAAAGGCTGATTTTTACTCTCCGCCATTTCGCAATTGTAACCCCGCAGTGGAAAAAGTGAGGATTAAGCCCACACAGCACAGCAAGCTTGATTTATCAAGTCAATAAACTTGAATTAAGCTTGAAAATTTCAAGCGTGTAAGATTAATGCAAGCTTGAATCAAGTGTTCTAGTTTACACTTGCCCAGCTTGCATTAAGCTTGACATAACAAGCTTGAATCAAGCTTGACATAGCAAGCTTAATTTCAAGCTTAAAAAATTTTCTAAATACATGGATCACCCGTCGGCGAACTCGCCCCTCATACTTTATTTTTCCACGCATTTTCTCCTCTATGCTGAAATTTTAAGTTATTTTAATCTGTTTCCATCAAACGTCCGTGGCTGTGTTAGATCTCGTGAACTATGGGCTGGGAGGCCCGCGCGCTAACCGTTTCGCCAATAAGCCTCGGGCAGTTGACTAAAGTTTGAAGTGACTGTTGTCACGCCGTTTTCTGGCCAGATCGATCAGTATATAGGCGATGCTGATAAGTTTCTTTTATTTTTCCATGGGATGAATCAAAATTTAAATAATGTTATGTGCGATTTATAGACTCTGCTAATAGGGAAATAAGGATAACATAAACTTAAAAGCAGGACATGTTTTAAAACTTTCAATATCGCAACACTCATGTTGAGCAGTACTGCTGACCAAAATCGAGACAAACGACTGATTTTGAAATCAATTTCGTAGTATAATTGTATTTTATTTTGAAGAATTTCAATATTTGGAAATATAGAATTTTTTTTTTAATTCTATGGTCATGTACATTTATGACTGATTAATTATTTTGTGGAGGCCGGATTGTGCCTCATTCTACCACCCATAAAGTGAAGTATATTAACTAACTAAATTGTGTTAATTATATTAAAATTTATTTTTAGGGCTAATTAATTAGTTAATGGAATTAACTAATTTTAATTAGATGTAAATAAAACTAAAACTCCCCTCGTGTTACACTTCAGAGGGGCTTATCCCATTCATTCCTTCCCCTTGCGTGTTCTAATGTCCAGATTTTGTGCGATAATAAAACACAACTTTTACGAACTTTTCATTATTGAGCAAATTTGAGAAATGCTAGACAATGTCCATTCTCTTTCACAGATGGCGCCATCAACGCACGCTTTCGAAATGGAAAATCAAGCTGTATTCCAGCTTGACAATTCAACTTGATTCCTGCAAGCTTAATTTGAATTGAACTGTCAAGCTTGTATTAATACGTCAAATTCAAAGAAATGTCAAGCTTTATTTAAGCTTATGTGCTGTCTGAGAGCATATCTAGGTTGCCATATTTGGCAAATGATTCAGACTCTTGAAGTAAAAATAAAAAAATAAGGAATTGTAAGGTTGTTTTTTAAATTAAAATATCGTGTGCATGTGAAATGAGAGCAGGAATGAAATGTTTTATACTCGAAAGAAAAATAGGATTTGGAAATTTTCCGTGACTAAAATGTGGAAATTTTTAATTTGGCAAAATAAAATGGTTGATGTGCGATTTTGAGGAGATCTGATTCTAACGCTTTGAGCAATTTAACGTCTGCTACTTCGATTTTGAATACACCTGAATAAGTTTTTGAAACTTTCATTGAGTTCGAATTGTGTTTTTTTTTTCCGCTCAGTTTTCTCACTATCTATTTCTAATGTATTGCATCCAGAAAAAGGATGTTAGAAATATCAATTTAATTTTGTTTAATTACACTCGTGAATAATGATCAACTTTCCAACTTAATGGAATAAGGAAAGAAAATAGGGGAGACGCATGGATTATTATACGCTTTTAATATACAGCACTTTAGTGCGTATTTAAAATCTGAAAGTGTTTCAGATTTTCTTACTTTTTTTTTTTTTATCCTATCCGTTTTTTGATAAAGGCCAATATATCCAGAAACTCTTCAGAATTAATATGGGACGAAAATAATTTGTAGGTTTTTGTAATTTAACCATCTTATTTTTGTAACCAGGGGCGGCCCTACACGGTAAGCATCGCATCTGGGCGCCGGCTTCGAAGGGACGTCATTTCGAAGCTTTGTTTCGAACCCAAAAACTAAGTAGTGCATAAAAGAAGGAGTCTTTTTACGTTAGCAGGGGGCGCCACTTACCCTAGGGCCGCTCCTGTTTGTAGCCATCTTAATTTTAAATTCTATTCAGAATCTGTGAGATTTCAGTGCCAAGGAAGCCAGTGAGAAACAGGATTTTCTCCGAACAAGATTTATTAAGATGGCGAACCAACTGGTCGCCAGAGGCTGCTAGTATCCTAACTAATATTATAAATGCGAAAGTGAGTTTGTTTGTTTATGACGCTTTCACGCCTAAACTGCTGAAACGATTAGGATGAATTTTGGTTTAGATATAGATGGGACCCTGGAGATGGTTATAGGCTACTTAGAATTTTAAAAACCGTTTTTACGTTGCCATGCTTGGCGAGTTTCGCCCGTATCAAATGATTCATGTTTTGAGCTAACAAGAATGCTATTACTTAAATAAAGAAGCGCGTGCATTTGAAAAACATTAAATACCACCGAAATTATGCCAGTTTTGTGCCAAATCTATACTAACTAATATTATAAATGCGAAAGTGAGTTTGTTTGTTTGTGACGCTTTCACGCCTAAACCGTTGAATCGATTATGATGAATTTTGGTTAGAAAGAGATGGGACTCTGGAGAAGGCTATAGGCTACTTAGAATTTTAGATTTTTAATTACTTTTTTAATTATTAATTAAAAACCGTTTTTACGTTGCCATGCTTGCTGGCGAGTTTCGCCCGTATCAAATGATTCATGTTTTGAGCTAACAGGAATGCTATTACTTCAATGAAGAATCACGTGCATCTGAAAAACATTAAATACCACGGAAATTATGCGAGTTTTATGCCAAATCTATCTATCTGAAATAATAAAAATGAATGTTCTCCAGACAAATCTACAGAAAGCAGAGCTTTGAAAATTTGAGCATGACTAAGCCCATAACTTCGGTAAAGTGCACCTGAGGCTCAGAATTTTGAAATTTAAACTACTTTTCGAACTATTAATTAAAAACCGTTTTATCGCCCGCACAAAATGATTTATGCTTCTATAATAATAAAAATGAATGTTTGTAAATCTGTCTGTCTGTATGTGTGCGGTCTCCAGACAAACCTACTGCACGCAGAACTCTGAAAATTTGAATATATAAGCCCATGAGTCCGATAATGTGCACCTGAGAATCAGAATTTTAAAATTTTAATTACTTTTTTAATTATTAATTAAAAACCGTTTTCAGGATGCCATGCTCGGCGAGTTTCGCCAGCATGATACTGTGAAACAAATCGCATGCATTGGAAAACATGAAATGGCACGGAAATTTAGTCAGTTTTGCGCCAATCTATATCAATAAAAATGAATGTCTGAAAATCTGCATGCGTGCGATGTCCAGAAAAAACTACTGGACGCAGAACTCTGAAAATTCGAACATATGAGCCCATTCCTTCGGTAATGTAAACCTGAGGCTCAGAATTTTGAAATTTTAATTACTTTTTAAATTATTTAATTAAAAACCGATTTTAGATCGTCATGTTTGGCGAACTTTGGCCTCATGAAAAGATTTATGCTTGAAGTGAGTGGTAACCGCAAAAGTAAAAAACCGTTTTTTACGTTGCCATGCTTGGCGAGTTTCGCCCGAATGCTACTATAAAACAAATCGTTTGCATTTGAGAAGCATGAAATGGCACGAAAATTTCATCAGGTTTACGCCAAATCTATCTATCTCTATAATAATAAAAATGAATGTTTGTAAATCTGTCTGTGTGCGGTCTCCAGACAAATATACTGCACACAGAACTCTGAAAATTTCAATATATAAGCCCATGAATGCCGATAATGTGCACCTGAGAATCAGAATTTTAAAATTTTAATTATTAATTAAAAACCATTCTAAAACGGAAATTTTCTTACCCTGTGTTACGAATTTTGGGAGCAACCTGCTGTTCTGGGGTTTAAAATTCGTATTCTATGCGTTAAATAGTTAAATTTTGCTTTTTGTTGCATTGATATGTAATGTTCTGGAAATCTCGGGTTCTATGGGTCGTAGGTCTTCGAAAACCTAATTTTGGGGACTTATTTTTAGCGCCGAATTTGGCGATATTTCTTTATTTGGCGCGTTTTTCCTAATGGGGCCTTTTCATGAATTTTTTCATGGTATTTAATACGTTTAATGACCTAACATTTCCTAATTTTCAGAAATTTAAATCGAAAATTGCGGATTTTACATGATAATTTGTTTAATTGGATGAAATATTTAATAACTCCAGCAATTTTAAAGCAAATTATATGTTTATTTTTCTTCATCTATATCTATTCCTTTTACAATACCTGGCCAATTTTTAAAAAAAATTACTTAAAAACTGTGGTTTAAAAAATTATTTTGTGAAAAATTGTTCTGCCATTCGAATACTATGCGAAACTCCCCTTCCGTTTTTTCAAATGGGAGAAATGTGTGACGTCACAGCAGTGAGTTGTTTTTAGTGGTGCGTTTGTAAGTACGTACCTGAAACTCTGGAACCATTATCTGCACATTCTGTTATATAATTGCGGCCTAGAGTACTAATCTGGAGTTGCAGTTTACATGTCGGATTTTGTAAATCGCATAATTTAAGCGGTTCACGGGCAACGCCGTGCGGGTCTGCTAGTTTGAAATAAAGCTGAAATTCTATTTGCAAAAATCACATGCATTTGGAAAACATGAATTGGTATGGAAATTATGTTGACTTTACGCCAAATTAAAAAGCATAAGTAAAGAAAAGGGTACTTAAACGTATTATCCCGGCGGTCCGCCAAGACGAGTGATTTTTTTTGCCGAGATAAATGCCGGGCACATGAAATTATTAATGGTTTTGAATACGATTGGCAACAGTTTGGCAACTCATTTGACGAAAAAACAGTTTGGCGGGAAGGACCGCCGGGATAATACGTAAGTACCAAGAAAAGTCCAGATGTGTTTCTTAACGTTCATAAATTTCCAAATCCTACCAATAATAAATGTGTACGTTTGTGTGTTTGGATGTTTTTGACTGAATCACACAAAAATGGTGAACGGATTTGGAAAATTTTGTAATGAAAATAGCTTATGCCCTGGATTAACATACAGACAACCTTTCAAGCATATAGCATAAATAATTCTTTTACAAAGACACTCAAAATAATTCTAATGCATTGCGCTCTATGGAAATTTTGTAGCTACTAAACAGATTCTAAAACATTTTCCACTGATTGAAAGTTACATTATTCCTGAGTATTATTGTTTGTTTTGGGATTAAGACCGATTGACTGCACTAGGGTCCTGGTCTATATAGGGAATTCCTCTGTGGGGGACTTTCTAAGAGATCCTAGCCCGTATTTACGCGAGCTTTTTTAGAAAACCCCGGAAAACTGGGAGCGGCTAGATCGACAGGCGCGACCGGGGTTTGAACCTGGCACCTCCCGCCTTGCAGTTTTGAGAGTAGAACTTCTTAGACACTGGTGGCATCCTAAGTGTTATAGGCTACCTTTAATGCGCATATATCACAGATAGTTACAGAGATGCTAATAAGAATTACATTACGCATGTGTATCTCTGTAAGTACTGAACCGATTCCTAAACTTTTTCTACTGATAGTAAGCTACACTATTCTTGAATATTATAGGCTAAAATTCATGCATGTAGTGTAAATAGTTTCTTTACAGGAACACTCAAAATAATTCTAATACATTACGCTCTCTGCAGGGGCGTAGCCAGAAATTTTTCATTGGGGGGGTTACGACTACTGCAACTCACATATATGCATACATGTGTGTGATAAGGGAGTGAAGAATATACATTTTGTATGGCAAAAAATTCCTCATTTGGGGGGGGGGTTATGACCCCCCCCTTGGCTACGCCCCTGGCTCTCTGGATATCTCTGTAACTACAGAACCGATTCTAAAACTTTTTCACTAATAGAAAGCTGCTCTATTTTTGATTAACATAAGCTAAAATTCATGCATATAGCATTAATATTTCTTTTACAAAACAGTTCGCAAATACTGTCGTAACTGTCTCTATTCGCCAAATGGCTGAAAAAATCTAAATTTAGTAACTCTGCATATTCTCTTATTTTAAATGAAGTATACTACCATGCATTATATTTCATTTGAAACAAGTAAAAAGCAAATAATATTTAAATGGAGTTTCTTTTGTCGCAACAATATTTGTTATTCACACATGCTACATTTCTCTCGGGACCTAATTCTAAAGCAGATGCGGACGAAGTCGCGGGTAGCAGCTAGTTTACATATATTTATTACTTATTTTACATAAGTCTTATTTTGAGGTTCACCAGCAAGCTTCTTCATGATTTCTCTATTTTATCTATTGTTCAGTTCTATATACTAATTATTTCAAGCTCTTCGATCAGAGTGGCACTTTTAAAACTAGCACTGCATTTCCAACTAGAAAAAAGTTTGTAATAACATGCAGTTGCTTTGTTTACATTGTCGAATAGTCGTCCAAGTCCTGTTATTATCGATTGATCACAGTTGATGTAACTGACACACACGCACACGCTTATTGAAAATGCAGGTATGATTAAAATAATTTTTATATTACTCGGTACAATAAACTATTTACAATTTATTAAATGTACAATGTGTCATGAACTTTACATAAGAACTGACTTATGTAGAAATACCAAATAGACGCCACCAGAAGCTGGACAGAGCCACAAGGGGTCTGGGAGTGGGTGCAGGGGGCGCATGATGATTCATTTTGTTCCTTGCGGGGCAATCCTAAACTTACAAAGAAACATTTTCCACAAAAGGGGAACTCTGAAATTTCCCCTCCTCAAGATTGCATGCCTCTAGCGTACCTTGCCAGCGGAAAACGGTAAAGTGCATCTCGAAATGTTGCTAATGATAACGAATGATTTGCAGCGGACATGTGTCAGAATAACACATAAAGTGAATTTTTTTTATATTTGAAACTGCATTGTGGGTGCAAAAGAATCCACAAGGAGAGCGCATCTGCCCGCGGGCAGATAGGCCAGTCCGACCCTGCTTATTTAGTTTTAAAAAGATACAATACTGCAATAATACTAAGGTTTAACAATTTCTAGCTAAATATTTGAGAAATCGCCAAGCTGCGTTCAGTTAAGAGATTAATATTTGGCAATTAATTTGACGATATTTCGCCAAAAGCCGATAAGCTTGAAATCAGTGGCGTATTATCCTTAAAGCAAACTAGGCACGAGCCTAGGGGGTGCGAGATTTCAAAAGGGCCAAGGGCGTGCTGAAGTTTTAAAAGATAAAAGTAAACACCTCGTGACCACCAGAGGGGGGGGGGGGCGGTGTCCATTAGGTGCTAGCCTTGGGTTTGCCACGATTCAAACGTGTCTGGCAAGGGATAAAGTGACTTCTAATACTGCGAAGAAGAACATATAAAAAATCACGCTTTATGAAATGATGAAAATAGAACTACGTTTTCCATGACTTTGAGATTGTCTGGCGGGGGTTTGCCACGATGGAAAAGTGTCTGGCAAGGGTAAGGGATAAAGTGACTTCTAGTACTGCGCCGAAGAACATATAAAAAAATCCCCCTTTATGAAATGACGAAAATAGAACTACGTTTTCCATGACTTTGAGATTGTCTGGCGGGGGTTTGCCACGATGGAAAAGTGTCTGGCAAGGGATAAAGTGATTTCTAGTACTGCGAAGAAGAACATATAAAAAAAAAATTAAGCTTTATGAAATGACGAAAATAGAACTACGTTTTCCATTACTTTGAGATTGTCTGGCTGGGGTTTGCCACGATGGAAAAGTGTCTGGCAAGGGATAAAGTGATTTCTAGTACTACGAAGAAGAACATATAAAAAAAATTAAGCTTTATGAAATGACGAAAATATTCTGCAATTTTATAGACCTTTGCCACCTGTTACCTGCCAAAGCCACGATCATCGAAACTTTATAGTGGCCGATTGTTCCTACCTCTGTTGAGGGGGGTATGCGCAGAGAAAGTTTCAGCTTTTATACTATGACCAGGGGCGTAGCTACCGCCGTATATGCCGTATCAATTATACGGGGCCCCCAACGTGCGTAAGCACAAATTAATAAAAACTTCCCCATTTTATTTTATTTTTTCAGAAATGGAAAAAGTCAGAAAAAGCATTTTTACTTCCTTGTACGTAGTATAAGGAAGTAATGTGATCCCGAAAAATTTTGGGGGCCAAATTTCGACAAAAAAACCGATTTTGACTACCTCTAAATTGAATTTTAAAATTTTTTTCGATGCATCTCATCGTAGGCTATCATGCACGATCATATTAATGCGTCTGCAACTCATTTTGACCAGCGGCGAGTCTATTGTGGCCAGTTTTTCCATGCCGTCTGTACGTACGTACGTATGTATGTAACTCGCGTATCTCAAAAACTATTGGTCGTAGACTGATGAGATTTGATATTTAGGATTGTTCTATGATCTAGTTGTGCACCTCCCCTTTTGGTGATAATCAAATGGATAGTTTATGTACAGGACCGCCCAAAAGATTCGAAATACATTACGCTCTATGGGCCGATATTCATTAAACTCGCCTAACTCAAAAGCTATTAGGCGTAGAATGTCCAAACTTCATATTTTCGATATTTGTAACATCTAGTTGTGCACCTCCCCTTTCAGTTCCATTCGACTCGATAGTTTATCTACAGGACTGCCCAAAACATTCGAAATACATTACGCTCAATGGGCCGAAATTCATCAAAGCGTTTTTTAGAGGTATTGGGGTATTTCAAACGACTCAGAAGTTATATATGCTGTAAAGAATTAGAAAATGAATTTCTCCATTAAAAAAAGTGTCTTTATCATTTATAGTTCTGCTACAGGAACACTCAAAAGATTTCCAATACATTACGGTCAATGGCAATTTTAGGGACATTCATCCATTTCAAGCACAATGCCGTCCTACCACATAAGTTAGGTAATGGTCCGACCACGGTCACGTGACTCCCTCAAGAACTATCCAAAAGTCGCTAAGCTTGGCGACTTTTGGTGTACGTGTGTGCATATTTAACTCTCAAATCTCAAAAAATATTATGAAATTTCATATATAAGATTGTTGTAACATCTAGTTGTGCATCTCGATTTTTGGTTCCAATCTACTGGAGAATACAGAACCACCGAAAAGAATTTCAGTACTTTAATGTCTATGGACATCTTCAATATAATACAACTGTAGACGGTCATTGTTTGGTACATGCCCAAAATCTCGCCGTCTGTCCTCGGCCTTGGCGAGTTTTGGCGAAATATCGCCAAATTTGGCGATATTCAGTTATTTGGTCCATGCCCAAAGTATCGCCATTTGTCATCGTTCTTGGCGAGTTTTGGCGAAATATCGCCATATTTGGCGATAATCTGTCATTGTTTGGTTCATGCTTAAAATCTCGCCAAATGTCGTCGAAATTGACGAGTTTCACCGAAATATCGCCAAATTTGGCGCCAAAAATTATTTCGTATTTTGTATAACTGTAAAACTTTAACCCGTAGGATTTTGAACTTTTGTATTTAGAACTATTGTAATATCTAACTGTTTTCAATATCTTTTTTGACAGCAATCGACTGAGAATTTATTTACAGGGTTTGCCAAATGACTTTAAATACATTGAGGTGTATGAATGCATTCAATTCATTGAAAGTCTGTGGTCAATGACTACTTTGGCTATCCCCAAAATCTCGCAGACTATCTCAAGTTTGTCGGCTTTTGGTGAAATATCGCCAAATAAAGTGTTAGAAGGAAATCTTTCAAATTGAACTCAGCTTGGCGATATCGAAATATTTGGCTAGAAATCGCTAAATCTTACTATTATTGATATTTTATCTCTTTCAAAGAAATAAGTTTAGAGGAAGTGTGTCGAAAATATTTTTGATCTAATAGACGTGCAAGGAAGTCATGTGTTGGAAACATCAGATTTTTTTTCCCCCGCGTAAAGCGTGCGTTCAAAAGTTGGCAACACGCTACATCGGTTATCGCGGGCTGCGGGATTTCCCCGTTTAAGACATTTACTTCAACAGAGACGGCTGCTCCCCAGTCGGCGACAGCACCTGATTGGACACAGTGAAAAGCATCGGCTTGGCGCTTGGCGTGAAAAAATCAGAGCGGCAACCCTATCTAGCCAGCCCAGTGGTTAAGGCGTTGGACTCGTAACCGGAAGGTTGCGGGTTCGATACCGGCGTACCACTCAAGACCACCGTGTACATGCGGTGTACTGCACGTTAAATCCGTGGTTCCGAAAGACCTCTCGGCGTCGCTAGCAGTTTCCGAGGGGTGCCAATATTCAGAAGTCCCCCACCTTCTGATGAGGTTCCAAATTGTGGCGGGAAATTCCGGGAAGGACGTATATGTAGCTCTAAGCGACACATTCAGTGACGCGAGCTGTCCTCGCCTGGCAAATAAATAAATAAATCCTATCTAGCCGGCGACGACGACAGACCCGATCCACACGTGCTTGCTTGCTTGAATAGAATTTATTTTTGTACAGTGTGCTGCATGTCTTTCAACTTGAAATATGTGTAGAAATAAAATAGATTTGTAAAAAACAATGAGTGAAATGAAAAGAGATTATCCCAGCGGAGCTACGAAAAGAAAAAGTAAACAGAAAAAGGAGGAGGTCATAAAAAAGTGCCCAAAATTTCTTCATTTTTTCAGACGCCAGCTCCTGTGAGTGATTAGATGGCAAAGGTAAGTACTACCCAACCCATGTATCTTAACTACCTGTAGCGAAGGGTGAATTTTGTTTTTAGGGTTCCGTACCTCAAAACGAAAAAAACGGAACTCTTACTTACCTATAGGATCAATTTGTTGTCTGTTTGTCTATCAGTCCGTATCGTAAATTGCGTGTTCAGACAGGCACGCATCCAAAAAAACATTTTGGGGTGTGTGAAAATTTCGGGGGGGGGGGGGGGGCAAACAGTAAAAAAGGCAGAAATTTCACACAAAAATACTATATCATTACCATTTTAGAAACAAAAATCCAAATTTCGGGGGGGGTGGTGGTTTGGACCCCCCCTCCTAAATACGTTCTTGTGTTCAGACGTACGCGAGCTCGGGTTCTGTTCGTTTGGTATGGCCACGCGCCACGTTCGGATCGCACGCGGGTGTAACGCATGGGCTACGCGCAGGTGATTTTGTACTAACATGCGCACAACACGCGTAGAGCCTGCGTACGTCTGAACACTCTCTAACTGTAACCTTACGTAATTTATTTAACATATATTTTTGAAATTTATCGATACATTCGATTTTATTTTTTAACAATTACATTTTCAGATTCTTCTGAAGCACATTCTTCATCAGATGTCCATCCGGAAATAGAAGAAACCCAAATCGACGATTCTCAGATATGTGAAGATTGTAATATAGTTTCATCAGATAGAGGAAATTTTGGGGACAGTCCAACTGAATGCGAACAAAGAATAATTTTTAAATTGGGTCCATTTAAACCACAAGGACCGTTTCCAAAAGATTCAGAAAGTAACCGGTCTTTTTCGCTCTATTATTATTCATATATCAATAAGACAGGCATAAAAATTCCAAGACCATGGTTATGTCTATCTAAGTTTTAAACAAGCCGTATTGCCACTTCTGTTGGTTATTAGCAGATCGGCAAAGCAAATCGTACTCCTCTGCCTGGGTTAACGGTCAGAGGCGCAGAGAGCCAAGTCGGGGCCCCGGGGATAAAATCTTTAGGGAGTCCCTTTGCTATCCAGAAATCCTTTTGATGTCGTATTAGATCAATCATTTATACCTTATTAAAATTATTAATCCTTTAACCCTCTCGTCACCGAATTATGAAAAATCAGAGAAAATAAATCTGTCTAACATTTAATGCATCTGAAATACTATTATAAATCATGCAAAAATATTTTTTTTTTTTTTGTAATATCGCTTTTTGTAATATTAATTTCTGCATTTTCTAAGCATTTTGTTATGCTAAAATTTATTTAAAAGGATGCACATATTAGGTATAGGTTGTGGAATAAGAAAATAACTATACTTACCTTAAAAAGAAAAGAAACGGTAAAAAAGCAGCATCCCTATTTTCTTAATTTTTCTCCTGAAACAATGAAGCGAAAACTGTAAAAAATGATCTCAATGGACTAGTACTGCAATCTGGGCACGATTGATCCATCTAGTGAAGAGCCTCCTATACTTTCTACATGAATGAATGATATTGATATCACTGAAAGAAAAAAAATACTCAATTCAATTGCTTTCTCTCTAAATATTGCTATTTGAAGTAGGAGCCTCCTATGAGGTTCAGGGTGACGAGAGGGTTAAAATTATTAATTATTTAAAGAAACTTTAAATTAATAGTAATCGGAAAATAATTAATAGAATTAAAAGTATTAATTTAAAAGAGCATTATACTTTAATAAACAGCCATGCTCTAAAAAATACCAACATTTTGTTTTGAAGGTTTCGTCACCTCCATAGAGAAACTGCATTTGAAAAGTTGACATTTCTGCATGGCATGTTCCCGCAGTATTGAAAAAATTAATATTTTTATTCATACTTCCATGCAAGTAGGCAGCGAAAAAAAATTTCAGAAGGCCAAAAAAGTGGAAATTTCGAAATTTCTCATAGAAAGTCTTGATCTTTACCATTTTGTTACTTAGTATTATTAATACTTGTACTGTTACTTTGTATTGTAAGGAAAATTCAAAATTTCGGAGGTTGGGTGGGCCCATAGTCTCTCCTCTGTCTATACCCTTTCTTCCACTATTTAACAATGTGTCGCGGAGAAAAAATTGATTTCTTGTTAAATAAATCTTTTCTACTTTTAGTCATGGCAAAACGTCGAATAACACCGTCAATGTCTACTTTTCTTGCAAAAGAAGACTCAATCACTAACATTTCTCGTTTTTGTCAAGTTGGAGGTTTATGCTCTAGCTGGCTGTTTGTAATTTGATTCAAAAATTAATTTGAAACATACGGGGACATAATCTGAATTCGGACTTTTTTTTCACAAAATTGACAGCACAAAATTAAGTATCATAAAAACAGCAAAAGCGCCCTTCACAAGCTGAGGTCCTGGGGATTTTCCCACTGCTCCCCCTCCCTCTCTGCGCCAGTGTTAACGGTGTTTCCATTAGGAGCAATTTTAAGCCAACTATACTTGACCATGAAAAGTCACAGCAGCATATTAATGTATCCCTATCTTATAATAATTGGTTACAAGGAAATACCATCGATACTCTATTGCAAAGTGAAATCAATAGTAAAATTACATTCTGGAGAAATGTATTGCATCGTATAATTAATGTTATAATTACTTTAGCATCTTGTAATCTAATTTAATAACTAATTTAAGAGGCCATGATTCTGATTCTGCAAATTTTGTGGCAATTTTACGTTTGCTATCTAATTACGATGCCACTTTAAAAGAACTTCTTCTAAAACCAAAAGGCAAAATAAATTATTTAAGCCCTACGATTCAAAATGAAATTATTAATTTGCTTGGTACCGCAGTTAGGAACAATATTATCTCAGAAATTAAAAAAGCTCCATTTCTGACAATAATTCTAGATACAACACAAGACTTGTCAAAAAATGACCAACTTTCTGTAGTTTTTCGATACATCTCGATTACAAAAAATGATGATAATGTGCCTAAAGAATTAAAAATCTGTGAGTCCTTTTTTGGGTTTACTGCAGTATCCGATTGGAGAGCTGAAGGACTTAAAACTGAAATTTTAAATACGATTAAAGAATATGGAATTGATTTGACTAAATGTAGAGGACAGGGTTACGATGGAGCAAATGTTATGTCGAGTGTTTATGGAGGATTACAAATCCTTAATAAAAGAGCATGCTCCAAATGCCGATTATGTTCATTCTGCTGCGCACGCATTAAATTTAGTTTTAAACGGTGCTGCGAAACATGTTCGTGAAGTGTCGACTTTTTTCAATAATTTAGAAAAAATATATACTTTTTTGGCAATAGTATACAACGCTGGGCAATGTTAAGTGACGATTCATCTGAAAAATATTTAATTACCCTTAAAAAGGTATGTCCTACCAGATGGTCTTCAAGGAACGACGCTTTATTAGCGGTAAAGAAAAAATATTTATTAATCATGAAAACTTTGTACCAACTAAATTTAATTTCGAAAAAAAAAAAAAAAAAAAAAAGATGAACGTGAAGAATGTAAAAATATAATTCACATTTTAGAGAGTTGTGATTTCTTAGTGCTTGTCACATTTTTTTCTTCACTATTTGAAATCATTAATCCTGTTTCTAAAGCTCTACAGAATGAAAATAATCACTTACAAAAAACTAGTATTTTATTAAGTAATCTTTTGAATAGATTGTGCGAATTAAGTAATCAAAATTTATTCAATAGTTTGCTAAATGAGTCTCCAAAGATTTAGCAAAAGAGTGGAGGGTAACAACTGTTGTTAAAAACAAAAGGCGAAAGATAACCAAGCGTTTTTTTTTTTTTTTTTTTTATGAATTATCACACGATGAGAGAATTTCAGACCCGGAATCCTATTTCAAAGTCAATGTCTACTATTGCTGTTTAGATATATTAATTTCTCAAACTAAACAGAGATTTCAGAGCCTTTGCGACCTGAGTAGTATGTTCGAAATATTACAACCGGAGAAACTCCTGTCTTCTTCAAACGAAGAGATATTAAACACTTCCGGAAAACTGTCGGCTAAATACAGTAAAGACATTTCAGTTAATCTTTATGACCAATTAAAGGCTCTAATAACATGCTTAAAATCTGAAATTCAAAAAATTCATTCCATTAAGGAACTCATTGAATTATTGCTGATAAAATTCAATAGTCTTGCATCTAGTTTTCCGAAGGTAATAACAGTATGCTTTTTATTCTTGACCCTTCCAGTTACAACCGCAACTGCTGAAAGGAGTTTTTCAAAATTAAAACTGATAAAAAATTACCTAAGAACTTCGATGGGACAGGAACACTTGTCAGACCTGCCACTATTGTCCATAGAGGTAGAAACTTTAGAAAAACTAAAGTCATCATCAGCTGTAAATGATTTAATAAATCAGTTTGCCGAAAAAAAGGCAAGGAGTGTGTATATTTAATTTGAATTGTTTGTAAAAATTTTGGAAAAAGTGAAAGATAGATAATTATGATGAATAAATATTTCCTTTAATTTTATACAAACATTTTTTTTTTCTTTTGTGAGAAATCTTTATCCTTCCTAGTTCCTAAGGGCTCCCAAACAAATTTTTATACGGGCCCCCGCCAAGGCACGCTACGCTTCTGACTAAGACGAAGGTCTGGCGGTCGCTGGCTCTTAGACTAGAAGGTATCTATAGACTTTAATCTGTGATATGCAATAGTTCTAAATGCAAAATCTCTTCATTCTATTGTTAAATTTTTGTAGTTATGCGAAATGTGTAACTATTTTTCGGGCCAAATTTGTCGATATTTCGGAAAAACTCGCCAAGGCCGTCATCGTTGGCAAGGTTTTGGGCATGGCCTAAACAAGGACTACAGATGTGATACATTAAAAAGTCCATAGACTTTAATGTATTGAAATTCTTTTGAGTGGCCCTGTAAAATAAACCCTCCAGCAGATTTGAACCAAAAAGGGAGATGCGCAACTAGATGTTACAACAATCCTAAGTATAAAATTTCAACATTCTATGGCTGATAGTTTTTTAGATATGCGAATTATGTACGTACGTACAGAGGTCAGGAAGAAAACTGGTCCAAATAGACTTGGGTTGGTCAAAATGGATTGTCCATGCACATATACGAACGTACAGGGTGGCCATAATTAAACGGCAAGTGTTCAAGGGGTGCTGGAGAGAAAATTACCGAGAATATTCCAGTGAAATTTGGTATCTATACATTTCAGAACATGCGCAAGCCAAATATGAAAAAAAAAAAAAATCGTCATTTTCACCCGATAGATGACGCTGTACCGTATTTCAAAGCTCACCGGTGGCATACAACTTCCAAAACAGATAGACACAGCATAGTGATATTCTAAGAGGCATATAAACAATAAAAACATCATTTACAGTTTATCAAAATTCCACACAATTCGCTTCAGTAATTAAATTTTTACAGTAACATGTAATCAAAAATTACCATAAATTAAGATCACAAATTTAACAATTCATAAAGATGCTTTGGAAAACAATTAAACAATTATTTATTCTCATTGACACTCATTTGACCTCTTCTTAATCGTTTCATACGCCGGTATTCTTTCAGAGTAGCTGAATAATGGCTACCATTCTGATAGAATATCTTCATTGTTTGTATCTTCACCAACAATGCACGTTTCTTCTTATTCAGAGTCATGGTTGACCATTACTCAATGTGGTCTTGTTTTTACACTGTTCGATGGGCTTAAAATTTGCACATATGACGCCCAAAAGCATTGAAACGCAGTATAGCGCCATCTATCGGTTGAAAATGGCGATTTTTTGTGCATATTTGACTTGCGCATGTTCTGAAACGTGTAGATACCAAGTTTCACTGGAATATTCTTGGTAGTTTTCTCTCCAGCACTCCTTGAACACTTGCAGTTTAATTATGGCCACCTTGTATATACATGCGTACATTGAGACGATGAGACGTCTCCCAAAAACTCTTCAAAGTAAATTTGAAAACAGCCGGAATCAATTTTTTCATCAATATCTGCATACCGAAAATTTCCGCTATCACTGTATATTTCCTTTTACTTCGTACTAGGAAGTAAAAGTATTTGATTACTGTTGTGCGAAGAACGGATATGCGGCTAGTCTTTAAATAAATATGGATGAGTCCTACAGTTTGCGCCCTATTCTTTCAGCAAGTTGTAGCTTTAAAGTAAGATGAGGTGCCCTTATTTTTGTTTTTCGCTTTCCGTCTAGAACGAATTGCCCCCTCTTCCTTTTGCTACGGAACTGTAGCAGCATCCCTTAGTGACTGGTCGCAAATGAAGTGTCGTAGTGATCCCACAGAGGAGTCACAATGCGACTAGTTTGACATCAATGTGACGTAGCAGCAATTCTTTTGTGACCATCCATGTCATTAGGGAATATAATACTTTCTCCTCTAATAACGGACATATTTGTAGCGTTTAATATATATATATATATATATATTATGTTGTGTAAAATATGAGCGTTGCAATACCATGTGACGCGTTTTTGAAATTTACAAGAAATATTTCTATAAAGAAACTTAGTTTTCTCTAAAGAAATATTGCAACTTTTGAACAGCTTTTCAACGAAAGAAATTGGAGTTCTATTCTCCCTCGGTTGTTCGAGAGTAGTCGGTGGTTAGCTTTCAGCTGTCCTGGCCCAGTTGTTTGTTATCGACTTCCTAACCAACATAAGAGCCCGCCAACGCTTCCTCCCTAACGTTCCTCCCCAAGGCGGAGCAGAATTAACGACTTTGCTTTTCAACTGATTTGCGGAGAAAGACCCCAGAGTAGTATTTCCCAACCATTTTACAAGCGGTATTCAAATGACAAGGTACAAAACAACAATGTGAGTACAAGATTTAATTCAAAGTATGCACCATAAGCCTGAGCACAACGATCCCACTGATGAACGACCCGAAGGATTCCTTGTTCCCAGAATTCCTGTGGCCGGGGTAATGAGACCTAGTCCTTTACAGCGTCCTTAAGTTCGTCGTACGAGCTGAAGCGCTTCCCTTTCAGATATTTTTTCAGGGGACCAAACACATGGAAATCGCAGGGCGACATGTCCGTATTGTATGGCGGATGATCAAGCTGTTCCCATTTGAACTTGGCCGCTCCGGACATTCCATTTTCTCACTGACTTGTGGGACACACAGTCTTCCCTCTATACGGTCATCCGGCGATGAATAGTGGCCGGTCTAACACCTTCCGCTGTCGGAAATCGGAAAAACCTCGCTGCCCCTATAAATCGTCGATTTTGAACCATTGGCGACCCGTGGTCAAAAATGTTAGTGCAGCCGGAAGCATATGAGCACCCCCCCCCCCTTTCCTCCGGAGAGGATTGGAAAATCTTTGTTACTGAATTCGAAAGCTGGCGGATTAAGCCCTCACCGAGGAAAAAAAAAAAAAAGAAAGAAATTACATAAAAAATGTCAGAGATCCTATTTTATTTCCATAAAATGGACATAAATTTCAACCAGCCGCTCTTATCCTCAAAATTGCATTAATCCGTGTCTGATTCGAAGTTTCCTTAGAATTTTCTTTTGTAACGATAACTTGAGAAGAAGAAAAAAAAAAAAGAAAACTTACTTATTTTTTATAAGTCAAATCAATCCTCCTTTCTTTAAAACTTGCGAATCGGTCAGTGATGTCCCCATAAAAAGGCGTTGTTTTAATTCAGATATCAATAATTTTAAAAGCTCTTTAAAATTTCCCATGTTTAAAGAATTTTCTCGCTCGCCATGTCCTCTAAATGCCAGTTCTTGCTTACTTAAAAACAATACTGCTTTGATGAGTAATTGTCCATTCATAAGCGTCTATTCAGGCTTACCTTCTTGATAAATTCAGCAATATAAAGTCCAGAGTTTGCCGAACATATATTCTCCTTACCCCCTCCCTCACTTCTCGAGCCAATCAGTGAGTCGAATTCACAAGTGCTGCCGACGTTTGAAAATCTTTCATAAGCTGAGTCTTAGCTGCGTACCCCCATTATAGCCTATGCCGGAGGGACTGCTTACGTAATCGTTGTCATGGCAACAGTGCTGCCAATTTTCTTATCAGCGCTCTGGGCTGAACCAAAGATTTTCCCAATTGAATTGCGGGAAGATTAAAGTGCTTTTTTTCTGAATGAGCGATCCGGCCACAATACATTTTTTTTTTGTTTTTTTTTTCGGAGATTTTTTTAATTTACCGTAGGAATTCCACAATTCTAATCTGAATTTAGGAAAATTAGTAGAATAAATTATTTTAAAGTATGTGCTGATAATTTCGAGTGCAGCCCGGCTGTACTTGCTGTATCCCACGAGCCGCCACTGATTTGAACGCCATCCTGTACTCGCACGCACTGTCGCGTCAATTGTATATAGGAGGTTATTTATATTCTTTGCTTTTATGAGAGCTTCTGTGTGCCCCCCCCCCCCGCATGCTCCTATCCCAAGATTTTAGTCACATCCCTAGATGTCCCGTAATGTTCTCTCATAGCGGCATACGCAAATATCTTAATGTAAACTTTTCGTACCTTTTCGTTTGAACAGCCCTGGCGTATCTGTGGACCGGCAACAGTAGGAAAAATATTTCGCGCGCCAACGTCTGCAAAAATTGATAAATGATGTTATATAAATATAATTTTTTGTTCCAACGCCATTTGCAGCTGATTATGTTTTAGCAAATTTGATGAACGCGGACCGGCACCGTTCCGCGGACGTGCTTGGGAAACACATATACAGACTAAAAAATTTAGAACGTCCCTACAAGTAGTACAGTTACAAACAGTGAATCTATAACAGATGTGAAATAAATGTTCAGAAGAAAAAAAAAAAAAAAATCTTGCCAAATTTTGCAATATTTCCCTCAACGGATAATGCCTCGGCCCATTTTGGAAGACAGTTTTATGCTAAAGATTTTTTTTTTTTTCTGTCACTTGCATGAGACATTTACATTCACTGCTAATGTAAGTAATGCAATGGGTGAAAAATCATTAATATTTTCGAGTGTTTAGCATCATTGATTTGTTTTTAAAGCTGTTCATAAGGGCCTATATAGTGATATAGTGGCGTAGCCTGGGGGTAGGGGATTTGAGAAATTTTTTGCCATACAAAATGTATATTCTTCAATCCCTTATCACACACACGTATGCATTTGCGTGAGTTGCAGTAGTCTTAACACCCCCTCCCCCTCATGAAATATTTCTGGCTACGCCACTGGGCCTATATCGCTTTTTAGAAGGAACAGAGTTAACTGTACGAACTTTATTCGTATTTAACTGTACAATAGCGAATATAAGGGTGCCGTTTTTTCCTATGCAAATGGAAGCAAAAGCTATCTTCCGATTTCTGCACATGTGTAACAGCTGCAAGTTCTGTTACCGGAAACTCTGCCCATAGATATAAAACTTTACTGCCGTCTAAATGATGGGACAAGCCCCCCGAAAACGCGGAAGACATGGATGCTTACAATAGAGTAACCCCTAGTCCCCTCACTCATCTTTTTTTTTCAATGAAGGTATTAAAAAAATCAATCTTCTCCACTCTCGGGCTGTAACTAAATTTCTCTGTCAACTGAAAAAGGGGGAAAATCCGTAAAAAGTGCAAGGGTGAGTCAGTGGAGAAAAGAATCAAGTGAAGAATATTCAAATGTTATAGACGCCCCTTTATAAGTGATAAAAACGAATTTGTGTTTTTTTTTTTTTTTGGTACAGGTCGGCAGCTGCTTAGATGCGACCCTCCTTTTTTTGTGTCTATGTATGCTCAACATTTTTTTTTTTCCTCTCCCCCTTCCCTTATATGCTATAAAGGCTTTGATAAGCGTTTTTGGTGGGACGATTTAAAATTTGGGTCGTTCAGGCAGGAAGAGTGTTTTAGAAGAGAATTTCAAATCGCTTGGGCTTTCAAGAGTTTGCCCAGGTCACCAACCTCTGGTGCGAACCCATATTTGCCCAACTACGTGTGTGGGGAGATTTCCTTCAGGCAGTTTTAGTAGAAGCCTGATAATTCAATATGCATTTCCAGATGTTTTCAGGAGCAATAAAAATGTACGCGAGCATTAAAATTATAAAATGTAAGTGTAAATAAGAGTGCTCTGTGAGGTCTTAAGATTTTTTTTTTCTGTCTCTACAGGCACAATTCAACTTAACCCTTTGAAGCACAACCCTTTCCCAATGCTGAAAAAAGTGCAGCCGTTGCCATCGCTCGACTTAACTACCAGCAAGATGGCGGACGATCGAATCGTTCATCGCGTGCCACAGACGACAGCTGGCTGTGCCGCGCAGCCAGCTGTCATAGTCCTTAAATTGTTTTGTGCAAGTGATAACTTTGGCAATATTTTTAATGTGTTACATTGATTAATGTACCTCATAGCTTATTTTAAGTTTACTATTATATCCCAGAGCTTATTTTATGCTTATTATTTTTTAAACTGTGATAGTTTATTATGGTTTGTTATTGAAGGGAAGCGGGGATTATATGCATCTTATGATTGATTTAATGATCACTAAAATAAAAATTGCATGAAAATACTAGTTACAAAACTAGTAGTTATAAGTAATAGGTTTAAAAACATATTTTTTACGGTAAATTTAAACTTTTATGAATATTTCAGATTGATGAGCAAAATATTTCTATTAAAAAAAATCATTAATACCATTTTTTTTTATAATAAAATTTCCGTTTAACGAATTTTTCAGAATTATAAATTTGATTTTCGGTCTCCTGAGATTCAGATTCGTAATTCAGATTGCAAGTTGAATTTCTCTCCTTTTTTTTTTTTTTTTTTTTTTTCAAATTGTCAAATACACTGCTCCTTGTTATTATTCCTATTTACAATTTTATTCTAACAGTTATATTTATAGGCTGTATTTCATCAAGTATTTTATTCAACATGTATCATATAGCTTCTTTTCATAATTGTATTTTTTGAAGTTTTATGAAATTAAAAAGTTGTAAAGGGTTCCTAAGTTTCTCGTTTTTCTTTTTCTTTTTTTTTGTACTTAATATATATGTGTGTGTATGTGTCTGAATATCCTTACCCACCAATACAAGCTTTTTTTTAAACAATCGTGTTAATTCAAGGGTAAATACCCAGGTATTTACCCTTGAAAATAAATACCCGGGTATTTTACATCACTGTCTGGGCTGCAAAGATTTCAAAGATTATTATGATTCTAAGGTGCCGGCCAGACTGATTCAAGGAGACCGTCTACAAAACTACAAGGGACTGCCTACTAATTGCAGGTGTGCGCGTCTAGATCGCGGATTTCTTTTGTTCTTAACTACGCAGTTAAAACACTTTATATATATATATAAACATTCATACATTTCACAGTTGGAATATCTTTTTTTCAATTTTTTTCTAGTTTCACAAAGTGTTTACACACGTGTACGTTTAACTAACATCGATTTTCTATGCAGACCCGTTTTCAAAAAGCAATTTCAGAAGGAGTCGAAACGGTGGGAAAGACAGACACAAAAAGATTTCAGCATTATCATTCTGTTAACAAAAATCCCTTTACCCCTTCATCTACTAACGGGACTAAGAAGAATCATAATAAGAATTTTTATTTTTTTTATTACAGTAGAACCCTTCTAATCCGTCACCTTTGGGACGGGGGATAGGGTCGGAACGCAAAAAAGGTCGGATTATCAGAAAATACAGAAAAATGACTATGTGTTGTTCTCTAATAAAAGGATTACAACCAACCCTACAAAAGCTGTTATTATTTAATTTAAAGGCTAAAACTGCTTTTATTGACTATACATATGCATGTAATGAGGGGGGCGCGGGTGAGTCACCGACGAGTCCGGACAAAGTTCGGCTCGAGCATGGTCGGATCAACCGGAGTGACGGACCAGCCGAAGGCGGACGAGATGAGTTCTCTGTATTTATTCATTGTAATCATTTCTTTGAAAAATTCGTTACCAACATTTTTTGGGTCGAGACGATCGTATTAAGATAAGTACCTTGTTATGTGTGTTATTTTACTAAGTTTTATTTTCTAGCGACCCGCCCCGGCTTCACACGGGTGAAATTTTAGAAAAAGAGGGGGGAAATGTGAAGTTACTGCCATTGATTATGGAATTTCTTTATAAACAATGTTTGCAGCCGACTTATCGTTACACAATCGGAACAAATTTTGTTTGGAAGTGACGCGCGAAAGGGTAGTAGTTATAAGTAATAGGTTTAAAAACATATTTTTTATGGTAAATTTAAACTTTTATGAATATTTCAGATTGATGAACAAAATATTTCTATTAAAAAAATCATTAATACCATTTTTTATAATAAAATTTCCGTTTAACGAATTTTTCAGAATTATAAAATTGATTTTCGGTCTCCTGAGATTCAGATTCGTAATTCAGATTTTAAGTTGAATTTCTCTCCTTTTTACTTTCCAAACATGTACCATGTAAGGAAAGTATTGTAATCATGAAAAAATTTGACTTCGAGATTTTGGTGTTTTTACACGTTTTGAGGTCTTCTGAATCCATTTATGCTATTTTTACGAGATGTATGTGTGTATGTGTGTGTGTGTGTGTGTGTGTGTGTGTGTGTGTATGTGTGTTTGTGTGTATGTGAGTGAACACGATAGCTCCTGAACGGAGCATTCGATTGAGCTCAAATTGGATACATATGTCATAAACCACCGTCGCAAGACCGGTATTGATTTGGGTGTGTATAGGACTTATAGTTTTTCTACAGGGCTACGACAAAGATTTCTCTTACATTATGGCCTATGGGGGGAAATTCTTGAAAGTGCGCTAGCGTTTAAACGGTATATTCGATTGAGCTCAAATTGGGTATATATGTTATAAACTACTATCTTAAGACCCATATTAATTTGGATGTGTATAGGACTTATAGTTTTTCTACAGGGCTACGACAAAGATTTCTCTTACATTATGGCCTATGGGGGGAAATTCTTGAAAGTGCGCTAGCGTTTAAACGGTACCTTCGATTGAGCTGAAATTGGGTATATATGTTATAAATCACCATCTTAAGACCGGTATTGATTTTGGTGTGCATAAGACTTATAGTTTTTCTACAGGACTACGACAAAAATTTCTTTTATATTATGGAATAATGGCACATGGGGAGAAATTCTTGAAAGTGCGCAAGCGTTTAAATGGTGCATTCGATTGAGTTTCAATTTGGTATATATGTTTGAATTATTCATCGATTAAAATTTATTTAAATGCTTGGTAATGATCTTAATCGTAAGTGTTCGGAAAGTCGAGTGGAGTCACTCCAGATTTTTTTTTTTTTTTACCTCCTTGTACATAGTATAAGGAAGTAATGTGAACCCGAAAAATTTTGGGGGCCAAATTTCGACAAAAAAGCCGATTTTGACTACCTCTAAATTTAATTTTAAGAATTTTTCCGATGCATCTCATCGTAGGCTAGCATACACGATCATATGAACGTGTCTGCAACTCATTTTGACCAGCGGAATGTCTATTGTGGTCAGTTTTTCCATGCCGTCTGTACGTACGTAAGTATGTAACTCGCGGTCGTAGAATGTTGAGATTTGATATTTAGGATTGCTCTATGATCTAGTTGTGCACCTCCTCTTTTCGTCGCAATCGAATGTATAGTTTATGTACAGGACCGCCCAAAAGATTCGAAATACATTACGCTCTATGGGCCGAAATTCATTAAACTCGCCTAACTCAAAAACTATTAGGCGTAGAATGTCGAAACTTCATATTTTGGATAGTTGTAACATCTAGTTGTGCACCTCCCCTTTCGGTTCCATTCGACTGGATAGTTTATCTACAGAACCGCCTAAAAGATTCGAAATACATTACGCTCTAACGCTCTATGGGCCGAAATTCATCAAAGCGTTTTTTAGAGGTATTGGGCTATTTCAAACGACTCAGAAGTGATATATGGTCAATGGCAATTTTAGGGGCATTCATCCATTTCAAGCACAATGCCGTCCTACCACATAAGTTAGGTAATGGTCCGACCACGGTCACGTGCCTCCCTCAAGAACTATACCAAAAGTCGCCAAGCTTGGCGACTTTTGGTGTACGTGTGTGCACATTTAACTCTCAAATCTCAAAAACTATTATGAAATTTCATATATAAGATTGTTGTAACATCTAGTTGTGCATCTCGATTTTTGGTTCCAATCTACTGGAGAGTTTATTTACAGGACCACCGAAAAGAATTTCAGTACTTTAATGTCTATGGACATCTTCAATATAATACAATTGTAGTCAGTCATTGTTTGGTACATGCCCAAAATCTCGCCGTCTGTCCTCGACCTTGGCGAGTTTTGCCGAAATGTCGCCAAATTTGGCGATAGTCAGTCATTTTGTCCATGCCCAAAGTATCGCCATTTGTAATCGTTCTTGGCGAGTTTTGGCGAAATATCGCCAAATTTGGCGATAATCTGTCATTGTTGGTCCATGCTTAAAATCTCGCCAAATGTCGTCGACATTGACGAGTTTCGCCGAAATATCGCCAAATTTGGCGCCAAAAATTATTTCGTATTTTGTATAACTCTAAAACTTTAACCCGTAGAATTTTGAACTTTTGTATTTAGAACTATATTATAATATCTAACTGTTTTCAATATCTTTTTTGACAGCAATCCACTGGGAATTTATTTACAGGGTGAGCCAAATGACTTTAAATACATTAAGGTGCATGGATGCATTCAATTCATTGAAAGTCTATGGTCAATGACTACTTTGGCTATCGCCAAAATCTCGCAAACTATCTCAAGTTTGTCGGCTTTTGGTGAAATATCGCCAAATAAAGTGTCAGAAGGAAATCTTTCAAATTGAACTCAGCTTGGCGATATCAAAATATTTGGCTAAAAATCGCTAAACCTTACTATTATTGATATTTTATCTCTTTCAAACAAATAAGTTTAGAGGAAGTGCGTAAAAAACATTTTTGATTTAGTAGACGTGCAAGGAAGTCATGTGTTGGACACATCAGATTTTTTTTTCAAATTGTCAAATACAATGCCATTCATGATGTGGTCAGGGTGCGAATTGACGGGGGGGGATGCCGGGGATCGTTCCCGGCTGAAGAATGTAATATCCCTGGCTAGAGAAATATTAATTGATCCCTGCCAGGGATACTATTTATCCCCTGCTGAAGAAATGTTAAACTGGTGAGTGAAGATTTGGGATTGAAGTCAAGAACTCAAAATGAAGGTTGTGTGTTATCGTTTGTTACTATACTCTAAGGCGACTGCCTTAAAATTTCGTCTCTTTTCTAAGCTAAAACCCCTCAAGGGTGGCTTCCAATACAGGTACATTGTATGTAGCTTGTGTATCTGTGATTCCATAGAACAAGCAATCTATGACTTTAGTTTGAATATAAGTCGGTTCCCACACATGTCGGCGACTGCATTTGTCAAGTAATATCATGTGAGTAAAGCATTTGCACTTTCCCTCATTTTCCTTTTCAAGTGTCCCCCCCCCCCTGGAGAATGTTTTCTTTCAAATGTCCCCCCCTGAAGAAAATGTTCAGTTCGCACCCTGGATGTGGTAGATAAAGGGTTAAATACGTCCTCTTATTTCTATGATGATGAAAATAAAACCGAAATAAATATCTAGCTTGTGATTTGAATTGATACATGATTCCGTTCACATAAATTTTAAAAGAAATGTCTAATTGTGCGCTAAAATGACAATAAGCAATTAAATAAATAAATGCACACGAACTAACTACTTCCCCCAGCCCACTTCCGATATTAATACTATAAAAATGTGCTCGTGCAATCTTTCCATTATATCGAAATGCTTAACAAACAAGAATCCCTTCTTTTGTCAAGTTCCATATCATCGATTAGACTTATCGTTACACAATCAGAACAAATTTAGTTTGGAAGTGACGCGCGAAAGGGTTGCCTACAGTTGTCCATGGGAAAAGCACTCAGCACCAGAGATGAGTTCGGGCTCATTTTTTGAAGCCCTGACTTAAAATTTGTCTCTTTAGATGACACATCTACGGACCAAAACCTTTTTTTAGAGCCCTCAACCAAATTTTTACACATAGCTGTTCTTTCAATACTATTTGATACCGGAAAAATATGTTTCAAATTAATATACAGAAAAACTTAAGGAAATAAGCGATAAAGCGCCAAAATAAAAATAAATTTTATGATTGCCAAATGTATTTAATAAACCGCAATGTTTCTATGGCGAAAAATTGAACATTTGCTGTTCCGCCATGCTTCATTTTTTCGATTTTTCTATTTTTCTCTTTTGACCTCGCATCTACGGGCTAAGGCCTTTTTTAGACACTTTAATTTTTTTTTTTTTTTTTTTTTTTTACACCTAGCCGTTCTCTAAATTAGTGGATACAGTTAAAACACGTTCCAAATTAACAGATAAGCGATAAAGCCCTTAAATAAAGAAGGCGTTTGCTTCTCCACTTTAAAAGCGGTTTCTTATAACACGTAATAATTAACTAATTAAATCTGATTCTATTTTTTACAACACATTTATTATCACTACACACTGTTGCCACATCTGCCACACAACATTTACAAACGGATGCAATTTTTAACAAATATTTTTCCAAATAAATCAAAACTTGCGGAGCTAAGGCAATCGTCTGCGTTAATAAATCACAATGTTATTTCTACGGCGAAAATTTGCACCTTTGCCGTTCCCCCACGCCTAAACCGTTCGACTTTTTCTGATTTTCTCTTTTGATGGCACATCTAAGGGCCGAGACCTTTCTTCAGACACCTCAACCGAGTTTTTACACCCAGCCGTTCTCTCAATTCGATTGTCGAAAGAAAAACATGTTTCAAAATAATATATAGATCCACATGTTTATCAAATAATATCGGATCTTATGACTAACTAATGAATATAAGCCGCCGTTCTGAAATATCCAAAGAGCTTAACGTACCTTCTAGGCGCCAGTGCCGCTATTTTTTTATAAGTACAGCCAACACCGGTTATAGTGAACCCGGATATAGTCAACCATCGGATATAGTGAACGCAAACCATTAGTCCCGATTCAAACACAGTATCTCTATCCATCATGAAGACACTTGGGTTTTAGTGAACTTCGGATATAGTGGACGAAATTTGATGGTTCCCATAGGCTCACTATAACCGGAGTTGGCTGTACTTTTATTTTCCTCATGAATCACTTTTTAAAATCTGTTTCAAGGAGTATATTCAATAAAGGAGAAATTTTTCACGAGCCCGAGCCCGAACGCAATTGTGAATTACAGAGCCCGAGCCCGGTTCGGGCCAGGGCCCTCTGGATGACAATCGCTTGTTTTTCTACCGGCCCTGCTCCAAGAGCTTCGACACGTTTGTGACGTCACACACGACATCTGAGTCGCCACACGCTACGAGACCTGAGGAGTTTTTCGTTGCACGTGTATTGTATTTCGCAGTATTTATAAAATACTATTTTTTTTTTTTTTTTCATAAACTTGAGAAGAAAGAGAGTGGTCTTTCATATTCTGGTAAGTGATAAATATCTTTCCATTAAAAATATATATTTGCATTGTTCAGTGGCGCAGAGAGGGAGGGGGAGCAGGGGAAATATCCCCAGGGCCTCACCTTGGGAAGGGGTCCTACTGTTGCTGCTTCTATATAATACTTAATTGTATGTTGTCAATTTTGAAAAAAAAAAAGAAAAGAAAATGTCCAAATACAGAATATGTCCCCAGAAGTTTCCAATTAATTTTTCAACGAAATTACAAAAACCAGCTAGAGCATAATCCACCGACTTCACAAAAACGAGGAGTGTTAGTGATTTAGTCTTCTTTTTCAAGAAACGTTTTTATTTTTATTTCTGAGACACACTGTTAAATAGTGGAAGAAAGGGCATAGCCAGAGGAGAGACTATGGACCCGACCAACCAAATAAATTTTGATTTTTCCTTAACAAAATGTTAAAGATTAAGACTTTCTATGAGAAATTTTGAACTTTCCACTTTTTTGGACTTCTGAAATTTTTTAGCTGCCTGTTTGAATGGAAGTATTATGAATAAAAATATTAATATTTTCAATACTGAGGAAACATGAGATGCAAAAATGCTGTTACGTTCCAAATACAGTTTCTTTATGGAAGTGACAAAACCTTCAAAATAAAATGTTCGTATTTTTTAGAGCATGGGTGTTTATTAAATTATAATACTTTTAAATTAACAATTTTAATTCTATTAATTATTTTCCATTTACTATTAATTTAAAGTTTCTTCAAATGATTAATAATTTTAATAAGGAATAAAAGACTGATGTAATACGACACCAAAAGCAATAGAAAATTCTTGACTATAGGCACAACTCTGGATGGGGGCTCCCTGACACTGATGTAGTAGGCAATGTGAAATTTCCAAAGGTAAATGATTGTCAGGCTGTGCCCTGCTGTTGAAAGTCTGGGCTTTTTTTTCCAAACTGGCAGCCGTCTATTACCTTGCATGATGAATTTAACAAACAAATTCAATCTGTACATAAAATGCCTAGGAATTTACAATTTTTTCAAACCCTGGCTATAAATGCCATCCACTCATCGAGCAGATTGGCAACTTGTTTAAAATATTGTTTGTAAACATTTGAAAGGATAGAAAGGTTATATAAAAATCTACAATTAAAAAAGATAAATTAAGAAACATTGAATACAGTTTTTATTTTGGGGGAATCCAATATTCGGGGGCCCTAGGCCCGGGTCTAATGGGCGTAGTTGAAAATAAGGGCCTGATCGAAAGGGTTTCTGTATAGCAAAAGGATACCGAAGATTTTATCCCCGGGGCCCCGACTGGGCTCTCTGCGCCTCTGGCATTGTTGTTTAATACATAATTTCGTTTTGAATACATGTATATGTTCTAAAAACGCTTTTGTATGTTTAAGATCTAATAATTTTGTGTTTCTGTAGAAATAATTGTTATTAATCAATAATTATTATTGATTTTTTAGCATTCAGTTTCTACTTCATTCGGATAAAATGTGCTTTATTAATGTTTTATTAAAGGATCGTTGCTTTTGTAGAAATGAAGTATATAGAACGATATTGAAATACCATATTTAAATATAAATAGTTTCATTTATAATTATTAAGCACTTAATACTGTTAATGCAATTTCATACTAACACATTTAAAGTTTTATATAATTAAAAAATAGTAATATATTAAGTGCTAAAAATTCTCAATATGTAAATAAACAAGTATTTCTTCTGTAAATGTTTGTAACAATTCAAATATTCGTTCTTTAAATTCAAGTAAGTAAAATATATTGCTCTCTGCACATTTTATCATTAAATATAAAAGCTAGTTAAGCTAATGGGTTCATATCTCATAAATGAAATTATATTAATTCCTTCTTCTTTATTATTTATTATTTTATATTTAATTAGATTTTTTTGTGATAGGATGTAACGATTGATTTTTATTGAGATTAGAAATTAATATAATTTCATTTATTATATTAGTATATAAACGTTATGATTTATAGAGTCTTGTTATAAATATTTTTTTATTCAAAGATCACCCTTTTTTTTTAAGATTATGATTTTTTAGGTAAAATGGATTTTTTGGTATTAATATTACTTAGATTAAAAATTGGTGCTGGTCCTTTTTTCTTTTGATTTCCTTCCGTAATTAAAGGAATTAATTGGGTCTCTGGATTTTTATTAAAGATTTTTCAAAGGATTATCCCTTTATTGGTTATAACTATATTTATTAATTCAGTTTTGGGCCTACTGGAATAATAAGCTTATTAATTGGGGTGCTTGGGTCTTTTAATCAAGTTAATATTAAGGAGTTATTAGCTTATTCATCTGTTCATCATTTAGTATGAATTATTAGTTGTATTATAATTGATGATTTACATTGATTAATATATTTATTTGTATACGCAATGCTATTACTTAGCATTATTTTTGTTCTTATTGATGAGGAAATTATTATATTAAGTATAGTTAATCGAATGAGAGGAAAATTATGATTTTTATTAGGGATACTTAGTATAGGTGGTATACCTCCTTTTCTTGGTTTTTTTATTTTTTTAAATAGTAACTTTATATTATATTTTTATAGTAGATATTTTTTATGTAATAGTTTTATTATTAGTATCTGTAATTATATTTTATGTTTATATTCGTATAGTATATGATATTATCTTAGGATATAAGTATGAAATAATATGAAGAATAGGAATCCTAAGAAAAAATTATTATCAGAAGGATTTTTTTTCATTTATTGGAATATTAATAATAATAATATTTGGGTTATTAATATTATTTTATATTAATAAGATAATGTTCTGTTAACTTTCAAAAAGTGCTCTAATGTGAATTTACAGTTCACCATCATTTCATGTTTAAAAGTGAAGGTCTGGTGTTTCTTTTTTCTTTTTAATTAAACATTCTTCAGTAATTTTGAATTTTTTCCCTTTTGTACGAGTTATATTATGATGAATGTTATTTTCAGTCATGTATGAACAATACCAATAGGAATGAGAAGTTCTAAGGTTTAATTTTAAGCAACTTATTTTTCGAACTTAAAAACTTGCCTATATGCGATACTGTAGCAGGTTTAAAAAAAAAAAAACTAATTACAGTAATTCCTGAGACATTACAAATTTCATATTTTTGCATTGATGAATTTTCTGCGATTCATGTAGCAACTTATATTGCATGTAGTTTTCAATTTGAGAGAATATAATTAAATTGCATCTCTTTCCCCCCAACTATTTTCCTTTTATTATTATTGCTACTATTTAACTCTCAACAGTGTTGACAAAGTTTTGTGTGTGCATGAATTTAATTTTTTTTTTACATTTCAAGGAAAAAATTATTTTTTTCACTAACTTTTCAGGTTATGTATTTTAAAATGTAGAACTGATAATAGGAAAGTTCCCTAATTTTTATTCAAAAATATCACAGCTGTGTCATTGTTTGATTATAATTGTCAAAATTTTTGTTTAAATGTTGTCAATTTAAACGAACTATATTTAAAAAACCTGCTTTAAATTTCATATTGTGACGGAATTTTATTGAAGTTTTATCTTCATATTCTTAATATTAGGAACAGTGTACCTATAACATTTGTAATATCACGTATACAGTTAAAATGAGATTTTTTTTCCCCTTCAAAGGGGAACAATTTAATTTTCAGTTGTCTTATATCTGCTTAAAAAAAAAAAAAAAAAAACATCTGAAACAGGCTCAATTATTTAAAATGTATTTTTGATTAGAAACTTTCCGTATGTGAAGAGGTTTTAAAAAAAGCGCCAAGTTTCTCCTGCAGGTTAGCTCAGATGTTGTGTGTGACGTCACGATTCTGAAGGAGCAGGCCCGGTAGAAAAACAAGCGATTGTCATCCAGAGGGCCCTGTTCGGGCCCGGGCTTGGGCTGAGCCCGTCTCATCTCTACTCAGCACTCAGGTCTAAGCCCGCTAATTTATTTTGAAATTTAGTAACATTTTGCTCTTGATTGGTAAAATGATCCTTTTTGGACAATTTATCAAAATTCTATTTTTTTTTTTTTTTTTTTATTACTCGATGAGCTTTCAAAATATTGTTGCAATACGCTTTATGAATCAAGATATAGCAAAAGGGTAGTGTGTGTAAAATATGATAGCAAAAGGGGTCGAATCAATCTTGTTAATTTCAAAGAGATATTCCAAACTAACGGAAATCGGACAAGTTACGAAATAATCTTGCACGTGACGTAATTTTTGCATAAGAAATTATTAATTTTAATTGATATTTAAAGCGATTTATTGAATTCGTAAAAAATAAGTCATCCGTTCTGTTATTTCGCTCGTTGCATGCATACATACATATTATATATATATATATATATATATATATATATACTAGAGATGAGTTCGGGCTCATTTTTTGAAGCCCGAGCCCGAAGACTTTTAATCCGAGCCCGCCCGAGCCCGAAATTTCATCTAAATACAAATAAAATTAACTACTTCATTAAGAGAATACAATAAATTTTGGAGCTTCACACACCTTCTAGTCCCCCGTGCCGCTATTTTTTTAAATAAGTACGTCTATTTATCCCATGAATCACTTTTTAAAATCTGTTTCAAGGAGTTTGTTCAACAAAGGAGAAATTTTTCACGAGCCCGAGCCCGCCCGAGCCCGAACGCAATCGTGAATTACAGAGCCCGGGCCCGACTCGGGCTCGGGCTGAGCCCGTCTCATCTCTAATATCTATACTATTAAAATCTGTGCGCGTCTGTCTGTGTGTGTGTGTGTGTGTGTGTGTGTGTGTGTGTGTGTGTGTGTGTAGCATCATCTCCTCCTAAACGGCTGGGAGTTGAGTTTCGACCGAGGTATCCACGAATTCGGAAAATTTCGAGAAAGAACCTCCGCTAATTTAAATTTCGAAATTCGAATTATTTTAAGAGATATTGATAAAAAAAACCGTCAAAAACGCTAATTTTTGCTCTTCGCAATTACGCGATTGTAACCCCTGTAGTGAAAATATGAGAAAAAAGCATCTAGGTTGCCATGTTTGGCTATTTTATTAAATTATTTCGACTCCTGCAGAAAAAATAAAAGAATAATGATTTTTTTTTTGTTTAGATTATTTACAAAGTTATTTTTTAATTAAAATATTGCGTTCATATGAAATAAGAGCAGGAATTCAATGTTTTTTATGTGTAAAAGAATAAGGGATTGAAAGATTTCTGAGACTAATATGTATATTTTTTAGTTTGGCGGAAAAAAAAAATGGCTCATTTGGCGATTTTGAGAAAATAGTAGGTTCTACCGATTTGCACAGTTTTGGGCTTGGCGCAAATTACTGAGAGCGCAACGAAATAGTATTTTTAATAACAAGTATAAGTTTTACGGCGCTATACTTCGATGTTGGAGGAATCCCGCCAAATTTCAGAAAATTAAAATTCTCGCATTTTGTACATGGTAGTTAACGGTGATTAAAACCCGTTATAGTTAATAATAATTTAAATGACTGCTACTTATCAATAATATTCCTGCATTAAATTTTGAACGATCGAACCATATAAATGATAAATAACTATTTCCCATTTTGATTGCTGTTAAATCAATGCTTCGAATGATTCCCTGAAAACAAAAAAACTCGCAAAATGGCGTATGTTGGCATTTGGAGATCGAAGTACTGTGTAATAAATAATTGATTCTTATTTGTTAAAGCAGTGCTACGGAAGTTTCTTTTACTAAAAGCTGTTAGAAAGGCGTAATTAATACTGTCTAGTCTTCTATACTATTAAAATCTGTGCGCGTCTGTCTGTCTGTGTGTAGCATCATCTCCTCCGAAACCGCTGGGTGTTGAGTTTCGATCGAGGTGTCCACTTATTCGAAAAATTCCGAGGAAGGTCTTCCGCTAATTTAAATTTCGAAATTCGAATTAGTTTAGGAGATTGATAAAAAACCCCGTCAAAAACACTAATTTTTGCTCTCCGCATCTCCGCGATTGTAACCCCTGTAGTGAAAATGTGAGAAATAAGCATCGAGGTTGCCATGTTTGGCGAATTTATTAAATGATTTATACTCTTGCATTAAAAATAAAGGAATAATACTTTTTTTCTGTTTCGTATATTTGCTAGGTTATTTTTTAATTAAAATATCGTCTGCGTGGGAAATCAGAGTAGGAATTCAATATTTTTTATACGCAAAAGAAAAAGGATTTGTAAATTTCAGAGACTAAAGTGTATAACCTTATAATTTGGCAAAAAAAAAAATGGCTTATATGGCGATTTTGAGAAAGTGGATTCTAGTGGTTTGCACAATTTTAGGCTTGGCGCAATTTACTGAGAGCGTAAAGAAATAGTATTTTTAAAAACAAGTGTAGGTTTTACTAGAATTTAGCCTGAAATTTTAATTTTCTGTTCAGAAATAATGCAGTTATTAAGGCGATTTTAAATGATTTTCATCAAGTTAAATAAATTGATTTAAGTTAGGGAAACCCCGCCAAATTTCAGAAAATTAAACTTTTTCATTTGTATTGCTAATTCTATGCCCCGATTGATATGAGTTGGTGTTACGAGCGTATGAATAGATAATATTTTCTAATCCCGCCGAACAAGGTGTAATAAAATAGGAAGTCTTTATAAATACGAATGCTGTTAGAGATGAATGAGAATATTTTTTAAACCCAGTTAGACTAGCTGGTAATGCCTTAAATTATTGCATTTATTGTGAAGTTTAATGTGTGATTCATTTTGGCTATTTGCCATCGACTGCCGACGTTAATTACGCCAAAATTGCAGTTCTAGCAAAGTAAACATAAATAAATCATTTCATATTCTATTTTTAAAACTGCTACAGTTTCCGTAGCAACGGAATCCATTGTTGCCAATTGGATTCCGTTGTTGCCAAGTTGTTCAATTTAATAATTAAGTGAAACTACTCATTTCTACATCTCGTAAGACCCAAAAAAGTGAAAACGCATTAAATATGAAACAAATAGAATTTTAACATATTTGCGCATTAAAAATAATCGAAGTTTTTTCAGGCAATTCTGCATATTTTTCATTTTATTTCATTCGCGTGTGACGTCATTTCACGTCATTGTCTTCTGTTTTGCTGTCAGATTATCCGCAGAAGCACATTACACGCTAACGTATGTGCTGCTTCGGCGTACTTAAGGAAGCAATTTGTCGGGTGCGTATTTGCATAACCCCTCTGTGTGTCTAAATTGAAGCAATGAAACTTTGTAGGCGTTTTTTTTTAAACTAGAAAAAGGCAGATTAACGTCGTTAACGTGGAAGAAGCGATATGGAAAACTGTTTAATTGGTAGCCGTAATGCGAAATGATAATCGATTATTCACATGCGCAAAGCAACAAAATTTCAAAAGTATGAAAAGACAGGAATATGAAATGAAAATCCAAAATAAATCACCAGAGACTATAGAATAAGCATCGTGTACGAGAATGATATTGCAATCATGTACATAACAAAGGCGGTTGCAAGGAATACAAAATATAATATGAAATTAATTGCTCTTTCTTCCCATGGCGTTTGTGGAATCTTTCCGAATAACGGGATCCAGTGTGCTTAGAATATTTCATATAAATTACTTATATGTTAAAGTTCTATTTATTTTTTCATATATATTCCAGTTACTCCAGTTACAAGACCTAGAGCTCTAGAAACGATTTCAGATTTTGTTTAATATTGAATTTGACACTATGCAATTCATCCATGTTAAAAATAAAATATGAAATTAGTTATTTATTTAGTGTGAATTGGCAGTGAGATCAACGTTAGTTTTATGTAACAAGTGCGCTACTGTATTAAGAGTTCAGTAAGGGTGATAAGCTTTTCCGCTTAAGTTACGTCACAAATTTTTTCATTTACGAAAGCGACAAGATCTTCACGGAAACAGGATGCA
This sequence comes from Cheiracanthium punctorium, assembly GCA_038373885.1. Taxonomy (NCBI): domain Eukaryota; kingdom Metazoa; phylum Arthropoda; class Arachnida; order Araneae; family Cheiracanthiidae; genus Cheiracanthium; species Cheiracanthium punctorium. The sequence goes on along the minus strand of JAWZYV010002907.1, from coordinate 600,373 downwards.
TTTTTGGTTTCTGAACGTACAATGTGCATCGATTGTTTCGTATAGGTTTTTTAAATTTGGGTAAAATTTAATAAAGTCATCTGCAACATAACTGTGCTAATGCATTGTCCACGCTTTACGAAATGCAAGATAAGATAAAATAGTATTCAACATCATGCAATGTTATTCATATCGTATGTATGAATGCTATAAATTAAACCTAAAAAAAGAGAATTATATGATGTAGAAATAAGGCATTTTTCGAAAGAGAAACGTTTCGTCTGCATACCGTAAAGTTCTTACTTTTCTGATCGCCAGTGACAATGACGTAGTTTTTGTGTCATCATGTTGCAATCGTCTCAAATTTCCACTCATGGAGTCAGCTTTTCGTCAGAATTCCAGCATTTTTTCACTGTTAGAGATTCCGCATTACTGTGTTTAATTTGACTTATATGTATTAGGAAAATATTCGTTTCCTACCGTGCGGAGGACGGGCAAACAGCTATCTATACTATTAAAATCTGTGCGCGTCTGTCTGTGTGTAACATCATCTCCTCCTAAACGGCTGGGAGTTGAGTTTCGAACGAGGTATCCACGAATTCGGAAAATTTCGAGAAAGAACCTTCGCTAATTTAAATTTCGAAATTCGAATTAATTTAGAAGATATTGATAAAAAACCCCATCAAAAGCGCTAATTTTTGCTCTCCGCAATTCCGTGATTGTAACCCCTGTAGTCAAAAAAGTGAGAAATAAGCATCGAAGTTGACATGTTTGGCTATTTTATTAAATTATTTAAACTCCTGCAGTAAAAATAAACGATTAATGATTTTTTTTCTGTTTAGATTATTTACAAAGTTATTTTTTAATTAAAATATTGCGTTCATGTGAAATCAGAGCAGGAATTCAATGTTTTTTATGTGTAAAAGAATAAGGGATTGAGAGATTTCCGAGACTAATATGTATATTTTTTAGTTTGGCGGAAAAAAATGGCTCATTTGGCGATTTTGGGAAAGTAGTATGTTCTACTGATTTGCACAGTTTTGGGCTTGGCGCAAATTACTGAAAGCGTAACGAAATAGTATTTTTAATAACAAGTATAAGTTTTACGGCGCTATACTTCGATATTTCATACAGAAATAATGCAGTTATTAAGGCGATTTTAAACGATCTATAGAATTTTCACCAAAAATTAAGTAAACTGATTTAAGTTAGAGGAATTCCGTCAAATTTCAGAAAATTGAAATTCTCGCATTTTTTACATGGTAGTTAACGGTGATTAAAACCCGTTATAGTTAATAATAATTTAAATAACTGCTACTTATCAATAATATCCCTGCATTAATTTTTGGCGATCGAACCATATAAATAATAGATAACTATTTCCCATTTTGATTTCTGTTAAATCAATGCTTCGAATGATTTTCTGAAAACAAAAAAATCTCGCAACATGGTGTATGTTGGCATTTGGCGATCGAAGTACTGTGTAATAAATAATTGATTCTTATTTGTTAAAGCAGCGCTACGGAAGTTTCTTTAACTAGAAGCTGTTAGAAAGGCGTAATTAATACTGTCTAATATATTTTTTGTTTTACGAATTGAAATGTTTGTTGATTCCTACTTTAGTACATTTCTTAGCAAAGTTGGCGAAAAATATTCAAATGTAGTGCAACTCTGTACATATTATTAATTCCATTCCACAATCGAGATGAGATGCCGATGTCACTAGCGTATGCATAGATATTTTTTTTAAATTCCGCCAAACAGAGTATTGCGTATTGCCTTTAGTGTCAAGTTTAATTTGAATTTGCCATCGACTGGCGGTGTTAATTTCGCCAATATGGCAGTTCTAGCAAAGTAAACATGAATAACTCATTTCATGTTCTATTTTTAACATTGCTATAGTTTCCGTAGCAACGGAATCCATTGTTGCCACCTAAGTTGTTAAATTTTACAATTAAGTGAAACCATTGAAATCCATTGTTTCATGAAGGTTTTTTAATTTAGGTAAAATATAATAAAGTCGTGTGCAACAAAACTGCCCAAATGCATTGTCCACGCTTTGAAAAATGCAAGATAAAATTGTCAACATCATGTAATGTTATTTATGTGGTATATACTATATATAAATGCTATAAAGTAAACCTCAAAAAGAGAATTATATGATGTAGAAATCCGGCATTTTTCGAAAGAGAAAAGTTTTGTCTGCATACCATAAAGTTCTTTCTTTTTTGATCGCCAGTCACATTCACGTAGTTTTTGTGTCATGTTGCAATCGTCTAAAATTTGCACTCAAGACAAAAAACTTTTAGTTACGATTCAAGCATTTTTTCACGTTTTGAGATTTCGAATTACTGGGTTTAATTCGAATTATATATGCTTAAGGAAAATATTCGTCTCCTACCGTGCGGAGAACGGGTAAGCAGCTAGTATACTATTAAAATCTGTGTGCGTCTGTCTGTAACATCATCTCCTCCGAAACGGCTGGGAGTTGAATTTCGATCGAGGTGTCACCGGATTCGAAAAATTCCGAGGAAGGTCTTCCGCTGAATTAAATTTCGAAATTCGAATTAGTTTAGGATATATTAATTGATAAAAAAACCCGTCAAAACCGCCAATTTTTGCTCTCCGCAATTCCGCGACTGTAACCCCTGTTGTCAAAAAAGGGAGAAATGAGCATCGAGGTTGCCATGTTTGGCGAATTTATTAAATGATTTACACTCTTGCATTAAAAAAAAGGAATAATTTTTTTCTGTTTCGAATATTTGCTAGGTTATTTTTTAATTAAAATATTGTCTGCGTGGGAAATCAGACCAGGAATTCAATATTTCTCATACGCAAAAGAAAAAGGATTTGTAAATTTCCGAGACTAAAGTGTATAACTTTATAATTTGGCGGCAAATAAAATGGCTTAAATGCCGATTTTGAGAAAATAGTTTGCAGCGGTTTGCACAGTTTTAGGGCTTGGCGCAATTTACTGAGAGCGTAAAGAAATTTTAATTTTCTGTTCAGAAATAATACAGTTATTAAGGCGATTTTAAATTATCTACAGAATTTTTATCAATTTAAATAAATTGATTTAAGTTAGGGAAATCCCGCCAAATTTTAGAAAATTAAATTTTTTCATTTGTATTGCTAATTCTATGCCCCGATCGATATGAGTTGGTGTTACGAGTGTATGAATAGATAATATTTTTTAATCCCGCCAAACAAGGTGTAATAAAATAGGAACTCTTTATAAATACGAATGCTGTTTGAGATGAATGAGAATATTTTTTAAAACCAACATGACTAGCTGATAATGCCTTTAAATTATTGCATTTATTGTCAATTTTAATGTGTAATTCATTTTGGCTATTTGCCATCGACTGCCGACGTTAATTACGCCAAAATGGCAGTTCTAGCAAAGTAAACATAAATAAATCATATCATATTCTATTTTAACACTGCTACAGTTTCCGTAGCAACGGAATCCATTGTTGCCACTAAAGCTGTTCAATTTAATAATTAAGTGAAACCACTCATTTCTACAGCTCTTAAGACCCAAAAAAGTGAAAACGCATTAAATATGAAACAAATAGAATTTTAACATATTTGCGCATTAAAAATAACCGAAGTTTTTTCAGGCAATTCTGCATATTTTTCATTTTATTTCCTTCGCGTGTGACGTCATTTTCACGTCATTGTCTTCTGTTTTGCTCTCAGAGTATGCAGAGAAGCACATTACACGCTAACGTATGTGCTGCTTTGGCGGACATAAGGAAGCGCTTTTGCCGGGTGCGTATTTGCCTAACCCTTCTGTGTGTATAAATTGAAGCAATGAAACTTCGTACGCGTTTTTTTTTTTTAAACTAGAAAAAGGCAGATTAACGTCGTTAACGTGGAAGAAGCGATATGGAAAACTATTTAATTGGCAGCCGTAATGGGAAATGATAATCGATTATTCATATGCGCAAAGCGCCAAAAATTTCGAAAGTATGAAAAGTCAGGAATATGAAATGAAATCCAAAACAAATCACCAGAGACTATAGGATAAGCATCGTGTACGAGAATGATATTGCAATCATGTACATAACAAAAATATATATGAAAGGAATACAAAATATAATATGAAATTAATTGCTCTTTCTTCCCATGGCGTTTGTGGAATCCTTCCGAATAACGGGATCCGATGTGCTTGGAATATTTCACTTAAATGACTTATATGTTAAAGTTCTATTTATTTTTTCGTATATATTCCAGTTACTACAAGACCAAGAGCTCTAGAAACGACTTCAGATGTTGTGTAATATTGAATTTGACACTATGTAATTAATCCGTTAAAAATAAAAAATGCAATTATTTATTTATTTAGGGTGAATTGGCATGAGATCAACGTCAGTTTTATGTAACAAATGTGATACTGTATTAAGAGTTTAGTAAGGGTAATAAGCTTTTCCGCTTAAGTTACGTCACAAATGTTTTCATTTACGAAAACGACAAGCTCTTCACGGAAACAGGATGCATTTTTGGTTTCTGAACGTACAATGTGCATCGATTGCTTCGTGTAGGTTTTTTAAATTTAGGTAAAATTTAATAAAGTCATCTGCAACATAACTGTGCTAATGCATTGTCCACGCTTTACGAAATGCTAAAAGATAAAATAAAATAGTATTCAACATCATGTAATGGTAATGTTATTTATGTGGTATGTATGAATGCTATAAATTAAACCTAAAAAACAGAATTATATGATGTAGAAACAAGGCATTTTTCGAAAGAGAAAAGTTTCGTCTGCCTACCGTAAAGTTCTTACTTTTCTGATCGCCAGTGACAATGACGTAGTTTTTGTGTCATCATGTTGCAATCGTCTCAAATTTCCACTCATGGAGCCAGCTTTTCGTCAGAATTCCATTCCAGCAATTTTTCACTATTAGAGATTCCTATCACTGGGTTTAATTCAAATTATATGTGTAAGGAAAATATGCGTCTCCTACCGTGCGGAGAACGGGTAAGCAGCTAGTATATATATTAAACTAATTGGGTTTCTAATTCGTGGTTTTAAAAACTGCATTTTTAAACTCGTGACATCAAAATAGCGCCAGTCTCACTTGCAATATCTAAAACATTAATTTCACGCTTTTCACCGATCTTTAATCGGATATGAAAGCGATTATTAGTTATTTCCCGTGCTTTAAGCTGCAAACTGTATTGCGAAGTCGTCAATATTGCCTTTTTCCTCGATGCACGTGCATATTATTGTCGTACCGTGATGTTATATATAACCTTCCGTGAAAAATTATCTTAATGATGATGAAATTAAAACCGCACCAAAATCTGTCGCGTGGTGCGGGAGGAGTTAGCGGATAAACAGACAAACGCAGAAAGCCACTTTTTTATATTATGTAGAGAAGAGATATCTTTTAACACACCAGTTTTTTTTTTTAGCACTACCAGATACTTCAATTTATCAGCTTACATCATGACTATAATTTCTATTAAAGTAGAATTGTTTTCAATGGAGAGCTTTCCGTTCACTTTCTCAGCATGTCGAGCCAGAGGGAGAGGAGAAGATCATTAGTGAATTTTCAGACGTCGGTTTTATGATTAAAGGATTGGATTTCCCAAAAGTGTGTCAGTCAAAGTATTGCTAGACTTTCTCAGTTTTGTTTGTGCTAAACTCTTTTTCGTAAGACTCATTAATTGCACATGAAACAGTCATCAGACGTAAAGTTAGTGTTTATATTTTTCTTCTATATTATGTTAATCTGTATTGATCATTCATAAAACAAGAGAAAAGAAACAATTTCCAGTTGTTTTTCTTTCCCATTCATGATGTGGTAGATAAAGGGTTAAATAAGTCCTCTTATTTCTATGATGAAAATAAAACCGAAATAAATATCTAGCTTGTGATTTGAATTGATGCAAGATGCATGATTCTGTTCACATAAATTTTAAAAGAAATGTCTGATTATGAGCTAAAATGGCAATATGCAATTAAATAAATGCACACGAACTAACTACTGCCCCTCCCACTTCCGATATTAGTACTATAAAAATGTGCTCGGGCAATCTTTCCATTATATCGAAATGCTTAACAAACAAGAATCCCTTCTTTTGTCAAGTTCCATATCGTCGATTAGAAGGGTGGGGGAATTGGGTCAGTGGTGAACGGCCTTACCTGTAGGGGGTTCCTTTTCCCTAGGACGAACACCCTTTATTGAGCCCCCTCACGATCCAACAAGGACGCAGCTCTCTCATGCAGTTACGGGTTTTGCGTAACTGTTCTTTTTTTCCCTCTCCCTCGACCTGGAGGGGGGGAGGGGTAGGAACTTTGATTGCGATAGATGCAAATTCCGTGGAGCGATTGCGTATTCAGTTCATCCGCAATGCGATGTATGTTAAATTGCTGTAGCTTGTACAAAAAATTTCAAGAGATGTAATTTTATCGAAACAATTTATTAGAACACACAGAATTTGTTAATTAATTTTTTTAATTGGTTCAATCATCACTTAAACCCGGGTTTAACTAATTCTCACTCATCTCGAAAAGACGTAGATTAAACAGGGTCTCTACAGATTTCGCAGCTTTTGCTTCCCTGACATCCATCATGCTCTTCCCTGACTTTTTATCTAGCGTGCTTTCATGAATTTTGTGATTCTATTTTTAATATTACATCCTTTTATTAACAACTTTTTATATATTTTGCTCCTTCTTTACAAATAATGTAATAATATAATGAAATAAATATATACAAAAATATTTGACATCACTGGATTCTAACAAAAACCTTATTTGATAATAATTTAGGATAAAATTAAGAATATTTCAACTGAACAAGATATGTTAATAAAGGACTCATTTTAAAATTATTTATAAGGTTAAATAAGAAAATGAAAATAAAACAATTTCTACAATTAGGTTCAGACAGGAAATTTTTTTTTCTTCCGCAAAATTCAAATATTCTCGCGTTTCCCTGACCTTTCTTCAAATTTCCATGACTTTTTTCCCAAATCCCTGACTTACCCGGTCTGTAGAAACCCTGTTAAACCTCTGATCCATCTGCCTACTGGGTCGTAGCCAGGATAAAATTTCAGGGGTGGACGGCCTCACCGACACAGTGGTTACATGGTAGACGGTCGAGGTGTCCCCGGGTTTGGGTCCCATCGCGTGGCTGTCGGTTTAACGGTCTGGAGTTTTGGCAGGTTTTCTCAAGATATATACGCGTTAGAACCCTTTAAGTCCTCCTGCCAAAGCACCCCCATCCTTGGCAGATCGCCCTAGTGTAGCGTCGCCATAATCACACAACAAGTCGGGGGGGGGGGTAGTGTTTCACTGGTAGTTTCATCCATACCTTCTACAAATAGTGATGATGTATGTGCTTGAAAGTTTTGGAGGGAAAGAGCATTGAAGCCCATCCTCCCTTAAGCTACGCGGCTTTGGCTGCCTAACAACCTTGCAATTTTTCAAAATTAAGTGTGCTTACGAAGGTCAGTGTTTTCAAATGTCCTTTAGAAAAAAAATTACTAAATTTCTATAAAGTCGCCGAAAGTTTTTAATAATTTTTGAAAAGGAAATTTAAAAATTACGTACCTCAAGTTTTGTTACAGACCAACAGAGAAAAATTTATTAAAACCAATTCCATCAAAAAATTTCTCATGTCTACAAAATTCAAATTATGAAGCAATACCAAAGTGTTATTAAAAGCTTTTATTTTTCACTAGTGTTACATACAATTTTGTACGCATTAGGTTTATTTACAAACAAAAAAAATGTCATGATATTAATTGCATGTTACAAATTCGTACACACTATAAAATTTGAAAAGAAAGAAAAAAATTACACACTGCAGAAATGATACATGAAAACACACTCTAGTCATAGAAAAGTGCTAAAAGGTTTTACAGAAAACCTATTATGTATATGAAAAAGCATTAACACTCAGATCTAAAGACGTTTATTCAAAAATTATCACAAATCTTAGTTGAAAAAAAGGTATAAAATGTTTTCAATATACATATACAATATTTGAGCGAACATAACATCGATATAAAAAATGTTGAGCCGTCAATATCACAAGAGACAAACAGTCATGTCCATAAACTAAATCAGTTTGAGCTGTACATTTATCAATTTCTAAAAATAAACAAACATTCACATATTTTTTTTAAACCGACATAAAAATTGTCAATTTAAAAGCAAATTATTTATTATCTGGCTGAAAGAACTCGTATTAAAAATATTAAATCAAGCACAATACGTATGCATTGTGCTCGTTCTAAAACTAAAATATAACCGAGTATTTGTCGTACAAATACGATGTCTTGTTTGGGCAATGACCAATTTAAGAAAAGATAAGCTACTTTCATTTTTTAAAGAATAATTGAAATTTTCGACGGGTAAATTTATAAAAAAAAAATATGCATGGAACGATAGTATGTAAACTTCGCTCAGGAAGCACTTGGATATATACAAAATATACACACGGACAAAATTAGAAAGAGAGTATTTTTTTACATAAATCCATTACGAAAACTATACATAGATGGTTTAAATTTCTGTTAAAAATTTATCGGTTAGGAAACTAGTACAAATACGCATGCACAAATGGCAATTTACTCCGTAGTTAGTTTCGAATCATTAAAGTTGTAGGCTTAGTACTAAATGCTGACCCCGATGTCGCAGAATTACTGGAAGACTTAAATTCCCTGGGTCTTGATGTGAGCTTGAATTTGTTTTTGAGGTAGGTGAGGACTTTGGAAGAGCAAGAGAACGCGATGAAGATGAACATTCCCTGCAGCGTGTTAAGAACGACGAACAAGTAAAATAGGAATGGCATGTCTGTATAGCCGGCGAATAATCCAACAATCCAAGTCAGTCCCATGAGCAAAGCCAGGCGCAAGTACAGCTTGAAATTCCGCCTCTGCACTTTGCTCTGTTGCTTTATGGAAGTCTGGCCTGTCATGACAATCATGCGGGCACTTGCTATGAATAGTATAACGTTAGCCAACATAATTGTGAAGAGTGGCGTTGCGAAGAACACCAGAAGAGATCGCCTCTGCTTGAACCAGCAAGGGGGACTAGAGAAACCAGGCCTGTACGGAAGTGCAAATAGATTAGTATACTGGGCGAAAGCCAGGACGATCAAGATGAACAGTGGCGTTATCCAGGTAAAGAAAGAATAGATCACAAATCTCTTCATCTGCCTTCCATTTGACACCCGAAGCTCAGTTGTCGCCATTTTTAAAGTTCGCCAAACGTCGAATGCCATGACGCCCATCCAAAAGAAAGACACTTGGAAGAAATAGAACGTCAGGAAGGCGACAGCTGTGCATGGCGTCTCGCTTAGGGACTCGAACTGACCAACAATGAAGCAGAAATAAGCGAAAAATAAAGCAATACACTGCGAAGCTAAATTTTTTCCCGACAAGTTTTGTAGATCGGGTACAATGCAGAAGGCTGCAAAATGCAACATCAGGAAAAGCATTGAGATACCAAGACCAACAATTGTTACGTACCCTAAAATAGGTAAAAACTTTGTTTCGTGGTCAGATGTGAAATGCGTACAAACTAATACAGACCCATCTGATGCGTAATAGGATGTTGGTTCATAGAGTTTGTTATATTTTGGTACAAATATCGTTTGGTTTGGCAGCATGATATAATCTTCGTCAGCAAGAGAAATCAGCAAACAGTTTAAAAACTTCCCTACGGTGTTAGAATACAGATCAGAAATATCGGACATTTCTGAAATGTTGTAAGATTTACCAGACGACAAATTTTTAAGATCGGGAAGAACAACTTCATCTGCATGTTCATAAGTTACATTGCTATTATTACTTTCGGCGAATTCTGTGAGAATATCAATAATTGGCATATCAGTAGAAGAAGAAGAAGGATTAGGTTTGGCAACAGGATTAAGCATGAAACACGTTCGTCCCCGTCGAACAAAGCCTGGCAGGCATGTCAAACTGCGGCATTTCTTGAAAAATGGATCGAAAATTTCTCCGTTTTCACATATCTTCATTTTACCAACTTCTTGACCACTTTTTTCATTAATGTCCAAGAGCAGAGCAAATGAATGCGTTCCAAATTGTCGAAATATATCGATGCCCCTTAGCTCTGCTGACTGACAAGATAAATGGGTAACGTTTATGTTATTGCAAATTGCACAGTGCACATTCTTATAGCCATCGCCGCCATGGACATATTTTGCTCCCATGTAGGACTTGCACATCGCTCGAATATCTTCATCTTGCCAAGATGGGTCACAATCTGACACGAGGTCGGGTTTGCAGAGACGAATCTTGCTTTCGAGAATCAATGGCATCACAGGATCGACATCACAGTCATGGAAAAACAGGGAGCCATTTTCGCTGTCGAGATACAGTCCCCAACTGTGTCCGTCAGTGGCCAGATTTTGTACCACATATTCCTTCGTTATGTTTTTGGAATTGTTGAAAAGTGTCAACAGTGGGCATTCCAGTCTTGGAGTCCACAGGACGATGTTGTCAGATTTGTGATTGCACATGCTGCAGTAATAGTTCTTGTAAGTCATACCAGTCAAGGAGTCAGTGACTGGCATGGAACCCAAAGGATCAGACTGATCTCCAATTTTCGTTGTCTCACACAAGTGTCTGACATCGTCTGGACCTTCGTACGAAGGGGAGCACGAGTCTTTCATGTAGACGCCGCCAAACTGTTTCAGTTCGAAACACTTCAAACCGTTTGCGCTGGTGGACATCTCATTTCCAGGCGCATCTATGCAACAGTCACCATATTCGGAACACAGGTAATCGCATTCGCAGTTGCGTTCTTTAATTGACACCAGCTGTCTTCTGCCAGACGATCTCAAGAACGCACAGCTGTCGAGTCTTGGGCAACTGTTTCCGAACTTTTCCACTTCGGAATAGTTGAGATTTGCGTGCCCGTTTACGTCATAAAGACACAACATGAAAATTGCTATGTACGAAAACATTTTCACTGATAATTCACGCATGTGCTGATATGATGTCAGGTGAAACTTCAGCTTCCTCTTCATCGTTGGGCATTAATAGACTCTTCCCTATGCAACCTGGAAGAAAAAAAGATAACATTTAAGAACTTTTTTTCAGGAAAAAAAGGGGGATAAAAAATTATACAGCTAAGTACGAATAATAATATGCAAGTAATAAAACGTTATTTTCTGAACAGAATTATTCAAATATAATTGGGACTATCATTGATTTTCACACTATAATATTTACAGTTGTAGTATTAAACATTATAAATTCCCTTTAACATTTATTTTATTGCAAAAAAGCGGACGTTGTTTACTCTTTAAGAAAGTTGAACCCATTATAGCATACTATTGCAGCCTCTAAAAATATGTTTTACTGAGAGTGCTCAAAGTTGATACCCAGAAATCGATCTTTACTATAAAATACGCTCGGGATCGTGTACAAGTGATTAATATTACACGCGTGCTCACATTTCTATCCTCTTAAACATTTTAGAGTGATAGTATTACCCTTCTGAAAAGTCTCTCCTTACGAGTGAAAGAACTGCGTTATGCCCCTTTAATGATAAAATTCTGTCACTGTCTGCAATAGTGAGTCATTTAGTCTTATTAGGGAAAAGCCCCGTTTTCGACTCCAGTCACTGTTTTTCCTAACATGCGTTCATAATTGATAAGAGAAAAAGTTTGCCCGCACCTTTGAAGCTGAACTGAAACTAAAGGCAGCCGCGTTGTTTGAAGGGGGGGGAGGGGGAGATGATAAATAACTTAACCAGTCATGGAATATTTAGCTTCCACAAGTAAGTAAAATCACAAATTTGCTGTAAATACTACTGAAACTGATTATTCATAACAGTTAAGGTACAATTGTTCAGTAGCGGATCCAAGTGTCTTCAGCTCTATCATCTGCTCAAAAATATTGCTCTCGGGTAACATTTTCATTACTGCTGCTTTTTTTCTTTTTAAATCGAAACTCTTTTTTTCAAGTCTTCCTTTTTTCAAAGAAATTAATGTCAGAACATCAAATGTTAAAAGCTCTTTTTTATAAGTTAGACATTTGTATGATTAAGAACCTTCAACTACAAATTATATTAAAGTATATACATTTATATATTGATATACAATTAACATTAAGTAGATTTTCTGTATGCTTATAATTATTAGCTGCCAATATTGTTTTTAAAGAGGTTTTATAAAATAAAACAGTTAAAATAAATTTATTTCTGTTAAAATAAATGTCTGCTTTTTGAATGATTTCCAATCAAACATCTAACTGACCCGTGAAAATGTTTAACAGAATATTTCTACTTATAGACACATTTATTCGTTTTCACACTATAATATTTACAGTTGTAGTATTAAACATGGCAAATTATAACAAATAAACGCCGGCAGAATATTTTCCAGGTGGGGGGGGGGGCAAAGACTACTTCAACGTATGGTTACCACGTTGGAAAGATAAAAAAAGCAAGGGAAAACACTACATACAAAAATCCAGGGGGGGCACTGCCCCCTTGCCCTATACTGCCGGTGCCCATGGTATTAAATACCATATTGTGCAAAATTTTCGCACGGGTCAGCTAGTATTTATATTTATTTAATTTTCTAATACTTAGAAAAAGTTTGCAAACTTATGTTGGACTTTCCATGTTATTGGGTCAATAAGATTTTAAAAAGCACTCACGTTCTTTACACAAATTAAAATATACTTTTTCATGTATGTAACAAACAATTTTTGAGAATATACTTCGGCTTTATCTCTGGAAATAAACTCTTCATTACATAATATCAAAGCATCATCATCAGCAGCAGTTTATTGACGGACAGTAAGTAAGCAAAATTATTTTCGCCACAGTGAAGGCTGTAATGTGACCACCCCTGGGGATAACTAAACCACATATAAACTATTCAAAATCCCATACAAAGTCCAATTATACGGCCCGCGACTCCGCTAACATCCTTAAATTTGGCCCGCAACTTCCCAAAGGTTGCCCATACCTGAACTAAACTGATCACCAAATAAAAGTGACAGTGTGGTGCGAATTTTCACAAAAGAGGTCACTTTAGACAGGTGGTCCCTTTAACCAAAGTGATCACTTTATATTAGGTTGGTTAGTGGCACAAGATCCAAAAAGGATATGCTGTGCCCGACAAAGTGTAATAATAGCAGAAATATATCTACACGACAACAATGAGCGATAAAAACCGGTAAAAGCAAAAACAAGTAAATGCTAAAAAGACAAATTGAAAAGACATAAAAAAGTAGATAACAAGGACATAAGCGGGCACAAGGCAAGAGGACACAAGGGCTCCCATACAGAGACATCTGGATGGGAGCCCCCATCCAGGTACTAGTCAGAAATATGTAAAACACTTTATAATGAATAAATCATATTAATACGTTGAAGAAATTATAGTGTGGGTTTTCACCCAATATATTGTCAAGTGTGGGTTGGGAACGGTTAAAGCAGTGATTCCCAAAGTGGTCCAGGTGGACCCCCAGGGGTCCACGGTAGACTAGACAGGGGTCTATGTTGGCGTGAAAGAAAGTGGGATTAATTCGCATTTTTTGACGAGACTTGGGAATATGGTAGACATGTAGAAGCAGGGGGTCCACCAAAACCAGTAAAATTTTGAAAGTGGTCTACGAGGAAAAAAATTTTTGGAATCCTCTGGGTTAAAGTATGATAAAAATTGTTAAAAGCTTTACAAGAGGTTAAAATATGACAAATAGTAAGATGAGTATTGCAGTGACCACACAAAGGAAGGGGCAGGCTCACCAAAAAGAGTGGCCGATACAAAATGACGCTGAATTTACTGTAAGGCCGCGATAACCAGTGAGTGATGGATGGCATGAAGTTTGTTACTAGTTTGACAGTTCCACTCATTGAACATACTGTTTTTTATTTTATTCGATATGCCAGATTTTATGTCACTGTAGGGTAATGGTCCTGCATAAGGGCTAGTAGCACACTTAGCCAAAGCATCGGCCTCTTCATTGCCTCAAAACCCAACGTGGCTAGGAACCCCGCAAAAAAGGACAACAAAGCCACGCTTTGTAAGATGTGCATACAAGTGCTGGACTGTGGCACTGTAACTATGCGTGATCACTTAATATTAGGAGATGCATGCAATTTTCAGAAAAATTTCTTACGGACAAAATCGTTATCAAAATGAGCCGATGCGTCATTAGTGGAGGGAAATATTTATAAATATCTTATGGTTTGAGATTCCTTGCTGAAAGGCGTCATAAATCTTGGAAGTTGACCCTTTGTAAAAGTGCACAGAACAACTTGAAGAGAAATTCGAGAATTTTTGTTCAAGTCACCAGCACAATCTTAAACGAGCAGTTTTTGAGACAGTTTAACTGCCATCCCTGATCACCGATATAACCTATTTGCTCTCATCTTTGCAAAGACCCAACGGCAAAAATTCTCTTTTCTACGACTAGGCAATTTCAATGGGAAAAATAAAATAAGTCATACAATATCATATTTTTTATATAGCATAAAAAAAGTCACTTGAGACGCCAGCAATAAATTAAATATATCCTCGTTTCTGCCAGACTCGATATGTCTTTCTTGTAAGAGGAGCTGCAATTCCAACTCCATACATCCCCCCTCCAAGACATCGGAAGTACGGGACAACGCCTTCAAGTCCAACTGGACACGCCTTTCCAACCGGGCTACTAATAAAACGTACCGGACTATCAAGAATTAAAAGTCTTATGCAGATAAGAACCAGATGAAGTACGTCCTTAATATTTCATGGAGGATTTCCGAAATCCATGGCACGTATAACGCTATTCCACTTTTATCATCTCACCCACACACGCTAGTACGAGACAGCTGGAGTATTTCTCAGATAAACGGTATCTGGACCGTAATGCTCAGCTTAAAAAAAAAAAAAAATTTCCTCCCTTCTTCGGCGTCGATAGAAGCTCCAACAATGGTGGCACTCTACAGGGACCGACATATCAAACCAGATTCTAACACCCCTTAACGGTGACGCACTTATCAGAAAAATGCATCTAAAAATGGATTTCTCTCTCTCTTTTTTTTTTTTAAAGTGCGAAAGAACTTAATCATTCCTTTATATTAAAAATAAATAAATAAAATAGAAAAACTAATTTATGTCCGGGGCAAAATTCGCAAAACTATGCAAGTCTGAGTTTCTTAAACTGAGCTTTAGCGCCACTGTTGAGGAGCAATACAAAACAAAGAAAAAAACTGGTGTTAATCGGTTAAAACTATTAAAGAACTTGGTAAATAACATACATAACTATTAACTTTTAAAAACTCGAATTTTCAACATGTTCGCTGCCAATCACGCAACAGCCAGGAGTACAAGGTAAATTTCCTGTATCAGTTTTGTGAATAACTAATTAATTTTTCGAAAAACACTGTTTTAAAAGAAATATGGGAGATTTTTATTATATACGACATGAATCATTTGTTATCAAAAAATATATTTTATGTGTGAAACATTGTCATAAGAAATTTGACTTGTACTCTAATCCGTCAGCGAACGTGTTATAAAATCCGGTATCAAAGAAACTTAGGACATTTAAGGGTTATATAAAACAGTACTGAGCATCCCGGTCACTTTCTGCCTCCGCGGAAGGCAGAACTTGTTATATCTAAAGAAGTTTACAGCTAGTGCATTGAAACTTTTCAAATCCGTACTTCCAAACTCCGTAGTAACTACAATCCGAACGAAATTTGACCTTAAAATAATTCAGTTATGCATCACAACCCGAAATTAAAGAACAGACTATTGATTGATTTGGGAATACAATTATATTTCCCTCCAATCAATTCAATTTCCAATAATCGCTATATGAAGGATCTAGGCCGAGTGTGGAATGCCCTCCGTGAGGGTCTTTCTAAAGCCCGGGTTTTCTACTAGCGTCCAGCGTCTGGCGCCCAAAGAAGGCACTTCTTAAAAGGTGGTTTCCTTCTAGCGTTGAGCGCCGCAGATCTGGTGGACGCACGAAAGACCCTGGGCACTTTTTCGCTATTGACAAATTCGAGCGCTTGCCGTCGACGTGAATTGGAAACCCCGTATTTATGCGAAGTTTCAGAAAAAACACGGGAAATTTCGAACGGCTAGGTCGACGGGCGCGACCTCGGTTTGAACGAGGCACCTGCCGTCTCCCAATTGAGAGCGCTGTGCGCTTCGCCATAGACTATAAAGCATACTTTGAAAAAACTACATCTTTCTGTTGCGAATAATTTTTCAATAAATGTGTTTCATTATCATCATCATCATGTGTTATATGTATTTTCAATAAATGTGTTTTTCTTATAATTTTATTCCCTATTAAAGGGAGTAAGGACTTTTCCGGATTAGACACGTTTTACTGTACAACCACTTCAGCTAATGAGTACTGTACAATAATGTAATTAATACTGAACAATTTTGTTAAATTAATTTTATAGCAAAGTATTGCATAAAACTATTCCATCGTGTAGGTGATATTTTTTTTTTTTCGTAGACTTAAAATAAGAAAACTTTTCTCGACTAATTTTTAAAATAAAACTATTTTCGATAAGAATATAATTTTACGAAACCACAGCGATACTCTAATTACATTCAATGAATCCGCCTTCTCCTCCATTATTTTGTCCTACCTCATCCAGCGGCCCGGAATTTTTATACAGTGGCTGACGAAATAATAACCGTGAATTAAACCCATGTTTTGGACAAAAGATTGTTTTTAATACTGGTGCCGCGCGGCCATCGTACGGGTCAGTGCAAATATATATAATATATAAAATAAAAATAATAAATAAACAAATAAATACATAATAAAATACGAAACACTTTCACATTTTTAATACGTCCTGAAGTGTTCTATATTAAGAACGTAGCGTAATCCATGCGTCATCCCAATTTTTCTTCCTTATTCCATTATATGGCTTCCATCCTATCTGTTCTTAGAACAGGAAGATAAGGGTTAATAGAAAAAAAGAAGATTTTCTGAAAAACAGTAAGATTTTTCAAGTCAAGTTTAAACTGTAACGAAAAAGAATCCGAAATTTGCTCAGTTTGCTTATTTTTGTGAAAAGCTGGTTACAAGCATCATTGGCCTGTTTTGGCCCAAATTAGTTTTTTGTGTCATTATAGCAACGATACTCTAGGACGATCTGAAAAAGATCGGGGGGGGGGTGGCCTTGGTAGGAGAACCTTCTAAGGTGTCCTAACGCGTATTCACGTTACATCTGGAAAAAACCCACCAAAACTCCACACCGTTGGATCGACAGCCGCGCGATGGGACCCGAACCCGGGACCTTCACACTTCGACTTCGGCCGTCTACCATTTTTAGTGACATAACCACTGTGCCATGGTGAGGCGGCCCAAATTAGATTTGCAGCTTTAATGCCAAATTTTGTCCCCCCCCCCCCCCAAAATCTACAAAACCACCTACAATGATTCCAGAAGATTTAATTCTCGTGCATTTTTTTTTTTTCACTATTTCACTATTCTGAAATAGGAAACAACTTTCAAAATCATAAGCCAGCATGATTGGCAACGTTTAGCTTGATACCGCCAGCCTGTCATATGCATATAGGTACGTATGCATATAGGTCCCTATCTAGGGGCTAGATAAGGAGAGCTATGACAGTTCACACAAAGGCTGTGTTCAAAATGCGAAATTAACTGAAATCTTCACACTTCTGACTTAAAAAAATAGCAAATAGAATATTTTTAAATTTTAGCAGTATGTTTGGGAAAATGGCAGGAAAGTAAACAAAGGAAAGATTTAATTTTCCTGCAGGAAGACAGAAGGGAAGTTCAAAATCAGGAAGTCTTCGAGAACAGGAAGAGTTAGCAGCAATGCGTTAAGTTGGAAAGTGTATCATTATTCATGAGTGAGTCGCATTTTTCTTCGTTGTTCAATAAGACATCTCTGGAATCGAAAACTATCTTAAAATCGCCTACTAAAAGTGTTTTACAATCTTCGCCAACCATATTCTAAATATACTTCTCCTTTTTAATTATAAACTGTTTGTTTGCCAGTTTCTAGCCAAATTCAGAAGATATTGCCAAGCTTAGATCGGTTTTTAAGACTTATTTTTGGCATCAAACTTAGCGATGAATTATCAAAAATTGCAAACCTTGTGCGACTTTCAACATCCCTTCCCCTCCCCGCGTTATCAGGCAAGCACATTTGAAAAGTGCCTAGGCGTGAAAATTCGTGTACACAAGTTATGTCGACACTAAAAATCTTGGTTGATTTTAATAGCACTGTAGTGCTAAAAAGATTTAATTCTTAGGGATGGACGCGAGACGACTTTTTGCGAGACGAGACAGAGATTTACAGCTTTTTTGCGAGACGAGACAAACATTTTTAACATTATGATATAGGGATTTTTGCGAGACGAGACAAGTTTTTCAGCTGTTTTGCGAGACGCCAATTTTTCGTCTCGCGTCCATCCCTATTAATTCTATTAATGACTATGTCATTTTATCTCTCACTCCCTTTATTGAAAATTGTCCGGAAAAAGTGTCCCAAAAAAGCGACATAAAAATGCAACAGTTTTACATATATTTAAATACTATTAGTTCATAACAGCTTTAATCTATTGTTACAATATTTCGTAAGTTGTAGAATATGCATCACTATATTTTTCTATAAATAGGTTACAATCATAAAAATTTCAATATAAGGTTACCAGGCGAAATACACGAAAGGTGAGAGATAAAATGACAGTCAATTAATATCGTTTTAATATGGCAATAATGAAACTAAAAAAATTAGGGAGGGTCATGGGAGGTCTCCCCCTGACGAGGTTCGAACAGCCGATTTATATATTTCTCATCCACAGGGGCGTAGCCAGAAATTTTTCATGGGGGGGGGGGGTTACGACTACTATAACTCATATATATGTATACGTGTGTGTGATAATATAGTGAAGAATATACATTTTGTATGGCAAAAAATTCCTCATGGGGGGGAGGGTATGACCCCCCTAACCCCCCCCCTTGGCTACGCCCCTGCTCACCCATCTCAACACTGGGGTGAATTTATTGACACCGTATTCATTGTTTAATCTATCCCACACGCCCTCCCTTTTTTCAGTTATGGTCATTGACGTTCCGTCGGCATATAAACATTAAAAAATAAAATTCTCCTAAAAACTCTTTATTCCATCCCCCCCCCTAAAAAAATCCCCCTAAATCTGGGGGGAAGCATCTCCCAATCTGGCATCACTGTTCAAAGCTAGCGAAAGTTTCCACGGCCTAATACTTTCATACCTTCGGCTCCCAGGACGATTACCCACGCAAGAAGAGGCCTCCTAATCGTACGAATCAGCATGGACACACTTTCACCTACAAGCGGAAAGTTCCTGAAGGTGGGAATTTCTACTGCCATTCTACGAAAGGGAAAATAAATTTGGGTTACACGGGGGCGGCAATAGCCTCCAAATTTAGGGCAAAGAGGCCCCAGAATGGCCTCGCCTTACTCTTACTTGCTGAAAAGGCTAGCCGGTTAGGCCCGAGACACGACGGTGGGTCAATGTCTTTTCGTTTTGAGGGGTTCCATTCGGGAGAGAGGCGTAAAAACCGCACATGCAGGTGCAATAACCCGCCATATTTATTGATCGAGCATTTTTCTCGATATTTTACAATCTGCAACATGTGTACTGTAAAAGGAGGCCCGAGGGGCAGCGGAAAAACCTGAGCACCCCTCTCCACTTCTGTCATTTATAAAATGACTCTGAATAGGACCTTTAATGCATTTTGATGTTTGATACCTTAGCTCCGATTCCGGCTGATTGGAGCCAGGGAGTTTATTCCAGCTTTTAGTGAGATGTCTGCATTCTAAATCAAGGTTTCTCAAACTTTATTTATGACGGAGTACTTTGAGCGGTCTTGGAATTTGGACACACCTTCTATAATTTCACGGAACATGTTGTGTAAGGACAAGTTTGGTGTATTACAGGCTGAAGCAGGGCTATATACTTTTCGCGGGGCATAATTTGAGAAACTTTTTTTCTAAATAACCACGTACAGGGCCGGCTTTACCAGTACGCGAACGTAGACGACCGCCTAGGACCGCCGATGAAATAATCTTCAATCTAAATGCACCCCCCCCCCCCAATATTTCCAATTCCCAGTTCTAGACTAGGGCTGCTTATAAATGAATGATTTTTGAAAGAAACCTCTTTATTGATCGCGAAATAAATTCACAATTTTTTTACTCGGGTTTTCTTTTGTCTGTGCTTCTCCAACACAGAATACAGGTACTCAAAATGGATAACACCTGTTTAAAAAGTTGTTAATGATACTATCAAGAACTTGTGATTTTCAGCATATTCCGTTGATTGGTTGTATCTCAAAGTTCAACACTTTACGTCCGCTCTATGCGGGAGACTTATGATCACTTTTTCTTATTCGTTCTCTTGCTGTATGGTCTGATTAAGCGGAATTAGGTTCAAATAAACGAATGATGTCATATATATGTAACAGCGTTTGTTTAGGTTAAGATTTGGTCCGAATAAGCGGCTGGTCCGCTTAACCGGTGGTTCAATTAACCGGAATCGACTGTACTAAGAATTTTATTAACAATACCAATGACTATTTCATCTGCTGAAAGCAGCTTTTCAAAACTAAAGCTGATTAAAATATATTTAAGATCAACTATGTCCCAAGAAAGGATAGCTGGACTGTCTTTAATATCAATAGAAAATGATATTGCGCGTTCACTCAATTACACCGATTGAATTGATGAAACTTGAATTATGAAGCTGTAAAATGAAACTCCAGGTATCAGGCCAATAAGCCAGTAGAAGCCTGTCGTCTGTAAGATGAACTTATTACAGCATATCAACTATATGATTGATATTGATATTTAGCATACGAATTACACGAGGATTTTAAATATACATTTCCAAAGAAAAAGTTGAAGAGGAGATAAAAAACATTTAACAAAATACTAATCTCATATTTCACTGGTAAATTCAAGGTAAGTTACTTTTACAAATTTCATTTATTTGTCGAATCATTTCATTATTTCTTTTCTTTCTTTCTTCCTTTTTGTTTGTTTTTTTCTCGTCTTTTCATCAAGCTTCTTTCCCCCTAAACATTACTTGAATTTTAATTTGTACCATCCCATACATTTTTAATGGGTTTTTATAAATATTTTTATACGCACTAAACGATAAATACATTTTAAATAAGTATAGGGAAATAAACGATGCAATTTAAGTCAACAAATCATAAAAGTAAATATAAAAGCAAATAATTCAAATTATTTCTGGGAATGAGTCTCCACCAGCAGAACATTGTTCTGTTGATCGATACACCCCTAAAGACAAACTAGCAAATAAGCATTTTTGTCAATTTGTTATGAACTGTAAACTAGCTATGTTAGACATGCATGTTTAGACATGCTTTACTTTTAGGATATTATTTCTTATTTAAATCCACTGGAAGTATGTCTTGTTTGCATTATTTTAATGTGTCTTAATGGAATCAAGAACTGGTTTATTAAACTAAACAATTGTACTTTATATTGGCTCTGACAGTGGCGGCTCGTGGGTTATTTAAATGGGGGTTCACAAAATGAATTTCGAAAATTAAATATGCAGGTATGACGCACCTTAAAAATTAAAATATATTTGCATTTCCAGTAGTTAAAGGAAAACAATCTTTGGTCTTACATTTCGTCATCAAGATCCGTTTTAGCAAAGGTGTTGTCTTGATTCATTTTCTTTTCTTTCCCCCCCCCCCCAAAAAAAATATTGAAAAACGTAATTGCTTTAGCTCCGAAACACTTATTTTACTCCAATCTTAATTATTTGCACTAGTTTGTAAAATAATATTTTAGTGAAAATGGTAAAAATAAAGAAAATAATAAGAAAATGAAATAAAAATTGAGTAACAAACTGAACGCAACCACCAAGGTAAATCCGGAAGAGATAACCTCAAAAAAGGAAAGTCCCTGCGCACACCGAAAATGTGCGAACTGAATGATAACAGTAGCGCCGTACTTCTCCGCTTCTATTCTCAGAGAGCGGTTCAGAAGGGAATTTGTCCGTTTGCACGTGCTATCGATTAAAGACTGTGCTGTAGTAATCTACAGCGCTTTAGCTATAATAAGAGTATTTAATAATAGCGGGGGAAGGGGGGGGGGTTAAAGCTCATGTTTTAAATTCACAAAAATCTAGAAGTGTACTTAATATTTTTTTAATTTAATTTGCTAATGTGTTTATTCTTTAGTTTTTCCTATGGGGGTTTCACATGCTCATGCGCTCCAATGGTGGAGCCGCCACTGGGCTCTAACCAGGATGAACAAACAAACAAAAAAGTTTATTGTATAAATGTAACGTAGGTAATTTCTATGAGTTAAGTTTGATATGTTTTGAACGATTTTAAGTATTACTTCTTAAATAGAATTTTACTAGAACAACTCAATTTTTGAGTAAAATGATGGATGTATAATGTTATAAATAATGTGAGCTCTTCTATCATGCAATATTAGAGGACTGTCTATTATGTAAAGTTTCAAACATTTGAGAATCGTCCCAAAAAATTTCTTTGTCAGTTAAACTTGTAAATGCCATGAATATATATATTTTTTTAATAATGAGTGAACATGTTATTCCTGTAAGAAAATTTGAAATCATCACTACTCCTCCAGCACCAGCTGCGAGACTTAAGCAAATTCTATTACCAGCGAGTATCCTACCACGATTTTGACTCAATAAAGATATATTTGCTTTACGTGTCATGCTTTCCAGATTTCTACAAAACGAGCATGACACCTCGCACATACCTCATCATCGTAACCCTCGTAAAATGCATTTTAACCGTCCAAATTCGCGGCCAAAGGCAAATCTTCGAGGCCAAAGGGCTATTTATTTATTTCTTAACCCCCCCCCCCTCTCCTATCATAAGACAAGAGAAACGGACGTATTACTCTAAACCGGCGACCGTAACTGACATACGGCTTAAGAGACAAAGGAATGGGCTTGTCCTGAATAGCAAGAGGACATTTGAGAACCGTCACAGATATCTTATGCATGCGAAAACTGCTTGACAAGTGGGTATTTGTACTTTATTTTATTTAATTTAACGGTTAGGTGTGTTCCCGAATCCGCAATCTAAGAAAGAGTGTCCCCGTTTTTTCCATTTTTCTTCTTTTTTTCCTGAGTCATTTCACGTGTGAAACGCCGCCCGCTGATTTTTTTCAAAATTGTAAAGGCAGACCGGGAAAAAAAAAAAGCTCAGTCTGTCGATCGAGTACCAACACCGATGGACAAGAGTTGTGATCAATGCCAGCAAAGCCGCGGAGATTCATATAGTTTTAGCAGCTATCATTCAACGGTTATGTTTGTCGATTTGATCTTTCATCAAAATCATCACCACACACATAACTACCATAAGCTAAAAATGCATTTGTCCGTTCCTTTATTTTAACATAATTTCAACTGGTAAAACTAGAATAAGAATAATTAAAGATAATCTATTTAAAAAAGAAATTAGCCCGTTTATTGTATGGTACTGCCAGTGGCGGCTCCTCCGTTTGAGCACATGAGCACGTGAATCCCCAAAGGAAAAACTGAAAAATGAACACATTAAGAAATTAAATTTAAAGCAAATATTAAGCACACTTCTAGATTTATGTGAATTTAAAACGTGAGTTTTACTCTCTCCCCCCTCCTCCCACTATTATTAAATACGCTTATTATAGCTTACGCACTGTAGTGTAGGTTACTACAACACAGTCTAATTAGTCGCACTTGCGAACGGAAATTTTTCTCTCTGAACCGCTCTCTGAGATAAGAAGCCCAGACAGCTGGGAGGAAGCAAGGCACTCATGAAATCTGTCCGTTCGCACAATTTGATTGTGCACCCGTTGCGGTATCGCTTCCGGATTTTGCCTTGGTTTGTTACGTTCGGTTAGTTAATTCACTTATTTCATTTTCTTAATGTTTTTTATTTCTACAATTTTTCTCTACATTTTTTTTTTTTTCAAACTAGTGTAAATAATTAAGATACGTGTTTTGGAGCTAAAGCAATGGCATTTTTCAATATTATCTTTTGAAAAAAAAAATTGAAATAAAATGAGTCAAGACAGCACCTTTGCTAAAACTTATCTTGGTGACGAAATGTAAGACCAAGATGACTTGTTTTCTTTCAGTTGCGTGCATTATTTTCCTTTAACGGCAAGAAACGCAAATATATTTTAATCTGTAAGGTGCGTCGTTTCTGCATATTTAATTTTCGAAATTTGTTTTGTGAACCTCCTTTTAAATCACCCACGAGCCGCCACTGGATACTGCCGTAAATTTCAAGCGATGACTAATGATCAATTTCATAAACAATAAAATAAATAAGCATAACATTTCAGATGCAATTTATATTTTATAATGACAAATTTTCCTCTATCCCAGATATCTATAAAAATAAAATTAGACTTTTGTCTGTACATTTCTTGGAATTAAAAAATTTTGCGATTTATATCCGTTTCAAGCACCCGGGAATCCGATGCGGCCCCCCAAAAAAAGTTTGTCTGTCATTCTGTCCGTGACGCTTTTTTTGTTTAAGCATCACGTAAAAACGGCTGAAGCGAATGATATGAAATTGGGTGTCATGATAGGTGGTCACTCAACTTAAAACATAGGCGTCGAATTTTTAAATAATCTTGATTGGATTTTGAAATTTTGCGAAAATCATTTCAAACTGCGTAAATTTGTGTTCGCACATCACGTAATAACTGCAAAGGTGAAAAAATGATATTTGGTGACATGATAGGTGGTCACTCACCTTAAACTATAAGCATCTAATTAAAAAAAAAATCGATCAGATTTCGAGATTTTGTGAAAATTGTTTAAAACTGAGTGAATCTCTGTTCCCGCATTACGTAATAACAACTAAAGTGAATGATATGAAATTTGGTCACACGATAGATGGTTGCTCAACGAAAACTATAGGAGTCCAATTGTTTAAACATTTTCATTAGATTTTGAGATTTTGTGAAAATTCTCTCAAAATACCTTTATATTTCTTCAAACATCACTTAATAACGACTAGTACGAATGATACGAAATTTAGTGATATGATAGGTAGTTGCTAATCTTAATTTATACGTGTTGAGAGAGAAAATTTTAAAAATATTTTGATCACATTTTGAGATTTTGCGAAAATCGTTTCAAAATGCGGAAAATTTGTTCCCGCATCACGAAATAAAGACTGCAGGGAATGAAACGAATTTGGGGGACATGATAGGTTGTCACTCAACTTAAATTCTAGGCTTCCAATTTTTAAAAATGTTGATTAAATTTTGAGATTTTGCGAAAATTATTTCAGTATGCGTAAATATTCGTTCGCGCATCACATAATTACGACTAAAGCAAATGAAATGATATTACTTAGTTACTCTCTAACCTGTAATATTTTAACAATACATAAAAATAATAACTTCGCTTTCTTTACTTTGGCAACATACTGCATCCATTCTGTGTACTCCTACAATGCTGACGAAAGTTCTTGCTTTTTGGAAATTTGCATTCACTAACCCGTCGAGGACGGGTACTTCAGCTAGTGATAGAAATAAAGATGTTGAAGTTCAAAATTTGACCAGCAATTTGCGCAGTCCAGTGGCATCCTGCAAGACCCAGCAACCCTCACAGCCTCACAGTTGGTGGGGGAGGGAAGGGAGAGAAGTATTTTCAATTTACTTTTTTAAAGTTTGAGAACTGAAAAACGGTTTTTTAACCTTTACAAAAAGACAAACAGAAGCACACGCAGCTGCTATAGATCTAACTGGATCCATTGATAGATTTCAGATACAGATTTTTGCTGCCTCCCTTGTCACATAGAACTCCTCACTCTCCCACAATATCAAAGCTCCTTGATGCAATCAACATAATGTTCTTTGATAATCATTAATGAAGCAAATTTAACGTTTTTACTTCTAATAAAAGTGTTCAATGATGAACTGAACATTTGATTTGCGTAAAAAAAATCTTTACATTTATGTATTAAGCAGATGAGCCAAGTTTTCAAAATCAAAAAGCCTGGAATTTCTTATGAATATATTTTCAGCATAAAATGTACACATAATCAAAACCGACATAATAATCTAATTTCTTAAATTCCGTGTGTGTCCATATAAAATTAGCAGTATCCTGGTGTTTGAATTGTAAAATGTAAATAAATTCAATTTCAAAATTTTGTAAAACCATCAATCCAAATACATATGTGAGGTAAACTATTCATACCTAAAAATTATGTAAAGATATTCTCAGACTTAAAAAAAAAAGTAACTTCTAATTTTATAACAATAATTTTTTTTAAATGTTTTACATCTATAAAATTTTGCATATTTCTAGATAAATAATGACCATAACAGTCAATACTCTTTTCAGAACAACTTCAGATATACATTATTTTAAATCAAATGCTCCCAGGTTATGGAGACTCATCAACATGAAAGGAACAAAAACTGATCTTTGCAAACCTGGTGAAGAAAACCGGGGAAAGTTGAAATGAAGAAAAATCCTGAGGTCCAAAATAGGATCAAAATGCTGGAGACTTAGCCCAAATTCCCGAGACTTTGGCACGTCTGTTGAAAAGCAATCAATATATTTTAAATCTACACTTTAATAAATGTAGTATTATTTAATTATTTTTTATTTTGAATTTTTAAGCAAATCATTATTGAATCATTTTGTTATCGTAAATGTTCAGATTTTTGAGGTAGACCAATGGATTTGTGACTAATTTTGCTAAAGTAAGTTGTTTTGAAAGTGGACTATCACTAACGTGACCATTTATTTTTTCCTTCAAAACGGGACATCTACAACTTTTTTGGCAATAGTGCATTTATTTTCTTCCTCAAAACGGGACATCGACTGTTTAAGGTAATAGTGGAGGGAGACTGAATTTACAAGTCTGGGTATCTTTTCGTTAAGAAAACGCGCAAAAAAGATTGCGTTCATGTTAATATCAAAATAAGATGGAAAAAAAGCTTTGCTAAAACACACATATACTATAAAAAAAAAAAATAGTGCAAGACGGACGTTTCAGATGGTACAAGGGGTAGGCCCTCCTTCGACTTCAAAAACACCATTCGACGCAAGGCAAGAAGGTAGGAAAGTGAGAATGTAAACAAAAGCACACGGAGAAAAAAGGAAGTTGTCATTCGGAAGGAAAAATACTCTTAGAAAAGCAGAGTAAAATGGGAAAATAAAGTGCAGATCGGGGGGGTGGAATAAGCAAGAAAGAAAATTTGTAGAGCAAATGCAAAAACAATACACCCCCCCCTCCGGAATTTTCTTTGCGTCTCGAGAGGGGAGGGAGGATGGCCAGTTTTTTTTTTTTTTTTACAGACACTGCCTTTGGATTTAGATTTTTAGCGGCCTTTACTGAAATCGTTACCGTAGGTTGCTCTCTTTCTAAAAACGGGACATTGAAGGGGACATTTTCTAAAAACGGGACATTACAAGTGTCCCGAAGCTGTGCTTGGGGACAACGGGACAAGCCACCTAAAAACGGGACTGTCCCGTTCAAAACGGGGCGTATGGTCACCTTAACTATCACCAAAATTTATGGTCCTAGGTCCAAGAAAGACTAAGTATGAGACAAAAGGCAGGAAGCTGATTAGAAGCAAACGCAAAAGTGGACAGGTATATTTATCATTTTGTATTCTTTTACTAGTTGCGTATTTTATACGTAAGTGTTAATGCATAGTAACTTGTAAAAATAATAAAAATTGGGGGAGTGGGGTAACTTAAAATATACAGGGTGCTCCGAAGAATTCTGCCAATATTTAAAAGGGTGGTAGAAGGAAACAAACACGACGGTTCAGAATTATATAGTAATATGGAGTCGAAAACGTTGTCCTGTTAATAATCATTTTGGAACAATAGTGAAATTTTCGACCATGGTTCGTCAAAAACTAACAGCTGTTTCACAGAAAGCACTTGACTACAACTGATTATTAACAGGATTGATTACTATAGTAGGGATTATATGCTGATACAAGATTAATTGTAACAGATAAATTAATACAATTTCCGACAACGCATTGCTATGCGTTTCTAAAAACTGTCTTGTTTCCACCCCCCCCCCGTCAAACATTGCCAAATATTTTCGAAGCACCTTGTATATACATACACATTTTAAAAAAGCAAGCAAAGTGTTCAATTCGTAATATTGTGAAGTTTTTAAAACAATATAGAGGGAAAAAATTCGTATCCGCATTACAAAAATCAAAAATCACTAAATTTCAAGTTTCTAGTCATGTTCTTAAAAATCAAATTCAGGTAGGATGCTCAAACAATGCTCATTTGAAAAAAACTATCTGTACTTAATCGTTTAATTAAAAACAAAAAATATTGTTTTCCGCTGTTAATACTCAGTTTGCGAAAATGTACAATGCGTGCGAATAGGTCGCAACAGTTAAGTCAAAAGGCAAAATAATAAAAAATATAACCGATTTCTCGAAACCGATAACTAAAAATATGACCGATTAGAGAAAACCGATTTCTCTTGCCACCTCATCAATAGTCGTCTCTTAATCCTATTGACGGCTGAAGTGTGCAGGTCTGACGCTCGAATTGTTAATTTCTATGGAGACAGTTTGTCGTCGAATTTTCTAGAACCAATAAAATTTATGCCTCGTCCAGATTAACTGGACTGTTTACTAGAACTTTCCATACACACGGGACTTTTAAATGGCTAGAGAAAAAAAAAAAACTACACAACTTAATACACCTTCCAGTACATTTCCTCCTATGCTTGGTAGTCTGTGCCGGATTTAAAGGGGGGGGGGGAGGCCATGGGGCAGCAAAGGAGTGGTAGCTCCTAATTATTTCTCAAACAAGTTTTAAAAAAATTTCGCAACCATTGTGGTGAAGTGGGTTCTCCGTTATACACCACGACACCTACGCATACACGGAGACCTCTAGGATATATACATAGCCTAGAGGTCCAGGGTTCGATTCCCGTGGAGGTAGATTTCATTTACACAAAAAATGTCTACTTCTTGTCTAGTGTTGCACTTTTAATGTAATGTCGATATGGCTCGCATTTTCCGATGGGGATGTATTCATTTATGCGTATATAATAATGCGACGATTTACTTGGGGATCGTTTCTCACAAATAAATATACGCATGATTTAACGGATAGTAGATTAATATTAACCATTTTGACAAGAATTCGAAACGGGCTTTTGAATATTCAAAACAAAAAATGAGTGGAAAAAGTATGAGAACTGGTCTTCCATGGTCAGAATTTTATTTTTTAAAAAACTATGAGCCAAGGCCCCTAGACTCACTTCGCTCGCTTTTCGTACGGGGTATTCGGTCTCTAATAAAGCTTATTTACTCCTAAAAAGTACTTCATGTTTCACACTTCAAGCCATTGAACGCTGCAACTAGCTAATGCATTCGTTCTTTGGAACATAAAAATTTAAACTTCACAATATTTTTAAATGTGTAAAACTTGTGAAACACCTTTATATTTGCCACCCATGGTGGTTTTTCATAATTTGGTGACTCGAATATAGCTAATAATCATTTCTCATTTAGTTTGTTAATAAAGTATTTTATCTGTTTTCTTTGCTAAAAACTATGGAACAGAGTTCGAAATCGATATCTTTCCACCAATGGCGACTTTTCATTACAGAGAAAACCCGATCTATCGTTCCCGTATTCACAGTTTTCTTTCTATGGTCCCTGCTCAAATTGTATTTGAATAACGTTAAGAAGCCCGCTTGTATCGTTTACCAAAAAGTTA
Organism: Cheiracanthium punctorium; assembly: GCA_038373885.1. Classification (NCBI taxonomy): domain Eukaryota; kingdom Metazoa; phylum Arthropoda; class Arachnida; order Araneae; family Cheiracanthiidae; genus Cheiracanthium; species Cheiracanthium punctorium. The sequence goes on along the minus strand of JAWZYV010002907.1, from coordinate 570,662 downwards.
CTTTCGCGCGTTCATCGTTGTAAAATTTTTCTCCTGACAAAAATGAAATTGAACGTTAAGTGGATCCATATGCATTACATAGTGTAAATTTTCTCGGTATGATTTCTTGGTTTATCGATGATCAAATGAACAGTGGTTGAGTGTTAAGAGGATGTGTATATACAGTGAAATTTAATGATATATTTCCATTAATCAAGACGGTGAAGCATACAGTATCCTAAACATAGAAGAAACGCGCGATCATGCAAAAAATGAAAATACTGGCGAAGCAGAGGATAATGTTCATGCTGATGAGATTGAGCCTGTACTAGTACGAAGTTTGTCGGAATTTGTAACTGTATGAACTTTTTTATTCAAACATAATATCACATAAAAGGTCCTGAAAAATACTGTAGATTTTGAAAATTTACGGTTTAATTTAAAAAATGATGAAAAATCCCACAAAAAATTACCGATTTTTCACATAAGTATCACTTAATTCTCATCTTCGATTTATTTGTTTTACAATTTTGTAACAGAATATGTTGATATACAGTCATTGCGTGTATGCATAAAAAAATAATGATTTCCTCGTACTTTGAAGAACCAGCATTTGTCTTTTTCCCTCATTCATCGTTTTTTCCTGCGCACTCCATGAAAAACGATGAATGGAGGTTCTCCTGTATTTACGATTTGCACATGAGCATAATCGATAATCATTTCCCATGTAAAGTTGCCGTGAAACAGTTCTCCATATAGTCGTATAGGTACTTGCGTATTATTCCGGCGGTCCGCGAAGACCAGCAATTTTTCGCTAAGATAAATGCCGGATACATGAAAATATTGATGGTTCGGAATACGATTAGCAACAGTTTGTCTGCAAATTTGAGGGGAAAAAAGTTTGGTATTAATGATCACCAGGATAATGTGCAAGTACCTTCGTGGTAACATAATTCTTTGCAGATTAGCGTATTTAGAACCGCGAACTATTTCATCTCGCTCGCCATGCTGGCGAATATCCAGGCTGTACTAAAACTGCTATATAAAGGCGCAGTTAACGCCAATAAATATCTCTACACGGTAACGTGTGGCAAATACTTAAGCTGAACCAAACCAGCATTACTAATCTGCATTTGAATTATTTTTCACTTTCAAGATACGGGGTGCCAACATTTTGGAACACACTCATTTTAGATTTACCCTGCTTGGAGCGATAGCCTTTTACCAGATTGTACCTGCGATTCCAAAATGGCACTTTTTAAATCAATCACAGTTATTCTGTATTAGAAAAATGAATATTTCTTTAATTTTAAATTCCTGTTATCTAAGGGAAATTACTTGTTTTTGAAAATGTGAGATTTGTTAGCACCTTTTGAGTTATTTATTTCTCACACTTTTAAATTTGGCTTAAAGCTGGCGTGGTTCTACTTTCGTTTGCCGATTTCACGCGATTCTACATACTTGGAATTGTTTTGCTGCAAAGGCACGAATGATTTTAAGCTGGCGAAAATTGCCAAACCTGGCAACCATTATGCTCATTTTTTCAGTATTTTTTATTAATATCTTGTAAAATAAGGCGAATTTCGAAATTTAAGTCATCTTCAAGGCTTCCCCAGAATTTTTTCAATCCATGGACAGCTTCGTGGAAACTCAACTCCCCACCGTTTCGAAGTAGATAGCATGACAAGCTTTTGACAGCGGCAGTTACTTTTTTTTTTAGAATAGAGATTATTTTGCACTTCATTCGGCATTCGTTAGGAAATTTTACGTAAAAATGTCTACTGTGGGCGCCCCTCTCTTGCGGAGGCTTCGGAGACGCAGCCCCGGTTCCCCTCCCCAAAATCCTGCCATGTTGGTAGTTCTAATGGAAAATATTTACGAACTAATTTTGAAGTTTGGATTTTTAAAAAAATGCGTACGAAAGAGTTAAATATTTTGAGGCAAGAATCGTCAGTTGCTTTTTAAAGCTGCTGACGATTCTGGAAGCATGCATTTCTTTATCAAAATCTTTGAATTTTTCCCGAACATCGCCTTAAACAACATTTGGATTCAAAAGTATAAACTTCGAAATCAGGCCAGTGTGTCGTTGGCGAAAGGGAAAAAAAAAGAAAACCTATAAAAGATTTATAATTTCGCTTTCTGCCGTTGCCAAAGGCGGGTGAAAACTTTTACCGTGTATTGTCAGTACTACGATTGCGCAATTTTCCCCGTGCCCTTTCTCCCCGAGATCCGCATTCTGAAACGCAACCGCTCGGAACGATTTTTTTACCTGGGAGGCGAACGCACTTTTATAGCACTACTTTCATGAATGAATGAATAAATAAATAAACCAGGTACTCACAATCCAAGAGAAAACATGGAATAGGGAAATTCGTAAAAATTTTTCACTGTTAACTGGATTTAGAGGTAGAGTATTGTTATTGTTTCTGAAAATGGTAGAATTTTCTCGTGCTTTCCAAAGTAATGTGTTTTCATGTATGACTCATGTGATCAAATTTAACCAGAAACGAAATCTACTTCAATTGCTTAGATGTGATCAATACGCAGGGCCAATCAAGGCAGATACCTGATCTACCGACGCAGTACTAAAAATAGATAAATGGGGCAGAGCCCTCCCCCCTAAAAAAAAGTCAATTTCAGATGGTTTATTTTAATAAGTACAATCATATTACGGAAATAACTCAAAATACTGGTGTTAAACGTTGAAATAAATAAAAACTTTATGAAAAAACACATAATCTTATTCTCCAGTAGGAAAGTGTGTGTGTGTGTGTGTTTGACTTCTGTATAAAGCTGATTCTTCCCCCGAAGTTCTCAGGTTTCAACACAGTGAACCGAAACCGTAAAATCGTAGAATATTTCTAGGTAAACATTTTCTCTCCCAGTCACTGCTTCGTACTTCATAATCTAAAGTGTGATCAACTCCGATTTTCCAGCAGCCTAGAAATGCTCTGCAATTTCATGACTTCGGCTCAGTAGCTTCAAATGCCTCATAACTGGATTTAAGCACCGGTATTTTAATGTAATGCAGAAGCAGTGATGTTAATTATACATGCAGCATGACGGATAAAGTCAGGTGCCTTCCTAAATTAGAGCTAATGCTACCTGGAGCTGCTAGCTTTCTCAGAGCGCTCACGGAACGATAGCTCGCTTTGGTTCCATGGTCATCGGCCAGGGGCGGCAAATAGGGGGTGCGAGGATGTGCGATCGCACCCCCAAATTTAACAAACATTATATTTATTGCATATTCTGGATTTTAATTTACCAAATCTCGCCCCCACACGCGAATAACTAAAATGCCGCCCCTGGCATCGACAGGATAGGTCAAGGGGGCACTTCCACCCCCCCTCCTGAATTCTTAAATTGCCATTTTCCCCTGCTTTTTTATTCTTTAACATGGTAACCACATGTTGAAGTAATCTTTGCTCCCTCTGGAAAATATTATGCCGACGCCCATGTTTGGTTTCCCTTTAGCAAGGCCACGGAGCACGTGCCCATTTGCCCCCAGAGGTGAATACAGAATTTTTTTGCTAGAAGCTAATTTTTAAGAAATGATTGTTTGACCTCAACATGTACAATAAAGCACGACATTACGTATAACGCATTATGAAATTTTTTCCGATAAGGAGCTATTTATATATGAAAAAAGCTCATTTGATCTAAGAATGTACAATAAAGTAAAATGTTACCAAGCAGTCTTTTGGGTGTTCTGAAGCCCCCTAGCCCCTCGACTGGGTACTTCCCCTCCCCCCGCCTTAGTTGCGGCTCCTAGATAAAGTAAAGTCGGACCCTCTTCTTTTAAGTGAATCATGCTTTTCGCAGTTGAATCATTCTTCTTTGACCTTAAACATGCAAAGACTTAAAAGAAAATAAATTAACAAATAAAGCAATTTTAATTACAGACATTTAAACTATACGACTATCCCCCCCCCACACACACACACACACAATGAGAGGGAAGACGGCACTGTCATCTCATTTTACACTTAGCATTCATTGTCGAACAATGTTCATTTGTGTGTTGAGATAAGAGGAAAGAAAATGCTATGCATTTCCCCCCCCCCCTTTTGAAACATGCATTGATCTTTACTCCAGCATTATAAACATACTTAAGAAGACAGGAAGAAAGAACACTTGGAATACAGTCGATGATATAATGGTACTCGGACAAATGGAAGGTCCAATAACTGAGATAGACGAGAGGCACAGCTCTAGCAAAAGACAATAAAAATTACTGAATGATAGGCAAATCTAGAAACCAAGACAAATTTACAACCCTAAGCTCCATTTCGATCCCCTCTATATGACATTGTATAAATCAGTCCCTAAGTGCAATAATTTTTGCAATTAAAGAGGGACATCTAAAATGTTCGCTATCGGCAGCAAAAATAGATATGCAGCGTTTGCATTACAAAATCTGTCCCAAAATATACAGTGAAATGAAAAGTTGGACATATGCGGTTCCTTTCAAAAAGTGTCCAACTGACCCAGACAGGTTATATTTCAATATCATGGCCAGTACCATTTCGATACCATGGCCATCCCCCAGAAAGATGTTCAGCTTGGCATTGAATTATATTCTAAAACCTCTCAAGAAAGGAAAAGAGCTAATTAAAAACTTAATTTGTTGGTAACGGAATTCACTGATGCTCCTCGGAGAACAGAAGAAACCCTGACCTCAACCCTTTAAAGCGCAGTGTTCCCGATCTGGGAATACCAAACTCTGACGCTTTGACTGTTGCCAGTCACGAAGAATAGATTGGATTTCTATAAAAATAGTTGCGGGTGACATAGCTCCACGAGAATCCATTACTTTTTAGCACGTCCTTTCTCATCAAAAAATGGTCACGATTATTTTTAACAGCACTGACATCTGCTGAAAAATGAAAGAATGCGAGAACAGCTGGATAGATTGCCCAATGCTGAAAAAAGGGCAGAAGTTGCCATCGCTCGACTTAATAGCAAGATGGCGGACGATCGCCGCACAGCAGCTGGCTGTGCGGCACAGCCAGCTGCATTTTTCAGCATTGGGAAAGGGTTGCGCCTCAAAGGGTTAAGTAATGTTCTCGGCCATTTGCCAGCATCTAAACACCCACGCTGGACACAGAAGGGGAGTCTTTCTACGCAGCATCCTTCAATGATGAGAAGTACAGATTATACCGGAATTAAAGATTAAAAAATTAATAGAGGGAAATAAATGAGAACTGCCAAACTCTAAAAATAAAGTATACGAGAACCCTTTCTTATTCAGTATTAAAATGTATATCGAATGATACAAATTCACAATACAGAAACAAGCACTACTATTTAAAATTGGAGAAATAGTAAGTCATAATTTTCTTTAATAAATGTTTCACAAACACATTTCTAATGTAGATCTTTTAGGTCCCCATTACATTTGTCCTCAAAAATAAACAGCTGCTTGCAAATAGTTATTAAAAAGCATTTAATATTAATTTACTAATAAAAATAAGGGTTCGTTTTTAATCCTTGGTTATTGGATACTTCAATAAAGGAATGCTATAGAAGGAACAAAAATCTTTTCTTTTCCTTGTAAATGGCTAAAATGTATGTATAGAAACAAGAGAAATTGCAAAGACCGGAAAATCGGAGATCTTGAAGGCGTATTTTCAAAAGTTTTGCGATTTTTGATACATAAAATATAAATAAACTATTATGTCAGGGTTTTAAAAATTTCATGATGTTTCTTCTCATGCTGTATTCTAGTGTAATAAAAGATAAACCTGTATCAGTTACGAAAATTAAAAAATTCTGAAAAATATAAAATTTTGCAGAATGTGTCGAAAGAATCTTTCTGAAAATTTCATAAAAGGCAACGTTTTTCCACTTAATTCCAGTGTGTCGTGCAGCCTATAAAGAATAGTGGAATTTTTTTCGTGCCCCTGTTGCAATTAGTTTTGGAATTTGTGGCAGAGACTTTGAGGCAGATTGTTTCTTCCGCATGATTCCTTAATTATTGGATTTCAGGAACAAACAAAAAATATCAGACAGCACTTGGTTGCTATGGAATGGCTTATTCTTTTTATAAAATACTTCCCCGTACTTCACGCGCAACCATTTTTACATCTATTTAGAAGAACTTTATATAATGCCCCAAACGGAAAAATCACACCCGTTACCATCGCTCGAGATGGCGGTCGATCGAATACCATATCGCATGCCACAGAGCTAAAGTTCTTTGACACAGCTGGCCTTTTCAAAAAAGGACTGTGGCGTGCGACGACCGCCATGTTGCTGGTAGTTAATCCGATTGATGGCAACGGGTGTTCTTTTTCAAAGTTGGGACCCTTTAACCCTATTTTTTGCGACTACTAGTTGAAAGCGTTCGAAAGGGGTGATTTCACAGCCCGACCACCACGCGTTAAAGAGGTTAACGCCCCCTATCGCCCTATACATCGGCCACGACACACACGAAACAAAAATCTAAAATCTTCACACAAAAATAAAACAAACTTCCCAAGGAATTATCACATTGCTCTGTCGCCTACAATAATCCTCGCTTTCCTTTTTTTCACAGACAAAAGTGCATTCCCGATTCAAACACGCACTATAGTTGTGTCTTCAGAATCACTTTCTCGCTTGTTGCTGAGAGAAAAGGCACTTATCGCCCCGGAGGCCCATATTAAGAAAAATTCCTGACGAGGTCGCCCAAATAGTAATCCCGAAATCGCCTTCTTATCGACAGTGAAAGGAGGCAGGAGGATGATCACGGTGGTAGTTTCAACTCTTTCACCGCAACACAGCCAGGGAAAACCCTCCCCAATCAAGAAGATTGAGAGAGAGAGAGAGAGTCTCTACCTGTTTCTACCAACGCAGAAGTAGGTCAGTGGTTTTACCTCTTCAAGTGATCGTATGGAGTAAAAAAAAATAAAAATAAAAACCGGATCTCCGGGTTGAAGGTACTCTAGCGCGAAATGACGTCACATGCAAAAACACAAACCTAAACAAAAACGCACGTGGTCAAATTTCGGAATCCATTTACCGAATGTCTACGCAAATATGGTCAGTGGGACGGACACCTTTGACAAATCTGCTAGGCAAACATCCTCGTACGAAAATAAGAAATCTTTAAAAGCAACGATAATTCCAGATTTAAAAAAAAAAAAATATTTCAGCTGCTTAACTCTATAAAAAAATTTCTTCCATCAAATAGCTGTTAGCACGACAACCTTCATGTTATCATTTTCTATATCTGACGAGAAATTGTCAAACCGTACTGTTTTGCAAAGGGGATAATTTTTCGTTATGGTAAAGTAATTTGAAGTCTGTTTTTCTTTATTTTTTTTTAAATCATAATCGAATATACGCCTAGTAAACAGATTATTTAAAAATGATTCATCGTTGGGGGCGATCATCTGTACAAAATAAAGAGGAGCAGGTATGCCTAGTAGACGTGTCAAAATCCTCGGATATTTTTAAACAGTGGTTCATTGCTCTTATTCCTGAGATCGGCCATCTGTTTACATAAATGAAAAAGTTTATCATTTCCAATGCTGGAGAAACAGAAGACATGACTGACGTTTCGACTATTATTTTTTGTTTCACATCACACGATCATTCTGGTCTTGCTGTAAAGTCTTATCAATTAGACTTTATTAGTCTCCAACTCCTATCTAATCTACACACCCCTGCATCATTCTCTTCCTATGAAGTTAATGAATCCACATCTCAGTCATTTCAATGAGCGAGTAGAACAAAATAATCCCTACGCGTGAAGGGGACGGCAACATCTGTCGCCTTTTGTTGACAAAACGGTATTGCGGGTGATAGAGATTGGCCCAATGGCTGTCGGTCAGAGATAACAAAACATAGGTATTCTATTTTATCCGCTGAACAGGGATCGATAAGAATACTGCTTATCTGAATCAATCAAAACCATTAAACACATGTTCCAGAAAATTCGTTTCCGACAGTTGCTGAAATTTTAACATTTTCCTACGGCACCAGCGCACATTGTCTCTAAATTACAGAAATCTCCTCTTTGTTAAGCGAATTTCGGGTAAATAACTAGCTTCGGCTTAGACGAATGTTAAGTAGTACACTTGGGGAAGGGGGCGGGAGAAACAGAAGTTTTAAATTAAATATTTTGTTTCATGCGAAAATTGGCCGATTCTTGAGACTGACGTTAACACCAGCTCTTAAATCAACTTTAATTCTCTATAATATGAAGAGAGAAAAAAAGGGGGGGGGATAAATTAACTATTAATGGAACGTTCAGTTTTGTGTAGGGTGCATTTATGGATGCAAAAGCATTCTCCTGTATAACTATCATCAGATTTTTATGTATCTGCGTTTAGAGATTTATTTACTTCTGCTTTATTAAAATATTTCTGCTGAAAAACAGTCCAGGTTTATGTTATAAAACCCTTTTTAGGCTTAAGTCTTTTATGCCAAGTATAAATAAAAGTGGATCGGTCTTAGCTTACTCTAAATCTTATTTTGATTAAAAACAGCGCACAATGCTATCCAAAATCCAATTTCGGCTGCACCTGCATAGACCTAAAATTGTCAATTATACTTTTAATTGAAAATACGAATATCTTTTTTCGTTGGGCATTAGTGATTCATTTCTGGTTGGAGAAAAAGAAAACTCTGAAAGAGCAACTAAGAGTATAGTTTTGAGCTAGTTATTGAATATAAGAAAAAATATCTCGTTCGGCAGCCGGCAAAAAGTGAAGGTAAATGACACACCGTCATTTATAAGATTGATCTGTATGATGGATGGAAGCTGCGAAGTTTCTTGCCCTCCGTAACTCCAAGCCGGAAAATGAGATTTTCGCCAGCCCGCATGATGAACTGAGAGAAGATAATATGAAAAGGACAAATTAAGAAGTGCCAGTAGGAATTCTTTTTCCAGAAGGCCTATACAACCGACCGCATAGTATCGGTTAACGCACTCGACAAAAAAAAAAAAAAAGAAGAAAAGAAAGAAAGATAAGAAAAAGAATGAGATCTGAAACACTTTCATATTTTTAAAATATGCACTAAAGTGCTATATATCATAATCCATACTTCGTCCCTATTCAAATAATTTCTTCTTTATTCTAATAATTTCTTCTTTATTCCATTAAGTAGGAAAATGTATCGTTTCTCATGTGTGTGCCGTTTCCTTCCTTGTTCCATAAAACACATCTTTAAAATCGAAATCTATCTTAAAATCGTCTACTAAAACTGTTTTACACAGGGTTAGATTTTTGATGTCAAAAACAGGTTAGTGACACAAAATGTCAAAAAGTGTCAGAAACCTTTGCATGTTGTTTTTATTAGTCATTAGTAATTTATTTTTAATATCAAACCGCTATACTAATTAAACATATAAATTATGAAATGAAATATATTAATTAAATTAAAATTACACAGCATGACAAATAATTTGAATGGTGGTAAGATTAAAAATTGAAAATGGTATAAATGTATTTTTGAAAGTACTTTTTATACATTTTTTCTTCCTTAGATCAGCTTGTTTAAAATTCATGAATATAAGTAATTATTTGAATTCCTTTAAGCATGATTTTCCTTTTCTTTCTTTCTTTTGAGGGGGAACTTTGCTAAAGCTGTCAGTATTCAATTACTGAATCAAAAGTCGCCTAAAAATTTTTATAAGTCTAAATATTTGTTTTTCGGTATAAATATAATCAGTAATACTATTCTGTATAAACCACTATTACAATATAAATATTCTCTGGTAAGTAAATTAATCATAATTTGCAATCAAAATAATGATCAGTCATTATCAATACACTTAAAATTTTCTAATACTTTTCATTTTATTATGTTAATAAATTCATTTATTCAGGGTCTGACTATAACATTTTTGTAACTACGGCATTTCTCAAACTTTTTGCCATAGTTGACTCAATTTTTGTGATCCAATACATAGCTCTAAACAATATGTTTTGGCCTGTGGAGCCAAATCACTTGCGAGATAATCAAGGTCTGCATTTATTCAGAACAAGTACTGTAAATATTTATGGAACTTAGTTTTTGATATATCTTTATTTATATATTATATATATATATATATATATATATTTGCATATTTACAGTTGTAGCTTATTTTTATTTTGTAATTTAAGCAGCTTGTTAAACCAAAATTCTGCTGAGAAATTTTGAAAAAAATATTAGTTTGCACTGAATAAAACAGTCCAAAAGTTTACTCAAGTGCCAAAAGAAACAAAGGGAAAAAAAAGATTTGTAAATGAAACTTCTTTGCATAAAACATTTTTATACTACTTTAGGACATAATTTTAAGGTTTTTAACATTTACTGTCAAAAGCTATGTCAAAAATGGGTTTTTGACATATGGTTGGCGGATAAAACCATCAATTGCCAAAAACTTTCCAACCCTGGTTTTAATCTTCGCCAAGCATATTCCAACTATACTTCATCATTTTAAATACTGTTTGGAATGTGCATCATAATATATGTGTGAGCCGTGCTTGTCTTCCCTGATCCATAAAACGCTTCTTCGGAATTGAAATCTATGTTAAAATCGCCTACTAAAACTATTTTACTATCTTCGCCATGCGTATATTAACTATACTTTTCCTTCGTAATAAATGGTCGCGTTTGCCAGTTTCTAACCAAATTTCGAAGACATCGTCAAACTTAATAAGTTTTGAAGACAACTTTTGGCATCAAACTTGGTGATCAATTATCAGAAATTGCAAACCCCTTGCGACTTTCAACATAATTCCCCCTCTCCGCGTTATCTGGCAAACATATTTGAAAAGTACTTCACCGTGACAAATCGTGCGTAGACAAGTTATGTGGGCTTTAAAAACTTGCTTGATTTTAATAGCACTGTAGTGCTAAAAAGAGTCAATAAGAATAACTGATGTTTTAAACGTAAATTAAAATAAATGAGATTTACTGAAGCTAAAATAACGGCGTTCCTATTACTAACTTGTTTTATTTTGAGTTTCTTAAATACTAAACTTCTAAATAACCACCTCCAAATGGTGGACCTTTTGGATAGCCCCACGAATGGCCGTTATTCAGATGTTTCAGTGTACTTATATCATAAACTTAGCTGCATGCTCGTTCTTCGCTCGAGAAAAGGCGAGTATTTTCTAACACGAGGTAAAAATCACAAAAAATATGAAATTTGAATCGTGACGTAATATTTGAATTTTATACCGTCGTTGCCAAAACAACGCAAGACAAAAAGCTTTGTTAAAACGTTTCCCCGCAACGGTTCAAAGTTAAAATGTTGATTTACTTTAAAGTTCGGATACATTTGCACAATTTATAATTCTTTTTCGTCTTACTTTTAAAAGAATAGGAATATATATGGCATAGTCGCAAGAACTAAGGAGAAACGGATTTAAGTATGCAACAATTAATTTAAACTTTTGAAAATTCTTGATTAAAGTAGTTTCTTTTGGGGGGGGGGGATCTATTCGACAGTATAATTACTGTTTTCCTGCATATGTCCCATTCTTTCATTTATATTTCTCTGTAAAAAGTCGTTTAAAAAATACATAAATAGTTTTTTTTTTTTTTAATTTCTTGACCAAAGTTCCAAAAAATAGCTTTGAGGTGGATAATTCAATTCCTACTATTAGGTCACACACTTCAAAATTTCAATCGTTAATAAAATACTTTTTATTCATTCACTCAAGTTCAAATACATTTTTTAAAACTTGTAGAGGATGACACTTGATGTTAATACATTTTTTTTCCAAATATTAATTTGTTAATTAAATTTAGCTTTAGATCTTGTTACGTGGGATTAAAAATGAATGAAAACAATAAAACTAGATCAACGGTATCGACCCTTGCTTCACAAACGGCCGTGCATTAATTGATTAATAATTAAGTAAATAAATTTAATAAAAAGTAACCAAAAATTTTTTTTTCTTTGTTGACCCAAGTAGGAAATGACTTAATTTTTTTAATTACTTGTTTTATGTTTAAAACTTCCTTTGTGCCAGACTTGGTAAAGGTAAATGTGTAACCGTTTGACCGTAGCACCATCAACACACACACATACCTTTTACGTTAAGGAGAGAAGATACAGTATTAAGGGACTATATAAAATACTGAATACTCTAATAAGGGATTTCCGGGGGGTGAGGGTGGGCAGAAATGTTTTTAATAGGGGGGCTGAGGCAAACTTGCAGTACGCCACGGGCTGATGGATAGGTAAGGGAAATTTACCTTTCAGAAATGGAGGATAAATTATGGATTTTAAAAATAGATTAAGTACTTATAAGAATTTCTGCAAAATTATTTTTGAATTGTTTAACCTACAAGCCTATTTATCATAATAGTTTGTACATTGTATATCCCACAAAGGTTCAATAGTTTTCTTTAAACAGTAACTAGATAATATTACACGAATTCCAATGTGAGAAAAACGTCAAGATTGGGAGGTTTACATACACATAAGATGTAACACTCAGTGGAGGCTGGGCTTCCATGTAAACACAGCTAAGTGCACGATGTCAGCATTAATTTCAAAAGGACAGCTTTAACATACGAAATTAAAGAACCAGGCACGTTGCCAGAAAAAATTCAAGGAGGGCTGAAAAGGTGAAGTTTCTTACAAAAGGTTTAATTATTGACACCCAATTAACAAAAATTTAAATTTTGAGAGGTGCGCAGGCCCCTGTGGCTACGCCCCTGAAAAGAAACACATTTTCCATACAACCGCATTAAAATTTCTAAAAAGGCTAGTTTTTAGATCTTGATCAATTAATCTATCAATCTCAAACAGGACATGTTATGGGTTTTTCGTTGTGAAAAGCACACATATACAACTTGTGAAGAATCATTCTGACTCTAGAGGTTTAAAAAAGTTCTGGAACCGCTAGTTTTCCGAACACAACACAAATAATATACATTGCCTTACAATAACCTTATAAAGGTAAGATACTTCACCTTACGGCATCATCAATACCTTAATGATGAAGAGCTTTCAACGTTCATTTCAATACAAGTGAAGACTACTTAATTCACTACGGTACGTAAGTTTCGCAGTCATCCTGGCGTGCAATGTTTATTTTTTTTCTGAAGAATGGCGCATATAAAAAAAAACGAATATAACAATGCGGTATATCTCATTTATTTACTCAGGTGTTGAAAAACGAGAATAGGTCTCCAATATCAAACCAAACGCAAAAAAGCCTTTGGGAGGGGGGGGGGCAGGGATTTCACATTAAAGTATGACTCACCACTGAAACACATTGCCATTTTCCTTCTTCGTTGAGTTTAAGCAGCCTGCCTGCCTTCGGAATGAATTTCAATATTCGAAAAATTGCATCTTAAGTGCATTATCAGGCACCCATGCAGACGGAATTGGGGTCCGTTTTACGGCCCCTCCACAAAAACACAACCGATTAAAACAACCCTTCATTGGCACTTTACTGTATATTTTAATTTGTTTTATACACTACGTGAAGAAAAAAGTGACTTACAAAAACTGGTATGAAATTCACGAAAATAGATGTTGAAATTCACACAAATAAACAGTTTTCACAAGAATGGGATCCTGGAAAAAATTACTGGATCGACCCCTGATAAAAATGATTTTAACATCATTTCACTTTTGTAACAGAGTAACTAACGAAGACGTTGGAAGTGTTAAATCATACATGGCATGTACTTGCCAACTTTTGAAAATCCCAAGATGTAAAATATCGTGCGAACATTTTCTTTATGACTTTTGCCAAATAGGGAGGCGAATATCATTCTTTATTGTTTCTGCAAAATAGCACGCAAGACATTTTAAAAAATGATTTTTACTAAAGAGAATTTTTAGTGATTTTCATCAAAATAAAAAAAGCATTCATACAGACACACAATTTACATAATTTTAAACACATTAGGGAAGAAAAAAAAAGCAGTTCTGTAACACAATAAGAAAGTACTATTGTAAAATTACACCTAGGGGGAAGAGTGGAAAATAGTAATCTTAAAACAAAACCACGGAAAACTTTCATAATAAATTTTAAGAAATCATTTTTTAAAACAAAATACCGTGTTTACTCGCTAAATAGTCACCCTTTTTTTTGTCAATTTTTGATGGTGAAAGTCTATGTGAGACTGTTATGCGGGGAAAATTTATTACATAATATTATAACTCTAAAGATACTTTTTCTGCTTCAAAAGAGGGGTGCGAACGACTATTACGCGAGTAAACACGGTATGGGGGAGTGATTTTATTGCTAAATTGTTTTTAAATTAAAAAAACCCTTCAAAATTCATTTAAAAGCGTAAAGAAATGGGTATTGAGCGTAAAATCGCAAAAGTTGGCATGTATCTAGCATGTGATAATTATTATGTTCGACTACAGTTTAATTAGAATAATAGTTCAATTAAAATATTAAGCTAATATTAATTCGACTACAGTTTAAATCTTTTAGCTAATTAACCGTAATTAAATTATTTAGGCATGCTTTAAATAATCAAGCACATTTTCTTAGATGCTTGATTTATTGACTTATTAGCGTATACTTAGAACTAGTTGCATTTAAAAACTAAATTTAAAGTTACTTAATTGAGAGTACAATACCCAATAGCTATTAACATCTACGTCATAATCTGTAGTCTTTTTACCTAATCAGAGTTCGTAAATACGATATTTTCCATTTCGGTAAAAGTTAATCTTACTGTTAAATATTTTAGGGGCATGATTTAAACATTATAACATAAGATAAAAATTATATTAACAAATATAATTAAATATCAATTAAAATAGCAAGCAGAAACAACTTTCTCAAAAATTAAATGTTACATGTACTCACCAAAATAAAAAATATAGGTAAAATGCAAAGTTAAAGCGTATTTTATTAGAGAAATCCATCTATTTCAAAGCGAATTTAGCTACAAATAAAAAGATGAGACAACTTGGAAGACTTTATTGAATAAATATTGTCATTTTCATACTGTTTTCAAGTTTCGGGCTACTTATAGCTTACTCCAGGTGACTAATTTGAAAATAAGATTCCGGTTTTTGTCAACTCCGGACTGTCAGCTCTCTTTTTAAAATTTGCGATTAATCGTCCAAGCAGTCTAATCTGGTTTTTAATGGTACTATAAAAATGAATCCTTTGTTATAAAAAGCACGAAGTTTTTTAATTTGTTATTTTATTCATTCCTTTTAACTGAAGTTAAGTGACGCATACTTGTTTTTTAACTGCAAAATTATGCAAAAATGTTACTTTTTTTGGCACCTAAAATTAAGAAAATGGCAATCTCGGTCAGGCTATTAATACTATTTTTACCTCCTAGTATTGGTGGACACCCTGCAAATGTACTAGTAATAAAGCAGTTTCCTCTCCGTTTGAGAATTTTTATACACTTCTAATTTTTGCTTTAATCTACACCAAATTTCTACATATTGTACATCAATTACTTTGGATTTCATCTAGTGCAGTTGTAAAGTATAGTAAAATACCTATAATCTGAACAGTTAACCAATAGATTTAATCATTTACTAAGTTGGAAATGCCGTTATCAATTTTACGAACTTAGTCTGAAAATATCAAAAATATCGGATATATATAAACGAAATCTGTAACCAATATGTACATGCATTAAATTATTTAATGAATTAAATAATTAAATTAAAAAATACACAAATCTATCCCAGATGCTTTACAAATACAATAGTTTCCTGCGTTGCAACTGTTCAAATTTAGCTTGATTAGAAAATTAAGAAGGCAAAGTTGAAATCAAATTTTAATTGCTATTTAAAAAAAAATCCTACAACTGTTTCTTATTAGTTTAGATCTAATTGTTAAGATTATGTATGGGTGTGTGATTTACAATATTTTTTAATAGTTAAAGAATATATTTACGAATTGGTCCAAATATTAATAGTTTTAAAGTATCATTTTTTTTTTACTGTGACAGATTTAATAAGCAAATTTAAGAAACGTGTAATTAACTTCAGGGATGAGATTGGCAAAAAAGCAAAAAGACTAAAATCATATCAGTGCAAAAAAATTGTATGCGTAATATTTGTATATATTATACGAAGTTTGAAAGAAGTTTTAAGAAGTAAGTTATTGAAAGAAGTTTTAAGAAGTAAAGCACCAGAACATACTACAAGATAAAAATATAACTCAATTAAATAACTACTATCAGAAATGTTCGTGAATTATTCTTAAGCTATATATTAAGCTAAATATATAGCTCTTATCTTAATTCACAATATTATCTTAATTCACAATCTCTTAATTCACATAATCTTAATTCACAAAAAGCTGAAGAATCTCATACTTGTAAATTGGTATAAGAGTTCAAAAATGTTTAAATACATACACATAATTTTCCCTTTTGTAAAAAACAAAAAATATACAATTTCCTGAAGTCTATACTTGAAAGCAAGAATTTTAACTTTATTTCCCACAATGGTTTATGAGGCATCATAGCCAAAATACCGTTCAAAGCAATTCCGTCATAAAGTTTGGCTGTACTTTTCTTCTCCTTTAAGAGCGAAATATATATATGTAATAATAAAATAAACTTTTCTAATTTAACCTAATTTAATTTAATGTTATTTGAAAAATCCTTCTTTAATCTTTTACTCTTACTGTAAAGTTTGTTTCTCGGCCACACAAATATTACGCTCAGAGACGTTTTTTGAAGTTCCATAAGTAGAAAATTGTTTATTCAGCAGTATTCTCGGTTTTCATTACTACGTGCTTTTAGAACTCCTGGGTAAGCAGGTGTTTCTCATTTCTTGATTGACAATCTAGTTAACTAATTACATTTGAGAGTAACGCCTTCGTGATCGTGCTGCACCCTGTCAGCAGGTGTAGTAACTAAGGAGTATTTAAGCAAGAGCACGGAAATTTCGAGAGCTTCGTCTTAACTTCGCGCTTAGCTTTTAGGAGTTTGGAACGTAAAGCTTAGCTTCGAGCCTTTAGACTACGATGTAAGAAGATAGCCACGGAACGAATAAGGTCGCCGGCCCGACTCCTGCCCTCTGTCTGAACTTCGAAATAAACTATTTAACCTAGAACCCCAATGGATTTGCGTGAATTATTCCAACAAGGAATGGCGTAAGGCCCATTCTTTACATATATATATGAAGTAAAGAAAAAACACGTGTGGATACATTACTTTTAGATCTAGAAAGTCCTTTGATGATTTTCCAATGTTTACATAGCCAGTGACTAAAACTTTTCAAGTCAATACAATGAGTTAGCACCGTTCGAAAAACATTTCCAGGATTTCGTTTTCCGGGGTAGAAGCAATAATCCCTATTAGGGGCATGTATTAGGGATAAAGGGATCGCACCTACTGACATAGTAACAAAACATCCCTCCTACCCATTCCACCTTCGCCATCTTGTTGAGTCACTGGGATGATTCATCATTCAACAAATCTCTACTTCCCCAACCCCCTTTTTACAAATTCATGCTTTGCCTTCGGGCTTGGGGTGGAGAAAAAAAAAACGGCAGAGTTCTGAAAGCTTTGTTCTTTCCATTTGGATATCTAGAATATTATCAGTATTTTAATTTGAATGACTTTGAGGGACAATCTCAGAAATGTGCAGGATACATGAATCATATATACAATCAACGGTGATTCACGACTATAATTTCATTCTGAAAGCAATTTTATAGCGTAGTTACAGATCCGACGACAGGATTTTCGAGTCCCAGTGCAGGTTTGAGACAGGCCCACCGCTCTCCCCCCCCCCCCAAAAAAAATCTTCAGTTTTTTCGCCCTACAACTATTTTTTTAAAAGTATACAATTAGTGCACTTTAAATTTACCGTATGCCACATATATAAAACCTTATACAAGGTAAATTTATCATCCAATTCCGGGCCTTGGGACAATTGCCCCTCCTGTTCCCCCTTCTCAGCGGGCCTGAGTGGTTACGTTTCTTTTGAAAAAATCCTGACATCAAATAACAATTAAGGTTGCTATTAAAAAAAAAAAAAAGTTCAAAATTTTATTTCTTAAAGAATGCAGCTGCGATAGACTTAATTTGTTACGAAATATTCAGGAAACAATTTTAAACATGCGATATTTTGCAATTCCCTAAACCCATAACTTTTTGGCCCCTTTTTGAAAGTAATTTTCATGTTTATGAATTTTTTTTCTGAAAGTTACCCGAGGCATGTAGGTTTACTGTATAAATGCATTGGGTGAAGCAGTATTATTTTTTTCGAATGTTTTACATCATTGGTTGTTTTTAAAGTTGCTCAACAGTCCTGTGACACCTATCGCTTTGTTAAAGGAACAGCCTTAAGACACAGTAAAAGTTGAAAAGAGTGAATATTCAAAAGACAATCTCAATTTTTGTAAGGTTTTAGTTCTCTCCAATTATAATTACGAGTGCATTTTTTCCATAGACCCTCCGCGAATCTCCCAGCAATTTAAAAATCTTTACCCTTGCAGACGTATTAAATGGATGGAAATCACCGAGCCTCACTTTTGACAATAATCTGGGCCGTACAGAAACTTGTAATTATACCCGTGTATAATTTTACTTTGTGTTACAGGCAGAAAAAAGCACGCGTTGTTATAATAAGCAGCTTTGAAAAGAGGAATATGAAAATGACATTAATTCGGTTTTAAAACGAACTGGGAATAGAAATTCGTAATAGGAAATGGAAATATTCAAATTCATCAACTTTTTTCGATATAAAGTGTATGATTATTTAATAAATAAACATGTTTTGTTTGTTAATTGTGATTGCACAACTTCGCAAGTGAAATGATTTATGAGTGACACAAAATTCTATGACCATTTTTTTTTTTTTTTCATATTTTCCAGAATTGCAGAAGAGATACTTTCTGACAACGGACACTTAATTTTCACGACTGCCCGCAATATGAGTTTCACTGCCTATACATAACTGTATCTTATTTTTTTTAATTACCGTATTATTTATTCGACCTGACAAGAAATGCTGAAATCATGCCAAGTACCAGTCAAAAATTCCAAGATTGCAGGAGTGGGTGGGGCGGGTCTCATTAACAGCGTATAACTGTTCCGAGAATCGCAGATGTCCACGACTCGCACTCGGGGACATTTTCTAGAAATCGAAAAAAGGAGGAATGCGTGTCCTCTCTCTCTCTCTCTCTCTCATTCAAAAGGTCAAATATTTATCGCATAAACAATTCCAGAGAGGAAGTGATCTATCAGGGAATTCAAGACCTTATTTGCTTTGCAGGAGGGACCAAATGGAGCGGAAATAGTAATTAGGGAAGACTGGACGCTTATAAATTCATCGGGGTCTGTGCGGAAACCGACCCAAAACACAAGGGCTAACCTTGTGCAGAGATTTGCACAGTGCGTCGTCAAAGCACGTACATCAGGATGAATGTCATAGGTTACAACGTTTTAAATTTGGGCAAACAGTAACTTCTCGTATCATTTATCAGTTAACCAAATAAAAGGAGAGCCAAAAGTGTCAAATAGAGAGAAACGGCAATGGTTAACAGCGATTCAGTGAAGTAACAAGCAAAATCCAACAGGCTAATCTAATTTTGAACTACTTTATAATATAATCTTAATCTAACGCGCAGAACCATCCGAAAAATGCCCCCCCACTCTAACTTTTTTTTTTTTTTTTTTTTTTTCCTGCGTGAGTCAACTATTAACAATTATCAAACTGTACGGTTTAATCATTTGGGAATATAGTGCCACTATACATTACAATTATTACATACTATTCATTTTTTTACTCAACACATAAACGAGGCTTACAAATGGTAGTTGCAACCTCTTGTTCAAGAGTGGAGTTAAGTTACACTTCTTCCTACTAATTACAGTCTTCCAATATTGAACCGCAGATCATTCTAGGTAGTGCAAAACCTATATTTATAACTAATAAATGTTATAAAATAATCGATCCCATTCTCGAAGTTAATTTACACTAGCTTTTAACTGACTGGAAAGTAAACAGCAATATAGTAGATCTAAAGATGGAATGTACCGGGGTAGGCAACGGGCGAATTTACACTAGCTTCACATTCTCGAAGTTAATTTACACTAGCTTTTGGCTGACTGGAAAGTAAACAACAATGTAGTGGATCTAAAGATGGAATGTACCGGGGTAGGCAACGGGCATCATTCAAACCCTTGAGCCTCGCAGGTGACCATTCATGACGAATGCGTTCCGGAGAGCAGATGGAATGTGGGCTCCAAATGTAATTGGTGGAAATATTCGATAAGTCGCAAAATTTATGAATGGCGCGTGCTAAAAATTAATGCAGTACTTCTAATCGTGGTTAGAACGAATCATGGCAAATTTGCCAGGTTCCATAAACGTCGCCACTTGTCGATTATTGGAGGGCGGCAAAAAATGACTGAAAACTAATTAAATTCCATTTTTTGTTTTTAAATTAATTCAAACTTTGTCGAAGCAAGAGAAAATGCGCTGTTTTAATCGAATTAATGTTAAGAGATGATCATTTATGTTTTCCTTTCAAAAAGTGCAAAAATTCTTCATTTGTGAATCGGAGATTTATATTTCAATCTACTACTCGGTACTCGGCCAATGTACCACTCGGCACCAGACTTCGTAATCGATTACACTTGTTTGTGTAATCGTAATCTAGAAATTTAGTTTTACTAATATTCCAATGTAATTGTATGTGAAAACTTCCCCGTGTAATCGTAATCTAAAAAATTAAATTTCTAGATGATTAAATAATCCTACTACAGTCGTAATCTAAGCATCCAGTAACCGTAATCGCTTGAGACGATTACAGGATTACATTCACCCAGTTTTAGTTTTTACGTCAAAAGAAAACAGAAAAAACTCATTAAACTGTGTGCGAAGTCTTCGGGGCTCCTGTTTTAGACAGTCTATTAAAAACGCTGAAAAAATCTTGACCCCCCCTGGTTTAACATGTTCATTCACAGGGTTACAAAAACGTAAAGCAAAAAATTATCTTTTCTGTGGTCAGCGTTGCTTCCTCTCATCGGTCCTTTCTGGGCCCAGCAAGGCATTCCGAGGTCTGTGGGAGGAGATTCAACGCTGGAGACAGAAAGGAGAAAATTAAGATGTTTTACCATTGCATGGCATTACTTAAACAGGTTAAACCTATATTCAACGATAGTTTATGCGTGTTATTTTACGAAGCGTTAATTATTTAATCTTTTAAACACTAGTTTCTTTGTGTTTTTTTTTTAAATTAGTTCTGTCCTTTGCGTAAAAATTACTAAAACAATGAATGTTAACAAAAAATATTTTGTAATCGTAATTTAATAGTAACCTCAGCATGCGTAATCGTGAGTTTTTACTGTTTTGATTGTTGTAATCTAATCGTAATCGACAGAATTTGTATTTGGGATTACCGTAATGTAAATGACTAACAAAATAAATACTTGGGATTACCGTAACCTAATCGTAGCCTCGATCTGAAAAAGAAAAGTAGTCAATATTTTTGAAGCCAGCCCGGCACATCACCCTATGTTTTTTTTTTTCTTTGAGCCCCTTAAGAATTTCTGAAATTTCAATGTCAGCAATGGACAGGACTAAAACTGCTAGAGCCCACCAAAAAGAGATCCGACCATTGAATTTCCTTTCTTGACCATGAAAAAGCGGGTATTTCTAAAGTTTGGGGAATACTTTCGATGGGCTTTAATGGCTTTTATAAGGGCAGGGGTCAGAAGAACACTACTTTCTTACGGTCCACACAATGGACTCGAGTTGACAAATGACATCTTTGCTTTCTCTCTCTCTCTTCGGCTCGGCAGTCCCGATTCAAAAAATATTAAACATTTTGAAATGAGTCATCTAGATTTTCATGTCCCTCCAAGGGCGGATGAAAGTGGGGGCGGAGAGGGCGACCGCCCCTCTCCCGAGAAAAGAGAAATTAATGTGAAAGATTCTATTTTACTTCCATAAAATAGATGTATATGCCAATCTTCTAACTAACCGCCCTCGCCGACAGACTAACCCCCCCCCCCCAACAAACTTGCATTAATCCGCCACTGTGTCCCTCGAACAGTTTCGACCAGGAATGGAAATAATACAAGAGTAGAAGAGTAGTGCGCACTTTCCAAAAACTTTTTGAATGCAGTTTTATGAGGATAGGATAAGGGGCCCCAAAAACGAGTACCCTCTCCCTCCCGTAAACCTGACAGTTTTCTCCCCATAAAACGTGATGTCACATCGAGAAAAATGTGACATCACATCATCTCTTGCGTACCAGAAAGCGGCTACCGGTTGCCAGTTTGAAATTCTTTCCAAGGTCATTTTTCGAGGGGAGGTGGGAAAGGTCGTGACGGGATCACTGAATGAATATTCAGACAGGGCCGACCGGAATACCTATCTGGTATTCCGGTTCTCCAAATTTTCAACGTACATATCAATCTTAAGTGAATTGTCAATGTAATCCAGGACCCACCTTGGCAATGCTGTGTAAAAACCTTGCAATGTTCATTACTATCTTAATTGATTGGCGATTTTTGACAGTTTAGGGGATAATCCTCCAACCTTCCAAAAGACAGCTCAAGCTACGCACAAATTTCCCTTATTTAGTAATATTATTCAATTGTTTCACATACAGCCCCTTCTGAAAACATTTTATGACCTTACCTTGCCATGCCCCACTCTCGCATTGGGCGGGGGAGGAGGGGGTTCCAGAAATTTCGTAACGCTCGAAGAGGTGTGGGGGGAGTTCAACCAAATGTGACAATTTGTTTTGTGCTAGGCCAAACTTTCACGAAGGACATCTGCCTAGGGAGGTGGCTTGAGCGGCGGACATTTAAGGGGTTCAAACGTTTTATTCGCGTTACACTCTGAAAACCACTCAAGCTCTCGCTTCCCCTCCACTACATGACAAAATGTGACACAGGGGGTCAATTAAGTAGGATGGAGCAAATTAAGAAAGGATCTTTAAAAAAAAAAAAACTTGTTTACTTTTTAATTTTGAACTCGCGTGTAACCTGATCGCTCTCATTAGAAAGAAGCTAAGTGGAAGACTCTCTCCTTTGGCGAAGTTACTTCAAAGAGTGGTTCTTTATATGCTCGGTCGGGACATTGCGTTTGCATGATCGCTGGTTCCCACGCAGCATTCGAAGACGAAAAGCAACATCAATGAAAGAAAGAGAGTCTTCTCCGTTGTGATGAGAGAGAAGAGTTTAACCCTTTAACGCGCAGTGTTCCCGCTCTGGGAGCACCAAACTCTTGACGTTTTGACTGTTGCCAGTCACGAAGGATAGTTTTGATTTCTATAAAAATAATTGCGGGTGACATAGCTCCACGAGAATCCTTTACTTTTTAGCACGTCATTTCCCGTAAAAAATCACAATTTTAAAGCACGACATCGCGAAAAGGAATGCGAGAACAGCTCGATAGATTGCCCAATGTTGAAAAAAGGGCAGCCGTTGCCATCGCTCGACTTAACTGCCAGCAAGATGGCGGACGATCGAAAAGTTCATCGCATGCCACAGCTGCGTCAAAAAAGGGTCTCTAGATTTGTGGCACGCGATGAACGTTTCGATCGTCCGCCATCTTGCTGGTAGTTAAGTCGAGCGATGGCAACGGCTTCCCTTTTTTCAGCATTGGGAAAGGGTTGCGCCTCAAAGGGTTAAACATGGGTTTAAGTGCCTTTAGGTTGAGCAGGGGCGGATCCAGAGTTCCATGTCGGAGGGGGCAACAGTAAAACACTATGTTGAAAATTTCTTTTTTATTAATCTTCCTGACATAAGTGCTATAGAACGTTAGTTATAGGTCATGGCAAATATACGTGTAATAAAACTGTAGTGTTTGTTTAGTTTTTTGCGAGGGGGTAGGAGTGTGTGTGTGTGTGTGGGGGGGGGGGGGGGGGAGTTCGACGTATTTACTTAACTCTGAAGGGTATATGTAATTATTACGAATTTTGTCTGTTTTACCATTTGTTGCCAGTAATTTAAAAAAAAAAAACTTTGATTACAATTAAAGTTATACTAGTACAAAAGTATAATTACGAATGAAGTGTCGAATGTACGAGATTTCTATTGATTGAGACCAGAACAATAGACAAATGAATCACCTATGTCCCACATTCCATTTTTTCCCCCCTGCTAAATATCAATTTCAATGATTCACTGTTCTAAATAGTATGCAAAACTGTGTATCGAGCTGAAATGTATAAATTAAACGTACATAGTTAGAGATAATTACAAACAAAACATACTTGCACTCTTGCATTGGGCGGGGAGGGGGGGTCCAGAAATTTCGCAACGCTCGAAGGGGGGGGGGGGGTTCAACCATATGTGGCAGTTTGTACTGTGCTTTGTGCTAGGTCAAGCTTTTAAGAAGAGCATCTGCTGTCTAAGCGAGATGGACTTTTAAACGACTCTAACGCGGGTACTACACGGGCTAATTCGCCTAACATCAGGTGAAAACCACTCAAACTGTGTCTTCCCCTATATGACAAAGTGTGACACAGGGGGCGATTCAGTAGGACGCAGCAAATTACTAGAAAGGATCTTAAAAAAGCTTGTTTACTTTTTAATTTTGAACTGACGTTTAACCTGATCGCTCTCATTAAGAAAGACACTAAGTGGAAGACTCTCTCTTTTGACGAAGTTGCTTCAAAGAGTGGTTCTTTGGATGCTCGGTCGGGACCTGAGTTTGCGTAATCGCTCGTTCCCACGCAACATTCGAAGAACCCTGCCGGAAAGCAACATCGGTCTTCAGGAAAGGGAGTCTTCTCCGTTATGATGAGAGAGAAGGGTTTAAACATGTGTTTAAGTGCGCTCAAGTTGAGGGGGGGAGGCGGTCGCCTCATCGAATCTATAAAAAAAGAACATTCAGTTAATTAAGAGTGCATTTATTTATTTTTTTGGTCCAACATTTTTTTTTAAATTTATATTGTGTTCAAGGGTTATGTATCATGCTCTGAAAATGTTTCAAATCAATAGAATGTTGATAACTTTACCGACTTATCTGATAAAACGTGGTACTCTAATCTAGCAATTACTTCGCTCAAATTTCTTAAGCAGTTAATTAGCATAAATAATTCCATGAAATTCTCACTATCTTATCACCCGGGTGACTCAAGCGCGTACATTATCGTCAGTAAGTACCATGTAAAAGAGGCATGAGCGATAACGATTTAGTTTAATAATAATTAAATCTATTTGAGTATTCTTTAAATTTCAAGATGTTTAAAAATTCTAGATCACAGTTATTAATAAAACTGTTGCAGCTGAAATTAAGATGTTGAATTTTAAGTCTCACAAGCTTAATTTTAATTACAATTATGAATAATAAGTAAATTCTTAGCAGTGGGCCAATTATTGTGTTATAATGTACCCAACTTATCATAGGCGTAGCGTCGGATGGGATGGAAGGGGGAGGGGGGGGGGGGGGTCCTAAAATTTTTTTATATTAGAAACAAATGTTTTAAATAAAGAAATACTTCTCTTTTCTACTCTTATATGCATGATCAGGAAATAAACCTTTTAAAATTTCGACCAAATGCAGTAGCTGATGAATGTTTAAGGCAATGAAATTAAAATATAAAATGGCCTCAAAATAAGTACTTTTAGAACAACCATAGCCAAATTTTGGGTCGTTTATTTAATCTTCTTCAGCGCCTTATTCTGGAAACGCGTAAGCTTTATCATGTTACTCCCGGTTTCAAAAATACATCATTTTTCTATTTCGGTATTTTAATTTCGCGAAATTTTTTTATTACCGATGCTCGTTTACACAACACCCTAGCAAATTTCTCTCATCTTATTCTACTAGAGCTATCTTTACTACAAGAAAAATTTTCAAGCAGATTATTTTTAATAGTGTGTAGATTATTTCTTTATGTCATTAAAAAGGGGGAATTATGAAATCAAATAAAAATTAGTGTAAAAGACTTATTTATTGACGAAGGGGGGAAGGGGAGAGAGTCTTCAAATTCAATATTAAGTGGATATTTAAATAAAATTCGGAATTTTTTTTCAAATACACTTATGTCATAATTAAACTTAAATATGACAATGGCGGCTCATTAATGGGACATATATTTACCTAAATTAATGTATTTGAACATCATAAAAAAAAAAAAAATACTGTTGTGCAAGGGAGCCAAGCACTTAATACAACGACATTAATAAACGTAAACACAACACTGCCGATAAACTTTAAAATGGGGAATTTTAACCACTCTTGCGTGTATTCGTTGAATTCTCATAATAAATAATGTGCGACATTAATGCATTCAATAATTAATCTGCACCAGCAGAAGAGTCAATTTACGAAAAACATGCAATACTTGTCTAAGTGCCCACCATACTTCTATTAAAAGCACCTTTCAAGTTAAGCGTACTAAATTTTCAAAGACCACTATTGAAATTAAAAAGCAAACAGCCCAAACAAAACTATTATTCAATTAAAATACTCACCGAAAATGTCTAAGGATAGCAGAACAGTCTAAGTGAAAAAGTGACAGTAATCCGTTAGCATACACACAACACAAACAATCCAACTAGGTAGTTTGTTGTGATCAGAATCAGAACTCATCCGTTGTCAAGCCAGGACTTGCAGATCATCACTATTGCCAACACAGTTTTAAATTGAAAACACCACGTGCTGGGCTTCCTCACGCACCGATGGGCACTCGTCAGGTATCCACAGATGAGAGAACCAACCAACCCACTTCGTGTTCCAAAACGAACTGAGCCAGTCAACAGAAAACCAGCCAGAGGGCAGAGCTGGTAGGGATTTTCCTTGGGGATTTTTTTTTTCTTTTTTCTCCCCAATACTCATTATGCTCGCGTCCCCCCCCTCTCGCTTTCTTCCATCTAATTCAAGCTCTATGCTTTCTTCCCATTTGTGTTTGTAAGAGGGGATGGGGGGGGAGTACTTTCTTATTTACATAATCAGCAGTGGATAACACCGATAGTTCACGAAAAAAAAAAAAAAATCGTGTCATTTTGGTACGTAAGTACGATAGAACTAATTATGTCAAGCACTT
This sequence comes from Cheiracanthium punctorium, assembly GCA_038373885.1. Taxonomy (NCBI): domain Eukaryota; kingdom Metazoa; phylum Arthropoda; class Arachnida; order Araneae; family Cheiracanthiidae; genus Cheiracanthium; species Cheiracanthium punctorium. The sequence continues at coordinate 543,777 of JAWZYV010002907.1, read as the reverse complement.
AAATTTTTTTAGAATGCCTGTTTATAAGCTGTACTATACACTAAAGTAAACGATAAACCTGTATCTAATATGAAAAATTTAGAGATGTTCTTAAAAAGCGAAATTTTGGCAGCGTGCATTACTTTTCGAAAATTTTTACTGTGCGATTCCCTGCTTAATTTTTTTTTTTCTGAAAGTTTCCTCAAAGGAACCGTTTTTCATTTATTTCAGAGTATAGTGCATTTTATGAAGAATCATTCTGAATTTCTTCGAGTTCCCGGTGCAATTAATTAATTTTAATCTGGGTGACCGTGACACAGATTTTGTGTTTCTCCAACATACACCTTCAAAAGTATGTTTTTGTTCATTAGCATATTCCTATTATTTTAATCGGCATAACTCGGTGGGGTAACTAAACGCACCTTAGAAAGATTTCAGCCAATAAAAAAAAATAAATTAAAAAAAATCTGTTGCAATAGGAGATTGAGCTCTCTAGGTGGGGAAAGGGGATTAAACCCTCCACCCGCTCAAGGGCGGATTAAAAGGGGGGGGGGCAACCCCCCCCTTCAATTAAGCCTGGATTTCAAAGCCTTTCAATTAATCCTGGATTCCCCCCCCCCGAGAAAAAAGAAATTAATGTAAAAGAGCCTATTTTACTTCCATAAAATGGATGTATATGTCAATCTTCTAACTAACCGCCCCCACCAACAAACAAACTGCCCCCTCCGATAAACAAACTGCCCCCTCCGACAAACTTGCATTAATCCGCCATTGCCCCCCGCCAGAAATATCCAGAAAGCCTAGTCAGCTACCCCGATGATTATTCTACCTACTCTTCAAAAGATAGCTTTGAGATGTTAAACAAATACGTAAAATTAGAGGGGGGGGGGGAATGAGTGTTTATTATTTATTTATTTGTAACAAATATATTTGAGAAGGATGTGAACAATAAGTATTCCATAGTAAGACTTCCAGAAGTTGGATACTTGCGCCTTCAACAAAAATTGTCCTATTCCCAGAGGTGTTCCACTTCAACTTGGGGTGGTATCTGCGATCTGCGTATGTACTATGGGCCCATTCCGTTCCCCAGAAAACTGTCCAAGCTGGAAGTATTTGACTGTATGATAAAATCATACTGCATCGAAAGGAATTCATAGCTTTTTTGCAGAATTATTTAAACTGGGGGGTAAAATGCTACGCCAAATGCTCTTATTACCCTCTGCCCGAGTGGCAAATTCAAAAGCTATCAAGGGTAGGGCAACGCGTTAGAACCCTTTAAAAAGTCCCCCTTCCCAAGGCAGCCCTCCTTAGGCAAATAGCCCTCGAGTAGCTTTGTCTTAATAGGCGATGCAGTCAAGGGGAGGGCGCGATAAGTATGCAGAAGCATTTTATCAGAGATGAGACATTAATATTATTTATCTATTTTTCTAGTTTATTTTTAACCACTTCACAGTTTCTTTTTTCTGCTACATTCTGTCTAAAAATAAGCATATTTTTCATAAGCGATTTTGACAATCTAAGCGATTATAAATTCAAATCAGCAATCAAAAATGTTACAGGTACTGCATTTGTTGATTTATGAGGCTTTTTAATTACTGCAAAAATATTGCATTTACACTTAAAGTTCCCCCCCCCCCCCCCAAAAAAAAAAAAAAAAAAATTGGAAGAGTGTTTTACAAGAATGGATTTAGAAAAGAAAAGCAAGCATTCATCAAGTACTTGTTTTTTATTTCAGAATTCTGCTTTGGTGTGATAAATTTTGAAACATCCAGTTAAACCTAGTCCTGTAGCACAATCAGAACAAAAATATCTTTTTTTATTATTATTATTCTTTTGTCATTGTCGTTTCGTTCTGTTTTGCGCAACATACAAAGCACTGCCTCAATGGTCTCTGTTTCTAAATGGTTCGGGAGAATACTAAAAAGTGTCCTTCTGTCAATCTCAAGAGGTTTGATAAATTTCGAGGTCGGCCTTTTCTTTCATTTGCTTTTTCATCCTGTATAGAACTACTAGAGACATCTATTAGAATCGTAGCATATAAAGAAAGTAAAAAAAAAAAAGTCAAATCATCATGCACGCATCGAAACATGAGCTGCCCTACCAGCACAAGGGCAAATCAAGGAAGTTCCCTTTTTAACCCTTTAAGGCGCAACCCTTTCCCAATGCTGAAAAAAGGACAGCCGTTGCCATGGCTCGACTTAACTACCAGCAAGATTGCGGACGATCGAAACGTTCATCGCGTGCCACAGATCTAGAGACCCTTTTTTGACGACAACGTTTCGTTTGAGCAATCGCTGGGTTTTAACGAAGCATTGAGACTCTCTGGAACGCAGCACTGGTCGCAGAAGGCAAGCCTTCTACGTCGCGTCTTTTCAATAAGATTCATTAATGCGTTAAATTATCTAGCAACCGGACATAGTTTTAAATTTAAGCAAGCTCAAAAAGAGGGGGTGGGGGGTTGCATCTCTCTCCTTTCTTTGGATTCACCACAACAGTCACCCCTCTCGGAACTACCATGGGCTTGAGACAGAAATGTTTATAAAGTAGGGCAAAAAATTTTTAGTTAGTCTCTTTATTTCTTTTCCCAGTCGACAAAACTCGTATGGTATAAATTTAATTATAAAATCAGAAAATAAAATATTGTACTAGTGTAATAAAGTATGTGTATTATTATTTTTTTTAATCAATATTCATTTAAAGCGTTGTATGCATTCAATCTCTAGGCAACAACTGAGAAAAGTACAAGTTTGTAGACAAAAATTAACGACTAATTTTTCATTCATAATTTAATAAAGAATTTTGGAAATATTTGTACTTATGTCGATCTGAATGAAAGTCTTTGCATGGACGATTACGCGTTTTATCTCGGAGTTGTAACATAATAAGCTTTTAAGAATTTTATTGTTTAAATTATTCCGACATTGCTTCTTTCATTGTTACATCTAACCAGGTCTTTATGGGGATTGATATGGCTTAAGAAATCACAGTGATTTTAATTCAGAAACGCCTCCGTCCTCCCTTCTTGAATGATTAAGAATATTCTCTAACTAACGCATTTGGGTTAACTATCTCTCGCAGATGTGCATGTATTTGTGTTTAAACATAATAATAAGCATAATAAGGATTTGATACATTGATTTTCCTCTTTGATACATTGATTTTCCTAAAAGATGAACTAAAAGGCACTCCCCCCCCCTTTCGTTCTACTGACCAGGTTAAGCCCCGTTCTGATGGTACGAGCAACTATCGCAACTCCAGGACGTAAGGCGTAAGGGGAGTTTTTAATGGTCAATTTTCACTTGCAGGGCATCGCAATCGAAACATTTATGCGATTTTAATGACCAATCGGGATCCACGGACAAAAGCTAACCCGTGAAACCACAAACCTACATCCTCCACACAATGGAGAGAACGGAGGGAGATTTTTCAGAGACGGGACTAGAGGATACGTTGATTTACCATTGGAGTTTATGGCATCGCACGATGACGAACAGCCTATAGCAGTGTACTTGTAAGCTTGACCGTTACGAGGGCCAGAGATGGTCATCTCAGTATAAAGGCGTCTAGTAGGCAGACTAATGTTGCCCCCTATGAGTGATCTCCTATTTTTGTACCAATTCCAGATGTGATACCTAGCACCTGGATTGGCACCAGCGGAGGTCTCGTCTGAACGTGGAGGACAATGGATCCCCCGACAGATTTTATGTGAACCAACTCCCTTTAGCGCACACGGTCCACGGCAGACTCGGCCAAGATAGGAGTTCACCCTCCCAAGCACTGGCCAAGCCGGTGCTGCTTCACTTTTAGAGTTCTAATGGGAATCGACAGATCTGCTGCCCACAAAAGGAGTATAATAATTTTTGAGATAATTTTGCAGCTCAAACTCTTATTATTATACACAAACTCATTGACTGATCCAAGGGGAATTCAGGGGACCCAAGGCGGCTAGGGAATTTATATATATGCACGCAAACACACACACACAGACCAGTGCCGGATTAACAATATAGCAGAAGTAGCAAATGCTACGGGCCCCGCGCTTTTAGGGGCCCCGCGCCTTCAGCTTGAAAGTTTTCGTTTTCTCCCTCCTCCCAGTTTTTTCATAGCAAAAGATAATTATCGTAACTTTTCTTACTTTCTTTTTTCGTTTCGCAGTAGGATGCTATTTCGTTCAATCCCATATTTTTGTCTACGCGACTATGTATACATGATTTGTAGACAGGTTTTGTAGACATGAACTGACACGGTGACGATCTTTTCAAATGTGTTGGCCAGATAACGTGGAGGTGGGAGAGAATAAAATGCTGAAAGTCGCACAAAGTTATAGATTTCAATTCCAAACATGTGTTTTATGGAACAAGAAAAACAAACATGGTACACTCATGGATTAGGATGCCCCTTCCAAACAGTATTTAAAATTTTGAAGTATAGTTGTAATATGCTAGGCGAAGATTCAGTACACGATTTTAAGATAGATTTCGATTCCAGATGTGTTTTATGGAACAAGGGAGAAAAATACGGCACACTCATGAATAATGATACACTTTCCAACTTAATGGAATAAGGAAAGAAAATAGGGAGGACGCATGGATTATGATACGCTTTTAATATATGGCACTTTAGTGCGTATTTAAAACGTGAAAGTGTTTAAGATTTTCTTACTGTTTTTTTTTTTTTTTTTTTTTTGATAAGACAGTTTTTGAAGCTCTATTATGGAACTCTCTGTAAATCCATTGTAGATAACTTCTTGAAAGAATATGCATAAACTTAATGTAGCTGTTAAATGCTCACATTATTTATTCAACTGATTACCTAGGTGAAACTGAATGAGTATTCTAAAGACAGCAATAAGACACTTATACAGGTCTGTATTTAACACACTGTGGAACAAAACATGCAGTAACCAGAAAAAAAATTCAGAGAGGGTCCAAACGGGGGGAAAGGCAGAATTTTTCAAAAAACAAGAAAAAAAAAGTCTTCATCATTATCTTTTTGTTGACAAAAATCGCAACTCGGGGGAGGGGGTATTCAGACCCTTGGACACCCACTTAAGTAAGGCCTTTAAAAAGTATTTTCTTATCAATAATATTACAAGTTTGTCTTTATTTGAAGAATGAATCCAGAAATAAACAAAGCATGGAAAGAAAACTAAGTGCCAAAATGAAATAAGATAGTCAGGGCCGGATCAAGGACGAATTAAAGGGAGGGTGTCGGAGGGGGCGACCGCCCCTCCCAAGAAAAGAGAAATTAATGTAACAATCCTATTTTACTTCCTTAAAATGGATGCGTATGTGAATCTGCCAACTAACCGCCTCCACCCACAAAATTGCATTACGGATTATTCATTAGGTTAAGTAGGCTGTAGCCTATCGGCCCCGATCCTTTCAGGGGCTTTTGCAGTAACAGATAAAATGAATTTTTAAATAAGTTGTAATTAAACTTTTCAAAATGACTATGTGCAGAAAATATTTGTGGCTATTTCTGAGGATTTTCTCTGGAAAGCGAGCTGAGCTTCTGCATGAGCCGAAGTCCATAGGAATGTAGGAATAAAAAAAGCGCACCATAAAAAAAGATATTCCCACACGAAACAATAATTTTTATTTAAATATTGGACATTAACTTTTCTTTTTGTGGTAAATATAAGGATGGTATTTAATCGGATGTTGGGCCGTCCCTAAGTGCTTTTATTTTAGAGTAAAAAGGGGAGGGGCTAACTGAAAACAAAGAGGGTTTTCTGATACTCTAGCTCCACAAAGAAACTCACAAAATACTTGATCACATTTAAGATTATTATATCTGCAAAAACATTTCAAAGTAATACGATAACGTGCGTTTTATCCGAATTTTTAATTATTTATTATATCGATTATTCTATTAAGAAAACATTTGAAAAAATTTTTGAACAAAATATTTTAGATCATTTTTACGAGGGTAGGTTGAAAAGTAATGCACACATGCTTATAGAACATTGAACGAAATGGCGCTTAAAAGTGCTTTAAGCGTTGGTGGAAGTAGCAGTTCCCCTCTATACCCATGTGCCGTTTGAATGCGTTCCATCCATGCAGTGTATTTTGAATAGTGGAAGTATAGTGTGCTATATCTGCCTATCCTCAGTTTGGTCTCTAACGAATTAACCCATTAAACAAATGGCGTTAAAAATGTGTAACCTAGTATTAGTAAAGACCTTCCAAATAATGGAATAATTTTACAAGTATTTATTTTTAGAGGGGAAAAAACTGTGTTTAAATTCAAAGTTTAAAGTACATTTTGTTTTCGAAGGTTCTAAAAATTTATAGACTTAGAGATACAATTATCAGTGTATGTAAACTTGTCAAGTTATATGTTTGCATATGGGAAAGGGGGTAGGTATGTTAGAAACTCGAAATATATACCCATGAACATTCATAAAAAAACTGAGTTGTAGATATAAATACCTTTAAACATAGTCAGACTCACTATCTATTTACCCCCCCCCCCCAAAAAAAAAAACATTTTATTTTGAGGGGCATTTTTTCCGCACACCTTTTTACTAGGAGAAATTGATTTGCCTAGTGTTAGCTCTCATTTGCTCTTACTAAATCAAGTAAAGTTCATAAAAGTTGTTTTATTTTATTATCACACAAAACCTAGACATCAGCGCACCCGAGACGGAGGAAGATTTAGACTAAATCCTTCCCAAATCTAATACGTGGGAAGTTTTAGTTTTCTTTACATCTAATTAGCATTAGCAATCCCATTAACTAATTAATTTACACACTAAAAATAAAATAATTAGCACTATTTATTTTCTCAGTTAATTTATCTATACTACTATAGTGAGGAGTGAAATCCTCCCCTTAAAAAAAAAAAAAAAAAAAAAAACTTTCACTGAACTAAGGGCCCCTTGGCAACATTTGCTACAGGCCCCGCGCTGTCTTAATCCGGCACTGACACAGACACACCAGAAACAAAAAAAAAAAAGACATTGCTAAAGGGTTACATTTTACATTGTTCAAATGAACTTTTAAAAAAATGCCCTTCATTGATTGTACATATGATTTATGTCAAACAAAAATTAGCCCCTTAAAAAAAAAAAAAAAAAAAAAAAAAAAAATGTATCCGCCACTACACGAATCCATCCTAGCTCTCTGATCAGTGGCAGAGGTACATGGAAAATTTATTAAATATTACATTCTTTTAACTCGAAAATTATATACAAATCCGAAACAGAAAAAGCTGTATGGTATTGGTTAAAAGGTTTCTTTCTAAACAGGTCTAATTCCTACCCAGACTTAGTAAGGTATTTAGTTTTGGGGAAGGAAAAGTGAAATAATCGTGCAGCAACATCGTAAATAACTCTAGAAATGGGGCCACGTCTGAGGCAATCGAAAGAAGTTTTGACGAAACTGATTCCCCAGAAAGTTACCGTTAAAAAGACTTAAATGAATCATTAAAAAACAAACAAACCATCTATACGTTGCGTCAAATATGTGGAGAATCGGTAAGTATGCATAATCACCGGCTTCATTTGGGCAGTGTGATAAATGTATAATAACCCATCAGAACGCTAATGCTTATATTAGCAAAGAACCACTGCTAATTTTAGGTATCAGACTTGGTGTGAGGGGATCAAACAAAAATAGTAATAATAATGTCTACGCGTTGTCATATTTTAAATTATGAAGTTAGAATACAGTCAAACGTGCTCAAATAATTAGCCACTTTGTGTAAATATTAAACTTAAATGATAAAAAGTAAAGGGGGAAAAGCAGTATGTTAGTAAAAAATGAGAAAACATCTTAGTTTCTAACTTAATTCAAATTTAACCTCATTTTCTATGGATATGTATATTTTTTCCCCGAAAAAAAATTCAAACTATTGGTAGAGGTAAAATGATTTTTAATAAACAATTTGGGGACCCTACAAGTCAGGGGTTTTTGGTCAAATGCCCGAATTGCCCATGCGGTAATAAGGCTGTGCTCTCCAGGTGGAACACCCTTTGAATTGAAATTGCAGATATATCTCTTCCATAAGCACCCTTTCACCTGTCTTCCACCCACTTCCAAGCCGAGCAATGGCAAAATAATCCTTTTGTTGTTTGCCAAGGCCCTGTGGAGTTGGGGGGGGAGGGGGTGGCTCCAGATCAGTACATGCATGTTTCTGCACGTTCCGTGCATAATCTATCGCATCACGTCATCGGTTAATTCATGTCAGAGCCCAAACAAGTCACCATGAGGCCCGGGGCTGACAGAGCTTATTGAAGCTCCTTTCGTACTGATATAAACATTTCATTTACACATACGTAAAACATAAATAGTTTATTGTGCATATTTTCATGTTATCGTACATATGCGTAATGTACACACAATTCAAGCATTTCTAGCATAGACAACACCCTTGTTTGTTAACCCTTTAACGCGCATTGTTCCCGCTCTGGGAACACCAAACTCTGACGTTTTGACTGTTGCCAGTCACGAAGAATAGATTTGATTTCTATAAAAATAGTTGGTGACATAGCTCCACGAGAATCCTTTATTTTTTAGTACGCCATTTCCCGTCAAAAAATGGTCCCGATTATTTTTAACAGCACTGACATCTGCTGAAAAATGGAAGAATGCGAGAACAGCTGGATAAATTGTCCAATGCTGAAAAAAGGGCCGCCGTTCCCATCGCTCGACTTGCAGTGCCGGCACAGCCAGCTGTCGTCAAAAAAGGGTCTCTAGATCTGTGACACGCGATGAACGTTTCGATCGTCCGCCATCTTGCTGGTAGTTAAGTCGAGCGATGGCAACGACTGCCCTTTTTCAGCATTGGGAAAGGGTTGCTCCTCAAAGGGTTAATGTCGGAGACCCCTCATTCATTCGGCGCCCGGGCCAGCTGCCACGTCTGCCATTGCCTTACTCAGAGGCTGATCCACGTCATAATCTATATAATACGTTTTAATAGGTTAATCATAGTGGCTCGTTTGTTTTATTCAATGACGCTCGCTAAAAAAGAAAGAATTTTGGGTTGGTACCTGACCTGTCCAATCAGGTACCAACCCAAATCCTGCGACTCCAAAAAATGTTACTTTTAAAAAGACTGCTTTTACGATTTTATATTTTATGCCTAACCAATCCGATATTTTTTTCATGCAATAACAATTAAATGGTTATTGCATTGTGATACTTTTAACAAAAAATTCCGAAAAAAATGGCGCTCTGTTTTTTCTCTAACCTGACAGAATTGATGTGTGGCATTAAACAAAAGGGGCTGTTTGCAGCCCTATTAAATCAATAAACCCATAAAAAAGTTCCTGCTGTCACGAATGGCAACGAGTTATTGTTTCATCTTTATTGAAAATGTGTTTGTAATGTAAAGAAGAAACTTCGCTCGAGTCTTCCTCTATTCAATTATTTTTTGAACACAAGATTGCTCTTGAAACACTATTTTTGATTCTATTCAGTGAAATAGTGTCTTACATGGTATGGTACTATGGTGCTTGAAAATTCAGTGCAACAACTACAGAGATGAAATGTTGAATTTCTGCGAGAACACCCATAATTTTTATGATAATGTTTATATTTTTTTCACTTAAATAATTTATGACTTCATGATACATTTCATAAACATTCGAATTAAATTATTCTTTATGCCGAAGGGCATAAGGGCCTAAATTAAAAAATTAAATTTAGGAAAAACTTGTTTTATAGTAAATCACTTGAAAATTGAAATGTACTGATTTATTAAATGTGAGAGTCTGTAAAATCTGTGAAACATTGAACTTATATCACTATACAGGGTGTCCTAAAAATGAGGTAATACAGTTTTTTCTTTAGCGATAAGGAAGCAATGTAAATTATGAAGAAATGTTCAAAATAAGGTAAGGAATAAAGGACTTTGTTAAGCAAAACTTCCTCTCGTAAATTTTCAAAAATTCATACTAGTTAAACACTTAGTGGCGTTCATTAAACCATTTTGGCATTTTCAAGTGAAGAAATCGACAAAAACACTTTTTAACAGTAACTTGAATGATTTACTATTACGTGTATTCTTTGATTGCCAAAAAGCGTGGCAGACATCTAGTGGAAAAATACATAATAATAAAGAAATACGACTATTATTTTGAATTCCAATTTCTACACTGTATTACCCAATTAACGTGAGATAATGAGGGACATTTGTTTCAAATCCATCATAACAATTGCATTTGGGCAACAATAATTTAAAACCAACCAACTGAAACAATACACAACAAATACGTTACAAATCTATTGTTATACAAGCATTGTAGCAAACAATGCAAACTTCTCATGTTCTTCAACAGTTCATTTTGAGTTTACTGAAAAGTTGCTGTAAAACTGAACCTTTCTGTCCAATTCCTTTGAATTGATATAAATTTTGCTGATTTCTTAATTCTTGATTTTCTGCCGAAGCCCTTGCTCTGCAATGGGCCTGTGGAAAAAGTTTCGCGCAACTGTGTAAGTTATTTCTAGGTTTAAAGTGCTTGTTTCAATTCTGTTAACTTTAATTGGTATTCTAAATAAAATTTAGTGAAACTGCTGTCTAATCCCTCCGATCACGGTTCCTTAAAAAACGCACTTACCCAGACTACTCCTTTGCTGTTAGTTTAAGAAATGCCCTCCGTATGATAGCTGCCATAAATTGAAAAATCTTTTAAGTAATAGCAATTATTAAGCGAGAGCTGGAACAGCAAAAATCTCCAAATCACACTCAAAATAAGGAACTCAAATAACAGTTCAAGAAAAAGGGGGAGCTTTTCAAATTTATCTATACTCTCTATAAGCATAGAATCAAAGAACGCCATTTCTACCTCCTTATAAAAGGATATAAAACACTACAAAGAAAAAGGATCATTTCTGTGGTTGGTCATTAGGACGAGATGAAGTTTGTTCCCGATTTCATCACGTTTGCTTTACCATTTTTAAGTAGTGCGACATTAAATGTTAACAAAAACTCTTTACCTAATGACGATTTTGCCAAATTAAGAAAATAACTTTCAACTAACAAATTCAAATTAGCAAACTCTATACGCAATTACACGCTGGAAATATATTAAACAACTGACAAATTTTGGGGATTTTCAAATGGCGTTTTTTTTTGGGGGGGGGGCGAGAAATGCATAAGTAGGTCCGACTAATTCTTTTTAAGGTGCAAAGGTGCAACTTAATTAAAATACGTACAATGTTCTAGACTTTTCTTCTATGGCAGATTTAAAAAATTCTTTAAATTTTATTTATCATGAACAATAACAACAGCTCATTGAGAGACTCTTTAAAGTCTGGCTATATGATTCAGAAATTCCATAGCTTGAAAAGAAGTACATTGCCGCGCGTTTTGCCTTTATCCAAGCAAAAAGGGCACTTACAAAATACTAAAATGACCAAATGACAATAAAATCTTAACAAATTTTTTAGTCTACCATTAAATAACTGAGAAAGAAAATCTTTATAATAGCCTGCTCCTTTCATCCCTTGGAAGCATGCATAGGCGCACCCACGGAAGGGGCTATGGGGACTGAAGCCCCCCCCCCCTAAAGGTAGAAAGTTAGAAATGAAAAGCGTTAAAAAAATGAAAACTGTCGCTAATGAATTAATTTTTTTTAGTTCTTTCTTTCTTTTTTTAACTGTCCTCAAATTATTTCTAACAAAAAAGACATTTATTTAAAAAAGTTTTTAAATAAATGCTCACAGTTAGTTGAAACACTGTTACACACGGTTACAACGTCGCTCAAAAGATCAGATAATTATTTATGACTCTATAATGAGTTACATTGCTTGTGTTCTATGGGACAGTCAAGTGATACCGAATGTTTTGACGTTATAAGAGAGTTGTAACTAACCGAGATCACTATGACTGAGTTCAGCAATATTATATAGCCCAGCCCCCCCTAAACTAAAATCCTGGGTGTGCCACTGGAAGCATGGTGTACAGCTTGCATACGGATAGGCATAGACAGGCAAGTGTTAAGAGTTTGTGCCCTAACTTAAGGCTTTTTTCTACTTTTCAAGTTCATAATATCAAATTGCTGCATTAGAGTGTTGCATTCCAAGAGTAGGTTACAATTCCGTGTGATCTGTTTCTTTACAGTCGCTGCTCTCCCCGAAAAACCGACAAAGACGAAAAATTTGACTTTGATGCTTTTCCTGACGAAAATATACTGCTTAGAATAGAAACTGTGAATGAGTGAGTATTGGAAGAAGCTGACATCTTATTCTTGACATTGCACAACGCATACACACACATCAGGGGCGTAGCCAGAAATTTTTCATGGAGGGGGTTACGACCATTGCAACTCACATATATGCTTACACGTGTGTGATAAAGGAGTGAAGAATATACATTTTGTATGGCAAAAATTTTCTCATGGGGGGGGGGGTTATGACCCCCCTAACCCCCCCCCTTGGCTACGCCCCTGACACACATTCAATTGAATCTAGATAAAGAAAATTTAAAAAATACTTTTGTTCCGTTCTCACCAAAATGACAGTACACTGTTAACGGAAATTGTTCAATGTTTTACCATATAATAGAGCTAAATTAGCTGCAACCTTTCAATGGAAAAACATTGAATCATGATTTGGTTCTTTGATCAGTTTAACCCTTTAAGCGGTCAATTTTTTTTAACCGAAATGCTTCCAAAAAAGGCATATTTTGAAAGGCATACGATGAAATATTCCGGCTCTCGCGCTTGGAAGAAAAACCCGGATGAAAAGCATTTCAGTTACATGGACAAGCCACGCCATCTATTGAAAAATTTTAATGCTAAATAGTCTCTTCACAATAATGAAATATACGGGCAAATCAGAAAAGGACAGGAGAAAATATCGATGTCCGTACGCTATACGGGCAAACCAGTTGAGGCCAATTTTGGGTAGCACGTACACTGTACGGGCAAACCGCTTAAGGGGTGAAGCACCCAATCATGGTTTAACGTTTTTCTATAGAAAGGTTTCAGCTAACATGTAAATTTTACATGTAGAAAGTCACTGTTTGAGTCAAGATGGCTTCATGTTTCATATAACTCTAGACTGGTCACAGATAACGGACTTAGGTACACTAAATATTTTTAAATATTCCTTAAACACTGCGATTGATAAGCATAGCGTTGTAGGTTTCAAAACACATACATATTGATGTAGCTTTGTAAACCTACTTTCGAACCACTTTTTTAAAAGTAAAAACCATGTTTTTCAGTAAAATGGTGGTATAAAAATAAAAGATTTAATGCAGTTTTAATGAAAAATTATACTAAGTTCTGAAATATTGTCAAATTAAAGTGACATTTCGGTTAAAAATTGTATATACGCCACGCTCTTCTTGTATAACTAATCATATAACTCATAATGTACATTACTATATACTATCTATATTTATCTGTGTTAAAGCAAAGTATTTGAAAAAGTTTTTTTTTTTTTTTTTTTATGAAGATATATCAGTGTTTGTATGAAAGTGCATTATTTTTCTGAAAACAAGATATTGTTCATAAAATAAATAAATAAATAAAGATTAAAATATTCTGCTTCAGAACACAACTAATAATGATTAAATATCCTGACAATATTTTAAGTCAATAGCTTAAAAACGTTATGAGATATGAAATTTATCGTAAAGAAAATTCACGGAAAACACACTCAAAAAATGAGTAAAGATTTTGATACTGTACAAAATACTTCATTTCCAGTTCACTATTGCTTCTATAACTTGGCTTCTAGCTATCGTAGAAACAAAAATAAAGCAGTTTTGGAATTCTAATCGTGTGACATAAAATAAGCAAATAAGTATTCGAAAATTTTCGCAAAACAAAGTTTTGGAGCAGTCTTATTCTTTAGGAAAACTACAAGGGAAAAAAAAGCTTTATTAATTATATACAGTGTAAATGAAATATTTGTTGTTTTTTCCTAGGTTTCGTCCATGTTTCTTGCAGTTAGAAAGTAAACTTGCAGAAACCTTGAAGGAAGGTATTAGAAGTGACCCGACAATTTACATGAAAGCTTACTACGAATTTCTTCAAGCCAAAAAGGAATTTGTAAACAAATTGGACAACATTTTGCTCAATGAATTTGACTCTTCGGATGCTTTTTTGTTGGATATTTCTGAAATTTTTGAATTGTTTTTCTTGGATGAAAAATCAAAAAACGCTCTTGTGAAATGGGTTAACGTTGCTAATATTATAATGAAAGCCGTTTACCGACTTAATAAAGACTTGTAAGTATTAATAATTGAATAAGAAAGCTATACATGCGTTTAAGTTTTTGGCATTTTGACACCATACATTTAGAAACTGTATTTAAAAAAGTTGCTTATAGTATTTTTAATATCAAAACAATTCAATATTTTTCTGTTGCTATGATTTACTGTCTTTTAACGTTCGTAATTCACCTTTGCTATTCAACGGAATTTTTGCAGCATTACTCCTATTTATGTTACATTGACCAGCAAAACGCAATGCCTGTTACCATATGCACAAACCTGATATCGACGCATCACAGTATATAATTCTGATCAGCTGTTTTGCTTAAACTTTCGGTTTTGTTTTGTTTTGTTTTTTTTGCGGGGGGGGGGGGATGGAGGGGGGAAACTTGAACTGATCAGCAGGTATTTTATGTCTGTGTACACTGTATTGTGCCACATGTGCATTGAGACTTAAAGGCGTATTACATGGTGATGGTGTTAAAAATTAATTTTGTGGTATACGGCACAAAAGTGAGACATTTACGTAGCCCATATAGCTTCAAGTCTTACAGATATTGCTTTGGTAACTATCGTACATCTGATCCTATTATTAAAATCAGCTGGTTATAAAAAATTAGTTTATTATAAGTAGAAATAAAAGCTCCCTAACACCTAGATGCGTACGAATGAACCTCGGAGATGCTACACAACAGAGAATTTTGAAATTAAGAAGACCTTAATTGATCTTACAAAACACCTCATAAAAACTTACTACAGTAGTATTCCTGGATTTTCCTTATCACCACTGAAAATGCATTTAAAACGTTCGCACATTTTTTGACATCTGTAAAGTAATATTGGGCGACATTTTATCATATAAGTAACTTCGATAAAGAGTTCGCTCATCCTTAACGTTCGTTATTTAAAATAATAGCATTCATAACATATATAGTTTTAAGAACAAGATAAAAATTTGACAAGTCTCAAAATATCACATAAAGCTTTTTCATAAGATGAGCGAAACACTGTCGTAATCTATAAACATTACAGCATAAAAATTTTGCAATTTTCGGAAACTATTCATAGACATATCACAGTTCTAAATGTGTTCTATTTTAACGAATTTTCAATTCTTAGTTTTAGATTTCTTTTACGTAAATATTTTTAACCTGTATAGATTTATCATATGTAAGTTTGCTTTGTAGTTTGTAAAATAACTACAAATTTTTCGATTGTCGCGCATTACTTCATTCACTATCCGTAGCTTCCATTAACCATCGAAATGTTACACTTACTCTATGTTTGAGTAATCTAAATTTAAAATTGTGGTCTTCCAAATTCACGTGAGTATAAAGTAATGTTAAAAAGCAACTCATTGATATGATTACTAAAAATATTTATGAATGTTCTTTTTCTCTTACAGATTTGAAAAATTTCCTATGTATACCTTTTTGCTTCCACTGTTTCTGACTTATGAAACTGAATAGAGCAATATACATCAAAAAGAATCCAAGGACAATAGACAATAGAACAGTTTCAGAATCTCAACATCTAAACTCGATCAATCATTCTAATTGCTATTAAAATCCATCAGTCCACATCAAGTTCAACCTGCTTAAGACAATACTACAGTTAAAAACCTCAACCAATCAGCTCCGTCGCTCTTCTCTACGAAATATCATCTCTTTCTAATAACCAATCAAGTTCATCAGTTCCAAATAGAGATCAACTTGCTTTAGACGACATAACAATTTACTGTCTCAACTTGTCAGCTCCGTCCGTCTTCTTTACCTAGTCTTCCAAGTAGTCAGCCAAGTCCAACAGCTCCAAATCAAGATAAATATGCTTCAGACAATAGAACAATTTAGATCCGCAACCTTCCAGCTTCGCCCGTCTTCACTACCAAGTATCATCAGTCCTTCCAACAGTCAGCCAAGTCCAACAGTTCCAAATCAGGATAGCCATGCTTCAGACAATAGATCAATTTAGAGCTGTAACCTTCGAGCTCCGTCCGTCTTCACTACCAAGTATCATTACTCGCTCCAGCAGTCAATCTAGTCCATCAGTTCCAAATCCAAATCAAACTGGTTTACAAAATAAACAATGCAGAGCCACAACAGTTCAGCTCTGAGCGTCTTCTCCACTAAGTATCAATAGTCTTCCAAGTCAACTCCTTTCGTCTTCTATTCCGAGTATCAGCACTCTTTCTATAATAGCCAACCATCATAGTTAATCGGTTTCAAATCGAGATTGACCTGCTTTAAACAATAGAACAATTTACAGTTTCAACCTGTGAGCTCCGGTCAGCTCCTTCTTTACCGAGTCTTCCAAATAGTCAGCCAAGTCCAACAGTTCCAAATCAAGATAAGCATGCTTCAGCACAATTTAGATCCGGAACCTTCCAGCTTCGTCTTCTCTATCAAGCATCATTAGTCTTTCCAATAGTCAATCAAGTCCAGTAGCTTCAAATCCAAATCCAACTGGTTTACACAATAGACAAACTAGTCCTCGTAGAGTTTTTCGAATAGCCAGTCAAGCTCATCAATTCCAAGTTAAGACCAACCTCTTTTAGACAATAGAAAAGCAAACAAGGGTCACAAGCACATTAGAATACAGCTGCACTCATGAAAACGAATATGAAACATCATGCCATGAAAGAACAGAGACTCTAATTTCTCAAAGGCTACTTTATTAACATCTAAAGAACAGTAGTCAGTTAAGACAGTTTTTGCCGAGGCCAAGATTGCTTGTAACATCGTTAATTGAAGAAAATCGGCCATAGAGACGTTTTAACCGAAGAAGCCACCCCACATTCATTTTCAACAAGACCACCTGGAAATTAAAGAACTTCTGCTCGCATGTGGAGGTGGTCCAGAAATGACTATAATTACCCGCATGAATGACTATAATTACCCGCATGATTAGATGACTTTAATTAATCGCTGAGGGCCTCTGCGAAAACCATCCAGTAGGGACCAACCTGTGACTTTGACCAGTTCTTCCAATCGTTGCCTGCTCCCTCCGCTGCCATGCCACCAGAAAAGGTTTCCGCTAGGTCTTAGTTGGTTCCTGGACTAACGACCTAGTTGGTACCTGGCTACCGCCAGTCCTCTCAAGAACATCGAGAGTTGAAGTGCGGGATGCCGAAAGGGGAGTTTTGGTAGAGTATTTCGAAGAGCCGAAAATTTAAAAGCAAATATTTAAACGCTGTTTTCCGCATTTTTTGTAACTTCTTAAACGAACTCTATCATCGTGCTTTATCGATACAGTTTTCAATAGAAAATAAAGGATTAACTAAAATTAAGTTTCAACCAAGGCAGAACAATAACCAAAGAAAAAATATCAAAGCTTCCGCCTAAGAAATACAATAAATAAACACTTAACTAATAATAATAACATCGTTCGCTGCTGTTTAAAATATCTAAGATAGAAATGGAAAAATCGTTTTGCTTTTCAGGCTTCGTATTTAGGATGCTTCCTAGGTTGTTCGAAATACTCTACTAGGTAGCCCACCTCCACGTGGTACTCCCTGGGCAACATTTCGGGAGACCGTGAAGATCTGTTTTACGGTTCCAAATGGCAAAGAGGTTGGTTGGGGTTTAATGGCACAAGGTCCAGAAAGGACATACTGCGCCAGACTATGTGTATATATAGTAAAACAAAGTTTTCAAGTAAAAACGTGTTGCATAAAACATGTAAAGCTAAAATCTTTGAGGTCTAAAATCAGTAAAAGCGAACTGTAGAGAGGTAAAAAGGAGGTAAAATGGACAAGGTAAAAGGACAAGGTAAAAAGGACATCTGGATGGGGGCTCCCATCCAGATACCAGTCAGAGAAAAGTGTACACTTTACACTGAGTAAAGAATATTGATACGTCGAAGAAATGCAAACAAATTACGGTGCGGGGTTTCACCCAATATATCGTCAAGTTTAGGATGAGAACAGTTAAAAAATATTGTGTAAAAATTATTAAAAGCAGTGCATGAAGTTAAAACATGACTAATGGTAAGGTTGGTATGGCAATGGTGGCACTCCGGGGCAGGTTCACCCAGGAGTAGGTGCTTATGTGTAAGCCTCGTATGACCAATGCGGAGGCGTGTCAAGACGACATCGAGTCTGCGATAGGGATGAGAAGGCCAATACGTGAGAGCTGGGCGTATAGAATGAAGTTTGTTCCCAGTTTCACTGTCCCATTTATCGATCCAGATACCTTCTATAATGCTAGAGATGCTACACTTAATGTCGTTATAGGATAGGTTGCCGCTGTACGGGAGGGTCGCGAGCTTGGCAAGTGTGTCTGCTTTCTCGTTGCCAGCGATCCCAATATGACTGGGTACCCAGCAGAGGAGAATACTGTACCCACGATTTATAAGCTGTTTGTACAGACGTAATACTTTAATGATATAGTTGTGGGTAAGGGAGTCAGATTTCAGATTTTCCAGAGCACTGAGGGAGTCAGAATAGATTATATAATTCTTTGTGTTTTTTCTGGAGATGTACAGAAGGCTTTCATAAATGGCCAGTAATTCGGCTGTAAAGACAGAGCAAAACTGAGGGAGAGTGTAGCTGCAAGAATAATTATTATTCACGAAGGCAAAGCCAACGTGATTACTGGTTTTAGATCCATCTGTGTAGAGGTCTTCATAACTTTCATATTTATTTCTATGATCTAAGAACAACTGTTGGTATATTTTGGGGTCAGTATCCTGTTTGATGAAGCCTTCATAGGGCTGAAGGTACGGGATTTGCATTTCAGTCCAGGGTGGGATTTCATTAGGAGAACAAGAAGAGACTATGGCATCCTGCAACTGGGTACCGACTAGGCTCCTACGGATCCGGAGTCCAAAGGGAGGGGTACATGAAGGGCGATGATTGTAAAATCTGTCCAGGTGGGTATCATAAAAGAGTCCTTTAAAGGATGTGAGGAATGAGAGAGTATGCGAAAGTATGTATTCAATGACAGCTTTTGATGAGTGAGAGTGAGAGGTGGCTCGTGACAGGCGATGTAAAGACTATTTACAGGTGATGTTCTAAATGCTCCAGAGCAAATGCGTAGTGCTGAATGATGCACGGTGTCCAGTTTTTTTAAAACTGACTTGCAAGCAGACCCGTAAGAGCAACAGGCATAGTCTATTTTAGACCGTATCATGGCACGGTATATCCGTAGCATGGTGTCACGGTCTGCCCCCCATCTGGTATTAGAAAGTACCTTTAAAATATTCATAGTTTTCTCGCATTTGTTTCGAATATGAGAGATGCGTTTCTTGAAGGTCAGCTTTTTGTCAAAGTACATGCCTAAGAATTTACTATGCTCTTCTACAGCAATTGTTGTACCATCTAAATGAAGTTCTGGATCTGGATGGATAACCCGCTTTCGGCAGAAGTGAATGCAAGTAGTTTTTTCTCCCGAGATACTGAAGCCGTTTATACTGCACCATTTTTGGATACGGTTTACAGTAGTTTGAAGCTGTCGCTCTATGTAACGCATGTCTTGCCCCTGACAGGAGATCTGAAGTTCATCTACATATAAGCTACCTTGCACAGTCGGAGGGAGTTGATTAAGTATGTCGTTTATTTTTATGGAGAAGAGGGTGACACTAAGAACAGAGCCCTGGGGTACGCCCTCTTCTTGCACATAATTGTCTGATTGAATATCATTGATGCGTACCTTAAAGTTTCGTAGCGAGAGAAAATTTTTGATAAAGATAGGTAGGTTACCCCGGAAGCCCAGATTGTGTAGGTCACGCAGTATACCGTATCTCCATGTGCGATCGTATGCTTTTTCTATATCAAAAAATATAGAGACGAGATTATTCCTTCTCAAGAAAGCGTTTCGTATTTGAGTCTCTAAAATCAAAATGTTGTCAATGGTGGATCTGTCTTTTCGAAATCCACTCTGAAAAGGGTGTATATGGCCCTTGGTTTCGAGAACGTGAACTAGGCGAGCATTTATCATACGCTCCATGATTTTGCATAAGCAACTTGTGAGGGCTATGGGACGATAATTATTTGGGTTGGTGTTGTCTTTGCCAGGTTTGGGGAAGGGAATGACTATTGCATTTCTCCAAGAAGATGGAAAGGTGTGCTCATTCCAAATTTTGTTATAGAGTTGCAGAAGGGTTAGTAATGAATCCTGGGAAAGATGTTTTAGCATTTCTGTGGTGATGCCATCAGGACCAGGTGAAGTATTAGGTGATTGTTTTAAGCTTCTCTTTAATTCGTGGATAGTGAAGGCGCTATTGTAAGAGAGATGTACGGAGGTTCTAAAGTTTAATACTTGCCGTTCGGATTGTTGTTTATAAGGTAAAAAGGAATTTGGATAAGAGGTACTGCAGGAAGTATAAGCAAGTGTTTCACCTATGGTGTTTGCAATATTTTTAGGTTCTGAAATAATGCTGTTGTTGACAGAGAGACAGGATATTGAGTGGTTATTGTAGATTCCCATGATTCTTTTAGTTTTGTCCCATAGCTCCTTGCTAGAAGTCGACGTGGAAATACTGGAGACGTACTGAATCCAGGATTCTCTTTGAGCTTGTCTCCTTATCCTACGTGCATATGCTTTTGCTTTTTTAAATTTAAGAAGATTATCAGTGGTGGGGTAGCGACGAAAGGTTCCCCACGCTCTCTGCTGCTGCTTTTTTGCTAAGGCGCATGCCTCATTCCACCACGGTTTTTTATTTCTACGACAATGTGTGCCCGATTTTGGTATGCTGTGATCTGCTGCATTAAGGATGGTAGAGGTAACCTTGTTGACGACCTCGTCAATGGTTCCTTCAATCATATTAGGTAATATTGTCGACAGGGAAGTGAAATTTTGCCAGTCTGCCTTATTATGGATGTATTTTGGTAGAGAAGAGTTAGGTTTGGGGTTTTGGTACAGAGGTGAGAGAAGAATCGGAAAATGATCGCTATTATGTAGATTACCGGAAACAGAGAAATTGTACATTGGAAGGATCGAGGGTGAACAGATGGCAAGGTCTATGGCATGAAAGGATTTAGTTGGGTAGTGGAAGTATGTATTGTCACCATTGTTCATGATGCATAGACAAAAATCTGTCAGTATTTGTTCTATTTGCTCACCTCTGTTATTTGTGTCTTTGCTGCCCCATAATGGGCTATGTGCATTCATATCACCAAGGAGTATGAATGGAGGAGGAAGTTGTTGAATAAGGTTACTAAGGGATCTTTGATTGAAAGTTTCATTAGGAGGGAGGTAGATACTGCAGACTGTCGTGAGCTGTTTAAGGTGAATACGAGCGGCAACTGCTTGGAGATTTGTGCTAAGATTGATGGTTATATGAGGATATCTATTGTTTATTATTAGGGCAACACCACCAGAGGCCCTGTCATTGAAATCATAGTCTTTTCGAAGTATCTTGTAGTTGCGAATAGTAGTATGTCTAGTGGTTTTTAGAAAGGTTTCTTGTAGGGCTATGCAGGCGGGATTATGGTCATAAATCAGTGTTTTAAGATCATCGTTTTTATTTAAAAAACCGTGGCAGTTCCAGGACAGCAGCAGAGCCATTATCAAGTTGTGTTAGGGATAATGGATAACTTCTTATTAATCCCCGAAGGTTGAGGTGGGGTACTAGGGATGAGATCATCATCCATTGCACTGTCTGTAATGTCAGAGTCCGATGGAGACAAGCGGAGGATAGTATCATCAATGGGCCGTTGTGGTGGGATGTTTTTCATTCTGGATTTGTTATATTTGGACCTGTAAGCTGAGGATTTTTTGATTTGTGGCCGGCCTGCAGATGCACTTTTCTTTGTTGTGTTTTTGTGGTTTCCTATGTTAGAGTGATTCTTATTAGAAACAGGTTTAGCTATTGGAGTTGAAGTAAAAGAAGAAACAGGTATTGGTTTCGGTGGATCGGTTTGAATTGCTACGGATTTTGTTGATTTTGTCACTGCGGCATAAGACAGACCAGGTTTAGGGGTACGGCTTTCAACTATTTTACGGGCTTCAGGATAAGAGAGTTTTTGAGAGGCCCGCAGTGATTGAATTTCTTTTTCAAATGCCCATTTCGGGCATGACTTTGAATACGATGGATGTTCCTGTTTGCAGTTTACACATTTTGCAACTGCAGAGCAGGTGGCACTGTCGTGGTCAGAGGCACCACAACGGGCGCAGGCCGGTGATCCACGACAGGAGGTTTTAGTATGACCGAACTTTTGACACTGGAAGCAACGGATAGGATTTGGTACGTATGGTCTAACGGGACATAATAGATAGCCGGCTTTAATATGGGATGGAATAGTGGGAGACTGAAAGGTTAAGACAATGTGTTTTGTATTAATAAGTTGGCTATTGCGACGAATAGTGATTCGACGGACAGCGCACACGCTGTCCTCACTCAGGTTTTCTAATAGTTCGGCTTCAGAGCAGTGTACAAGGTCGGGTTCTGATATAACTCCTCTTGATGTGTTTAGGGATGTATGAGGGGACACTGTAACAGATTTTGGCCCAAAGTTCTTTATTTTCTGGATTTTTGACGCTTGTCTATTGTTGGACACTTCTACTAGAAGGTCTCCAGATCTTAGTTTTTTTACTTTTTTTACTTCACCTACATTGGCTGCAATGCATTTGTGTATAAGGAATGGCGATGTTTCGTTAAAGCCTCCTTCAATACAGTGTATAATGAAGAATCGAGCATTAGTGTTTGAAATTTGAGGATCCGTGTTATCATTGGTAATGGGTAGCGGAACATTGACGAGAGATGAAGAATTTTTCATATCCATGTTGGAGGAATTGAGATTCGGACCCGACCACACCACCCACCACGGAGACCAACGAGGGGGTGTGCAATTGCACACCAGTGCTAGTCGGGTCTATACGCGCACAGTGCATCCCTTAGGCAGCATCCACCCTTAACGACGTGCCCAGTAGATGACCGATTGCTTGATCCCTAGCAGTTGATCGAAATCAGTACCACCAGCCGATTGATACACAGGGGAACGCTGTGTACCTCCCGTTTACCCGAAGCCGAGGCCAAAGTAATGTGTTGGAGAAGACCCCTCAATTACCAGGATCCCCATTTCCGGGGACACGGGTCTCCACGCACGGCAAACACGTGGGCAGTTTTCCGCCAATAGAAGCTGATGGCACAGAGTGGCCACAGCTTCTGAAGGGGGGCCCTCACTTCCTGAGAAGAAACCACACCGAGGGAGAAGTGGAAGGAAACAGCAGAAGCAGAGAGGAGGGTAGAAAGTAGAGGAGCGAAAGATCGCTGGGGCCCCAGGATTGCGACACCCGTGAAAACCTAAAGAAGGTCTTCCCCCTGAGGGGAATGGCAAAGAGGCTAACCAAACTCCAAAAATGACACACACGGAAGACAGTTACCACTGTTTTTTACACATAAAATTTCACATTATTTAAAAGCTCATTGAGTTTCCTAAAAAGAGATTGAAAGCTATACAGTACTATTGCAGCCAGTGATAATATATTCCACACAATACAGTGTGTTCCATACGTAAGCTTCATGTTCGTATTTTATACGAACATGAAGCTTACTTTCTTATAAAATATGAAGCTTTCTATCAAAACCACCTGCAGTGCCATTCTTCGCACGATA
Organism: Cheiracanthium punctorium; assembly: GCA_038373885.1. NCBI lineage: Eukaryota > Metazoa > Arthropoda > Arachnida > Araneae > Cheiracanthiidae > Cheiracanthium > Cheiracanthium punctorium. The sequence continues at coordinate 520,071 of JAWZYV010002907.1, read as the reverse complement.
GCAAAGGAATATTTTTATTACGCATTTAATTCAAATGAATTTCAGTGATGTGGAGTTCCTGCAATTGCAAAATTATTTGTCTCGTGCGGTAAATTGGCATTACGGATGCTAAACTGATATGATTTATTGCGCAAATGCAAAACACACAAAAACTGTGTCAATAAGAACTTCAGTAAATAAATGAGCTAAAACTAAAGCAAAATAACTAAATATTCATAAAATCTGCCTGATAACTCAGTCGCGTCATGGTCGCCTCGCAACAGTCACATCATCTGACAGTCGCAAAATGTGACTGCCAGATGATGTGAATTTTTCAAGAAAAACTTGATTACAGTGCTTTTCGAAAGCTCTATGAAGTTTAAAATCAAGGCCTTATATACTTTCAAATACTCAAAACATTAGAAGTGTTCTATTAATAATGAACCAAAGTTTTTCTTGAAATTGTTACTTATTATTTGATTTGCTTTTCTCTACAGTTTCTTGAATAAAATATTTAAAATTTATCAGTCCTCATACTCAAAAATAAATATAAATTATCAATCTTAACTAGATTCAAAAAATAAAGAATTTTATTTATAATTTTTATTACTATTATTTTACTTATTTATTTTTATTGTTTTTAATTATTTTTATTTTTATTACATTTTTTCAGAAAGTTGCTATCTGGTATCACCCGTTTTTACGATAAAGGTTATAAAAAAACATTTCATTCTGAAAATAATTTAATATAATTTTTTGTTGCCCCCAAAGTAACATCATATAAAGGATGTTAAAATAGCTCTTAGGTTACATAATATTAATGGAATGAGAATGCTCACTTTAAAGCTTTGCTTCATCTACATATATAAGATCGCGATTTGTTGTTTATCCTTGGTGTACACGGCAAAAAAGATGCAACAAAATTGTCATGTAATGTAAAATGTTCTAGAAGTTCGACAGGAGCACAACATACCCTGACTTAAGATTTTTGAGAAACTTTTAGCTCTGGCCTTCACGATGTTACAGATTTACGTTGTCTCATGTTCTCTTCGGCCTTTGAACAACACTCTGCCTTTTCTATTTTTTTCCTCAGAGATGTAACCTAAGGCCATAATGCAAATTATTCCACCGCAACTGCGTATTTTTATATTACATTCAAACAAACAACAAAAATTCAAATTATTAACTACAAACAAGCTGGTCCTAAGATTAGAAATCATATAATTTTAATATACATTTTAAAGGAAGAATTTTATAAATATTTTGTTGTTGTTTGTTTCAAGAAAGATATGCGAAAAAAAAGGGGTTTGGGGGAATTCGTCTACTTTCCTTGGAGGGCGAATTTCAAAATGTTCTGAAATTGATTTTAAGTATTCGTGAGTGTTTCATTTTTCAGCAAGAATTTTATGGATACCTCTTTTTTTGTTTGAGATAGAAGATATACGAAAAGAACGCTTTGTCTCCCTACTCCCCATAAGTTAGGTAATTTTGGAAAACGCTGATCTAGCCCTCCAAGGTTGTTAGATGAGCTGGAATGAGGTTAACTCCGTGTCTGGTCTTTGTTTCCCGTTTTAATGTGCGGTAATTTAATTGGCAGCTTGGAAAGTCGATGCCTCGGACACATTCTTTATTAAAGTCATTTTTGTTATGCTTCTGTGACATTTTACCACATAAAACTGTGATGTACTGTTCTTTATAAGAATGAACTTTTCCACCAAGATTGTTTTTTTAATTATAAATCATTTTTTCGCTTAGCTTATATAAATTTCTACGTTGCATTCAATAAATAGCCGTTTACTGCACATTTCCTTCACATTTATTGTTTCTACATTCATTCGTTTGCAAATTAGACGCAGAAAACCGGTTGCACCATAACTTTTGGAGGCTAGTGTATGTAAATGAAGACCTAGGTAAAAGTTAAAAATATGAGTGACAACGAATTAAAGCCTAAAAATCAATTAAATTTATTAAAACGCAAGCACCCCGTTTTTGTTGCGTATAAGTTTCAATGTATTTCAGAAAATGAGAAATTGAAATTTTTAACCTAGAAACCTGCCCCACCAGTGGATAAGAGGTTCTGATATCGAAACTGGAAGACGGGAGGTGCCAGGTGTAAATCCCGGTCGTGCCTGCCGACTTAGCTGTTCGGAGTTTTCCGTGGTTTTCTCCGAAACCTAGCATAAATACTGGTTAGGATCTTTTAGAAAGTTCCCCGACTAAAGTAGGGCATTCTCCCTATAAGTCTAGGACCCTAGTGCAGTCAATATGCCTTAATCAGCATTTAACAACAGCAATTAACCTAAAAACCAAAGAAAGCGTTTTCAAACGTTCCTTCCGAACTACTTTACACGCAGTCTGGTAGGGACCGGCGGCTTGGAGGTTAAGGGCCTGTCTTACTCTACGCATATCACATGAGCATATGGTTATGAGATCGATTCTCACTCATATCCTGATTCTAAAAATTACTTTATCTGTGCTTGTAAAAACTTTCATTGTGCTATCCTCTTTATTCGACGAGGATTTATAAGCGTATTCTGGGAGAAAAGCACGCAATTCCGAAAATAAATATTCCAAATACAAGAAGAACTACATACAATCTGCTTCACTCAAAAACTTTTAAACAAAATCATAATTTAAACACGAACTTTGTGATGCGACAGCAAATAAATTTTAAATGAATGCGTTTTTTTATTTAAAGTTTAATCAGTGTGCGTATTTTTAAAGATTGAAATCAACAATTAGCATTGTTTATACATAGGCAGACTTAAAAGTTAAATCGAGTTTTAGTCAAATTGATCAATTAAAATCACTTTATCAAAACTTTTAAAATTTGTTATATTTTGGATGGGAAGCAGAAAAAAACTTTAGTAATTCAGCATATAACAGCCTACTATCCGATTCACACTGAGACATTTTTAGAAAGTCTCAAAAGTGTGTCAATATTTGTATTAAAAACATTCTGTTTTAAGAATAGATTTAACATTGAAAAAAAAAAAAAAAACTCAAACCGGAGTTGCTGCGCGAGATAAAGCTTTAAGTATTCTCTCGAACAACCTTTTTAATCAGTGCATTTCATTTTGAAGGCTTTTTTATGTCATTCAAAATTTAAACTATGTTTTTCCTCCAGAAATCTGGCGATCTATGTCAGCATTTTATAAAAGTTAGCTTCGCCAACCAAGCCTGTAGGTTTCAGAGGCTCCCAAAAATTGGAACACTTGTTCTCTGTTTAGAAGTACGTGCACTCATGCATAACAAAAAGGAATTTCCTTTTCAAAGAGATCACCTATTAACTCCTCCACTTTTTTGATGCTATTTTCTACATCTGAATCAAAAATGATGCCATTAGACGAAACAGAAAACAATAAAAGGATGAGAGCTTTTCTTAGTAAAAGTAGGTTTAAGATTTAAGAAAGTTAACGATGAATGGCACCATTTTCACAATGAGTGAGCAAATGATAATAAAAGAAAAGAATTAATTCTTGAAAGTGGTTTTTCAAGGTATAATAAATTACAATCGAAATTTACAACTGGATTTTATCTTTGGGGTAAAGGGTAAAGGTGAAACGGGATGCAATGAATTCGTATTCTAAATTTACGAGTTCTAAATTTTAACTAATTTGCTTTTTATGAAGACACAAGAGCTAACGCATTAGTGTCTGTGTATATATATATATATATATATATATATATATATATATATATATATATATACACAGACACTACATTTGCTTGATGTAATAACCAGAAATGAAGAATTTTACATATTAATACGAATTTTGGGGGTGATTTGCTTTTCAGAGGTTAAATATAGTCTAAAATTTGTATTCTACGCGTCAAATAATTAAAATTTGCATTTTGTTGCCTGAAAATCTGTTAACTAACGCGAAGATGGGGAGTTTCGGGGGGTCCCCATTATTTAACATAGGGTTTTCTCGAATTCTCGAGAAATATTGGTGCTATCGCTTAGCTAACTTCACTTTTGGAGACTTATTTTAGGCGCTAAATTTGGCTATATTTTGCCAAAAAATCACCAAGCATAGAGACATTTGGGACATTTGGCGCGATTTTATTAACGGGACCTGTAATAATTCTTCCCTGCATTAGTATTATGCAATAACCTAGTATTACTCAAATGCTTTTCTATTACGCAATCAATGTTCACGATTCCCTACAAGCAACAATTCCCAGTTTCTGCTCGGCCAACCACCGGCATTCATCGCAACTCATCGCTCACCGAAATTCGGTACTCGGCCCAGACACGGAATTCCATCTAAAAACGATAATTGTTATGTGTGCGGCAGACACTGATCGGTCCGGTACCCATAAAACGATGCTCGGAACGATATCCGGCCTGAGTTATCGGGCCATATGCCTAAATTTGATCAAAATACGCTGAACTGAAAAGAAATTTCGGCCCGCATAACGGCCGAGCGGTAATCAGCCGATGAAAATTGGCGCATGCGCTCTGTTCATGGAACAGTCGAGCGATGGCAACATCCGAGTGCCTACCGGCAGGCGCCATGTTTGTTTTCATAAGAATAGGAGACAAAAAAAACTGAAGAAATTTTTTGGTGGTGATTAGTCTATATTGGTACGTATAACTATCATTTGTAACAAATTTTTGACATTCTTAATATAGTATTAGTCTAATATAAGTAAAGTATAAGTTCAAATCTCTGTAATTATTTTTTCTCTCTTGATACTGTTGCATGACACTAATGGAATAACACTATTTTTTATTAGTATCTATTTCCTATCTTTACACGGCGTACAGTGTATAATTTACACTAGTTCATACAGTTAATCGCTTTTTAGTTTTAAAATATACAGGTAAATTCTTCATTGAATCTAATAAAAAATCATACTTCCGACCAAAACAAGCTTATTTGGTACTTATGTAATTTTACAGTCAGTCAGCCAAAAAGAGCGATTTCGTGTGCGTGTGGAATACGTCAGATTCATTGTTACAATGTAGTGCATTGCAATCCTTTGGCGAAAAAACTTGTTAATTTTCAAAAAGTTACACTTCCTACATTTTTATATGACCCTCGTACAAAAGCATTTCCATACACTAATGAGGTGATGTACAAAATTTGGGAATTATATTTTTAAAAATTACATTTTAAGATAACCCCTCATCCTAGGATGATCGTCCACCCTTAGCGTTGCCATCACAACACAAACAAGCAAACTGACATGAAATAAGACTTCAGAGGGTTCAAAAGTTAAAAAAAGAAGGGATATGTAAAAATCCGTCTTTGGGGTCATTTTCTGCATCCTGCAGTTTGAATCATGGTAAATTCTGCAAACGCAGAACATGAAATTTGTTATTGTTGCTACGAAACCCTCTGGCCAACTGCAGAGCGGGATCAGATCCTTTATATAAAACGAAAATGGCCTTAATTGGGCAGCTTTCTTTTTGCTGATCCCCAGTGAGGGGAATACCGACTTATCCCAGGTCTCCCTCCTAAATTTTGAACCAATTTCAGATGAAAGCTGGATGACCTAAGAGCTGGATTGGTACCCCAAAGAGAGATATGGATTGAACATGGAAAACATTGAAGTCATAACACATTTTTCGTGCATTAATTCCCTACAGTGTACACGGTTTACATCAGCCTCAGTCGAGAAAGGAGTTTACCCTTCTAGGCACTGGCCAAGCAGGTGCTGCTTCCCTTTGGGAACTGAGCTTAACCAACTGTTTTACTGCCGGACACATGAAAAATTTCTTTCACCTAATGTTTTGCTGTCTTTGTGAGTGCATTGTGAAAATTTTTCGAGATACCGATGTGTTGGGGAAAACGTAGGGGTCTATTCAGAAAAAAAACGTTTTCTAGGGAGTTGAAGTAATATAAAGGTTGGAAATCCCTGATATAGAAATTATGTAAAGAAACATATGAAGCAGACTTATTCTGCATTTCCTATTCTTTGTGTAAATTAAGTTCTAAAAATTTTCTTTTTTTTTCCTAGAAGCTGCTCATAAAATAAGATGTCTGAAGATGCTGCTGCAAAACTCAAAAAAAATACTTCTTTTGTAAATTATGTGTATGATATATTTTGTGTAGAATAATTTCAATAAAAATTTTTGGAATTTACTTTATTTTAAAAATTATTATAGCGATCTTATGTCTTATGGTCTATGCTTTTTAAAAAAAACCTATTTTTCAAAACTGTAAGCTAGTTCCATAGGCTCCAGTGGTCAATATTTTTACTTCCTTGTACGTAGTATAAGGAAGTAATGTGATCCCGAAAAATTTTGGGGGCCAAATTTCGACATAAAAACCGATTTTGACTACCTCTAAATTTAATTAAAAATTTTTTTTCGATGCATCTCATCGTAGGCTAGCATGCACGATCATATTAACGCGTCTGCAACTCATTTTGACCAGTGGCGAGTCTACTGTGGCCAGTTTTTCCATGCCGTCTGTACGTACGTACGTATGTATGTAACTCGCATATCTCAAAAACTATTGGTCGTAGAATGTTGAGATTTGATATTTAGGATTGTTCTATGATCTAGTTGTGCACCTCCCCTTTTGGTGGCAATCGAATGGATAGTTTATGTACAGGACCGCCCAAAAGATTCGAAATACATTACGCTCTATGGGCCGAAATTCATTAAACTCGCCTAACTCAAAAGCTATTAGGCGTAGAATGTCGAAACTTCATATTTTGGATAGTTGTAACATCTAGTTGTGCACCTCCCCTTTTGGTTCCATTCGACTGGATAGTTTATCTACAGGACTGCCCAAAACATTCGAAATACATTACACTCAATGGGCCGAAATTCATTAAACTCGCATATCTCAAAAACTGTTAGGCGTTGAATGTTGAAACTTTATATTTAGGATTGTTGTAACATCTAGTTGTGCACCTCCCCTTTCGGTTCCATTCGACTGAATAGTTTATCTACAGGACCGCCCAAAAGATTCGAAATACATTACGCTCTATGGGCCGAAATTCATCAAAGCGTTTTTTAGAGGTATTGGGCTATTTCAAACGACTCAGAAGTGATATATGCTGTAAAGAGTTAGAAAATGAATTTCTCCATTCAAAAAAGTGTCTTTTTCATTTATAGTTCTGCTACAGGAACACTCAAAAGATTTCCAATACATTACGGTCAATGGCAATTTTAGGGGCATTCATCCATTTCAAGCACAATACCGTCCTACCACATAAGTTAGGTAATGGTCCGACCACGGTCACGTGCCTCCCTCAAGAACTATGCCAAAAGTCGCCAAGCTTGGCGACTTTTGGTGTATGTGTGTGCATATTTAACTCTCAAATCTCAAAAACTATTATGAAATTTCATATGTAAGAATGTTGTAACATCTAGTTGTGCATCTCGATTTTTGGTTTCAATCTACTGGAGAGTTTATTTACAGGACCACCGAAAAGAATTTCAGTACCTTAATGTCTATGGACATCTTCAATATAATACAACTGTAGACAGTCATTGTTTGGTACATGCCCAAAATCTCGCCGTCTGTCCTCGACCTTGGCGAGTTTTGGCGAAATATCGCCAAATTTGGCGATTGTCAGTCATTTGGTCCATGCCCAAAGTATCGCCATTTGTTATCGTTCTTGGCGAGTTTTGGCGAAATATCGCCAAATTTGGCGATAATCTGTCATTGTTTGGTTCATGCTTAAAATCTCGCCAAATGTCGTCGACATTGACGAGTTTCGCCGAAATATCGCCAAATTTGGCGCCAAAAATTATTTCCTATTTTGTATAACTCTAAAACTTTAACCCGTAGATTTTTTAACTTTGTATTTAGAACTATTGTAATATCTAACTGTTTTCAATATCTTTTTTGGCAGCAATCGACTGAGAATTTATTTACATGGTGAGCCAAATGACTTTGAATACATTGAGGTGTATAGATGCATTCAATTCATTGAAAGTCTGTGGTCAATGACTACTTTGGCTATCCCCAAAATCTCGCTGACTATCTCAAGTTTGTCGGTTTTTGTTGAAATATCGCCAAATAAAGTGTCAGAAGGAAATCTTTCAAATTGAACTCAGCTTGGCGATATCGAAATATTTGGCTAGAAATCGCTAAACCTTACTATTATTGATATTTTATCTCTTTCAAACAAATAAATTTAGAGGAAGTGCGCCGAAAATATTTTTGATCTAATGGACGTGCAAGGAAGTCATGTGTTGGACACATCAGATTTTTTAAATTGTAATCTAATTCAAGAAACTTCGGAAAGTCGATTTCCTATCACAAAAAAAGTCCTAATGTGAACTGCACAATTTTCTTGTATGGCTGTTAAACTTTACGCATTCTTGATGCACTCTATTTAAATATATTGGAAACTGAAATGCGATACTTCAGTATCTCGTTAAGCGTAAGAGATATCACCAGGGTGAGATTTCAGCATTGAAGACTTATTTCTGGCTGAAAAATTGGCATTTTTCTTTTGTTCGTCAGCTTGGCGACAAACGGCGAGATTTTAAGCATGACCCAAATAGTGACTCTAGCCAGTGGATTGTAATCAAAAATGAAAGTGCAGAACCAAATGTTACGACAGTCTTAAATACAAAATTTCAATATTCTATGGCTAACAGTTTTTATTTTTATTCGAGATACGTACTTTTCTTTTAGTGCCAAAATTTGTAATATTGCCCCTAAATTTATCAAGCTTGGGGACAGTTGGCAATATTTTCGGCATGAGCTAAACAGAGATAGTTCAGGGATTTTTAATGTGAAAGGCATGTCCATAGACTTTAATGCACCGAAAGTCTTTCATATAACTCTGTAAATAAACTATTCATTTGAAATTTCTTCGGCTATTCCTCTTTGAGTTAATCGAATTATACAAGAATATACGTACATAAATGCATGCATACGAGCAGACGTCCCTCAAATTTAATCAAACTAGATCGAAAATGCGGCATGCCTACGTACAGACATTACCAAAATACTAGTTAAAGCGAGTTTTGGGATTAACTCTTTGAGGCGTAACCCTTTCCCAATGCTGAAAAAAGGGCAGCAGTTGCCATCGCTCGACTTAACTACCAGCAAAATGGCGGACGATCGAAACGTTCATCACGTGCGACAGATCTAGAGACCCTTATTTGACGCAGCTGGCTGTGCGCGCGCACAGCCAACGCGCGTTTCGATCGTCCACCATCTTGCTGGTAGTTAAGTTGAGCGATGGCAACGGTTACCCTTTTTTTCAGCATTCGGCAATCTATCCAGCTGTTCTCGCATTCTTCCCTTTTTCAGCAGATGTCAGTGCTGTTAAAAATAATCGTGACAATTTTTTTACGGGAAATGACGTGCTAAAAAGTAAAGTATTCTCGTAGAGCTATGTCACCCGCAACTATTTTTATAGAAATCAAATCTATTCTTCGTGACTGGCAACAGTCAAAACGCCAGAGTTTGGTGTTCCCAGAACGGGAACACTGCGCGTTATAGGGTTAAACAGTTTGAGAATGCTATATTAGAATATTCTAAAAATCTGTTCGAGAATTCAAAATTGGACTTAAGAAATGGTTGGATTTAAAAACGATTTTATTGGAGATTTTATAGACGATTTTTAAAGACGATTTTATTGGATTTAAAAACTTAGCGATTTCTCGAAATAATGCCGAAATAATGCCCAGAGCGGGATCACTGCGCGTTAAAGGGTTAAGGCCAATTATCTACACGGGGGATCTAGGCCTGTAGATGGGGTGCCCTTCGTTGGGGTCTTTCTAAGGTGTCCTAACCAGTATTTACGCTAATTTTCAGTAGAAACACGGAAAACTCCGAACGGTTAGGTCGGCGAATGCGACCTGGTTTTGAACCAGACACCTTCCGTCTTCTAGTTCAGAGCGCTATGTGCTCGATTAAAACAAATCGAACATGTAACATACGTATATAACGTCATACGTAGATGGAGTATACGACTATAGTACGTTAACGTATAGTATAGTTACGTATATAGTACGACTATATACGTAAATAGATGGAGTATACGATGCACCTACATGCATGCATATGCGCCGCGTAGTAAAAGTGTATTTCTTCTATACTGTATTGCTTCTGCACTGCATTATCATATAAGAAAAATGCGATTACAAATACATTTCAAAGATAAAAGAAATCTGTAAAACACTTGTGAATGTTATCATTCGAATTGCATCGTAGGGACGGAAAGGGTTAAATGCATGTCAACATCACATAAGAACTTATCGAAAAGTGATATTCACCCTGGTGTTTGGCCAACCTCACGCATAACATGAACGGGCCGGATCCCTATATATCCGTGTCCAAATCGATGAAAACTCATCGGTTAGACTACTTCGGACGTCTCCACGTCCGAAGGGACATGAACTGCGTGTATCCGAGCACTTTCAAAGTGAACGGCCCGATTCCTTCTCATCAGCTCAAGGTTACGTGGCCGGTGAAGGCCCGAACAAAATTGCTAGTAGGGTTTATTGTGATTTTTCTGTAGATGGAGTCTTGAAAAATGCTTGGGAATTTCAGTGAGCTTATATAAGGAGGGGCAGATAGCATCCATGAGTTCAGTTGCTGCAGTTTGTCAGCTGTCGCCGCGAGCAGAGAAACGTTAGGTTAGGTCTGCTGAGAAGCTGTGCTTCGTTATATTGCGCCCTTTAATAAGTAATCTTTCGCTTTGTTGTGAAACTTATTTTATAAATCTGTGTGTGAATTCTTTATTGTTGAATCCTGAGGAACTGTTGATAGTTTCCCTCGAGAATTTCCACTGAAGTTTAGCCTGTGGAAGAATTTTATTGTGTGTATCAATTGTGTGTATCACAGCATCTGTAAAAGAATTTAAGCTGACTGTTGCAGATAAAGTTACTGACTGTTAATTCCTGTGAATTGTGTATAGCAGATTGTTCCTCGAAGTTCTAGGATCAATAAAATTTGTGTTTTGTCTTATCAAACGGATTCAAAGGAGTTACCAGTAAGTGGCAGATGGAGCTGCAGCCTTGTTAGTCTAAACTTGTTTATGTTGTATCTTACAACTGAAATCGGACATTTTGTAACTCACCTAATTAAAGTATGGGGCACATTTTTCGAACTGGGAATTTTTTTGTACGGGGATCGTATAAACTTTAAATTTGACATTTATTTAGATTTAATCTCCTGAAAACTTTAATTGATTCCATACAACTCTGTACTTTTCCCCCACGTAACTTTGTAATTTATCCTATACCTCTATGATCAATATTTAATCCTTTGAGGCACAACCCTTTCCCAATGCTGAAAAAAGGGCAGCCGTTGTCATCACTCGACTTAACTACCAGCAAGAGGGCACACGATGAACTTTCGATCGTCCGCCATCTTGCTGATAGTTAAGTCGAGTGATGGCAACGGCTGCCCTTTTTTCAGTATTGGGCAATCTAATCCAGTTGTTCTCGCATTCTTCCATTTTTCAGCAGATGTCAGTGCTGTTAAAAAATAATAGTGACCATTCTTTTTATGGGAAATGACGTGCTAAAAAGTAAACATTCTCGTGTCACTGTCACCCGCAACTATTTTTACAGAAATAAAATCTATTCTTCGTGACTGGCAACAGTCAAAACGTCAGAGTTTGGTGTTCCCAGAGCGGGAACACTGCGCGTTAAAGGGTTAAGGAATAAAAGTTCTAGGTCAACATTTTTGAGATACCCTGTTTTGTTTTTTTTTATTTTTCCCTCCCAAGGGCAGGTACTTGCTCATCAAGCATTCGCCACTACTGAAGCCCAAATAACTGGCCATTTTGTTATGAGGTCAACCTGTGGGCTACTAGCGTTACCTCCTGTGAAGGGACAGAGGAGTTGATACCCAAGCCCAGGTCAGGAATCGAGCCCTGGTCCAAAATGTGATAGAAGGGTTCTTTATACAGGAGCTGCCCAGGGGGTGTACTGGCTAAGATAGATTGCCCCCCCCCCGAGTGTTTATATATTTATGCAGGCGACTGTATAGCCCCTCCTTAAAGTTTTTCTGTATAAGACCGGAGCAGTAGCACAGGGGCGTAGCCAAGGCGGGGGTTATTGGGGTCATAACCCCCCCCCCATCAGGAATTTTTTCCTATACAAAATGTATATTCTTCACTACATTGTCACACACACGTATACATATATAAGAGTTGTAGTAGTCGTAACCCCCCCCCCATGAAAAGTTTCTGGCTACGCCCCTGAGTAGCATATGCAAATAAAGTTGTGTTGCAAAGTATTTTATAACCGATGCGTTCAGCGGAATTAATTTTATTATTTGTTAATACAGACACTCTGCCTTTTTGTTCTCGTTATATGGTAGGTATCTCTGAAGACGCCTTTGTCTGCGGCGTGTTTTTCTTTCTGCGGTCAAAATAATGCATCGCCGTGCTGTGGCTCCGGGGCAAGTGACCCGTTTGTTTTGCCGGCTGGCTCGCGCGGAGGGGACTACTGACCTGGTTTACATTTCGGGACTCTCTCTCCGTGAAGAAGACAACGATGATGATGATGTGATATTTCAATATTCATCCCTTTTCCCTTTTCTAGTTATCTGTAGATTATTACGCAACGTGAGTTTTGAATTTCTGTAACAACGGCCTTTCAAAATGGCTAGTGGTTTTCTCCGAAACCTCGTGTAAATGCGGGTAAGGACCCCTTAGAAAGACCCCCCCCCCCTCAGGGGGAACCCTCCCACGCTCGACCTAGATCCCTCGTGTAGATAATCGGCCGTATTCCCAAAGTCAAAATCGAATCAAAATGGCTCCCGAGCTTAGCGCTACTTGGGTGGGTGACAATCACAGAGGGAAAGAGGATGTGGTGCAATTGTCGTGGCTGCAGTGTCCTCCATATTCAAATAAAATTGTACTTCTGGGGGTGCTGATCCAGGTGTTAGGTCTCTCGCGTGGAATGGGCCCCAAATTAGGACACCACTTATAGGGACAGCTTTGATCTGTCTACTAGGCGTTCCCATAATGAAATGACAACTTCTCCGATCCTCGTAACGATCAAGCTTACAGTCGATCACTGTTCTCACCATAGAAAATTAAAAAACTTTCGAAACAGTAGTCAGATGGCTAGAGCTTGTCCACGAGTCGAGTTTCGTTCGTTCCCCACAGGGTTGCCAATTTAGCCACATTGGGCCAAGATCTTGGTCAACTGGCAATACCGAAGTATTTTGTAAATCGGAAATGAAAGTCCAAATGACTCAAAAAACACTTGCGGACAAGCATATTTTAGTAGCACAAGCACATAGAAGTAAACGCTAATGAATATTTATTTTTTTTCTCAGCTTGAAAACAATTTTAGCCATTTCTGGCCACTTTTAACTTTGATTTCCGCCACTTTTTCTCCCGGAAAGTTGGCAACATTAGTTCCACATCTCAGATTTATATTTAGGTTTAATTTTAAAATGTATGAAAAACTTGTAGCTGTATTTTGTTGTTGTTGTTGTTGTAGTGAGTTTGCTTGTGAGTTCGATCCCTCAGTGGCGCATTAACACCACAAGCCCACGCGAACCCCTGCATTGTTCGAAGAGGACTTTTGAGGGGGTCCCTACAAAACGAACTTAGAAAAAGAAATGACATGCTTTCAGATTTTAATTTTCGTATCGGTTCGTAGTGTCTTCCGTGTGCTTATATGAATTAACTAAAAGTTCACTCAAACGTGGGGGATGAGCGGCTGAGGCATCTTGACAGTGATGAGGTCTTTTCACTGACCTCCAGTTTTCACTACAATATTGCATACACTACAATATTGCTACACTTTGCATATCTGCAACATACCAGTTAAAACTGTATAAATTAATCAGTGTATTAAAAATATTTGAATGACCGTTTTTTTTTTTTTCTCTAGAATAAACTGAGAATAAAATTCAATTGGTAAAAGAAAACTGAAAAGTTTCTGATATTTAATTAATATTCTAACAAGAAACTATATATTGTCCTTCAGCAGACGTACTATCGGATATTGCAGCACTTAGTGTTTTTCCATAGGTCAATCTTATAAAAATGTTAATGATTTTTAAGTTCCCAGCTTAAACTGTTCACAAATACCTCAGTAACACTTTGGTATACTACAGACATATTCTCAAGTAATACAAAAATAAAAATAACCGTTTTATTGAACTCCGCAACAAACACATTTTGGTCAAAAAATTTTACATGAATTACAAAACTGGAAAATAAAACTTTTCGGGGTGTTTATCTGTTTCTGCTCTTTGCAGTATTAATGACTATGTCATTTTATCTCTCACCCCCTTTATTGAAAATTGTCCGAAAAATGTGTCCCAAAAAAGCGACATAATTTTACATATATTTAAATACTATTAGTTCACAACAGCTTTAATCTATTGTTACAATATTTCGTAAGCTGTAGAATAGGCATCACATGTATTTTTCTATAAGTAGGTTACAATCATAAAAATTTCAACATAGTGTTAACAGGCGAAATACACGAAAGATGAGGGATAAAATGACATTCAATTACTATCGTTTTAATTGGCAATAAAACTAAAAAATTAGGGGGTTCAGGGGGGTCTCCCTCCCCCCTTCACGAGGTTCGAATAGCCAATTTTTTTTTCTTTGTATTGTTGAGTTATAAAGGGTTAAGTAAAGAATGTATCTGTTACGGTAAATGTAATTAGTCCGGTGTTTAGCATAATATCATCACTAAATTTAGTATCTGTGATAAATTATTGAATAGTTATCAAATTTACCGGTTATTTGATAAAATCCCCAACGCCTAATTGAAGAAACAGTAAGACTGTACTTGTAAAACAAGTCCATAATTTTATTGGGTTTAGTTTGATATTGTTTTATGTAAATTTTGCATTTGAAACTGTTATATGTAAATTTTACTAATTAAATTGCTTTCTTTACTCAGGTTTTTTTATTTGAAAAAACATAAAGTTACTTAGAAATACTAATTATTATTTAATTCAAAGTTCTGTTTTGTTTAAATAAAGATGAAGTATTTACTGAAATAACAAGTTCAGCTTTATTTTGCTTTTTGCAGTTTTGATCATTTTGTATTTTTCAATATCAGAAAATGTTCCTTTTTAGGAATTAAGACCTCGTCACTCCACAAAATGTTCCGAATTTACATATTTCATTCAGCATTTTGAGTGGAGGATTATATAAATAAACGGTAAGTTTGATAAATATTCAATAATTTATCACATTCATTTACCAAGTTTAGTGATGATTATGAATAATCTCCGATAATTATACATAATCAGCAGTTTATTATATTTATCGTAACGTATCTGATTTTATCTTAAATGTATAGCCGATTCATTTTTCGTATGATTAAAGTTCCGTAAACTTAGTAGCAGGCTCAGAGTTTCTTAAAGGGTGGGTTATCCTTTTACATTTCAAATTTCGAAACCCAACTTAACCTGCTCGTTCCCATCGCTGGAAAGACACACAGTGGTAAAAAATTTCTGTCAGTGTCCAGCAAATTTCGTGCGATTACACGGTCATCTGTAATCGATTACAAGATATGACTTGGATTACGATTACTAACAATTTCCAAAAAGATTATGACTAGTGAATGTTAATTTAGTAAAATAACAGTAATCTTGATGTTAAAGAAATCAAATATCAAAAGAATTCTATGGAAATGCAATTTTATCATAGCATTTTTGTAAATTTGTAAAATATTATTTTAGTCATCTATTACAGTCGATTGTAATCGGCACGAAGTCTGGTGTCCAGCGTTACTTCCTCGGTAGTTCTTTGAATTCCCACTAAGCGTAAGGCTGGACTTCAACAGGCATTCACAACACCTTGCTGGGCGCAGAAGGGAATTTGCACCGTTGTGTGTTTGCACAGATGTGAATGAACATATGAACCCTGAGAGAGGAGTTAAGCTGGATAATAATTCCTCCTCATACGCAACTACTTGATGTAGAGTAAAGGCAGCTTTTCCACGCTTCCACTTGTCAGGAGACGACACGAAGTAATGATACAGTGTCACCTTTACAAGTGATAGTTCTATCGTTAAAAGTTTACACCGCAGTTTCTCACTCATAATGACGGTAACTTTTCGGAAAGGCGATAATGCCACTAAATTCTTTTAAAAAGCACAGCTAAATCGCAACTAAATAAAGTTATTTGATTGTCTAAACAAGATTTCTTTAAAAAGTAGAAAGATTTTTTCCCGATATTTCAATGTATTTTCTGCAAATCTGCAAATGAATCTTTTTTCAAACTTCGATGTTAGTTTTTTATTGTAAACTTTTTTTTTCTTTAATGTAAACCTCCAATAGCATCTTTTCCTCATTTATCTATAGGAATGCACTCGAGACGAAAAATATTAGGTCTATTTCATATCGCAAAACAATTACAAAGCCTAGTCTCTTTTATGCACGTCATCAAAGGCAGAAAAGCAATTTTTATAATAATTATTAATTTTTAACATTAATATAGCATATATGAAGGGTGATCGATGCAGTGGTCCCAACATCTGAAAAGTCCTGAGTGGGTACAAATGTTTTTCAGTAATATTAGGGATTTCTTGTTTCACTGGGGTGGAGGGAAGGGGGGTAGAGTGTTGTAAATCAAATTAAGATTTATAATATTAATTTTAAATTTACTACAATTTTGTTATGTACACATTAGTTGAATTTATTAGTTGACATTAATATAATTACAGTGAAACCCCGATCTATCGTTCCCGCATTCATCGTTTTCCCGTATTGTTAGTTTTATTTCTATGGTTTCTACACAAATTGTATTTGAATAGCGTTAATGAAATCCGCATGTATCGTTCCCTAAAACGACGGCATTGTCCCATGTTGATCGTTGTAAAATTTTCTTCTCACCAAAATGAAACTGGAAGTCTAGAGGATCCATATAGCATACAAACTAAAGGTAATTAATTCAGGGTATGATTTCTCCGTTTGGCGCTCTTGCATACTCGTATGAAGAGCGACAGCGTGTAGCGGAGGATGTGTATGATGTGAAATTTAGTATAATTGTATTTCCATTAATCAAGGCGTTGCGACAAGCGGTATCTAAGCACGGAAGAAACATGTGATAATGCAAATAATGAAAATAATAGGGTAGGAGCCGAGGATAAGGCACTTCCGGTGAGGCTGAGCCCGCACCAGCACCAGTGACAAATTTGTCTGACGAAATAAAAAAACATTTCAAACTGTGTGAATTTTTATATATGCTCATAAAATCACAAAAAGTATAGCAAATCTTGAAATTTCGCTGTTTAATTTTAAAATTTGATGAAAAATCCAACGTAAAATTAACAACAAAAAGGACTCAGCAAAATGTGGTGTCAGAATGTAAAATTAATAATAATAAAAAACTTTGTATTAGTGACACACATAAATTGTACTTATGTACTAATTTATGAGTATTATTATACGAAGTTTTCTAGTAATTTTTCAAACATAAAATTAGTGATTAGTTTTTAAAAAATATTACTTACTGATTTTTTACATTTTCGATTTATTTCTTTTGCAATATGGTTACAAATTAGCATTTGTTGATGTACAATATACATTGCGTGTATGTCTAAATATTGTTTTCTTGGTATTTTGACTTTAACCAGAATTTATCTTTTTTTTTTTTTCCCACGCACCCCATAATAAAATTGATGGAAGATGGCCTACGTGTAGCTGTGCGTTTATACAACAAGAATACCAAACTGGGGTGAGAAAAAAAGGCAAATTATTGGGTGAGCTCGAGCCCCAAAGACCCATGAATGTTGCCGCCACTGTGTAGATGCAGAAATCACAGAATCCACTTTTTAGAGTTATTCATGTCACCGTGTTCGGCTTTTTAAGGCGAATCTGACTGTAATAGTGATTTAGACCACATTGAACTTATTAGGCTGAAAAATAAATAAAATAAATGCTGAAAAACTCTGCTTTATACATAACTCGCATTATCCAGCAGCTGGTTTGTAGCAAAACTCTCACTTTCCAAATTCAACCAACAAAGAGACTTGCAAAGGATCGTGGGATTCTTTTCTGTGCATCTGTCGATCTTTAAAGAATAAACAAGAAACTTTTTAAATAAATATTTTTTGCGTGTTGATTTTTGTTGTTTATTACTCTCAAAACAACATAATGAAATCTAATGTTCAGATACTTAATATTTGGTTCTTTTTGTTTTAAATTCACAACTATTTTGGTTTGCAACTAACATTACCCATGAAAGTTCGCTGCAGAACTCACATTTTCCATATTTAAATTCTAGCTTTACTAGAATCATTACAGATTCAGTACTACTATGTGCAATTAGCTGTTGTGGCAATGAATATATCAGAGAAAAAAATTGTGC
Organism: Cheiracanthium punctorium; assembly: GCA_038373885.1. NCBI lineage: Eukaryota > Metazoa > Arthropoda > Arachnida > Araneae > Cheiracanthiidae > Cheiracanthium > Cheiracanthium punctorium. The sequence goes on along the minus strand of JAWZYV010002907.1, from coordinate 501,855 downwards.
CAGTATATTATGTTTGCTGGTGATAATTAGATTTTCCTCATTTTTCTAAGAACTTAAAAAGTGGAGAGTGCGAGATTTTTATCTACACCCTTCATACAAACTCCACTCTATATTGCATAATCTATAAATCTTTAACCTCGTTGATGCGTAGTTATTAAAATTAAAGATTCCTGTTCGTTTGTTTTTTTTAACCTAAAGTAACATAAAATTTAAGGTGTAGCATTTTAAAATCGACGCAATCGCTGTGCACATTCAAAATGTTCCTGGTGGCTCTTAATTTTCGGTTTCCTTTGACGATAGTAGCTTAACCAAAAACTTAAAACGCTACTAGACCGACCAACTTGTTTCAGACCTGCTGCCATCGACTCTTAATTTCTCAACTAATTCAGTAAAATTGGAAGTTTCTATTTTGAAAGAAATGAATTTTTTTTTTTTTTTTTTTTAAATTCTCCTCGGAATACCTTTAGATCGAGGGGGTGAATTTTTTAAATTTTTTTTTTAGTTGCTATCTGGACCGCAACAATCACTGGAAATGTTCTCCAAGTTTTCGCTCCATTTCCTCTCTCCAAAGATAACAACGCTGCTTGTCAGGGACTTTCATTATCACTCATTCTACACAATGTTAACTCGGACGTACTCAGTTATTAACAGTGTATATTTGGTACAGGCTCGTAATGTACTACTACAACAACTCACACGCCTTTCCCACATCTGGAGAGCATGGGGTCATTTCATTAGTGATGGTGATAGGAATGTTCATTTCCCTCCAGAATGCTTCAGGCTGCATGCATAGCGAAAGTGATGGCGCCAATTAAACGGGCGTCCTCAATGGATGAGGATGGGCCAACCTTCCTTCACAGTCATTCAGGTGAAAGTGAATGTCTGATTGAACACACACACATGGGCGACACATGTATAGTATATTCAACAATTCAGAGAGCTCTGGTGCGTCTTAACCCACACGAAAATTTATTTCAAGAAATGCTAATATTGCTTTTTTTTTTTTTTTTTTTTAATCCGTCTGCCTACTGATTCGCAGGCCTGTTTATCGGCAGGGCACCCGGAGCACTTACCCTGGGCCTACCAGATTGTATTTTTCGACACAAAATTTTATTTATTAAAAAAATTTAAATTCTTAAGAGAAACTTTCTTAAAAAATTTAATTGCTGTTTTTTTCGAAAATACGCGAGAATTTGCAACTAACTCTCTGGCATTTTACTCTAACGATATTCTGAATCCCAACGACATTTGGTCAAAATCCGTGAGCCAAAGTCTCAGCCTCTCCTTGTAAGTTTTATCATAAAAAATACCCCATCAGTTTTAAGAACGTACGATAGGTTTTCTAATTCTTTTTATTTACAAAGAAGTTTATGTACTATGCGTATAGTTCATATTTATCATTTGGGAAGTACATTTGTTTACGTAAACAAAATATTGTTTATTGCAATGCATATATATATATTTAGTATTTAAACTTACTGTATATTTCTGTAGCTATATGTGGCCAAAACAACTTAAAAGCGTATTATGCAATTTCTCGTAAGTGCAAAAGCCCAAAACTTCGTATTCGCCTGGGCCCAGCTCACAGGACACATGATATATGCTTTTTATGCTGCCTGTTCTGGACTAGTGATGGCATAGAGAGATGAAAGAATTCGAATTAATGTATTACTGAATGTGTTCGAGATAATTGATTTTGAAAAATCCATTCGAACTCTCAGCATATAGCATTCGAAATCTCAAATAGAAATCACAAAATACTATTCGAATAGTGAAATCGCAAATACTATTCGAACAGAAAGTACAAATACTGCTCAAAGTAAATATCGCACATATTAGCTATTCGATTAATCGATTATTCATTCTATTTTGTTAGTAGTAATCGATTATAGAAATCATTCAAATGACATATCACTCTAGTTTGAATATTTTCGAATATTTATTCAGTGTTTGCAAAGACCGGGTTTTTCCAAATTTCTACTGAACATTTAAAATACAGTCTAAAAAGATATCCAGGTTGCAGAAAAGACATACGCATCGAGTCAATAGCTACACGGGAGCTAAAGAAAAGAAAAAAAAAAACGATATGCAAAATACATAGCTTGTGCTTTTTATACTGTTCCATGCTTGAAATATTTTTTTTGGTGGATCCATGGAGGGGGGGGGGGGTAGACGATGGGGCAACCAACCTCCTTCTGAGTGCACTTAAACCCACCATTGAATCCATCAAGGGCGGATCCAGAAACTTTTTTCGGAGGGGGCGCAAATCGTGAATGCTCATTTTATCTAGTGAAAAGCCCACTTAATATTGCTGAAAGCCCCATTTACCTAGTGTAAATATATTTTTCTCGGAGGGGGCGCGCGCCCCCTACGCCCTCCCCCTGGATCCGCCTTTGGAATCCATGCAGGGGCGTAGCCAGAAATTTTTCATGGGGGAAGGGGTTACGACTACTGCAACTCACATACATGCATACATGTGTGTGATAAAGGAGTGAAGAATATACATTTTGTATGGCAAAAAATTCCTCATGGGGGTTATGACCCCCCTAACCCCCCCCCCCCTTGGCTACGCCCCTGAATTCATGTTTAACCTTCTCACTCTCATCGTTAAAAAGACTCAACGGAAAAAAAACTCTCCTTCCTTGGATCGACATTACCTCAAAGAATGGTTGTTCGAACGCTTTGCTGGGGCCCAGCGTTGCGGTTACATAGTCGCTGGTCAACAGCGGAGTGTTCGAAGTACCATTCAAAGAAGGAGTTCCTTCTCCGTTACCTCTTTTTACTGATGGGAGCGAACAAGTTTAACCCTTTAACGCGCAGTGTTCCCGCTCTGGGAACACCAAACTCTAACGTTTCGACTGTTGCCAGTCACGAAGAATAGATTTGATTTTCATAAAAATAGTTGCGGGTGACATAGCTCCACGAGAATCCTTTACTTTTTAGCACGTCATTTTCCGTAAAAAAATGGTCACGATTATTTTTAACAGCACTGACATCTGCTGAAAAATGGAAGAATGCGAGACCAGCTGGATAGATTGCCCAATGCTGAAAAAAGGTCAGCCGTCAAAAAAGGGTCTCTAGATCTGTGGCACGCGATGAACGTTTCGATCGTCCGCCATCTTGCTGGTAGTTAAGTCGAGCGATGGCAACGGCTGCCCTTTTTTCAGCATTGGGAAAGGGTTGCGCCTCAAAGGGTTAACATAAGTTCAAGATTAAAAATGAAAAGGTTAAAAAAGAAAGCGTTATCCCTCTCTGATAATAATGCTTCTTCATACTTATTGACTTTGCCCCTCCCCTGAAAGTTTTCTGGATTCGTCAGCCGTTAGCAAGTTAAGAATTAATAATAACTTCCGAGAAGTCAGGGCAAGTCATTAAGCAGAGCAGTAATCTTGCCGGCAAATGTTTGTTTAAAGATTCTGACTAAAGACCCTATCTCTTTCCGGGTGCTATCTGGACGCGGTCCGTATTAACCCCGTGCAGAGAGAGGTCAACATCACTATCGAAAGGTCTTCGATTACGATGTTTAGACAGAGATAACAAAGAATTCAATTTCGTCAACTCCCCGTTACTCAGGAATGGCAAATTTATCAAATTTAGTGGCTCTTGAGATCGACGGACATTGGAAGCATGACGAACATTCCTTCCTGCATCACTCTTGTTGCCATATTCCTAACAAGCTCATCGGCAAAGAGAAATAATGATCATAATCAGTGTCCATTTTTGGCCTTCCTTTTTAAAAAGCTTTTCTTATAACTTGCTCTGCCTCTGGAGTCATAGCCTAAGTTTGGATAACAAAGCGTCTCAGGTTTGCAAACAGATTGCTACGTAACGAGCGAACAGATCTAAAATTATAAAAATTATTGAAAAAGTTTTGAAATTAAGGAATTTAAAAGAGAAGGGAGAATTCTATTTTAAGGTATATAATCGATCTTGGGGGAAACCCAATTTAATGAAAAATGAATAGTTTTTAGTTAGCCTTGTCATTCAAACAACGTTTGCCCAGAAACCCTAGCTATTTTGTTTACTAGAACTGCCACAGGGCAGTCGTACAACAAATATTAAATTGAGCTTATATATAACTATAAAAAAAACTTTTTAGTACATTTCTTATTTTCACTGCCTCTGAGCCCTTCCTTTCTTTTTAGTACTGTTGCACCCTGCCTTTTTAGCTTTAATGCTAGTGCGCCCTGCCATTTGTAGAAAAAAAAATGAATACAAGCATTTACTTATCAATTCTTAGCTTTTCTTTTTTTAATGTATCTTTTTTTAAGGGAAGGACGTAGTTCTGATAGACGTTCTTAAGATGGAGTATGTTACTCCACCCTCAATTCATCCCTGTTCTTTTAAATTGTTTCTTCTTCATTAACAATGTAGAAAAATTTGTGCCAACTATCCTGTTGTCTAGGAATGTAATGACGCATTGGAATTGAAACTTTAAAATGATTGTGAGAGAACATTTTTTTAAACAGAAAAGTATTAAATATTGACAATTTTATCTTTCAAATTATAGATGTTCAGTAATGATTGGAACTGAAATGCAGTACTGCACTTTCTCAAAATAATATTTAAATTATAACCATTTTGGGAAAAAAAAAAAAAAAAAAAAAAAGCAACGAATGGATGAGCAATTATTTAAAAGTGCGTGACCAGTTAAATATAATAATACCAGTAGATTCTCGAATAACCGGGATCGGATTATCCAGGTTGTGGCTTGTCCGGGATGGTCCCAATTTATTATGCTGATGACACGTGGAAATTAGTATAAAGCACCACGGTTAAAAAAAATCCATGGAGGTCAATTTTATCAAATGAAGAAAATGAAATTCGTACAGAACACGACGATAATACTCAACTGCGAAGAAAAAAGATTTGAGAAAGTGAGTCTGTTTTGAAAACAACAATGAAACAATGGATTGACGAATAATACATGCACTACTAATACAAGCAAGAACGTTATCATTTTTGCTCTGTAGATGGCAGAAAATCGCCAGCAGAGAAGATAATGGGCATGTCAAGCCATTTGAAGCCAAAAGTTAAATGTATCTCTATGAATGCATGCAATCAAAATGCATCAGGAGTGCGAAGTACCTTCATGTTTTCACGCACAAAGAAATTCTTTCAAAAGGTTTCGTACAAAATAACTGAATATATTTAATATTTAAGATACATGTAGTGCAGCACATCTAATCACTCACTCATTGATTTATTTGCTCTGTGCAAGATTCAGGGCCGAAGGGGTTAATCGAACGGTCTGAAATTTTACCAGATTTCTCTGGCAAACGGACAAACCCAGAAAACGGCGTAGCCAGACTTTTTTTTTTTTTTTTTTTTTTTTCCCGCCGGAGAAGGTGAGGGAAAGGGTTGAGTTTGAGAGAGGGCTGAGGTCTTGAAAAGTTTATATTCAAAAGAAAGTGTAATTTCAATGTCTGTTGCTTCATGAGAGGTGTGTGGCGTAGTTTATTTTATTCAAAAGTGCTTTCGCTTAAAAACAGATAAATGTAAAATGAAATTCGTAAGTCAATTTTAAATTCTTCTCAGGGTCCCACCAAAGTCGAGTGGATAAGACTAGGATTATGGTCGGTGGCAGATGCAGAAATATTTTTTGGCAGGGGCTAAAATTTTAAAAAAGCTTATTTCACCCAATTAAAATGTACTATAAATCAAAATTTTTTCTAAACCAATGTGCATGCTTTTGGGAGGGGCTAAGTAATAAAATATGATCATTTTAGCTATTTAAAGTGTATAATAAAGCGGAATGTTACTCTTTAACAATCTCATTTTTTTTTGGGGGGGGGGTGAAGCCCCTAGCTCCTCCCCTGGATCCGCTCCTGAATATGGTAGATGGCAGAAACGTGAAGGTCCAGGGTTGTGGCCAACCGCGCAGTTGTTGGAGTTTTGCACGTTTTTTTTTCCAGATGCGTTAGAACCCCTTCAAAAGTCCTTTGCCCAAGGCGCCCCCTGCAGCCATGTACCCCTCGTGCAGGTTTGCCTTAAACACGATACACACTTAATTCAAAGGTGGATTTACGAAATGGGAAATAAGGAAACACGTCTGCAGTTATAAAACGAAGCAGCTTATTTCGAGTCGTAAAATGTTTTATTTTAAGTTTTTTACTTTTAAAAAGAGTTCTGTTGCACAGTGCCTCTTAACACCTCTCCCTTGATAAGATTCTGAGACATTGCTCATTTTTTTTCTCTTTTTGAAAAATTCAAATTACGAGAAGAAAAGGATGTTGTACACATGCATCTCACCATCTTTAAAAAGTTAATGAGTGTATTGTTTTTAAGGTAAACAGGTAAAGCTAGGCAAGGGCTATCTTCCTGGGGGAGAGGAGTGCCATGAAGGGGTTCTAGCGCGTATTCATGTTAAATCAGGAGAAAACAAAAAAATGTGGTCTTTAGAACGACAGCCCCGCGGTAGATCAGAACGCTGGATTGTTACACTTCGCCCGTCTGAGGACGTTAAAAAAAGAAAATTATTATTTTTCTGAAAAATATTTTAAAACCTTCATTCCTATGATAAGTTAATGGTGTTAATGCTGCCATCTGTATTTTAATGGTGAATTGAAAATACAGATTCTTTTATAGTAAATACAGGCGGATAGGTTTTATCCATAAGAGGCTTTTTTTAATTTTAATAAAGAAAATATTATTCAAAATTATTTTATTAATCGAATATATGTTTTATTTAATCCTTAATTAGTTGCTTCAAATGCCATCACAAATGTGACTTATTTCATTTTTGGTTATAAAAGCGAACGTGGTGCTGCCATCTAGTATTAATAGTGTGAACAATGACATTTAAAAGCTAGACTACTCAATTTTCAGGAGGAAGGAATAATAATAATAATATTTTACATGAGAATAAGAATTACCAGAACTTCTTTTGGAAAAGCTTTAACCGAAAACTAAAAATTAAATTCGTTAAAAAAATATATAAAATGGAAGAATATGTAAAAAGTGTTTTTCTTTAAAAGTCCTCACTTTTAGAGGAATAATTTTGAATGATTGCTCTTTAAATATGGCCTTACTCATAGGAAAATGAGCATTTAAAATTTCATATCTGTTTCTATTAATTTTGTTTTATGTGGTACTTTAATTAGCCTCTCACTCGGAACAAGACTATTCCTTTACATAAATAGATTTTTAAAAATTCGTTTTAACAGTATGCAGTGCAATAATAATTTGATTGGATAATTAAAGGAATGTTACTTTTAAGGGAAAAGATATGTTAAAGTACCTTTAAATAGTTACAAACTCAAGAATTTATTTTGTACCTTAAATCATTAATGATGGAGGTATACTTTTAATATTTCATTTGTGTGAAATATTTCAACAAAAATTCTGAACGAAATGTTTCTTTGTCTTATTTGGATCTAAATATGTATTCTGAAACTTTAGTTATTTTTCATATCAGAATATCAATAATTAAATATGAGTGGATGTTGCATATAGGATGTTTAAAAAAAAAAAAAGAAAAGAAAGAAAGAAAAGAAAGCTTATTGCCTAATGTGCAAAACCTACATGCTTTCTATTTTAATTCTCCATTTGAAATTTTAGTAGGGAATAATGGTTAAAATTATTCAAACAATGTGTTAAATTTCTTTTGGGAGTATGCTTTCGCGTTCATTTATAAACTGCATGTACATTGACTTTTTTTCTTGCACTGCGTGTAGTTTAATTCTTTTTTCTATTTCTGTAACTAATGTTAAAATTCAGCATAAAATAATTATGAAGATGAATTATTATTCTTTCTGAATGAATGAATGATTATTCTATGCAATTTCTATCGGGTATGTTACATGTTTAGCATTACATTCTTAGTTTGTTTCTAAAAATCATTTAAAAAATTTGTTGAACGCTTCTTTGGAATTACTATCCAGAGAATACGTGAAGAAAAGTGAAGCTATTGAAGAGCTAGGACCAATATTTCCCGAGTTTTCTAGAAACCCCATAGAAAAACAAGGGGAAAACCGAAACCTCCGTATCTCCGGTTCTAGTGGACCGATTTTGATGCAACAAAAATCAAAATATAACTATTTGAAACGTAGAATATGAATTTTAAACTATTGTAAGCCCCAGAAGAGCGGGTTGCCCCCAAAAATTCGTAACACTATTATTCTTATTTTTATTACAAAACATATCAAATGTTTATTCAAACCGCACCGATAATATAATTTGTAGAAAAGGCTACTAAATGTTCATTGTTGAAGAATAAAAAACTGAATATATACTGAAAAAATGTGAGAGAGAGAGAGGGGGGGGGAATCCACCTCCTTCACAGCTCTCCACAGTTAGTCTTTGTTGGAGGGGGACATGGCGACGTTAAAATAAAAGGTTGGGGACTGCTGAAATAGATCCACACACGTGGTATTCGAGCACCTTATTTCGTAGTGGCAAAATAAAATCCGTTAGAAAATGTCCTTTACCCGCTATTTGGAGGAAATGTTATTTCTGTTGGTCTACAAGAGCCAAAATTATAATAATATATAAATGTCAATGTTTGTAATGTTTGTTTGTTACTCTTTCACACTGAAATGGTTAAACTAAGGCGACCATACTTCTAAATAGTAATTTGGGGACAAACCAAGCACTGTCCTCGAATCTAAACAAAACTTGGGGACATTAGAAAATATTTTCGAGGACTTATTCGAGGACACAACATATTACCATGTACACCCTCCAAAAAAAGTATTCGAGTAAGAGATAAATTTCCTATTTTAGATTTGCGAATAATAATTGAGTTTTTGAAAAACGTAAAACGTGACAGAAATATGGAAAGCCATATTTATACGTAGTCTAATTCGTATTCTACGATAAATAAATTTTAATATACGAAACCAACGTAGGAAATTTTTACTCGAATACTTTTTTTGGAGGTTGTACACCAGTATACCCATACTTTAAATCTTGACTGACTTAAAAATGAACTCTAATAGCTATTTATATCAATTGTGTATTCTTATTTCTAATAAATTAATCGAAGTATTCCATTCATTTATAAATATTTATTTAAACCAGAAGTATGAAAGGAACACCATGCTGAAATATTGACACTTATTGAAAATTTAACTCTTGGAATAGTATTTGTATTTTTCAGAAGACATTGCTTTTTACATTGCATCATTTTGTGATAATTTTTCATGAAACTTTGTACACCCTCTAAAAAAAGTATTCGAGTGCAAGAAAATTTTCGTACGTCAATTTCAAGCATGGTTCTTCATGAAAAGTGATTAATCATTAACAAAACTGAAATGGGAAATTTGGCTCATAGTCGAATACTTTATTGAATGTCTGTACACGCTACACACACAATGACAACAAACGTTTTCAGAGATCGAATTTCATTGTTTCTCTGAGTAGATGGCGCTTTTAGTTGGTTTATTTTTCTTATTTATTCAGTTTTTTCTGAAAGAAATAAACTAAAGAAACTTTCAGGGAAAAAAGGGAAAAATCTTTAAATTTGGGGACAAAGTATTTTTGGGAACAAAATGAAAAAAAAAGATCTATATTTGGGGACTGTCCTCGAATTTCGAGGGCGTATGGTCATCACCTTAGGTTAAACGGATTTGGATGAGATTTGGAATAAAGACAGTTAAAGTCCTGGATTGAGCAATATTCTAAATTTTTATCGCGCGAAAAAACAAAAAAACAAAAAAAACACTGTTCCTATAATATAGAAAAAAAAACTACATTTTATCACCCAAAAAATATTAAAAAGTTCCAAGTAAGTTTTTACCTTACAGAGCCACCGACAAATGGCGCTTTCTGGACGGTTTCAGTTAGTGAGCATAGTTAACAAATTTAGATTTATTAGCATCAGAGTGCTATTAATTTCTCCCAGGTTTTTTGTGTAGAAACTTTGTCCTACAATTAGCGCGTCAAGTCACTTTTCAAATGTGTTTGCCCGAGGCGGGGAGGCGTTAATAAAATGTTGAAAGTCGCATAAGGTTTACAATTTTTGATAAAGGATCGCTAAACTGGGTACCAAAACGCAACAATTTATTATAAGTATATTTTGAGCATAGTTAGAAAACGCCTACAAATATTGTAAAATAGTTTTAGTAGGCGATTTAAATATGGATTTTAATTCCGAAGAAGTGTTTTATAAAACAGTGAAGACAAATACGGTACGCATCATAGATTATGATACACTTTCCAAATGGTATTTATAAAGGTGAAGTATTCCTGGCGAAAATTGTTAAACAGTTTTGGTAGACAATTTTAATATAGATTTCTATTCCGAGTAAGTGTTTTATGGAACAAAGAAGGAAAACACGATACACGTATTTAAAATGTCTACGAGATATAGTTGGAATATGCCTGGTGAAGATTTTAAAACAGTATCAGTAGGCAATTTAAAGATAGATTTGGATTCCAAAGATGCGCTTTATGGTTCACAAGAAAGTTGATTGCTATTTTAACACCCTTACTTTCGCCAACCTAAAAATTCCCCGCACTTTGGCCAGTTTTGAAGTCATGGGTCTTTAGGAGTTATGCACAAGTTTCAACGCTCCCTAAACAACTACATGAAAACTAAAGTAACCAAATCAGTGATGAACGCACTAGTTAAGGAATTTGAAGACAATCATTGAAACTACATTAATTGGCAACCCAAAATAAATAAAAATGTAACGGAATGCTGTACTTACAGGTTGTTCCGAATCGCCATTTTAATTCTAAATTACAATTGCCACATAAATACAAAAAATTGTCATGGTTAGTGTATATGTTTAATGATCGCCATCTTGGGGAGAGTTGGGGCGTTAAAATAGAAACCAACCCAAGAAAGACAAACACGGCACACTCATAGATTATATGATGCACATTCGAAACAAAATTTAAAACGTTGAAGTACAGTTGTAATATACTTGGCGAAGATTGTAAAATAGTTTTAGTAGGCGATTTCAAGATAGATTTCGATTCCAAAGATGGGTTTTATAAAACAAGGAAGAAAAGTACTGCTCACTCATGAATAATGATACACTTTCCAACCTTATGGAATAAGGAAGAAAATAGGGACGACGCATAAATTATGATACGCTTTTAATAATATAGCACTTTGGTGCGTATTTAATATCTGAAAGGGTTTCAGATTTTCTTCATTTATTTATTTATTTAATACTTTGAATTTTCAAATAAGATTGACGTCATTCTGATATCAATGAATGAAAATGACAATGTAATTTAGAACTATTTAAGAAACCCATTCATGTTAATAGGCTTAGATATAAATTTGCGCCACAAGTAAAATAATAAAATTCATCAATGTCTGATAAAAGTAGATCAGTGAATAACGTGGAATTTATTCTTTTGCTTTCAATAACTCAAGTTAGTTTTTGCATGTGAGATTGACGTCATTCGTCATTTTGATATCACGCGTTTAAAAATGACGTAAAATTATGCAGTTGACGAATTAATGTTAGAGTAAGAGGCAATTATTTTTCTCGGGTTTAATAAATCGTTTTAAATATCAATTAATATAATCTGTATACATAAAGAAAAATGTCCTGAATGAATGAATGACTGACAATTATCGCCCAGCCAAATCTACCGGATATACAGACATGAAATTTTAGAAGCTTATAGCTTTTGTGCCCAAGGAGTCATTTAAGAAGCGATTTTAAAAAATTCGAACATAAACGGGAGTGGCGGCCCAAAACGTTCGTTTCCCGTTTCCCTTCATACTTCCTTTGTAAAAAGAGATAGCCTTAAAATTCTTGCTTTAAATGTAATTAACACAATTACCTAAAAGTCATTTTCAGGGTTTTTAGAATTCGCACACAAACGTTCGTAAGGAGCCGAAACATTCTTTAACGTTCTTTTTATATTTCCCTTCATATCTCAGAGGAAAAAAAAGAGACAGCTATAAAATTCTTGCTTTGAACTACAACTAACAGCAACAAATAAAATTCTTTTCAGGGTATTTAAAATTCGCACCCAAACGGGGGTAAGGGTTCTTTTCACACTTCCCTTCATATATCAGAAGAAAACAGAGATAACCGTAAAATTCTTGCTTAAAAGTATAGTGAACACAAATGTTTAAAATTATCTTTCAGGATTCTTTAGCATGCTTATCAAAACTGGGATAAGGGACCAAAAGTTTGTTTTCGAATTTGCTATCCTATCTCAAAAGGAAACAGCCATAAAATTTTTGCTTTAAAATGTAGCGAACACGCATGCCTAACAATCCGTTTCAGGGTTTTTTAGAGTTCGTGCCCAAACTGATGTGAAGGGCCAAGACGTTGTTTTCATTTCGACTTCATATATAGAAGGAAAACGAAGATAGCAATTAAAATCTTTCATTAAAATGTAACGAACGAAAATTCATTAAGCATTTTTTTCAAGTTCTTTCAAAAATCTACCTTATTAGGAGGTAGTTGACAAAAAGGGTGTTTTTCCCGTACTTTTTAGCTCTTGAGTGCTATTAATTTTAGACAAACATTTTTGTGTGCCGGGTGAAAGGGTGAATTATTTTTGAAGGGTTGCCAGATTAAACAATAAGTCAAAAGGTTTGTTATTTTTGGTGATTTGTCGCGAAGTTTGGCACAAAAGAAATAAGTTCCCGAGCGATACCTTCCATCTTTGTGGAGAAATTGCCTAATCTTATGGTTTATTTAATTGGGATATTGGTGCCTATATTCGATTAACGAAAGGTGATGTATAGTATGATTAGATAGAATATGCCTGGCGAGGATTTTAACACAGATTTCCATTTTGATGAAGTATTTATGGAACAAAAAGACAAATACGGCACACTCACGGAATATGATGCACATTCCACATAGTATTTAAAAAAATCAGGTATAATTAGAATATGCCTGACGAATATTCTAAAACAGTGTTTGTAGGGGATTAAATATATAACCAAAGCATATTTAATATTTACTTATTTTTCATTTGTATTCGTTGGTTTAACAATATCCGTCCCGTGCGAAGAACGGGGCTTCAGCTAGTAATAATATACTTTTCTTTAATCTTACAGTAATTAGAATGCTAATATTACAAACCTGATAGGGTGCAAGTATGCTTAACTTAGCGTAACAAAAATATGCACCTCAGATGTCTTTCTTCTTTAAAACATTTAAATTATTATTTTCCAAATGCTGAAAAGAAAGTGTAGCAGCAAAGTCAAACTCACGACAGGCCGGGCTTTACAGTGTTGCTGTTACTGCGCATGCGCACCAGAGTATCATTGGCGAAACTGACTGTTTGCGCCTTGCAGGGGAGAGTAATATGGAGTGGGCATGAGGGGAGAAAAGTGAAGCCACAACTGCAGTCGGTTTTTCCTCCGTCAGTCATGCGCTTCTATTGTAACGTGACTCCCCATTTTCCGGGGACAGTCCCCATTTTCCGGGTGATTTTCAAGTTGTCCCCAGAATGTAAAAATGGAACTGGGGACAATTTTTAATTATTGCATTGTTTTTCAATTAAATTACTGTTAATTATTGCATTAATTATAAATGTCCCCAGTTTTGTTGTCAGAATCGGGGACATGTCCCCGATTCTGACTACACAAATCTGGTTACCTTATTCTATGTTGAGAAAAATGAAGTAAAGTAACCCTACATGTAGCCTTGGGAGGCGTGGCTCGGAGTTAAAGAGCCGTTTGGAGCGCATAGGATTTATCAAGACACACCACCCAAGGCTACGCTTAGTTTACTTCATTTTCTCGCCATAGGAGAACTAGCGCGTGCCCACTCCTTATTATTAGTTCCTCCAAGGGTTGAGGCTAAGCAGAAATCACCAACCTGCTGCAAAGCTCCACTTCCGGCTTTATGCCATCCTCCTGTCTTCTTTCATTCCTCCAGCTTGTGGCAGCGTACACTATTAATTTGTCTTTCGGATATGGCAACATCGGAAAAATTTATGTTATTGTTTTTTATTTCGTTGTTGGCGTCTTTACAAGATGGCAGTGTTTTAAATTGTTTACGGTTGCGATGTAAACTTTACAAACTTATTTAAAGATCCTGGGTTACTGTTTTACCCTTTGAAAAAATTTTGATACTCAATTTAGTATTGCAATGAGTAACTGGTATTGAAAAAGGGTGATTATTGGTGTTCGTTCGAAAAATAACTGCGTATGCATAATTTCAAACTTTTACGAAAATCAATAATTATGTCCCAGTGCATACTTATTTTCTGGTGAATATAAACATCTTTTAGATATTTTTAACAGACGTTTTATTGTACTTTTCCTTTCTTTTCTTTTTTTTTTTTTAAGCTTTGTTCACTCTTAGTTCGTCAAATGTTAATATGGAAAATACTACTGGAAAACTTAAAGTGGCTGCGTCTGCGACTGCTAAACCCAATAAAATGAAACAAAAATTCGTTCCAAGAGATTATAAAGGTTTGTCCAAAGATGATTTGCGTCAAGAATTGCGTAAGAGAGGTATAAAAGTTAGCGGAAAAAAAGCCGATTTGGTATGTATCTTAAACTATTTGAAGCAATATTTGTCGAAAATTTCAAATTTCAGTGCTACTGTGCGATTTGAATGTTCTCTTAATTTTTGTTTTTGAATAGTTATATATTATAAAATGATTGGGAAATTCTTAATTTTTTTATTCACCATGAATACTTCCGTCAAAAATATACATTTTTCTTTTTTCGACCAGAACCGTTAAATATCGCATTTTTAATATTACGTAAGCTAAGCGTTAGAAAGTGCTTTTTTTTTTTTCCAATATTTAACTAGAGTTTACACATTTTCTTTTTCATCATAATATTAAATTTCATCGTCAATAAAAGCTAGGTTACCTGCTTTGTACTAGATTAAAACTTAAGATAGATATAAGGCTGAGTGATATAAATATTGGCATCTTTTTTAAACTATTTATAATAATGTATAATCTGTTTTGTTAAAATTGTTAATTTTTTGATTTTGCATGTTCACAACTTTTCTTTTTTGTACAATAATTGATTTTAAATAAAGGTTTTGCTTAGTCATATTTGTTTCTGTTATTATTATTTTTATTTCCTTTCTTAACAATTTAATTTACCTTTTAGTTTTACTCTACTTATGCATATAGTGTACTTGAAAAAGATTGGAACATTAATTTTTTTTTTTTACTATTTGTTTTGGAGCATTAAAAAATTTGTGGTGTAAAATCCAATTATTAAAATGATATTTGGGTGAGGGGGGGAATTAAGCAAATTAAGGCTCTGTGTAGGTCTCTAAATTGCTCTTGTACTGAGGATAGACCTGTTTTTATTAATAATGTTACAGGACAAAATTAGTGGTCACTACTAGCTATAGCAAGGGTTGATCCAGATATTTTTCAAGGGTCCCGATTTTGTCAAATAGCTTATTTTGTGAATGTTCCTATCGATTTTTAATAAAAGTCTTTGTTAAAATATTTGATAAAATAGATAAAAATGCTGGGTAAAATGTTTGTGAAGGGGCCCTTTTAATTGATTGTAATTTTGTGAAGCACAAAACAGACCCAATTTTCATTTGCATCGACACCTGTATAGAGTGACTAACTAAAGTAAGTGAGAGTACTTATAGATTATCACAGCCCAAGGATCAATGCAGACAAAAATTGGGTACGTTTTGCAGCTCCTTCACAAAATTGCAGTCGATTAAAACGGCCCCTTCACAAAAAATGCAATAGATTTAAATGGCCCTTCATTGGCATTTTACCCATCATTTTAATCTGCATTACCAATTATTTTAACAAAAAAAAAAAATGTGACTTTCATTAAAAATTAATATGAAAATTCACAAAATTAAGTATTGAAATTTACAAAATAAGCAATTTTCACAAAAATGGGATCCAGGAAAAAAATCCTGGATCAACAACTGCAGCCACTAAAATTCACTTGCCAAGTAGATGAGATATCTCCAATATAGTGGTGATGAAATCTCATTTAAACATTTGTTGTCTTAAAATGTAGTAGCAATCTTGGCATAATCCTTATACTGTCAAACATGCTCAGTGGCCACTATGATCTTATGAGTATCCGAGTAGTACTAACAATTACAATTATCTCTCAATTGCCACTTTTGGTAACCAGGGTTGCAGTCATATGAATTAGTTGATTAAAATCACTTTCCTCCTTCTTGCTATATTCACAATCCGATCCCACTATCATCCCCCCCCCCTCCATGTAAACTCTATCCATAATTAGACTGAATTTTCACTATCAAACTAAAAATTTTGCTCGCCAATGATGAGTTGTCAAGTGGAAATTCCATGTCTGGATAATGCACATAAGTGTAAAAAATTAAAATCCAAGCATACAAATTTTGACAGAGAGCCATTTAAGCACAAATGCTATTAAATTTTTCTCTTCCTTCAGTTTTCTTTGCAGGGTTGGTATGGTTTTGTGCAACTCATAGTAACCTGAGTGGTTTTTTTCACAATTTTTAAATAGCTCTAGAAAGTCCAGATAAACTTTTTTGTAGAGAAAACTTTTATGCCTATCTCTTGAATTAAAATGAAGGAGGATTTTTTTATCAATAACAAAACATTAGTTAAAAGTTCTGATTCATCATCAGTACAGTTTTTTAAATTTCATTGTTAATAATAATGTTAAGACAAACAACTATTTACTTTAGAAAACCAAAGTAAAATCCAAAACCCCATTAAAAACCCGAAGACGCAAGTATTTAACAACCTTATTTTCTGTATTTAACTTAACACTTTTTTTTTTTCTTTTTTGACATGCTGTTCAATAATGAAATGCCCAATCTTAATCCAGTTAAAAGCTTTCCTGTATGATACTAGTGCAAGGGTGGCTTCACTGTGGGGGCTATGACCGCCTCCGAAAATTTGTGTAACAACTTTAGATTCACATACTTCATGATTTCACCAGGGTTCGTGCTGAAGTCTGATAAAAGTGGGTCACACAGAACCATTATCTTAAGAAATACAGGTTTTTGTATATACAAAACCTACTATGTGTGTATTTTTTTGCATCACAGTCAAGAAAATTTGGGTAAATTACTTGAAAATCTTAGTTAAATGCGAACTCTGATTCGACACTTTCAATTTGCATTTTGAACTATGTATAAAGCCAACTAAAATGGTCAATGGTCCCCTCTGAAAATTCAGTCGAGCCATCCTTGTATTCATGAGATTTGTGACATCACTGAGGATGTCTCTCCCATATTCCAAATTCTAATCCATATCTTAAGAAAAAAAAAAAATCAACCTAATTATGGCTCGTATCTCAGGAAACTTGCATGTCAGGACACTCTTATCTCTAGGTAAGATTATACTTCGATACTTAGAAGCTACAAACTTTCAAAACACAGGCAAACATGTGGCTGTAAATGGTGGCATCCATAGAATATGGGGTAAAATCATACAAGCCGGTGCCCACCCCATGTAAACATGGCGACAGTCGCTGGAGCTTGGCGACCGCCAAGCTCCAGCGACTGTCGCCATGTTTACTAGTCATTCTAGGCAACCAGTGGTCCGTTTTTAACTAAAAAATCCCCAGTGGATTCAGCAACCTAGTTGTACAGCTATCTAAACTAGGCAACCAGTGGTCTGTTTTTAACTAAAAAAACCTCAGTGGATTCAGCAACCTAGTTGTACAGCTATCTAAACTAGGCAACCAGTGGTCCGTTTTTAACTAAAAAAACCTCAGTGGATTCAGCAACCTAGCTGTACAGCTATCTAAACTAGGCAACCAGTGGCCCGTTTTTAACTAAAAAAACCTCAGTGGATTCAGCAACCTAGCTGTACAGCTATGTAAACTATGCAACCAGTGGACCGTTTTTAACTAAAAAAACCTCAGTGGATTCAGCAACCTAGCTGTACAGCTATGTAAACTATGCAACCAGTGGACCGTTTTTTACTAAAAAAACCTCAGTGGATTCAGCAACCTAGTTGTACAGCTATGTAAACTATGCAACCAGTGGACCGTTTTTAACTAAAAAAACCTCAGCGGATTCAGCAACCTAGTTGTACAGCTATGTAAACTATGCAACCAGTGGACCGTTTTTAACTAAAAAAAAACAACAGTGAACTAAGCAACCTAGTTGTACAGCTAATGTAAACTGGGCAAACACTGGCCCGTTTTCAACTCAAAAAAACATCGGTGGATTCAACAACCTAGTTGTACACCTCTTATAAAGTCAGTATGATTAGAATAGCACGTAAATAGCACTTACGAAAACATAAACACTTCAAATATCAATTTAAAATTCACATTAAAAACCTTAAACATTGCAAAGATTCGTTAAAAAAGAGCACTTACCTCTATTTTTTTTTTTTTAAATAACCGCTCAGAAATGTCCCCAACACCCACCGGCTTATAACGTACTATATTTCTAACAAACACACACAAATTCTTTTCTTATATTAACATAACACATTTCATTCCCTTCCATCAATAACGCAAACAATTTCAATTTCCCAAACCTGACGAAACACGTATTCTTTATGGTTGCCAGTCACAACTACCACCAGCAGTTGGCGGTGCATCGCTCCCTCTCGCGTCAGATTGTTCGCCAATGATTTGTAAACAAACCATTGATATGTAAACAAGGCACCGTATACGGAATATAGTCCGAATATGGTTATCTAAAAGGACATTTGTTGTATAAGCATTTGCTCTTCAGTCAGTATCTTTTTGCATGAATTTGAATTATTTATTATTATTGAGATTTATCAAAGCAAGTGGTAAATTTCATAGGGGAAGGTGCAGTCTCTCTGTACCCGTCTTGTGTGCACAATATTTAAAAAAGGATGAACTTAAGGGGCTCCTCCACTCTTTCTAGGGAAGCAATCACTAATGCTTTTTTCTAAGGAGAAAACTGCCATTAAAAATTTGAAGTTTCATAATGTACAATTTATTGTTTTTCGACTATTTTATCCCCTCCCTTTCCGTTATTTTGAAAACATTCTTCTAATGCTATTTCTGTAATTTTATTGGAATAAACAATAATTTCATTGTGAATGTTCTTTCATTGTAATGAAGAAATTTTGTATTGTAACAACATTAGATAAGTGTCCAGCGAGATTATGGGGGGGTGGGGTGGGGGATGGTTGAAAAGCATTCAATAGTTCATTCTAAAACCTTGAATTTGTAAAGGCAATTTTCTCCAAAGAAAAGCATTGTGGTGATTGTTTCTTCAAAGAGTGGAGGAGCCCCTCTGCGAACTGTGCTGCTTTTATGTTTTAAAACTAATGTATGTAACATTGTGTTATTTCCTCCCTATTTCTGGGCTCAACTATGATGCCCTAAAAATAATAATGCTAAAAGTTATATTTATTTCATATGTCTCAGCAAAAGTAAGGATTTGATTTTTTAATACTTAGACCAGCGTTTTTCAACCTGTGGGGTACGAGAAAAATCAAAGAGCAAGTAGTGATGCATATTTTTAAAAAAATCATCTTATTTATTTTCATTTTTACTCAAAAATATATCCATTTTCACTTAAAATGTTCATTCTAACTTTACTGATAACATTATTTTGTAGGAAATTCGACTAAATGTTCACTGTTAAAGATTAAACTGAATGTATGCTGAAAAATGTGGGGGGGGGGGGGGGGGAGCACGCCACCGTAAGTTAGCCTTTGTTGAGGGGGCACAGTGTTAAAAGGTTGAGAACCACTGACTTAGACCATCAATCGCAGTCGCTGTGTTTTGTCGATAAATTTTACATTGACCGATTTTTTATAGCAGCGGTTATCAATGTAAGGTACATGAAATACTCCCTGTCATGGGGGAAATAATAAAAATTATTTACTGAAAATGCATTAAAAATATTTGTTAGATTACAGAAATAGTCTCAAGTGTCAGTTTAATATGTTTCACTTGAAATGAAGTAAAAAGCCAACTGAGGGAAGTAATTCGTTAATTTAATATATATCAGTCCTAATAAAGTACTAATTATACACAAACTCCTCTGGATTAGTGAATGCAGCCTTGACATCTCATTTTAAGCTGAGATCATTAATTAAAAAAAGAATGCCCCATGTGTAGGTGGGTGAGGTTTTTACAAGAAAGGTGCACTAATAAAAGAAAAATGTAAGCAAAGAGTATGTACAAGAAAAAAGTTGGGAGCCGCGCGATACTCACCATCTGAATTTATAGTGTTGTGGTACTTACCATCTGAAATAGATTTCATATTTTGCTGTAGTGTGCACCCACCTCGTTACCCCCTCCAAAGAAAAAATGTACCAATTTTATATTATAACTAGTGATGCAATGGATATCAATTTGGCTGGATACCGAATATCTGGCCAAACTTTCAGCCGGATATCTGGTTATCCAGTGGCAGTATATTTTCCTCTTTTTTGTTTTATTTTCATTAGTTTTCTTAGATCATAGAGCTATTACTTTTTTCTTTACATTTTCATATTAATAAAAACTTATAAAACATTATTTAATACGGCGGATTAATCAGTTAAAATTTTTTATTTGGGAATACCTTATTCCCCCGTAAACGATATATATTTCGGTTACACATAAACACATAACCATCATCAGTCGTTTCTGGATCTCACACTAATGGCGGCTTCCTCTTCTATCTCTTCTCTCTTCTTTCGGAATTTTCGATGAATGACGTCATCCCATGATCGGTCGATTGTATGAAGCGCATCGTTGATGCTGCCATCTGTCGTCACTATTTCCAAGCTCTCACGAATGTAGGCATATATACTATTTTTAAAGTTGGCTATTTTTTTAATATTTTTAAAATCAATGGTAATGGGCTCTTCCAAAGCAAAACGGGCCAGAGCGGTACTTTGTTTCTGGGGGTTAATGTCTTGAAAATGTTCGTTTTTTCGCTCTTTAATTTTCCTCTTTGTAACGCCGATGTAGCAATTTTCTTTATTAGTACCGTTTGACAAAAAATTAATTTTATAGATCCCTGCGGTTTCGATGGGGTTGATTAAGTCTTTTTCCGATCTAATGCTCTGAAAAATTGTTTTATTAGGTTTAATTGGAATACGGAAGTTCTTTTTACTGGCGATATTAGAAAGTTTATTGGCTATCCCTCGGCTAAAGGGGATAGCGGTAGTAAAACGTGGTTTATCTTTTTGACGGTTGTCTATAATATTTAATTTACGTAATACTAGTACTAATAAATATACTAATAAAGAAAATTGCTACATCGGCGTTACAAAGAGGAAAATTAAAGAGCGAAAAAACGAACATTTTCAAGACATTAACCTCCAGAAACAAAGTACCGCTCTGGCCCGTTTTGCTTTGGAAGAGCCCATTACCATTGATTTTAAAAATATTAAAAAAATAGCCAACTTTGAAAATAGTATATATGCCTACATTCGTGAGAGCTTGGAAATAGTGACGACAGATGGCAGCATCAACGATGCGCTTCATACAATCGACCGATCATGGGATGACGTCATTCATCGAAAATTCCGGAAGAAGAGAGAAGAGATAGAAGAGGAAGCCGCCATTAGTGTGAGATCCAGAAACGACTGATGATGGTTATGTGTAACCGAAATATATATCGTTTACGGGGGAATAAGGTATTCCCAAATAAAAAATTTTAATTTTCATATTAGTTTCTTATTCATTTAGCTTCAAATCAGAAATCCTTTTGTGATTGTTATTCGTATGACTTTAATTGCAGTAAAACTGGTACTAAATTCATGGAAACAATGTTGTGGACGTTCTCCCTCAGGAGTTAAATAAATATCTTAAAATAAAGACATCTCCATTCAACTATTGGAAAATCAATGTAACAAATTTCCTTATTTTATCAAAATTGGGGGTGGGGACATTTTCTCACCAGCCAGCAGTACTACAGCAAGTACACTATTCTCTTAAGCTGGGTCAATTTATGGTGGGAAAAAAGGTAACCGAATTCTTACAAAGATTCAGAATCAGTGTTTTTGTAAATTAATTTCTTCCAGTAATAATTTACTCCAATCTTAAAAAAAGATAGGAGTGCTTAATTTTCCCCCCCATTTTCTATATATGATAAAAATACATTCAGAAAAGTATTGAAAACAAAATATTATCACAAAACATTGTTTTTTTAATATATTAATTTATTATGGTTATTTATGTTATTTCTCAGTATATACTTTTAGGCCGGATGTATTGCCTGATATTTGTAACATCCGGCTACTGCCAATTATCCGGCATATAGGCCGGATGCAGTATGTTTGCCGGATATCCGTTGCATCCCTAATTATAACACACTATCATGCACTTATCTCTCTCTGTCTTTTTAAAGCTTAATTTGAAACCATTAAAATACTTTTTTTTTTCTTCTGACGATGATATTGTCCCAAATGCTATATTTCTATGCAAGTTTAATGACTTTGTTACATAAAAATACCAATCTAGAGTAGTTAACTGCTCTACTTTTTGTGAAAATATCAGGGAATGGAAACTTTCCTGTACTCTAGAACCTACCAGGACCTGACTAGCATTTTTGTGCCCCTATATGCAGCAGGCTCAATTTTTATGCTGCTATATATAGCGCTAACTTAATTTTTTTTGGGCTTATTTCTACATGTGTGCCTGTGCAATAGTCAGGGCCGCACGGAATGGATGCCCTCCACTATCGCACAAGACGGATGTCCTAACTTTGTACAAATAAAGACAAACAGATTTTCCGCTAAAATTCAATCAGGATTTTTTATTTTTATTTTTTTAAATTAGAAATTGAATCTGTCATCAAAAGAAAATAATTTAATTGAAAGAGAAATCATTTAATAAGGCCTGAAAGGGTTAGTATTTCAAAGTTGCGTAATTTAACATGTGATACCTAATAGAGATGAGACGGACGCGTGAGAAATATTTCTTTATTGAACATGCTCCTTGACAACAGATTTTAAAAAATGATTCATGGGAGAAATAAACTTATTATTTGATAAACTTCGAATATAAAGAATTGGAAAGTGGGTTAAAAGTTTGCCATTATAGCCGTCTTTAATTTGCACAAATAGCGAAAATTAATGATATTCTATCAATGAAGTAACTGACTTTTATTTATCTACTAGCTGAAATTTCGGGTTCGGGCTCCGACTTAAATAATATCGCTCGGGCTCGGGAGGGCTTGAATTATAAGTTCTCGGGCTTTAAAAAAATGAGCACGAACTCATTTGTACCTCAGTCTGTCACAAGAAGGTTAAAAATAGTTGGGGGATGAAAGTGGTACATCACATTCAACTTGAGCCGATCATTTTTTAAATTGCAAGTTTTATTGAGGTACTTAAACCAGTCTCAAATACAGAGCGAGTTCACATGTGTGAAAAAATATGGAACCTATATTTTTATTCAAGGTATGTACATAAAATGTTTTACATATGATTTAATTTATGTGGTTTTCCTGATTTTTTTTTTTAATTTCCAATGTTTATTTCAAATTTTCATTTCCAATATTTATGCAAATACTATTGAATTATTTTTTTATTATATAAAGAAAAAGAAATATAAAAACTTTCATAAAAATATCCCCCGAAAGAGAAAAGAGCAGCTCATATTTTTACAATTCATTGTGACGGAATACTAACATAAATTGTACATCAAGAATAGTGACAAAGCCAAGGGAGCGATTGCACTTTCCCCCTTTGAGCACAGCCGCCTAAACCCACCTTTAACTTGTCCGCTCTAGCCATCATTAAAAAGACGCAACGGAGAAGACTCCTTCTTTGACCGAAGATGCTTCCTTGAGGTTCTGTGAGTGCTTCACCGGAAACCAGCGATAGCGCAAACGCAACGCTGTCCTCAAGAAAGAACTGATAACTCTGGGCCATGCTCTGGGCCTACAAAGAACTATTCTGTCAAGCAACATCGATCATTTATAGGAGAGTCTTTTCCTTTTCTGCTTTTTAATGGTGAGGAGAATGAACAAGTTAAACAAGAGTTCAAGATGTTTTTTTTAAGTGACCTATCTGAGAATGTTTCCCCCAACTTATCGCCTTACCCTTGAAATTTTTCTGGATCCGCCACTGATCCAGAATACGTTTTATTTCATGTAACCCCGGTCACAGAAACCGCGCTACTCGGCGACGCACGTCGCAGATTCTTGAAAAAATCTGCAGACTGTTTCAAGAGTTTCATATCGAACGATATCGCCGACTGCACCCAGTGATTTAATATCAAATCTTTCTCCATCCTTTTTGTGAATAAAATCATATGCCTGTTCATTGCAAGCCATTATGCTAGCTTTTGTATGAACAGTTAAAATTACTTTTGATAAATAATGATTGTTTCGACAAAATTATTTCTTAATCTTGTGGGTGAGTTTTCATTTTTCAACCAAGTTTTGAAATTTTGTTGTATTAAAATATAAAACGTGTTTATAAAATTCATTAAAATGCTATTTGAAAAAAGTAAATTGGCAGGGAGATTTGTTGGCCAGTACTTCACAGAAAATTTTACAAAAAGGGGGGGGGGTAATTCTAAACTGGTTATCAAAATTATGTAACTGAACAAGAAAAACCTACACAACTTGAAATTGTAGGCAAAATTGATGCTCTAAATTATGCAAATGCTGCATATTTAACATATAAGATGAATGTGCTGATTTGATATGCATTTTATGGGTAACCTTGCAGACTATTTTTGTATTTTTAAATCTGCGTTGCAGACTGGTACAGAAAATTATGCAACTGGGCACGTAACGTACAACAGTCAATCAGCTATTTCGGACTCGCTGAATAGAAGATACTTTTTTTAAATGTGTGTGTTCGATAGGAAATCGGGTTCTTGTTCAAGTATTACCTTTTTACGAACACTCGAACTTCAAGAAAACGTGTTCGGTTTTTGAAGTTGACCTCTTTGCTTGAGGGAGCTCGGTGACTGAGCTCGTATCTGGTGGATCGATCTGAAGAGATGGAACTAACTGAAGTCTTTTCCTTCGTTGCTACTTTGTTCGGTCGCAAAACTAATTTAGTTGTATATGTATAACGTTGAAAAAGAAGAGGGATTAGATGATAATAAACTAAAACAACGTGTTCACCGGTAGGGATGGATGCGAGACGAGACAGATTTACAGCTTCTTTTGAGAGACGAGACAAACATATATTAACATTACGATGCAGGGAGTTAGCAAGACGAGACAAAACTTTCAGGCGATTTTGCGAGACCCTTATTTTCCGTCTCGCGTACATCCCTATTCACCGGTTATCAGACGATTACGAACTAATTTACCTGCTAGCAAGTGAACTTTAAAAAGCCTCAGAAATGTCCGAGCGAGTTGTTTTAGATCACATTGTTAAGGAAACAACAAAAGTGCGGTGTATTGAAAAATCTTTATGAGTATCTTGGAAAATAACAAAAACATAAAGTTGTGCCCATCCATTGTTCAAATTCTTGCACACATGCGAGGAATTCATAGGTTCCCCCTCCCTTTGAATTCATAATGTTCGCGCTGTTCACTATCGTCTAAGATTCCCCTTCTATTCTCCGCTTCTCCCCGTATCGCATTCATCTTTAAATACTCTTTTTAAGCCTTTAACGCGCAGTGCTCCCGCTCTGGGAACACCAAACTCTTACGTTTTGACTATTGCCAGTCACGAAGAATAGATTTGATTTCTATAAAAATAGTTGCTGGTGACATAGCTTCATGATAATCATTTACTTTTTAAGCACGTCATTTCCCGTAAAAAATTGTCACGATTATTTTTAACAGCATTGACATCTGCTGAAAATTGGAAGAATGCGAGAACAGCTGGATAGAGTGCTCAATGCTGAAAACAATGCTCCCTTTTTTGACGCAGGTCAAAAAAGGGTCTCTAGATCTGTGGCACGCAATGAACGTTTCGATCGTCCGCCATCTTGCTGGTATTAAGTCGAGCGATGGCAACGGCTGCCCTTTTTTCAGCATTGGGAAAGGGTTGCTTCTCAAAGGGTTAAGGACTCAGCCTTGCGTCGCAAAGCATGTTTCCGTTTTGTAGACAACCCATGTAACATATTTTACTGTGTTACCTCGTTATCACAAGTGTATAAGTAATGCTTTTTTTTCTCTCTTCCCTCGTCCGTTATTCCTCCTTCATTTTCGATTGCTGTTATAAACTTCCCAACCATGGACGTAGCGGTGGGGACACTTACTTCCCAACTTCGCTCCAAAAATTGATTGAAAGCACTTTTTTCGTTGATTTAAAGCGTTTGTTTCGAAATTCAAGAGAAACTTACTTTTCCTGCTCTTGAGTTCGACATGTCCCCCTCCCTCCTCAAATAAATAAGTAAAGAAATGTTCTCGTTAAGTGGAGATAATGCTCTATCGTAGAGTTTCGCAAAACCGGACTTCCAAACTTAGGAATTTCTGCAGTCAGGACGAAATTCGGCCTTAAAATACCCAGTTGTGCAACGCAAACCGAAATTTAAACATACTTTATTCAGTAAGTCTAAAAACATAACATATTCCTGTTGTATAGAATTTTTCTATTCAAAAAAGGAAAAACAATTTTTTTTAAACATCTTCAACTGTTAAGGTTTTTTTTTTTTTTTTTTTTTCAAAATTCGTATTATAGTATTTCCATAATCTGGAACTTTTTGTAATCCGGAATCGGTAAAGATCCCGTGATTCCGGATTAGAGAAGTTCTACTGTAATTCCCCAAGCTGTCTTTAGAAAGTGAAAATGGGCAAATATTTCATATAGCACAATTTCATCATCATCACCGTATACATCTTTATCAGATACTACCATCTGGTTTGATTTCTTCTATCCGCGGGTATCGGAAAATAAACAAACACTTTCCCCGCTTTCATCTGCGTGACCTCATGATAGCATGGGTGACGTCGAAAGAATAAATATGGGCATGGTACGACAGCTTCTGAAACTGAGAAAATTTTAAAAAGTGCTCTCCTCTGTTCTGTTTTGTGGTATATTATCTTGCGGGAAAATAATCTTAGAAAAACTGAAGAGAGTTAAACTACGCAGTATTACGAAAAGAATCCTTACGTAATAATCCGTGCTTACTACCTTTTCTCCTGTTCAAACGAAATACAATGGAGTCTTGACGTACGCAAGGGATGTGTTCAAGATCCGCAACCATTTCCCACGTAAAGTAATGAATAAACGAATGTTGGCAATTAATTAACCGAGATGACGGAAGATTTTTTTAAAATAAGATTACGGGTATTAATACATTGAAAATTCATAGAGTGCTAAATGTTTTAGATGTATCATATTCAGGCCCGGACTGGCTATCTTGGAGGCCCTCGGCTAGAGATTTAAAAGGGGCCTCTTCAGGAGCCGATTTGTCGATTTGGGAGCCCTGGGCAAAAGCTTCATTGAGGGCCCCCCCCTCTTTCGAAAACTTTTTCACAATTTACAAATTTTTAAAGAACAATTTGGGGGCCCGGGCGCTTGCCCCGAATGCCCTCCCGGAAATCAGGCGCTGCCTCTTACTGAGGAATTTAGAGGGAGAGTATTAGAATATGTAATATTTGAAAATTATAGGCTTACGCGCCAAAAAATCACATTTAACTATTTTAGAGATTTGGGGGGCCCTGACTTTTCGGGGCCCCCCTTGCGTCGCGGGGTTTCTGGGATCCTCCGATGCGTTACTACGTAAGATTGCTGAAAAATAAATAATCAAATTACTCTTATTATATAGTTGTGTATCCACTTTTGAATGCCTCACCGGGGCCCCCTTGGGACCCGGGGGCCCTCGGCGATCGCCGACCAGCCGACCTGGCCAGTCCGGGCCTGATCATATTTTGCGTTTGACCGTTTCGGACTACTAGAGAAAATGACCCTACACCACGTGAAGCCCATATCGGGCTGACTCTTCATGAATGAAAGAGCACAGAGCAGTCTTCTACGCTAAAGAAGCGACGGCTCGCAGCGAACCGTGCCATTCTGTCCCAGCACCTCAGAGCTTTTTGAAAGAAGCACCTCCCCTCCCCCCAAAACAAATCAATCCTTCGAGCTCAATACGCACGTACCGGCCTTTCTCTCTGGACACGGCCACTATAGATGAAGCAACGACTTTCCGGGAAATTTCAGAACTTTCCGAACATGCGTCTGCAGTGCCTGACCAAGGCAGGGGCAGCTGGCCCGGGCTTCCAATGAACGGGCCCCCCAAATTATTAATAAACATTGTTGTCTGTAGTAGAAATGAGTAAAAATATGTATGCATGACACATGTGTGCGCATATGATCAATATGCACAAAGCACTATATTATCTGTGTGAAAGGGTCCCCAATGAACTGTGCTTCGGACCTCATGTTGGCTCAGTCGGGCTCTGCGTATCCGAGACAGATTGCTTCCGCCGTACCAAGCAATTGCGACTCCTAGTTCAAAGTCTATTTATAATTTTGAATCAAGCACTTAGGTATCGCGGAGCATGGAAAAGGGGGCGGGCCGGATAAAAAACGAAAGGCATGTTTTCATTCTGCTCCCGATTGTGTTTAAGCAACCTTGAGGCCACTGATACACTTTAACTCCATCAGTCATTTTTGAGAAGTAGTTCGCTTTTAGCGGATCCTTTTTATGAATTCGTTGCTGGCATCAGTTCCGCCATTAACGTTGCTTTTAGGCACGGTTTTGAAACTGGCGACCTTATTTTCCGGAGCGCGAGCGTGGGCTGGTATTCGTTTGTCAGCGGTTTTATAACCCCCCCCCCCCAATTCTTAATTGAAAAATAACTTGCGAAATGATCTTTTATATCGTCCTCCATTAACAAGTTGCGACCATGGGAGCAGCCAGGATTTTTTCCGAGGGAGGGCAAAATGTGAGAGTGCGATACGCTTGCGTTGATACACATGAGTTATCCCTTTGAGGCGCAACCCTTTCCCAATGCTGAAAAAAGGACAGCCGTTGCCATCGCTCGACTTAACTATCAGCAAGATGGCGGACGATCGAAACGTTCATCGCGTGCCACAGATCTAGAGACCATTTTTTGACGCAGCTGGCTGTGCCGCACAGCTGGGTCTCTAGATCTGTGGCACGCGATGAACGTTTCGATCGTCCGCCATCTTGCTGATAGTTAAGTCGAGCGATGGCAACGGCTGCCCTTTTTTCAGCATTGGGCAATCTCTCCAGCTGTTCTCGCACTCTTCCATTTTTCAGCAGATGTCAGTGCTGTTAAAAAGAATCGTGACCATTTTTCTACGGGAAATGACGTGCTAAAATGTAAAGGATTCTCGCGGAGCTATGTCACCCGCAACTATTTTTATAGAAATCAAATCTATTCTTCGTGATTGGCAACAGTCAAAACGTCAGAGTTGGATTTTCCCAGAGCGGGAACACTGCGCGTTAAAGGGTTAAAGTACATTCTATAGACGGATGGTACACCAAAAATGTGGGCGGTCAAAAGAGATGCGAGTGTGTAGGTAGGTGGGACGGGGGAATTAAAGCTGAATTTTTTTTTAATTTTTAAAAATTGGGCTATATTATTGGGTTTTAATGCCATTATTGATTAAATGACATTCAAATACTTGCTAGCTTGTACTCCTTTTCTTCTTTTGAATTGAGTATTGGGTCTCCCTCCATGATTGATGAATCGTTACGCCTGAACTTTTAAAAGTGGAGGGCAACATTCCTTTACCATTTGAAGTGAGGGGGCAGTTGCCCCAACCCCTACGTACCGCCTATGATATATTCGTATATAGATATATATACTATATACATGTTTTGGAGCCCCTTCACAAAATTATAATCGAATAAAAAGACAAAAATACAATCGATTTAAACAACCCTTCATTGGCATTTTACCGTACAATTTAATGTTTTGTAAATTATTTTAAGGAAAAAAGTGATTTTTACAAAATCTGGTATGAAAATACACGGAAATAGATGTTCAAATTCACAAAAATGGATGTTGAAATTCGCAAAAATAAACAGTTTTCGGTAATACGGAAATAAAGCATGTTAATTGTACTGTGCTTCAACCCCGCCAAGGTCAGCGTTGCAATATGCATCATGGTAAAGTACTCCTCATACATAGAGCCCGTAGACAACACTCTGCAGTCTGTTGACATTTATTTGCTTTCTGTCAGAGAGCATATTGATACATAAAAAATATTCATATCTAATCACAGTAGTTGTGAGAATATTTTCAAAACTACGAGTATTATTGCAGAAAACTCTGCTTAGTTTCCGGATTCGTATAGTTTAAAAGTACAGTGTAGATGGAAAGTTCTAGTAAACAGTCCAGTTGACAGGCCGAAACACAAATTTTATTCGAAATTGGATGAACAATCGGTGATATATAAGCATTAATATGTTTTATAACAGCCAGCTTAACACAGAAGCTTTCTCAGATGCTGTATTTCACACGCAATAAAAATACTTCAGTCTAAAATTCAGTGGAAATTCTCGAGGAAAATTAGCAGCAGTTCCTCAGGATTCAATAAAGAAAGCGCAAACAGCAAAAATAAGCTTCTCAAAACAAGCGATTGATCGCTTAAAAAAGCACACAATCAGAACTTTATGTTCTCAGCAGAATCATTGTCTGCTCTCAACAGCTGACTGAACTGCTTTGATCTCTGGAGTGATCCTACTCTTTTTACCGTACGCCGACGTTGCACGAACATTCCACAGATTCCATCTCTAGAAAAATCTCAATAAATCGCGAACTTTGATTACGTAATAGAAATATAATTCAGTAGTGCATAAGCCTATTTCAAAATACTAATTGAGGGAAGCAAACATTACAGGGCCCGTTAATAAAGACGAGCCTAACGTCGCCAAGCTTGGCGAAAAATCGTCGCCAAATTTGGTGTCAAAAATAAAATTCCAAAACTGAAGTCAGCTAAACTATAGTGCCAATATTTCTCGAGAATTCAAGAAAATCGCATGTTTAACAATGGGTACACTCAAAACTCATATTTCATGTTCTAGTTAACCCTTTTCACGCAACAAAATGCAAATTTTAATTATTTGATTCGTAGGATGCGAAATTTTAGCTAGTTTAATCCGTAGGTGAGCGGACGACCTATTTACACTTTTCGCAACGATGAAAAAAAATTGGTGCGAGACTTTATTAAGAATATGAAGCGTGTCGGAAGTTTTTATGGAGACTTTTTTCATAATATTTTGTCTGAAACCGAAGCAAAGCATATTATGAACTGTGACAGATTTCTCCTCTAATAACAACAAATTTTAGTGTCTAAAAATTTTAGTGTCAGTGTCTAAAGCCTTGCAAATAGATCTAACATTCGCAGAGCTCCTAAGTAACAGTAGCTGCATACAGTAGCTACTGCTTTTTAGCTACTTTTAACTGTAGCTGCGAGATGTTTCAGCATTCTAGTAGAGTTAAGTCCTTGATAAGACCAACAATGACTGATCAAAGATTATCAGAGCTCTGCTTGATAACTTACATGGTAGGACGTGTCTTGTAGTAATCACGTTTGGATCAGGAAACTAATAGTTATAAAAAGTTGGTGAATACCGTTTTGAGGAAATCGGTATGTGATCAGCCTGTACTGATTTCATGATCGACCTGTTACGAGCTGTTTTGTGAATACGGCTGTAAGTGTTCACCGAGAAAACGTCAATGGTCATTTGGGACACTTCATACAAAAGGTTTTGGACGAGTATGTGGTACAGTGCAACCACACGTAGGCTACAATTTTTATTGCGTTAGTTATATTTCACTTTTTCTATTCTATTTTTTAAAATTAATTTTCCAAAGATATTCTTCAAAAGTTAAGATTAACACTTTCGTATATTTTTCCTCTATAACATATTTAAGTACAATTAATGGTTTGCTTTGCAACTTTTTTTTTTTTTTTTTTTTAAATGATATGCCCACCCTTGCCCATAGCTGGTGGTGCCTATGGGTGCAGCTAATGAGAGGGGTAGAGAATCATTGCCTGCGAGATGTTTCAAACTTAGCTTAACTTTCTCTCGCTCTTTGTTATTATTATTATTTTCTTCTTAAAATTCTCTATCATGTTATGTACTGTAGGGTTCTAAAAATGTTTCTATAGGTACATGGTTAGGGTACCATTTAGCACTTATATTTTTGAACGCTAAGTAATTAAAAACTTATAAATTGCACAGGCGTTATCTAAGTCTGTTTTTCTCATCTCACCCCTCCCTCCTGCAAACGCTGTGCGACCCAAAGGGGGTGCCACCGGTTGGAAACCGCTGGTGTAGGAGCCGCAACCACTTTGATGTAGTAACATTTTAACCCTTTAACGCGCAGTGTTCCCGCTCTGGGAACGCCAAACTTGGAAGTTTTGACTGTTGCCAGTCACGAAGAATAGATTTGATTTCTATAAAAATAGTTGTGAGTGACATAGCTCCACGAGAATCCTTTACTTTTTAGCACGTCATTTCCCGTAAAAAAATTGTCACGATTATTTTTAACAGCACTGACATCTGCTGAAAAATTGAAGAATGCGAGAACAGTTGGATAGATTGCCCAATGCCGAAAAAAGGGCAGCCGTTTGCCATCGCTCGACTTAACGACCAGCAAGATGGCGGACGATCGAAACGTTCATCGCGTGCCACAGATCTAGAGACCCTTTTTTGACGCAGCTGGCTGTGCCGCCACAGCTAGCTGCGTCACATAAGGGTCTCTAGATCTGTGACCGCGATGAACGTTTCGATCGTCCGCCATCTTGCTGGTCGTTAAGTCGAGCGATGGCAAACGGCTGCCTTTTTTTCAGCATTGGGAAAGGGTTGCGCCTCAAAGGGTTAAGCGAACACTTTTTTCTGTCTTTCGTTTCGATATTCTCGCACGCGTTCAAAGAGTAACAACGAATGTAGCTTTTAGTTATACATGTCTGACTTTTCCTTGTTGATGATGTAGTATCGAAAGGAAATCTGTCTTTTTGCGCAATCGTTTCATTATTGGAAGTTTTCGTTTACATGGTGCAGATGATTGCGACATGCTTTTCCATTACTATTTCGAAAATTCGATTGTTGTGTACGCGCTCAGGAAAAGGGGATATTATGTGGAGGTTAGAAGGTGCAAGTGCGCCACTACACCCTGATGGATGTTAAATTTTAGGGATTCCTCCCTTTTTACTTCCTTGTACGTAGTATAAGGAAGTAATGTGATCCCGAAAAATTTTGGGGCCAAATTTCGACAAAAAATCCGATTTTGACTACCTCTAAATTTAATTTTAAGAATTTTTTCGATGCATCTAATCGTAGGCTAGCATGCACGATCATATTAACCCGTCTGCAACTCATTTTGACCAGCGGCGAGTTTATTGTGGTCAGTTTTACCATGCCGTCTGTACGTACGTAGGTACGTACGTATGTAACTCGCATATCTCAAAAACTATGGGTCGTAGAATGTTGAGATTTGATATTTAGGATTGTTCTATGATCTAGTTGTGCACCTCCCCTTTTGGTCGCAATCGAATGAATAGTTTATGTACAGGACCGCACAAAAGATTCGAAATACATTACGCTCAATGGGCCGAAATTCATTAAACTCGCATATCTCAAAAACTATTAGGCGTAGAATGTCGAAACTTCATATTTTGGATAGTTGTAACATCTAGTTGTGCACCTCCCCTTTTGGTTCCATTCGATTGGATAGTTTATCTACAGGACCGCCTAAAAGATTCGAAATACATTACGCTCTATGGGCCGAAATTCATCAAAGCGTTTTTTAGAGGTATTGGGCTATTTCAAACGACTCAGAAGTGATATATGCTGTAAAGAGTTAGAAAATGAATTTCTCCATTAAAAAAAGTGTCTTTATCATTTACAGTTCTGCTACAGGAACACTCAAAAGATTTCCAATACATTACGGTCAATGGCAATTTTAGGAGATTCATCCATTTCAAGCACAATACCGTCCTACCACATAAGTTAGGTAATGGGCCGACCACGGTCACGTGCCTCCCTCAAGAACTATGCCAAAAGTCGCCAAGCTTGGCGACTTTTTTGTGTACGTGTGTGCATATTTATCTCTCAAATCTCAAAAACTATTATGAAATTTCATATATAAGATTGTTGTAACATCTAGTTGTGCATCTCGATTTTTGGTTAAAATCTACTGGAGAGTTTATTTACAGGACCACCGAAAAGAATTTCAGTACTTTAATGTCTATGGACATCTTCAATATAATACAATTGTAGTCAGTCATTGTTTGGTACATGCCCAAAATCTCGCCGTCTGTCCTCGACCTTGGCGAGTTTTGCCGAAATGTCGCCAAATTTGGCGATAGTCAGTCATTTTGTCCATGCCCAAAGTATCGCCATTTGTAATCGTTCTTGGCGAGTTTTGGCGAAATATCGCCAAATTTGGCGATAATCTGTCATTGTTGGTCCATGCTTAAAATCTCGCCAAATGTCGTCGACATTGACGAGTTTCGCCGAAATATCGCCAAATTTGGCGCCAAAAATTATTTGTTATTTTGTATAACTCTAAAACTTTAACCCGTAGAATTTTGAACTTTTGTATTTAGAACTATATTATAATATCTAGCGGTTATCAATATCTTTTTTGACAGCAATCGACTGGGAATTTATTTACAGGGTGAGCCAAATGACTTTATACATTAAGGTGTATTACATTACACCTGAATACATTAAGGTGTATGGATGCATTCAATTCATTGAAAGTCTGTGGTCAATGACTACTTTGGCTATCCCCAAAATCTCGCAAACTATTTCAAGTTTGTCGGCTTTTGGTGAAATATCGCCAAATGAAGTGTCAGAAAGAAATCTTTCAAATTGAACTCAGCTTGGCGATATCGAAATGTTTGGCTAGAAATCGCTATATCTTACTATTATTGAAATTTTATATCTTTCAAACAAATAAGTTTAGAGGAAGTGCGTAAAAAACATTTTTGATTTAATAGACGTGCAAGGAAGTCATGTGTTGGACACATCAGATTTTTTAATTTGATGAATGCGTTTATCCTATTTTTTTTTTCTTTTGCAGGCTTGTTTTGTTAGTTTATTTGCGAGATGTTAGTGCGTATACGAAACCTTGAGCTGCATTCGAGTATAATGTATAGTTATTAAGTAATTAAAAACTTATATTAGTCTGTTCCCGCGGGATTGAAATTGAGAAATAAATTATTTTTATTACAATTTTACGCCACCTTCCCGATCAAATTGTAGGGATTCCTCCCTTTTTAAATTTGATGAATGCGTTTATCCTATTTTTACTTTCCGAACATGTACCATGTAAGGAAAGTATTGTAATCATGAAAAAATTAGACTTCGAGATTTTGGTGTATTGACACGTTTTGAGGTCTTCTGAATTCATTTATGCTATTTTTACGAGATGTATGTATGTGTGTGTGAGTGAACGCGATAGCTCCTAAACGGGGCATTCGATTGAGCTCAAATTGGATATATATGTTATAAACCACCGTCGCAAGATCGGTATTGATTTTGGTGTGTATAGGACTTTTTCTACAGGGCTACGACGGACAAAGATTTCTTTTACATTATGGCCTATGGGGGGAAATTCTGGAAAGTGCGCTAGCGTTTAAACGGTACATTCGATTGAGCTCAAATTGAAAAAAATAAGAATTTTTGTTGAATTATTCATCGATTAAAATTTATTTAAATGCTTGGTAATGATCTTAATCGTAAGTGTTCGGAAAATCGAGTGCAGTCACTCCAGATTTTTCCCCCCTTTTGCATGCTTGTTTTGTTAAAGTTGTAGTTTATTTATGAGATGTTACGTGTGTATACGAAACCCTGAGCTGCATTCGACTATACTTTTTCGTTATTGAATGTATAGGTGAATTTGTATTGACAGCAATTTCCTAGTTATTTAAACTGAGTTTTTTATGATTCTGTGAATTAACAGTTTGTTAAAATGAATAATTCCTTAAGAGCAATCACGTAAAGGAGGGAAAAGTAAATTTTTAAAGAATTTCAAAATTATATGTACAGCTGAGGGGAAAAAAACGCCCACTTGTACTTTAATCCCGTTGCCGCGGGATCGCGATTGTATTCCCTAGTTAAAATGAGCTAAATTTTTGAAATATGAAGTGAAATCGTTTAGGTTTCCATTCCGAAGGGAGGAGGGGGGGGGGTTGCCGATCCGGTATTGTAAATCGTAATATAAATATTTTAAAATAGCTGTTTTTTGATAATTGCTTTACGATTTCGGGTGGGAGTCTATGCCCTCCCCGTAAATAAGCCCTTGATACATCAGCAGGGTCCGTTTAGGGGAAGACAACCCGGACATTAGTCAGGGATTCATTTGGTCTGTTTGTGTGCGAGTGTGGTATTTTGGCTGTGAGTGTGAGAAACAGTGATACGTTAAATATTTCGAATTTTTCTTTCACAAAAAATTATAATTCATATTATCCAGGTTTAAGGTCAGACGAATTTTCAAAATACTAAGCGTTTATTAACAAAGACGGGGGCAGGTGATATTTTACATTTGTGTCCGGCGCTGAGATACGGCTAGAGCGGACCTGTTAACAAACAAGCTAATAAACACAAGCTAATATTTACAGGACCACCGAAAAGAATTTCAGTACTTTAATGTCTATGGACATCTTCAATATAATACAATTGTAGACAGTCATTGTTTGGTACATGCCCAAAATCTCAACCACATGTACTTAGTACAGTGGTGCACACATAATTTTCTCTTGGAGGGGGTCGAGCTCATAAAGCTGCGATACCAACCAACTGAAAATATATGGAATAAACTTATTTTTTCCTTGACCACCTTTTATAAAGGTTTCCCTGCTCTTCAATATTGCAAGCTTTTGAATTATGTTTTTATTTACCTATCTTAACAGCTAAAAATAAGAATTTGATAAAGTTTGATAATATATTAAAATGTTAAAAACTACAGAATGATTTAACAAAGCAAAGTTGATAACTCCTTTGGGTATGGGGGGTCCAGACCCCCTGGACCCTTCCCTTGTGTGTGCCACTAAGTACAGCAGTTTTAATATGCTCTGGAATAAATAAAAATGTGTAAGAGATTTTGATGTCTTCTTTATTAATTTATTTCCTCCGGAATCAAATGATTATGTTTTCATCCATCTGGGTTGAGTCCAAAATAATACTACAACTGGCCTCTCTCTCTCCTTAAGACAGTTCCGTTCCTTTCAAACTCTCTTGACTAACCGTAAATAATTGTGTGCTAACATTATTATTGATAAACTGCGAACACGTCTATTGAGAAAAAACAGCGTTGATTTTAGAGCAGATAGAGGCTTAAGATAAGTGTACGCTCCGTACCAAAAGGGAAATACAGTTTTCTTGGATTTTGTTTTTGTTCCCTGGCGGGTTATATAGCCTGTTTAAGATGAGCTCTCTTACTGCAAAATTTCGACTAATTAAACTTCTTCACCGGGAAAAAATAAGGGAGCTCCTGCTCTTTCATAACGAAAATCATTTAAGGTAAATCCGTAGCAAATTTTTTAACCCTTTGAGGCGCAACCCTTTCCCAATGCTGAAAAAAGGGCAGCCGTTGCCATCGCTCGACTTAACTACCAGCAAGATGGCGGACGATCGAAACTTTCATCGCGTGCCACAGATCTAGAGATCATTTTCTGACTGTGCGCGGGCACAGCCAGCTGCGTTAAAAAAAGGTCTCTAGATCTGTGGCACGCGATGAACGTTTCGATCGTCCGCCATCTTGCTGGTAGTTAAGTCGAGCGATGGCATTACATTACGGCTGCCCTTTTTTCAGCATTGGGCAATCTATATTGCTGTTCTCGTATTCTTCCATTTTTCAGCAGATGTCAGTGCTGTTCAAAAATAATCGTGACCATTTTTTTTACAGGAAAGGACGTGCTAAAAAGTAAAGGATTCTCGTGGAGCTTTGTCACCCGCAACTATTTTTACAGAAATAAAATCTATTCTTCGTGACTGGCAGCAGTCAAAACGTCAGAGTTGGGTATTCCCAGAGCGGGAACACTGCGCGTTAAAGGGTTAAAAAGCAGAGCTCCCCCATCAAATCCTTTATAATTTTATTTTCATTCGCGTGAATGAATAAGGAAGTGTTGGGGTGTTTTTATTGGGCATAAAAGTTTTTAAAGGGCAGTACTGTGGGAAGGCACAGCAATGCTTCCGGTGGTAAAGAAAATATCAGATTTTGGTCCGTCTCGTCTCGTCACGGCAATTTGCTAGAATTGAAATATTCAACATTTTTATTACCTCGGCAATGAAAATGCGTGTGGGGTTTCAACCTTTAGAGCTTTTTTCCCCCCCTCCTCGTCTGTGAGAATGTAATAGTAAATGCCTTCCCGGAGGTCTTTTGTGGAGAAAACTGACTCGCATTCTGCGAAAAAAAGGAAACATTCGGCAAGTGGTTTACGGGATGAAAAAAAAAAAGTTTAGGAACCTCTGCTTTAAACTGTTTGTATTCCTTTCGCGGCAAAGATGAGACGACATAGATTCTCTATGCCGGATCGTTGCTTTCCAGTATCTCGCTGTGGTCTAACAGTTCTGATTGCTCAGTATTCGTTAAATGCATGCCCAAATACGATTGTGCTGGAAATTTCTTAGCAATCTACGTTTTCCTCATGATTCCCCATTGTCGCTTTAAAGCGAGAATTATTAAGCAACAATAATAGTTATAACAAGCTTAACGAAGATTTGGGGGGGGGGGAGGGGTTGATACTAACATGTTCTGTTTTTCGTCCTTCCAAATAATCAGTAGGTGCCGACACCTATGTTGGGAACTTTTTTGAAATGTTAGTTATGTTGTTCTACTTGTGATTATACTTTCGTACCAGGTACAATCACTCAGAAACAAGCCACAAACATGTCACTGAGCCACTAAAAGCATACTCATTACACAGTACACGAGTTTTAAAAACACCCATGTTTAGTCAGGCGCAGGTAAATCAAATAAGCCCATTAGTGTAATGAGTTAGTTGTTTGCGATGCTGTGTGTGTCAGTGTACAAAGCAAGTCTATTCAATTTGAGTTCAATTCCCTGTACACCATGCAGGAAGGGAGAAATTAGGCATTTAAACCACGTTTGCACAGTTTCGCGTCCATATCAACTCATTTCACACGCAGCAACCAAGGTCTTCTACTTTTATTCTACTACTAATATAAGTTGAGAATTTGTGTTAGAAAAATTCCTCAGGGATTAAAAAGAGGAAGCGTCAAAATAAATTTTAAAAAATTTTAATAATAAAACAGTGATTTATCCTTAGAAGCTCAACCATTTTCACATCGATATAGAAGAGCAACTGCATAGACTACCCAACGCTGAAAATGTGCAGCCGTTGGAATCGCTCGATTTAACAGCAAATGGCGCTGCACAGCCCTCTGTGGCATGTGACTGGGGATTCGATTTTACGAAATGGACAAAAATGTTCCCTTAGCATCCCTTGTACCACATCCATTTTAATTTTTTTTTTCCAGGAACGCTTTCTTAAAACATTATTTTGAGCAAACAAAAACCATACGGAAAGACATAGTTTAAATGAGAATTTAATGGTCGAAACTTACAGAAAAATCGCATAAGGCCGTGTCTTTTTTTTTTTTTTTTTACTGTATAGTTTCATAGTTTTATCAAACCATTTTTTGAGCATCCCATTAAGTATTATTTAAAATGCTAAGCATGCACCGCCCATTTTGTGTCCTACTTCAGTAGAGCAAGTTTATTTTCGAAATATCACTAGGCATATTTTGGAGTTGGGGAAGCATTACAATTACCAACGGATGATTTCAACTATGGTCTGCCTAAGAGAAAAGTTTCCTATTTTTTAGGATGTGTGAGTAGGAATGTGTGTATGTCTGAAAGGGGAGGGGGGGGGGGGAGTTAAACACCATAAAACAGTGGTGTAACAAAACTTCCTCTCTCCCAGCAATTAAAGCCATTTTCTTCCCTCTAGTATGCGTCCTGGATATTTTTCCGAGAGGAGAGGGAAAATGAGAATATGAAATATTAAAATGAAATAAGCAAAACTTCCACAATGAAACATTTGAATTATTATACTAACTATTGCGAAAGTTTCGGAGGAAATATCCAGAACCCGATATCCACACACACACTTATTGCCTCCGTCCCTGACTGTCTTGCACAGATAGATAGATAAAATTGTCTATGCTTTCAAAGCGAATATGAACAGAAAGCTAAATATAACCCATAGGACGGTACCAGGGGCGTAGCCAGGGGGGGGGTTAGGGGGGTCATAACCCCCTCCCCATGAGAAATTTTTGCCATACAAAATGTATATTCTTCACTACATTATCACACACACGTATACATATATATGAGTTGTAGTAGTCGTAACCCCCCCCCCCCATGAAAAATTTCTGGCTACGCCCCTGGACGGTACCATTGACGAGCTGAATGGGCAGTACCTGATGCAAATTGTATATTCAAATATTTTCGAATTTGTTTGTGGTTAAAGAAAAGCTACACGAAAGCTGTGTGCCTAAGGGGTAATGCCGTGATCGGAGAATTAATCTTGGTTCTAATGCGTATTCTATTCACGCCATATCTGGAAAAAGCAGCCCGAAACTCTAGATCAAGGATGGGCAAACTTTTTCGGTCGCGGGCCAAAAATCGAAAAAAAAAAAAAAAAATTGCGGGCCAAAATAATTTTTTCTAAAATTTTAAAAACAATATACAAGTATTAAAATTTAAAGAGATGAATGAAATTGTGATTTCATTTTCAAAAGTTCCTTATATTGAGGTTCGAAGTGAGATGTACTGATTCTAAGGAACGAGGCTAAATGCTCATCTCTCAGTCTACTTCCGAAAGAATTATTTCTAACGTTCATAGTTGAAAACACTTGTTCACATATATAAGATGAAGCAAACATAGCACTGATTTTTTAGGCGGTAAACTTACTTTCGATAATGATTTGTAAAACTAGCTTTTGGCATATTTAGAAACAACTGCTTGAGATGACGGTTAGATTGCAACTCAATTAATTCAAGCTGCAAATCTGACCTCACTGCTTCCCAATTTACGTTGAAAGGCATGGTAAAAATATCCAATTCTGTTTGAATGGCACTGAAAACTTGAAATCTGCGTTCGAACTCAAAATGCCGTTTTTTCAAGCCATCTTCACAATTCTTAATATGGATATATAATATATATATTTTTTCTTTTAATTTCCGTCGGACCGGCAAATTAAAATTCTATCCGCGGGCCGGATAAAACCTTCCGGCGGGCCGGATTTGGCTCGCGGGCCGTAGTTTGCCCATCCCTGCTCTAGATCGTTTGATCGACATCCACGCGAGATACCAGAACCCTGAACCGGCACACTTCAGTGTCTTATCCACTCGGTCATAAGAGAGAACAGACTGTCAAAAATATTTTTAAAGTAAAAAACAATATATCTAACGTCGCATTTATAAAGAATATTTATAACTTTTTTTTTTTTTTTTTTTTTTTTTTTTGGACGTCAATCTATTTTTCAAGCTTTTTATAACTTGGTCCGTGTATGTCGTTACTGTTTAAAATTTATATCCGAATTTTAACTTTCTTCCTAATGTGCGATCGACCTGCACACTTTAGCCATCTTCCAATGTCCAGAGTCATCCATTTGGCCATTGGCTGGCCAAATATATTTTCGACTAATAAATATTTGAAATATTAAGATAATACCGTTCAGTTGCTTTGCATTCCGTGATCAAAGGATAAAAAATGGTGTTTCACAAACAATGTATTTTACTATTTATACACATGATATTATTATGATCGTAAGCTTTAGATTTCTCTAAAGCTTACTTCGAGCTAATAAAAAAATACTCAAAAGAAACGTGTTAATAAGATGGAATACTTAAAACAACACACATAAAAGATACTTATCAATATCGCCCGAAACGTGCGTCCTGATTGATAAGCACTTTTTATGCATGTCATTTTACAAAGTATTTCATCTCACTGCGAGCTTTCTTCTTTCTCGATTTTTAAAGTTCTTCCTTGTTGCTTGACACGACACAAAAAAATTGTGATTGCTACACTTTTCAAAATGTGTGTGAGAAGATTTCCTCGTGAGTGTGCAATTGTAATGATCGCGTCTTTTTATCTCTAATCTGAAATAAACTATTCACTGACAGAGATGCAGCTTAGTTAACCCTTCAACGCGCAGTGTTCCCGCTCGGGGAACACCAAACTCTGACGTTTTGACTGTTGCCAGTCGCGAAGAATAGGCTTCATTTCTATAAAAATAGTTGCGGGTGGCATAGCTCCACGAGAATCCTTTACTTTTTAGCACGTCATTTCCCGTAAAAAATTTCATTTCCCTTTTTCATTTCCCTTTTTTGACCACAGCTGGCTGTGCGCGCGCACAGCCAGCTGTGGTCAAAAAAGGGTCTCTAGATCTGTGGCCAGCGATGTACGTTTCGATCGTCCGCCATCTTACTGGTAGTTAAGTCGAACGATGGCAACGGCTGCCCTTTTGTCAGCACTGGGAAAGGGTTGCACCTCAAAAGGCTTAAACGTCTGAATTCGACTTCGGTTGTACAGATGTTACAAGCTTCTATTGCACAACAGCTGTGCGACTATCGCACTCTTTTAGTAGAAGGAGGAGACACATGGCCAGTTTCTGCCTGTAAACTTATCTGTTGCACTTCATGTTATATAACGAAGAGGAAGTCAATTTTTTTTTTAAGGGTAACCAAGCCATACACGTACAGGAAAAGCTTCCGGGA
The DNA here is from genome assembly GCA_038373885.1 of Cheiracanthium punctorium. NCBI lineage: Eukaryota > Metazoa > Arthropoda > Arachnida > Araneae > Cheiracanthiidae > Cheiracanthium > Cheiracanthium punctorium. The sequence goes on along the minus strand of JAWZYV010002907.1, from coordinate 459,436 downwards.
TATCCTAGACCGAATTTTCGTCCACTCAAGAAATCAACTGGGACTTCAGGATTTTAATTAGCATCATCTTTAGACAGGGCAGCAGCGAGAAAAAAATTCGGAGAGGGTCCAAAAGGTGAAAAACTGGAAAGGGTAGAATTTATCAAAAGAAGGCTTTGATTATTGGTACAGTGGAGCATCGTGTATACGACCAACGATGACGTTTACATTTATGGGACGTTTTAGAGCAGTCCCATTCGTTTTAATGCAGAAATAGTATATCGTTTTTACGAACGACACACAAAATCGGTTACACGTCGGTTTTTCGATTTTGTTCATGTTTATTTTTCTTGTGCATTTTAAGAACGGGCCGAATTTGTCAGCTATGAATGACGCAAAACATTCCATTTGAATGAAGCACATGATAAAATGTGGGGTTGTATGATATTAGTCGGAAAAACTAATTTAAGTGTAAAAGATTATACAGGGATGGTTCATTCTTTTTTGCGGGATGGCCAGTTCCCCTACCGGTTTTATTAATGCAGGCATAGTGAGGCAATTTCTATGCTTATCAGATCGTACTTCTTTTATTTTTCCACTATTCGCTTTCAGTTCTGTTTCGGCCACAGCTCTTTCCAGACATGTCTCGAAAACGCAAGTCTTATCACGTTAAAAGAAAAAATCGAAATTCTGAAATAATTCGATAAAAGTTCACCGGAAAGGTCAAAGGCTTGCTTCGCTAAAAGAATGGGTATTCCAGTTTCTACCTTTAAGACTATTACCAGGGCTGCCGACAGCGTTTTCAGGCCCCAGTGCAGGCTTTTACGACGACGACCCTCCCCCCCCCCCCCCCACCCACCCACCCCAAAAAAACTTCCTTTTTTATAAAATTCAGAAAAGGCTTTTTTAAACCTTTTAGGATTAGTACACTTTACATTTTTTTTCCAAACAGTATTTATAACGGTGAACTACAGTTAGAATATAATCCCAGTGGCGTAACGGTTAGCGCATTGTGCCACAGGTCCAGGGTTCAATTTCCGGGCTGGGCGAGGTTGACTCAGCCTTTCATCGCTTGAGTGTGTCGGTAAAATGAGTACCAAGCTTACTTGAGAGTTAAAGACTGGGAGCTTCGCGTCAGGCTAAAAAGGGCTGTCAGGCTGTCCGAGAAATATGCTTCCGCACCCCAGAATCCGTAGTCGCGAAGGCGTGTGGTTGGGCAACGCAGGCCTTGGCCGCGCAAGTGGGCTGTTGCGACAATGTTTAACTTTTTTTAGTTGGAATATGCCTGATGAAGATTGTTAAACATTTTTGGTATGCAGTTTTAATATAGATTTCGATTCCAAAGAAGTGCTTTATGGAACAAGGAAGAAATATTACGGCACGCTCATGGATTATGATGCACATTCAAAACAGTATTTATAAAGGTCAAGTATAGTTAGAATGTGCTTGGCGAAGACTGTAAAATAGTTTCAGAAGGCGATTTTGATATAGATTTCGATTCCAAAGAAGTGCTTTATGAAACAAGGAAGAAAAATACGGAACGCTCACGAATAAATGATACACTTTTCAACTTAAGGAAGAAAAGTAGAGACGGTGTATGGATTACGATACGCTTTTAACATATAGCACTTTAGCGGGTATTTAAAATATGAAAATGGTTTTATTTTACTATTTTATTCCATATTTGTCTCCATAGAAATATGCTGTGGTTTATTAACCACATTATAAACTCCTTTCTTTTGGCGCTTTATCTTTTATTTCTATAATTTTTTAGTTTTCTCTCTGATATTGGATCTTCAACCCCGAGGATAGCGTGAGAAAAAGTAAATAAAGCAGGGAGCGCGAGATCGCCATTTGGCTGATTAAATTTTTTGTCTCTCGCAGAATTTCGACATTTTTTACGATTTTTACTTCATACTGTTGGCGTTTATCTTCCTGAATCCGTATTTCCTCTTGGAATGCTGTATGTCGCTCTTTCAAGGGTTAGATCAAAGAATGCCGTGGCAATCAAGATCACTCACGATGATTCACTTGGGCGTTCCGTGGTCGATGGTCGGATCCAAAATATCGTCAAAAATACTCAATTAGAATTTGTAACTGTAATCGTGCTCATTCGTCATTTAATATGTACTCTTCCTTTTTTTACTCAACAAAGATAGTTAAAAACAAATTATAAATATTTCAATCACTTCACCGCCATCGTACAGGTGCTAAAGTAAGAACTGGCGAGAACTTCGCAAATGAAACAGTAACAGTCCAACAGTGTTGGAAATTGTCTTCTATACTTAAACAAGGTTCAAACACTTTATACTTCAGTGTTAGAACTGTTGTCACATCCCTCAGATTAAAGGGTTAATAAGAAAAACCATCGGGTACTATTTTAAACTGATGACCCTGTATATCCCGAAAGATTACATTCAAGTTAATTCTCCTAAACAGCAGTTTCGTATTTTGCCAGAAACTAACGGTGTAATTTTGTTAGTGAAACGAAAACCCAATCATTCGAAAAAACCGAGGAGCGTTGAGTAATGGCGCTTCTCACTTTGTCATTCAAATTCATTTAGGCACATTAATATATTAGTTTCAGTCCTGTTTCGTAATTTCATATGGAAGCGACATCATTTCATACTCAGTAGAATAGAAAGGCTTTGGAAAGAAGAAAACACTGTATATTGTTTTAAAAATAATAAAGTCACGTGGTAGACTGTCGTTTGTCACAAATCTACTGTAAAAGAAAAGAAACAAGATCTGTAAAACTTTTGGTAGGTTAGCCCTTTAACGCGCTGTGAGGACACAACGATGACATTTTGATTGTTTTGATTCAGGAAGAAACAAGGGCGGATTAAAGGGGGGGGGCGACCGCCCCTCCCCCCGAGAAAAAAGAAATTAATGTAAAAGATCCTATTTTACTTCCATAAAATGGATGCACATGTCAATCTTCTAACTAACCGCCCCCCATCTACGAACAAACCGCCCCCCCCCCGACAAACTTGCATTAATCCGACACTGGGAAGAATACATTTCATTTCAATTAAATACTTAAGGAGGAACATCTACGTAAACTACCCAATGTCGAAAAAGTGCAGCCGGCAACGGCTGCACTTTTTCGACATTGGGAAATAGTTGCGCGTCAAAGAGTTAACCATCGTTTCTACTTCATACCATTTACAGTCCCTTTTTTCAACACTTCCCAACAAAACTGAAAAGTAACACCGAACAGAAAACTGATGTTTAAAGGCAAAATTAGTTAAAAACTTTGTAAAACAACACAAATAATAATATTAATAAAATCATACCGCACAACGATCGTCTTAGGCGATGTTGAAAGGTACACCCTTGAACAGGTGCAGTGTAAGCTCCACTATCCCACACAGGCAGATAAGTCAGAAAGGGGACCGGTGGCTTGAAGGTTAATGGCGTGTCCTCCTCCAAGCAAATCATCCATGCGTACGGTCGTCGGTTCGATTCCCTCTCATACCATGGTTGTTTAAATTTCTTTTCTCTGTAGTTGTGAAACCTTTCATTGTGTTGTCCATTTTACTCAACGATTATTTATATGCGGACCCTTTAAACCAACCACACATGTTGTTGTTTTGTAGTGAAACCTCTGAATAACGGCTATCCGTGGGACTATCTCCAAAAGTGACCGTCCCTCGGAGTTGGTTGTTGTTTGGGCTTTTAATATTTAAAAAAAATCCAAATAAACGATGTTAATAATAAGGACACAAGCGTGTAATTTTATCTTCACTAAATCTCAGTTATTTTAATTGACACTTAAAAATTGGTTATTTCGCAGTTGCTTTTATTTTCAGGTAAATATTTTTTTCCCCAAAGAAACATTTTTTTTTTTCGTTCAACTCATCATCTTTTTGATTGAAGCAAAATTTTATATAGCCCGAAAGCTTTTAAAAACATCGGAATATGTTTCGATATTAGCAGGGCTGCTACAAGCGGGGCACTACTGCCTTGTGGATGTGCCTTGTGATTGGGTTGCTTTGTGATGTTGACAGTCAGATAATTAGAAGGAAAAAAGAGTGTCGGAACGATACACGCGGAGAGTAGTGAAATGGCCCCCCTTGCCTTCTCCTCCGCTATCAGGTTAGGCTTGCCCCGAGTATAGATGTTAGTACTTTGTTTATTTTGTGGTGCGGAAAAATAAACTTTACATTTCTCACACTTCAGAATTGAAAAATAAATAAATAAATAAAATAAATTCAACAGTACATTTGGGTGGCTGTTACGATTTTTCCGTGATTCTGACGGGTGGTCGATCTTCGGGATTCGCTGTTCAAAAGTTAGAACTAATTATTAATTATGTGGAGCGCTACCACTGATATATATGAATCATGCGGCACCACTGATATATGACCGGTCTTTGGAGGGTTTCACTGTTCGGAGGTGACCGTTAAAGGAAGTTTCACTGTATGTGGAGCATGTATTTTCGGATTTGTGTGCTTGATTTCAAGGATACGCTTAGAGATCCTCGTAGAATGAAGTGGACATCATAGAGACATGTGGGAATGGAACCCATGACCGTACGCTTAGGCGATTAGCGTGGAATAGGGCAAGATCTGAACGTCCAAGTCGCTGGATCCCCTCTCCCCCTCCCAAGTACACAAGCCCGAAAATGTATGTTATAAATGCAACAACAACAGCAAGGTAAGAACTCACAGTGAAAAGTTGTCCAGAAATTGCAAGCTCATCAGAGTGTGAGTGACTTCTGAATATTGGAGCCCCTCGTCGTGAAAATTGCTAGAGATCGCCGAAAGGACTTTCGGAAATATGGACTTAGTGAGCACGTATATAGCATATACACGGTGTTCTTTAGTTATGGGTTGAGAATCGATTATTTATTTTACTTAAATTGGACTTAAGAACTGTAAGCAGGATTTTTTCAAAGCGGATGAGACAGGAGTTATTCTCGTGGAACCTAGCCTCGAGGCATTCGAGACACATGCAAGACGGAATCATGGGCACAAAAAGGGAATCTTTGCAGTCACATGTTTCTAACGATAGAAATAAATAGGTTCAAAATAGTATCAAAGGAGGGGGGCTCTTTTGTCAATACTTTTAATTAGGAACAATTTTAGTTTAGAAAGGAAAAAACTTTATATTTCAACCTTGCATACTTTACTTACTGAATTTGATGAGGAGTGAAAGACAAAGCAAATTTAAGCTTTTGCAAAACCTCAAGATACAAAAGTGATAAACAAAGAAACCCACCCCAACTCTACTATAATAAAAACTTTCCATCTCTTAAAACATGTGATTGGAACAAGCAATGGAAATGTTTGTTGCATCCGTCTGCCGACATTTAATTCTTCTCGAATTCAGATTTTGCAAACGGGATTCCAAGAACGGGATGCCGTAAGCTAGCTCTCCCTCGGTGCCAACGTCCCACATTCGTCTCTCTACAACCCTTTCACACTTTAGCGCGACATCCCGGGTCAACGGCTTTTGGCTTCCATTTTGTTTCTCGAGGAGAGGTTGTTATTCATGGTGGGCGCACCCAAGATTTCATTTTAAAGGCGGTTGGTTACAAATGCTGTTAAACTCGTTTATAGTGGCCTCGTTCATAATGACAACTCCTCGCTTATAATTCCAATGAGTCTTTGAATGCCAAAAGCCATGCTGGTTCGTAACAGGAGCATTCAAAGACCCAAGACGGGAAGCAACGATGGTTACAGAAGGGAAAATCACTGCCGTCGCGTCCTTGCACCGTTGGGAGGGAACAGGTTACAGTCAATAAGACACTAAAATTTTTATTTTTAATCACTGTCAGAGCCTAAAATTACGACAGTTTTTTCATTTGTATAATGAACTCCCACAGCATAAACCATTGCAGATTGTCTTTCTAAAGAAATTTTGAGAAAGACCGCACAAACGAAGTAATCGGTGTCGTTGTTACTGAGAAAAAGAGTGAAGTTTTGTTATCTGCTATGGGCGCTACTTTTACTTAGATACGCCACTGCAACGAAGGCTCGAGTGCGTTAAGCCCGCCTTAGAAAAATTTTAGCCCACCATAGAAAAATTAAATTTTCTATTTACAGAAAATGAGATGGAACCCAGAGAGAGAGGAGAGTAAAGCCCACGCTAAAAATTATTCAAAAAGCCTACACTGTTACATCCATTTCTGAAAAAAAAAATCGTTCACTGACCTGCAGTTTTCAGCGTAAAATACACTCACATATATTCTGGTTATTTAATCACTCAGCAATCACACTGTGTCTCATAAACTAGTTTTTCAACTTTAAAATATGGAAATTCTTTTCAGACTTGATTTCCTTCTTATTATCATTTGTTTACGGAGAGTATTATTTTGTAAGCTCAATAATACACAGGGTTACTACATAAGATTCTTTCGGGTTTTTTTTTTTTTTCAAAGCGCTAATTCCAAGGATTTAAACTCTTGGATCAGGAGGGCGCTTTTGTCAATACTTTTAATTAGGAAAAATTTTAGTTTAGATACGAAAAAAAAATTTCTATAATGCCTTGCAGTTACCTTTCAAAGCAAATTTTTGTACGATAAATTTTATATAAGGGTGGTCGTTCATTGGAAACGGAAAAAAAAAAAAAAAAAAAAAAAAAAAAAAAAAAAAAAAAACCTTTGCAGGTGGCCTTGTATACAAAAACTTCCAATTACAAAACTGAAGTGCGAACTTTAAGAAGTCATTCAAGGATAAAACTACACACAATATATAGCGGTAATATTCAATGAATTACTCAGGTTTTAAATTTTAGCAATTATTTCCAGTGACTAAAGTATCTATTCTTAATTTACGAAAATATAAAGTACAAAATGAAAGATATCTTTCCACAATCATGGACTGAACGAAAAATTGAGTAAAAATCAGTACCAAACTATGTATTTTTATTTGATATTAATAATGTAATTTGTTTGGATTAAAAAATATTGCCGAAGTTAGAAGGAAATTTTGTTTTAATTTTAATTTTTCATACTTTTACAGACAAAATCGTAATTTTAAGTAAGTTTTACTGGCATTACAACTTCCTATTTCACATAGTTTTTAAAATGTATGTTTGCTTAAGGCAGGCATGAAAGTAAGAAATTACATAAATAGATGAATAACCGCTAAAATAAAAACAAGTAGATAGCCAGATAATAAAAAAATAGACATACTGAAAAAAAGAAATGTTTATTTTCAATGTGTGCTCAAACCCTTAATCTAAGATTTTTTAGTAGAAATTTTAAACGACAAAACAGGAAAAAAAAAACCCATTTTTTAATTTTCAGTATCATAAAATATTATGCTTAAAATGAATTTTTTTGTAAAATGACTTTTCAAAGGTCGGACTTTAGTTTTGTGGGTGGAAATTTTTGTACGCACATTCACCCTAAAAAGTTTCTTTCCTTTTTTTTTTTTTTTTTTTTTTTTTAAATTTACGTTATATATACATCCCTTATAAAATTTTTGTCCTGAAAAGTTATTGCATGTTATTAAAAAAAATTCTGGTTAGAAGTATAGTACTATAGCCAAAAGCTTAAAAAAAAAAGCTTCATTTGTTTTCAAGATGAAGGTTCCTTTTAAAGCTTTCAAAAGCTTTACTTAAAAGCAAATTTTCGAAAGCTTTACTGATCAGTTTGAAACATCCGGTATTGTCAAAAGTATAATATATATAATATGAGTGATTATTTTCATATGTCACTCTTATTTCTACGGTAATACAATTGAATATACAGCTTTTTGAAAACAAATTAATCTTCTCCAGCAGTGTCAACCTTTCTTTAATTCTCGAACAGTTTCGAAAATTAAAAAGAAATTGGCGAACCCATTGTGTGGTCGTATCTATATAAATTTTGTTTTGATTGAAATAGATTGATGTCTTTCTTTAAAATGGCACTTTATGAACAATTTCACGGCATAATCTTAATGTTATTCAATTTCTCTTGTACGACTCTGTAAAAGAACTAACCATTCTATGTACAACCTTTTCAGAGGGGCACACATTATAAGAATACAGTAATAACATGTAGAAATTTTTAATCGACGATGCATATTTAGGCAGTAATTAGCACACACAGGTAAACTGTATTATAAAACACTTTTCAACTTTGTTCAAAAGAGTTAAAAAGATGATTAACTAATTAAGTAAACAAACCTAAAAAAGAATCTGCCAGGAAAATCGTGCCCCCCCCCACCATGTCCTTCCCCTTCTATTTTACCCCTGACATTTAATTTAACGTACCGTTCAAAATAATTAGATCGGTTCGAAATCCAAATTCAATTATCAAATGTGCTGCGTCCATTCGAACACGTGTTTATTGTTCTGAAAGCGTCAAGAAAAAACAAAATGCGTTTACATAGTTTTCTTTCAGTTTCCTATCATGGCAGGCTCGGTTGCCATGACATATTTTTCAAGAGAGACAGAGAGCGATAGGCTTCGTTCGATTGTTTGCTATTATATGTGCTACAAGTCAATAACGTTGGCTGAGAAAATTCGCAGGTGTAGAACGAAGACGCAAAGTCATTCTTTATCTCCACCCCCCTTTCGAACCTCTACCGTTATTGCATGTTTTGAGATTACGTGACTTTGCTATTAAGAAAAAGAGTCTGAATTGCAGTGGGAATTTTGTAGTTAATAGACTAAAGAATAGACTAAATCATTACACAACGTATACTACATAAAAAAGAATGCAACTTCCCGAACACGAAAAAAGAAAACATGGATTTAAAAAAAATCTGATGCGAACACCACATGACTTCCTTGTACATCTATTAAATTATGCATATGTTATACACTGCAAATGTTTTCGATGCACCTAATTTAAACTTATTTCACTTGAAATTGAGATACAGCACTTGAGTAATATCAAAGTTTAGCGATTTCACGCAAAATATAAGAGATATCTTTAAGCTGGGTTAAATTTTAGAAACTTATTTTTGGCTCCAAATTGGATGATATTTCTCCAAAAATTGCCGTTTGGTGATAGTTTGAGAGATTTTAGGCATATCCCAAATAGTGATTGACGACAGACTTTTAATTTAATGAATTTATCCATAGAACTGTCAAAACTCAGGTTTGGCCTTGTGAAGTACTCTAGTTGCACTGTGTACTATTAATTAATACCTACCGTCTTTACTTACTACTTTCCTTAATTTGTCACCCATTTTATTAATTTAAATTCTTAATTACACTAATTTGTATAATTTGTTATGTAAATTAATTATCGGCACACTTATTATATAAACATTTAGAATTTCTTATTACAAACTCCGCTAAAGAAGTCACTCCGCATAGTAAGTCATTTTCAAGTGTTCCCGAGAGTGATGAATTAACGAGGTTTGACTGTACTATAATTAAAAAAATAGTGACAAAACTCTTTTTCATTGATATTGGTCCTTTACTTTACTTGTCAATAAGCTATTTTTAAATAATCGTTTTATCAAAATATGATAAAAATAAACTGGATGAGTATCAAACAGAGAACCAACAAATCGACAAGTTAAGCTCAGTACAATGTATAGTTGAACTTTAGAACAGGCGAAACAGTTTGAATGTTAAATCTTTAATCGGTAGAACGATCATAATTTACGGTAGTCGTTTGTGGGTTATCATTATCAATTACAAGGATTAGAATTTATCCGGTGCGTATGATATGCTGCTTCGTACTGTCCATTAAATTTTTTCCAAAACCTAAATCTTTTTCTGTTTAGATCATAGATGATTTTAAATTTTAGCTTTGTTTATTTTTTTGATTTAACATGGTTTCAAATAAAAGCATTTTATTGCTTTTATTTGAATTGCCTGTTCTCAGAAAATTAAGAGAATTGGCAATTTTATTTAATATTCCTACCAATATATTCTTATTCGGTGAATCGGTAAATCTTGTTTCATTTTTTTTCTTCTTCTTTTTTAGTGCTAACTTGGCAAAATCATTAAAATGTTATAAAGATTTTTAGTATCATGCAAGTTATCATGATTTTTTGTTCTGCTTCTTGGTTTCCCAACAAAATACTTGTTATTTTTTCTTTATTTTTTTCCTTATTAAATTACAGTTGTACATATAGGTAGTATATTTGGCTGAAAACTCTAGATGTATATATCGACAGTGTCAGTTTATTTTCTGTTTCATTTATCAGACAATTACATTTGACAATTCATAGTAATCAAAAAAGTTTTACGCAAAACCGATTCATATATTTAATTTTGAGGTTCTATCATTCATAAGGGGGAGGCTATTATATGCTAAATTTTGTGGGATCATCCGGCAATTATCAGAAAAAATATTTTTATTCTTCGTCTTAAAAGAAAGCACATGCGGATTATATGCTGTGGTGGACTATACGCCGGAAATTACGGTAAGAATGTCTCTTCCCCCTCTCAAAATAAATACACAAATAAATAAATGATAATTACATACTTGATACACAAGTCTGCCTTGTTTTCTTTTTGAGAATGATTATGGATATCTACTATAATGCGCACAACTAGCCACAAAAATTCATATCTGGTGATTAATTGGCCGCAAATCAAAAAAGAATGAATGTGTGTTTAAGTCCAAAAATTCAGTTTTTATGACGTGCACATAACTAGTCAGTCAGGAGTTGACGCAGATGGTTTCTTTGCACTAACTGTATTGTGATGGGGAAACTCGTTTTACAGGTATTATTGGCGAAACGTGCAGCTAGAACTTCTTCAAGTCCAGAAACTGGTACTTGGACGATTAGAAATGGATCATAGGAATGGGATCATAGGAATGGATCATAGGAATCTTGGATCATAGAAATCCTTTAATATGAATTTAGAAAAAAAAAATCGTAATTATCCGGTAAGTTGTGAACAAGGACTTACCTTTCTTGAATAAAAAAGAAGACATTGATGAAAAATAAGGCGCATTTGTTGAGGAATTATACACAACATAAATGTTTTTTTTTTTGTTTTTTTTAACTTTCCTAATAAAATATGTTGTTTAAATTTCGGTTTGTATTGTACAAATAGATCATTTTGAGGCCAAATTTCGTCCGTGTTATAAAAATTCCGGAATTTGGATGTGAGAAGCTTTACTGTACAGCGCGAAAAAATCCTAACTAAAGAAAGGTATTGGTTAATGTTTTCGTTATTATCTGTTATTTTGTCTTGTTGTTTACAATATAAAGTTTTATTTATCGCATGGAGTAATACTAATTTATGAAGGTATCCGAACCCATTGATTGGTAAGATTAGGAAAATGTTGCCGGTTTTTCTTAAAAGAGATAGTACTAGAAAAAAATACTCTAACGAATATTTATAGAGAGGTAGGAACATAGGGAATATGGCACAGGAAAAAATCTTTATAAAGCAATATGTGGTAATATGTTTTTAATAGACACTGTTTTTTAGTTAATGTTCAGGGTGATTGTAATTAAATTTCTCCTGTAAACAGTATTTCTACAGCTATTACAGGTGAGCAGATAGATACAGAACCTTCCGAATTTGATGTATGGACTCTAGACGAGATACGTTCAAGGAAGTATTTTTTTTTTTAATTTAGCTAAAAAATGTCCACCAGGTGGCGCTTTGGATGGTGAAAACAGCTTCTAAAGTGACCCAAATGAGGCAATAAATGCTCGAAAACTATTAAATAAGTATTGAAATAGTTTGCGCATTTCGAATTAGCCTCTTCCATTGCTGTTTTTTCATGAAAAACGCCACCTAGTGGTCATAAACTGAACTAAATTTTTTTTTCGAAATTCATTGAGTGCGTCTCATGTGCAATCTTATATACTTTTTTGGTTATAATCCGTTCAGCCGTTTTTTCGTAGAACCCGGTGTTTATAGAGGAAGTTTAATTTTTTTCAACATCGTTATTAAGTTCCAGAGTTACTTCAAAGCATGTTTTCGCGTGACGTACTCAAGAATCGAACTACCAGAAAACACGTGATAAGTGATAAGTACTACATAATAATAATAATAATAATAATAAACCAGTAAAAATTCAAGGATGTCAGTCAGCTTGTTTAAATTTATAAATTCGAATTAATTTAGAAGATATTAATAAAGCATTGAAAAAAAAAGCTTCATGGTGGCCATGCTTTTCGGCTACATAAAATGATTCAGGTTCTTTAATTTAATCGATAGACAGAAATATCATTCGTAAAAAAAAACTGAATGTTCTTGAATCATCATTTTTAATCAAAGTATTATCTGCATGTGAAAACAGAGAGGGAGGTTATTGTTTTAGGTAAAAGAGTAAGGATTAACTACACCAAAATAGAATTAAGAGTTTATTAGATTTTTAAAGTTTTGAGAAAAAATAAAGTGGCTGGTTTGCCAAGTTTAGTGACTTTGAGTACGTAAATTGTAAAAGTTATTGAATTAAAAAAACAAACAAACCAGAAGCAAGGAATGATAATCCCACGTTAATAAATCCCGTTATAGTTTTCTCTATTATTATTTTTTTTTTTAATTTTTTATTTACAATTTTTTAATTTCTCTTACGATTCCAATGCAATTTTTCGGGACTCATAGATTACAATACACTTGTTCACTGGCAGATCCAAGAGCGTGAGCGATGGAGCAACCGCATTCCCTTGAACGTACTTAAACCCATGTTTAACCTGCTTGCTCACATCATTAGAAAGACGCAACAGAGAAGACTCTCCTTATTTGACCGTTGTTTCTCCCCAAAATGGGTCTTTGAATGCTCCACTGGGGCCCAGCGTTTCGTTCAAAGAACCACTCTGTAGAATCGGGCAAAGAAGGAGAATCCTCCACACTGCATCTTTTTTTAATGATAAGCGCAAACAGGTTAAACATGGCTTCAACTTTAAAAATCAACAGGTAAAAAAAAAAAAAAAAAAATGACGCATCTCTGATAATATGCTTCATTCAGCTTATCGCCCCACCCGTTAAACTTTCTTTGGATCTGCCGTTGCACTGGCTATGGGTTTTTGAGTTCTTTTTAATCCTTTAACTCACGGTGTCCTCGCTGGGAGGACACAACTCTGACATTTTGACTGTTTTGATTCACAAATAATACATTTCATTTCAATTAAATACTTAAGGTGGACATCTAGGTAGACTGCCCAATGTCAGAAAAGTGCAGCCATTGCCATCGCATGATTTAACTACCAGCAAGATGGCAGTCGATCGCCATCTTGCTGCCAGCTGATCGCCATCAGCTGGATGTGAGGCCTCTATATCAAAAATGTTCTTTAGCTCTGTGGCACGCACTGGGCGATTCGATCGGCCGCCATCTTGTTGGTAGTTAAATCGTGCGATGGCAACGGCTGCACTTTTTCGACACTGGGAAATGTTTTCGCTTCAAAGGGTTAGAGAATCGAAATGGCGGAAGAGTGTGCCAATTGCAGTCAGAGATCTTTTTTTCCCAGACGGCTGTGGTCTGCTTGGCACTGCATCAAAGTCGGAGGAAGATCGCGCCTCCAAACAATTGTGTGCCGTTAGCTATTAAGAAAGGCTGTACGCGGATTCTAGCATCTTCTTATGCATTTGCATGTCGTGGTGCGCTGTGCTCGGGTAAATATCAATTAGAGTTACATGAGATGTCTTCTCATCGGCAGCATAACGGATTAGGTCCGGATTTCAACGGAAGTGTGAGTATGTACATTATTCCAACCAAACATAACCGATGGATTTTTAACATTTCATGTTACTCGTACCCTGTACTGCACTCTAACTTACGCATGCATGCATAAATTGCTATGAAATTTGTATATGTTTTCCATGTGTACTTTGTGTGTACCTAATTGAAAATATTAAATGAAGCACGAATATTTCTTTTGGAGGGACACACAAAATAATTTTATAATACTTTAGGATCTATGGTCGGTCAGTTATTTCTTAAAGCCAATTTATCGCATATTTAGTGCATAAGTGCCTATGATTGTTTATGGGGGAGCCAGGAATCCTGCCAAACTGAAAAACTATATTTTAATGTTGAACCACTTCTACGTTATACCAGTACATAAATCATTGCGGTAATAAATATTTTTATGGGTGCTACGGGGGTGATGGCCCTCCCTGTCCATAGATATGAGCGCCCATGATTTAACGTTTACTTCTTTCAATCGCAGTAAAATCAGAATGGAATTTTGAGGATTATGATAGCATGTTATTCTGCGGTGAAAGTTGGGGCTTTGTAGCAGTTCTGGTTCTTTCACTTCGGGTAAGCGAAATTACTTTCTAGATCAGACTCTATAAGTACAAGAATTAGTTTCTTATTTGCTATTACCTGCTGCTTTCTTCGGTGCAAAGAAATGCGCGACGGGGGAGATTCCCTTTCTTTTTCCATCTTTGTTTCTCGAAACGATTATCCAGTAATCTGGTATATCAGTTTATTCAATTTTCACTTGTGGTCCGATAAAAAATGGTCGTGTGAATAAGAAGTTGAACATTGGTAGAGGACTGAAGTGTAAAGGTCCAGGACTCTGGCTTTTGCGCGCGGTCGCGGCCCCCGATCTAACTGTCAGGAGCTCTGATTTTTTTTTTTTTTTTATGTAACGTGAATACGTGTATACGTGTTAGAATCGAAATCGTTAGAATCTTGTGTAGCTTTGCTTTAGCCAATAACTAATTTTGATACGAGTCTTTGAATGTGCTACTGTGGCTTAGCATTACATTGCTTTGCGTTCACAAAACAATTTTTTTTTTCCATTGTACACTCCAGTGCAGGTCGAATACTCTGTATTGGCTTTTTGGAAACATCAAGTTAGTGTTGTTGAAAATACTCATTCCGAAAGAAGATTTATCAATATGTTTTTATTTTGGAAGTGCTTTTTTTTCAACATTAAAAAAAAAAAAAAGTAAAATAAGAAAAATAGAGTTAGACTCAAATACTTTTTCGTAACTATACATTATACTCGATACTATGCCCTTAACTTTTTAAAAATAGTTTTTCACTTTGATAACTTTCAATTGTTGGATCTTTATGCATAAAAGGCAATGTTCAAATGTATGTATTTTCTCTAGACTAGAAAACTATGCTGAATAAATGACCCCACTTTATGCATTCATGAACTTCAAATAGTTGTCGTTGTCCATACTCATTACGTGACGTTATTTTAGATGTAGTGATAAAGAACTTAATCCTATACAATAAAATCTTATTCTGTAGAAATAAGGCGTTCTGATCTTCAAATAGTTGTCGTTGTCCATACTCATTACGTGACGTTATTTTAGATGTAGTGATAAAGAACTTAATCCTATAAAATAAAATTTTATTCTGTAGAAATAAGGAGTTTTGAAAGTAAATAAATTTAACTGCAAGCTTCCGTTTACAGTTTTCTTTTTGATCGCAAGTAAAGCTGACATAGTTTCTTTCTTTCTTCCTTCTTCTTCTTCTTTTTTTTTTTTTTTTTAGATTCCGAAACGAGGGAACCAATTTCAATCATATGAGTATGAAAAACATTTGATTCTTTACGTTCGAAGAACGGGTACGCAGCAAGTTTAATATTGGAATGGGTACTAATTAATTTTTTATTATCCTCATTTAGCGTTTTGAGGGAGGAGTGGGGGTGAGTGCAAAAGGAAAAAATCTTATTCGGGTGGAACCACAGTTACAAGGTACTACTACTCTTTTTATACACAATATGTTGCTGTATGTAAAAAATCTATAATACGCTAACGTATGCGGTACCAAAATCGACGATATTTCTTTTTTCCGGAGGATTTTTTCCGGAGGAAAGGGGGGGGATTCCCCCCCCCCTTTCCTCCGGACAGGACTGGAAAATCTTTTATTACTGAATTCGAAAGCTGGCGGATTAAGCCCTCACCGAGGGAAAAAAAAAATTACATAAAAAATGTAAGAGTTCCTATTTTACTTCCATAAAATGGACATAAATTTCAACCAGCCGCTCTTATCCTCAAAATTGCATTAATCCATGTCTGATTCGAAGTTTCCTTAGAATTTTCTTTTGTAACGATAACTTGAGAAGAAAAGAAAAAAAAAAGAAAACTTAGTTATTTTTTATAAGTCAAATCAATCCTCCTTTCTTTTAAACATGCGAATCCGTCAGTGATGTCCCCATAAAAAGGCGTTGTTTTAATTTAGATATCAATAATTTTAAAAGCTCTTTAAAATTTCTCATGTTTAAAGAATTTTCTCGCTCGCCATGTCCTCTAAATGCCAGTTCTTGCTTACTTAAAAACAATACTACTTTGATGGGTAATTGTCCATTCATAAGCGTCTATTCAGGCTTACCTTCTTGATAAATTCAGCAATATAAAGTCGAGAGTTTTCCAAACATATATTCTCCTTACCCCCTCCCTCCTTCTCGTCCGAGCCAATCAGTTAGTCGAGTTCTCAAGTTCAGCCGCCGTTAAAAAATCTTTCATCGGCTGTATCAGCTGCATACTCCCTATGCCGAAGAGGCTGCTTACGTAGTCGTTGTCATGGCAACGGTGCTGCCAATTTTCTTTTCAGCACTCTGGGCTGAACCAAAGTTTTTCCCAATTGAATTGCGAGAAGATTAAAGTGCTTTTTTTCTGAATGAGCGATCCGGCCACAATACGTTTTTTTTGTGTTTGGTTTTTTTCGGAGATTTTTTTAATTTACCGTAGGAATTCCACAATTCTAATCTGAATTTAGGAAAATTAGTAGAATAAATTATTTTAAAGTATGTGCTGATAATTTCAAGTGCAGCCCGGCTGTACTTGCTGTATCCCACGAGCCGCCACTGATCCCGACGGTCCGCCAAGACGAGCGATTTTACGCTAAGATAAATGCTGGGACACATGAAATTATTGATGTTCATAATACGATTGGCAACAGTTTGCCAGCATATTTGACGCAAAAATAGTTTGGCGGGAATAACCGCCGGTATAATACGTAAGTACCGAGCCCTCATATTTTTAATTTAATTTGTTGCTTTTTTTCTTAAATTTTCTCACTTTTACTTTGGTCTCGCCGTTTATTTCGGATTTCGGTTATTCCGGTCACTTTCAATCCGCCCCGATGTGACCGTAATAAGCGGCGACTACTGTATTATTAAGTAAGTGAACTATCTAATCTAATGGAATAGAGTTAGCAACACTAATAAACACTAGTCATTTAAATTTCACTAGAGGAGGTCATCTTTAAATAGCAACCGGATGTATGCAATCGTTGTTGCTTTGTTGTTTCTTATCCTGTTTATGTTCTTTAGTCATTAGTCCACTGATAAACGTTCAATATGCGGATTCATGTGTTAATATTCCCTTATTAAACTGTTACTCCCTTAAGTTTTAATGTGACAAGCTGATGAAACATTTAATGTGTAAACTCACAATAATAGTATTCCATATCATCGGCGTTGGGGGCCTCCTCTTTCCTTGATACTCATTTTGGTTTTACGTCACTATAAGTATGGAGAAGCATTTTAACAAAAATTCGCCACTACTTTTTTTTTTAATTAACTTTCACTCTTGAACATAAGTTTAATTCTTTCGCTCTCATCATTGAAAAAACGCAGCGGAGGAAACTTTCTCCAAAGACCTCCCAGCACGGGTCTTAAAATGCTCTGCAAGTGCAACGCTGGGTTTAAACGGAACATTCAAAGACAAATCTGTTCCTGGAAAGCAACACTAGTAAGAGAAAAGGCGTGTTATCCGCTGTCTTTCACAATGAGAACGAACAGCCTGACATTAGTTCAATAGTGGGTTAAACTCATTATAAGCTGGGCAGATTTGGGTTTCATTTCGCCCGTCCCTTCATAGGCGGCAACACCGGTTCATCTATTAGGTGCCTGCATAATAAAGTGATTAACATTTCCGGCAGTAGTAGTGGCTAGTGCCTGTAAACGGCTAGTGCCCGTCATTAGAAGATTTAAAAAAAAAAAAAGTCGGAAAATAATATTCCATGCCATTTAGCGCGCAAAATTTCCTAAAATATGTATACATTTCTCATGCTTAAGTTTTAAGGGTCATTCTCACATAATATTAAATTTTATGTCCCTGGCTAAAAAATGCCCATTAAGCATGCCCGTCATAGATGTTTAAAATTTGTTTCAACAATTCTTTACAAGTACTACCCTGGGCACTTGTTTAAATATAAAAAAAAGTAAAATTTCAATATTTAAAAAAAAGTTTCCCAGTTTCCGACTTTATTGTTTGAATCTTTGTTTAAAAAAATTAAAAAACTTTTAAATAAAAATAACATTTGCCTAAGCAATTTCATCACTCTATTTTCAATATATGTGGAGCTTTTGGCATTTTGGAGATAAAACCCCATAAACAATGATTATTTAAGATTTGTCCCTAGAGATAACTACTATCTTTTGTGGGTAATTTTTTTTTTTCTATAGTTGTCCTCTAAAGGCACTACCATAGTTATTGAACTGTTAAAAGAACAGGACAAAATGTTCTTACAAGCAGATTATGTCTGTTTTTAGTTTAAGTAAGCAAATATAATTTTATTTTGTTATTTTTTCCCAAATTTAGTGTGTATTTAGTGTGTAAGTAAGTGTATTTATTATTAATTGATCATTACCAAGTTCATTATTACTGAAATACGTAAATAATAAATTTAAATTTGTTGTAGGATTTATAAAGAGCATCGGTACAACTTTTAAAGTAAATATTGTATTCGCTTTTAATTGTTATAGTTTAGCTTTAAATAGACTTAACTTTAAAAAATGTCAATTCCAAGGCGGCCATTATCAAGGTTTTCTGAAAACATGAAAATGACTTTTAAGGACTGAGTTTTAAAGTATGAATAGTTTTAGAATATTTTTAAAAAATGCATTACCATTCTTTAATTGATATATGAGCATTTTATTACATGGACTAATTTAGGCTTGTATAATTTTTATTATTATGTCCATAGATGTCATTACCACATTCCTTTCTGTCATTACCGTGTTTCGCTGAAAAAAATTGAATCTTTAATTAAAGCCAGCAATGCTGCCAGGGATCTTCTCTCGGTTGGAAAGTTTAAAGAACGAGAAGTTAAAAAAAAAAAAAAATGTGAATATGTCATTTTAATTTCGGAAAATCTGAAACCCTAACCCCCCTTTCACGCCAAACCCACTGATTAAAGCTATAATTAAGGCAAAAGATCTCGGCCGGTAATTTTCTCCATGATAGCCGTCATAATTGCCCTGACATGAAGAAATTGGGAATCAAAACAATTTTCTTAATGCTTTATTTTAAATCAAAAGTGCGCGTTTCCTGAGCATGACCCGTAAGCGTTCCATAGTGACCCTTAAAAGTTCCATAGTAGGTTTTCAAAAATGATTATATAAAGTAGAATTTTGCATAAAAAAGAAAAAGAATTTGGAGCAGTAATACTCCGTTTTAGACAGCACTGTACGGATTTTACGATATTTCTCACGTAAAACTGTCGCTGTGTAAGTTAAGACTACTTTTACAAATTCGTACTACAGACGTAAATCTCACATCACAGCGATGGATAATCATTTTCGTATATGATGTAAAGTTTGCTTCACGACTTATTCTCCTGGATCAACATATTTCGAATATGACTTTAAATGTGCGACGACGCAAAGGTGACAAGAACCCCAGATTTAAAATTTCAAAACGGCGTTCAGAGCAGGAGACTTGGAGAAAAATTATTTGTTAAAACAGATTGTATTACATCATGGGAAAATGTTTTATTTTAAAAAGTCAACCCCCCCCCCCACACCCCTGGAGAAAAAAAAAGTCAACCGTACAAGCAGATACTTTTCCAGATGCCCGTCAATTAGCGAAGAAAATACAAATAATCGATCCATGCCAGGTAAAACATGTATCGATCCAATTCGATTTACTTGATTAACAGAGCTGAATTGTGTAAGCGATTAAACCACGCCCTTTAAATCGATTATGATCGTTGAGATTTCTGTAATTGTCGCAAGATTTTTGAAATTATCCTGTATAAAATAGCAAAACAAGATATTCTTATGTCTATTTATTTTAAGCCTTTTTAAAAAGATAAGCTAATTTAATAAGAATTCAAGATTAACTTTGAACTTCAACCTTTGGAAAGGTATGAGTAACTGTGAAATAGTTTCTTAAAAATACATCAGTATGGTATTTTTCAAATGCGACGCACTCTTTAAACTAATTAATATTTGTCTTCTAGTTATAAGATAAAAAGTCCTCGTAAGTTAAATGATAGTGATTTTAAAACAGATTTGCAATTTGGAGCTTTCAGATACGTACATTTAGGGCGAGATGCAAGTGAAACACAATTCGAACGTTTACCGCGTCGAACAGGGGAAACTTCGAAATATATCAATGTTTCTTATTCAGCTGAAACAAAACAATCGTGTTTTGATCACGTGACAGCGCGATAGGTTTGTTCATTGGAAGCATTCTGGGGACTGAACTGAGAACTGGGGGCTGAAAAACGTTCGATTCGAACTCGATCGCGCGCGTTTCACTTGAATCTCGCCCTAAGGTACAAACTTTTTATGGGGGGGCAGGGCACTTAAATATGATTCAGAATCACATAGCAATGTGTGGTTAAAAACATTGTTTCCGTACACCGGCTAATACAGGGTGTCCCAAAAAGGAGGTAACGGGCTTTAATTCTTTATCTATTAGAGATAAGTGGGCAGTGTAAATTGGAAAAATGTTCAAAATAAGGTCCGAAATAAGCTCCGCTAGAAAAAACTCCGCTAAGAAAAAAAATTCCGCTTTCCGTTTACATACAAAATCATGTATAGTCCCCGATCATCTTTATTTAAAGATATCTCTGTGATTTTGTATGATGAAAGGCTCAAATTTGGTACATCACCTCATTAGTGTATGGGGCACATTTTACTAATTGGGAATGTTTTTGCACGGAGGTCGTATAAAAATTTGAAAAGTGTAACTCTCTGTAAATAAACGAGAGGAATTTTTTCCGACCTTATTTTGAACATTTTTTTTTTTTTTTTTTCAATTTGCACTGCCCACTTATCTCTAATAGAAAAGAATTAATGCCCAGCCCGTTACCACCTTTCTGGGACACCTTGTATAATCACTCCTCAAAAGTTGTTGAAATGTTAGTTAACTTAATTTATCAAGTTCTGTAACAAATTCTCCGACAGCCACAGCGCCCGAAACGAAATACTTTCTATAATGATCAATTCTAGCTTAGTTGGTTTTTTGTTACGAAAAAATAATTAAACTTAGTTCAAGCATGGTAGGAAATTTTGCTTACACTTCACCTTTTGTGGAATTGATTATTAACCGGTGTATGGAAACAACGGTTTTTGACCCCACATTGCTGTGATTCTGAATTTTTTTTTTTTTAATGTACCCTGTCTCCTTCAAAAGTTTGTCATTATTTTTGAGACACCCTGTATAGCCGAAGAATTAAGATAACCCTTATAATTAACATGTTAATTAGATATTCTAAGCTTCTTCCTAATATGTTTCGGGGAAAAAAAATGTGAATCAAGTATAAACAGCTTTTTAAATTTGAAGAATCATGGAGATAATTTTATTTTATTTTCAATTCTGAAATTAATATTATTATTTCAAATATTTATATAAAATTTAATAATTTATGTACGCATTCATAATATAATTTAAAAAATAATCTGAGCTATTTTAAATCTTAAAAAAAAATTAAAAAATTGTCTAATTATTCCATGTTAATAGTGTAGTGTTTCAATTCCCTACCTCACTTTTTTTGAATGGAGGGGGCAAGATTAATACAAATTTTGATTTTGATAGGAAAAATGTCTTTCTCCTTCTTGTTTGTATTTGTCTGAACGAGGTTAAACTGCATAGAGTTTATTTACTTATTTTAAAGGCAGAATTACGTACCGCCATGATTGTCGTATGAAAGAAAAAATGTTTTCTCAACATTGTAAGTTTCAAATTTTTTCCTGTGGAAAACTAGCTGGGGGGAGGGTGAACTAAGTGAACTGGGATTACTATCTCTGATTTCTTTTACGGCAGTCCAGAACATGACATCATAAATAAAAAATTACGTGAGATTGATAAACTCTGCCACACAATTTACGTCATATTTGCAATTTTTGCGATTTTAAATAGCTCTTCGAGATAGCACATTTTTAAATCGATATTAAGAGATATTAAAATAGATAAAGTATTTCCTTCTCCTGAACCATGAAGGATTTAAATATTTAAATTGAGCGTTTCAGGAGGAGAAACGAAGATAAACAGGATAAGTAATAGGTAGTATTAGTAGATTTGTTGGGATAACATATATTAAGCACAATATACCGTTTTAATAAATATTTCGTGTAATTAAAAGTATTTTAAATTCATAATTTTCCAACGGGTGTCTTACAACTAACTAAAGGATAAGTAATCCTACGTTACGTTAATATACCGGTTGTTTCAGTAGAATCAGTAGAAAAGACTACCTGAATGTTTTTTTTTTTTTTTTTTTTCCGGATTTCGGCCAGTGTAAATATTTTTCGATGTTCTTTTGATTTTGTCTGTACAAGATTTGACTATAAAGTTTTAAATTATTTATTTAACCGCTTACAGGAAGCTCTCATAATAATCAATAATCCGGGCCTCTGTAGTAACGAATACTTGATAGGCAAATGCCCGCCCTGAAAAAAAAAAAAAAAAAAAAAAAAAAACTCAGCACGCCTGACGTAGGCGACCATATGAGTACTTTTAGGGAAGGAAGGGATGATTTCATCTCTGTATTTCAAAGAATTTAAAATACTGTAATAACACAAATAATTTCAATAGCGTTTAAAAATTTTCACTCTACTGACTTCTTACAGGGAGAGGTGCTCTAGCACTGCTCTCCTATTGGTCTCAAATCCCATGACCACTTCTTATTTCATGTTAATAATGTTCAAAATTTAAAAATCGATTAGTTTAGTTTACTTTTTACTAGAATTTTCGTTAGCTTATTTATTATTATTATTATTATGATTATTAAAAGATACCACTGCATTTTTTAAAAAGTTTTATGTTACTGCACTGTATAAAGTTTAAAAGTCTGTTTAAACTTTATCAATATGCGCACTTGTGTTATCTTTTGAAGGCTCATCACTACTGCTTATGTCATGTTATCATCGTTATGCTACCTTTCCACGTGTAGAAACTGTATTGTTTCATTTTTATCGTGCGAAACCACTGAAACGAAGCCTGCCAACGCTAGACATAAAAAAGAAAAGAAAAAAAAGGATCTTTTATGCAATTTCCAACAAAGTTGAAATATTTTTATGACTTCTTTTTCGTCCGTTCATGCTCTAAGCTCTAATAGCCTGCAATGGCGTATCTAGGGTAAGTCAGGTAGGGCACGCACCATAGGCGACTCTTGAAAGGGCGCGAAGATTCCCATTGCGAGATAGACCCAACAAAAGAATCCTTATACGTGTTCGCTACCATCGTTGAAAGGACGCGAAGGCAGTCCCTTCTGTATCCCTACCTCGCTTTATTACCATCTATGCCATGACCACTATCACTGCCCCGAATTTGCTCAAGATCGCATAAGAGGTCTCAGAGGTGGTGGCAAGCAAATGCCGCAAAATTAAATTTTATACCGTGTTGATAAATATGTAAAATAATTATGATTCAGTATAAAATTAATTATAACTCAATATAAAACGAATTATAATTCAATTATATACCGCCTCTGGCTATACTCAGCAATAACTATTCGATAAGAGGATGGAGGAATTCGATGCTGAAGACAAATTCGAAACTAGTGGTTTTATGTCCCCAGGGCAAATGATAATAGATTACTATTTTTTCCAAGCTTAACCTTCTTTTAAGCTAGTTACGGTACACTTTTTTTTTCCATTTATGCTTCTCTCCCAAGCTTGAAAATCCCAGGATAATATACTCTAATCTGTATTAGTTGCGGCCCTGGATAAAGAACGTCAGTGCATGTCTATTAATTTATTATAGTATTTGTTATGTGTGTTTAAATTTTGCGGATCTTATGAAAGTTTACTACAAATTTATCAATCAGAAAGGGGGGGGGGAATTCCTAAAAGAACTGAGTGTAGCGATAATACCGCAGACCTGTAAGTGGATGAGTAGAGGTTTCCGATCCTAGAGGAAAATTCTTAACTATAAGAGATTTGGAGGGGCCCGGGACAAGTCCTATCCTAACTGTCTATTCCAACATTGACAACTTTCATTCTTTATGTGATCCACTTTTATGATCTTTTGTTCTTGATGAGACCTTTTATTTTACAATAAAACTTTTATTTTCAGTATGATCCACTAAGCTTTGGGGTCCTCGTTGGTTACTCTGTGTGCCAACTGAGTAAGAGTTGGGTTGGACCCCAAATAAGTGGCTTCCATTGTCTATTTAAAAGAGTACTTTAGGAGCTTATTGCTTCAGGGCCTCAAAATTTTCTGGTACGTCTTGCCTCAACCTCTCTCCCTAAAAATAATTTTCTGGCTACTCCGCTGAATAGGCGCTTAGATGAAAGGCTTGGGCCCCTCTCCAGGCGTCAGAGTAGTGAATTCTTTTATAGCTTACTGGATATTTTTTGGTAGTATTATTTTAGTACAGCTGTAGCGAACTTCAAGGAACCAAAGGTTTTATTATCTTTATCCGGCCCGATAAGAAATATAATAGTAAAACTTTGTTCAATAACAAAATTTTGTTCGTTATATACCAGGTTCACTAAAGCGGGGTTCGATTGTACTAAAGTAATAGAAATCACGAAATGAAACTCTTCCCTAAAAGTACTAGTATGGTCGTCCGTGCGCCTTCATTTAGATCAGGTATGGACAAAATAGTAAAAGAATAGAAAGTTAATGAAGAGAATAAAAGAATAGAAAGCAAAAGTAATAGAAATCACGAAATGAAACTCTTCCCTAAAAGTACTAGTATGGTCGTCCGTGCGCCTTCATTTAGATCAGGTATGGACAAACCTTTGAAAAGTTGAGCGCCAAACTTTGGGATGTTAGCGAACTCACGGATCATATAATCGAGTTTTATATGGAATTCTGAATGCTGTACATGAGTTTTATACGGGGTTTTGATGCATTCCGCTGTCCGGATCAAAAGCCGAAGCGGGCCACATTCGGCTGGAGGTAGCCCGTTTGTGATATAGATCCTTGGAGAACTCTGTAAACATCATTTACCGAACGTTTAGCTTCTTTCCACTGACCACACCACGTAGGGGACAAAAAAATCGTGGAGGGCGCGAAAAGTGGAAAGGTAAAATTTGTTTCTAAAAGACTTGATTACTAGCATCCAGTTAACAAAAATCCACATTTCGGGAGGGACACGGGCTCCACAATCTGCCTACGTTTCTGGTCTTCAAGACAGTGGTCCATTCTTGATTTCTAACCTCTAACTTTTACGTACTTTCATCCAGGGCCGTATTTAAACCTTCAACGCGCAGTGTTCCCGCTCTGGGAAGACCAAACTCTGGTGTTTTGACTGTTGCCAGTCACGAAGAATAGTTTTGATTTGTATAAAAATAGTTGCGGGTGACATAGCTCCACGAGAATCCTTTACTTTTTAGCACGTCATTTCCCGTAAAAAAATTGTCACGATTATTTTTAACAGCACTGACATCTGCTGAAAAATTGAAGAATGCGAGAACAGTTGGATAGATTGCCCAATGCTCAAAAAAAGGGCAGCCGTTTCTATCGCTCGACTATCAGCAAGAGGGCGGACGATCGAAACGTTCATCGCGTGCCACAGATCTAGAGACCCTTTTTTTGACGCAGCTGGCTGTGCCCGGCACAGCCAGGACAGCTGGTCGTCCGTCATCTTGCTGGTAGTTAAGTCGAGCGATGGCAACGGCTGCCCTTTTTTTCAGCATTGGGATTGGGGATAAGGGTTGCGCATCAAAGGGTTAATTGGCGTAAAGAGCATGCAAGTAGGCAACCTGCTATTTTTTTTTATCACTCCTTTATTTAGAATCAAAAGTTAAAAATAAAACAGATCATTTTAAATCTTAAGTCTTAAAATAGTCCTTGAAAGGTAAGCATAATAATTCACACTGTTACCAGAGCGCATTATTAATCGCTAGCAAAATATAGACAGATTGTTATAGATGGAGTTAATTAAAACAGCTGCAGGGGAGGGGATTTGTTCCCCCAGAGAAGGGGATTTGTTCATGAGCATGTTTAAGGTTGAAACCCGCTAAACTTTTCCTTGTACACAGTGGCGCACCCAGGATTTTAGTTTAGGGGGGGCTGGGCTACATAATACTGCTGAACTCAGTCATAGTGATCTCGGTTAGTTACAACTCTCTTAAACGTCAAAATATTCGGTATCACTTGACTGTCCCATAGAACACAAGCAATGTAACTCATTATAGAGTCATAAATAATTATCTGATCTTTTGAGCGACGTTGTAACCGTGTGTAACAGTGTTTCAACTAACTGTGAGCATTTATTTAAAAACTTTTTTAAATAAATGTCTTGACAGTTAGAAATAATTTGAGGACAGTTAAAAAAAGAAAGAACTAAAAAAATTAATTCATTAGCGACAGTTTTCATTTTTTTAACGCTTTTCGCTTCTAACTTTCTACCTTTAGGGGGGGCTTCAGCCCCCATAGCCCCCTCCGTGGGTGCGCCTATGCTTGTACAGGTAATTAAAAAAGTAATAAAAGTGCAGAAAATGTCCATTCTAACATATGATTGTGACGAGCTGGATTCAAAATCAGAAACCACTTCTCTCCAGAGCCATTTCCTTCGTCGGAAGCATTTCTCTGCAGTGTCTCTTGACTACTGCCCTAAGAAGCCGAATAAAACCGCCCCTATGCTTTACTGTTCACCGTCAAAGACCGGGGTGGGGAGGAATCGAAAAATAGGTGGGACGGAACAGCTCTTAAAAAAAAAAAAAAAAAAAAAAGATGGAGTTTAACCTTTATTTTCCTTTTTAGAGCGTCCTATGCTGCTAACTTAGAGAGTAAAACCTTCTAATTGTACTAGCCTTCAGAACAATAGCTTTCGTCTATTAATTTTAATGAAATAATCTTTTTAAATCAAAATTTCTCAGCAGCGTCTGAATTTGAACCTATTATTTCTACGCAAATCCTCTCGTTTTCCTCTCATCAATACAATGGAAAGGAGAGACGGCCTTCTTGCGCGGTGTCAGCTGATACTTTGAATATGGCTTTAAGGTTAAAGCCCATCAAAACTTTTCTTGCCGAAGTAATAAAAAGGAAGAACATTTTCATACCAGTAAATTACCGTGACGAGCGGGACTTAAAATTAGAAAGCCTCTTCTCTTTAAAGTCATTTCCTTTGTTAGAAGCATTTCTTTGTAGTTTGCTAACTGGATGCTAACCACAACCAGAAAGGGAAAAGGAAAAAAAAAAAAAAAAAAAAAAGAAAAAGAAAAAAAGAAAGAAAAAAAAAAAAAGAAAAAGAAAGAAAAAAAAAAAAAAAAAAAAAAAAAAAATCTACCATTTAATATTTGCACTCTAAGTGAATGTCTAGACTCTAATGTGCTTAATGAAAAGATGAATCCAATCCTGCCAGGTTCTGGCTCTTAAAAAAAAACCTTACTTGTCTAATTTTTAAGTAATAAAGTAAAATAGAATTAATAAGTAGGTATGATATTCCATCTCCATGCCCATTGGCTATTTCTCCATTAAAATGAAAATTTGTTATTTCTATTTTATTTTTTGCATTTATTTATTTTATCTTTATTTTTTTATTCCATAAATAAAATTTTGGTAAACAACAAATATGATTTAAACTTTTGATATAGAGGTATAATTTTGATTTGAAAAGTAAAATGCAGAATTTTGTTTCTCTTGCAAAACAGTACAAGTTTTGCAATTCTTGCAAGTTCTAAAAATATAAAAATTACAAACAATTTTCATTTAATATTTTAGTAAAATAACTTAAGGTTTCAACTTAAAGCTTGATAATCGTAGCACAAGTTCATAATAATGAGCAGGGCCGGCCCAAGGGGGTGCGAATGTAGGCGACCGCCTAAAGCCTCGCGCCGGGGCCTTTTTTTTTTTTTTTTTATCACATTAGACAGAGATGGTTGAGATATATCCCAAAAATGCCAATAAATAAAGCTAATAAGTGCTAAGTAGTAACTTACATAAGACATGATAGAAAAGAGGCCCCGCACGCCCCTCGGAGCGGCCTGTAATGACAGAAAAATAACAGAGACGACCAAAGCAGTTTTAATAAATTAGTTGATTGTTGCAATTTGGGGGACAAAATGCAATATTTATTTATTTGTAATTCGTTTTATTAAATGCCGCTGTAACATTTTATTGTAGAATTCATCTCAAATGAGATGTTCCTTTAAATAAGTACATATTTAAGGTCATTCTACCTTAATTCACTCTTATATGGATCAGTGGCGGATAAGAATTCCTTGGAGGGAAGGGGGATTAATGGTCAATTTAAAAAGAACGTATTAGACCTGGACATTACAAGAAGCAAAATGTTACCCTTACACAATATCTTTTTTTGGGGGGGCCCCTCCCCTGGACACCTGGATCCGCCACTGAAGTGGATTACTTTATCTGTCATATTTATTTCCTTTAACGCAGCGAATCTTTCAGCTGACCTTCTGACGTCACATCAGATGACGTGTCGCCAGTATGGCGGTGTACCCGAGCGTTTGATGGCGATTTGGCGAACATTGTTTTGCGCCTACCTCCGTTGAACGGGAAGTGTTGAATGGAAATGTCCGATGTGGCCGCATCTTCGTGATAGGTTTTAGCTGTTTTGATCGGATTTGTACCAAAAGTTTTTTTTTTTTTTAATTTTTCAATCAAGGAAAATTTCATGTACGTAATCTGTGATATTACCTAATCACAGTGTTTCATTCTTAAAATTTAATTCTCTGAGTAGCTGTTCATATTTACTGGAATTCCGAACGTCACACCATCGTATGTTCAAACAGTAACAAGTGTTTGCATTTCCAAAAATATCGAATTGATTTTTGTTTTATTTGTTGTATAATAAATAATACAGTTATTATTTTACCGTGATAAACAGCTCCAAAGAATAAAAGACTATTTTCGTCAGATGTTTTTCGACGAGTAATTTATTTTAACATTTTATTTGACATATGGGTGACGATTTGTTTTTCCTCAACTATAATTATATGTATAAAATATTTCTGTGTATATTTATTCACGTTATTTATTTATATAGCTGAATTTGCGAGAACTCTGTTTATCCATCATTGCAAATTGAAACTTTTGTAACATTAACTTGTCAATAATATGCTTTCGTTACTGATTTTAGCATTTAAATTTTGAGTAAAAAATTGTTTATCATAATAGAAGTTTTTTTTTAAACAATGTGTGTGATTTATTATTTCTTCAGATATTTAACATTGTGCGTGTTACTATTATTTTTTCAGGTGAAGAGACTAGAAAAGTTTGATAAAATAAAGATGACTGAAAGCTCAGATGTGTCTGTAAAGTCTAGAAAGTCTTACGAAAACCTAACAACAAATGGCGGACTGGACAATACTTTTCCCATTCAGTATGACCCTAACTCTTTGTCTAGTCAAAGGAAGCAGTACATTGCACACAATGAAGACAGAAAAAGTTTAGTGTTGTGGAAGAGACCTTTAACTACTCTCCAGTATTTTATTAAAGAACTCTTAATAAGTTTCACTGAATATGGCTCTGCGTAAGTTTCTCATTTTCTGTTTTGCGAGAATCAAATAGTGGTGCTGTTGCTTTATTGTTTTCTCAGAATGTGACATATAATTCATTGCAGTGTGATTGGGTCAGGGGCTAGGGTGTCAGCCTACCCAAGAAAACTTTAGCCGACTCTAGAAAAGTTGGATTTTCTATTGCAAAAACAGGGCATGATTCCCCTGTAGGGGAAGGGCTTTAGCCCATCATAGAAATTGCCCAGAAGCAAGGACATATTTAAGGGGGGTGGTGAACCCCCCTCCCCAGAATTTTTGATTTTTGTTACTTAAATGATAATGATTTGATGGCGTGACCCACTTATCATTTTGTCCCCCCCCCCCTCCCGAAATGTTTTTCTAGATACGTGCCTGCCCAGTAGCCTAACCTCTTTGCAATAATGCAATAAATATGTCAGTTTATAAAATGAGAATGTGATAATGTTATAAAAATGTGATAATGTTAAAAAATTTAGAAATTGTAAAATAATTGTTAGATCAGTGTAATTTAATGTTTATTGCCTTACTTAATCTTTTATAGTGCATATGTGTTTGTGTGTGTGTGTGGGGGGGGTGGATGGTCTCGGATCAGGTTTGGTGCAAAGTGCCAAAAGAAAACCCTGTTTACAATTTATGATAAATGTATGTGGGTGTATGTTTGGTGAATACCTGCAGTATGCTCATTGGTGTAAATGGGTAGGAGCTAGGGTAGACTAAGCCCATCCTAGAAATATTTTAGCCTACTCTGGAAAAATTAGATATTTTTATTGCAAGAATAGGAGATGTAGCCCCTAGGGTGGGCTTTAGCCCACAATAGAAATTTCCAAAAAGCCTACCCACTTACGCCAATGAAAATACTCCATGCCACTGAGATCTGAACCTCTCTTGTTCAGTACTTCAGCCTTACAGCTATTATATCCCACAAAGCCACAAAAATAATTCTTTTTGATTGAAGTCCAGAGACAAATATACCCATTTAATATCAAAATCAAACAACCAATCAATCCATTAATATCAACCCATTTAATATCAAAATAAAAATATTGACAGAATAATACAGGAGCATAGCAGAGTTGGATGTTATTCCCCAGCAAAACTTTCGTATTGGTTAGCATAAGCTTTATATCATGCTGAAAATGACCTTTATTTATAAATGATTATTATTTGACTTGGCAGATGTCGATAAACTGAAAAGTCAAATATCCGTTTTTACCAACTAACTTTTTAACTACTACATTACCACTTTTTACTTTGGTAATATAGTTGACTGACTTGCATAATTTTGCCAAGTGTACCAGAAATAGAAAGTAAATCAGTTTTTGCTAAAATTTTTTTATCAAGTTTACCTACTATGTATCTAATTTTGCCAAGCTTAATAGAACTTTGCGAGTGTTAGTGGAGGGAGACTCCCCCCAAACACTCGATTTTTGAAATAATTAAATGAAAATTGAATTGGTAAATTAAAATATGTAGGGGTAAAATGAACAGTCTACAAAAAGCAGACAATAAATGTCAATGCATTGGTTTATTGGCATACTGATTTTTTTTAGCTCATTTATATAATAATATTTTTTAACTAATTTATTTGATTTGGTAATATTCTTTTAATATGTAATGACAACACTTGAAGTTTCAAGTTTGTTTGACTCCTATGAGGTGAAAATTTACTTTGCTGTAGTATTTTTGTGATTTAAAGTTCTTAAAAGTTTGATGTTACAAAGACTACTATCATTTTCGAGGAATACATTTCTATATCAAGGTAATTTGTATTCATGCTATTTTTTTTTTTTGGAGTAGTTTAAAGAAAGTGGGGTAAAACAATCATACTGCTGGACTTGTATTTAAAGAACATATGTATCATTTTATTTTTTTTTTCAATCTGTACTATATTTTATAAGATATTAAAAGTAATAATGTGAATAAATAAATAGATTCCATTATTCTAGTTTCATTTTTACCTGAAAATGTGAAAAATAACCCAAAACTTACAATATTGTAATCATACATTTATAAATAAATGTTAACAAAGGATGTGCTTGCTACACATTTTGAAGAAGACCATGAAGTAAAGAAATTATGCTATTCTTGAAATTTTGTGAAGAAAAATCCCAATTCTTATTTAAAAAGAATTGGAACAAGAGTTAAATTGGCATGACCGTAACAACTCTTTCGGACAAAATATCTGCTGGTTCTTAAGTGCTGTGATAAGTTTTATTAAGCATTTTCGGACAGAATTTGTCTGCAGAAAGCAGCTTTTTACAATTTAATACTTAGCAATATCTTTATTTGAAAAAATAAACATTTCCAGAAAATGATGTCGATAAAGTTCAAGTGAACAGATAATTCAAATACTGGATGAGCCAAATTTGGATAGTAGAGGACATTATACTTTTAAGTTCTGATAGCTAAATTAAATTCTGTTTAATAAAATATTTATCTATTTTCCAGTTGATCTTATTCATAAACATAATTTTCTTGGAGTTGATTCATTTTTTTCATCTATAACCATTTTACCCGACACTATGGGGTAAAATGATCATAATAACAAGCTGAAAAGAATTAATAATCAGAGTTTTAATGTCTGTAAAAGAAAAAAAAAAAAAAAAAATTGTAGTTACTGTCAGATTGTCCAATGTAAAATATTTGTCAAAAAATTTTTAATATGTTGCATCATTTTAGATGTGTAGCTTAGTAAAGTTGGAAATAGCTAAATTTATGGTCATTTTACCCCACCTGCAGGGGCGTAGCCAAGGAGGGGCATATCAGGATATAACCCTCCCCCCCCCCAAAAAAAAATTTTCCTGGCTACGTGCCTGCCCACCTGACCCTACATGCTATTATTAAATAGATCAAGTATCTTATTTTAAAATATCATGTTATTATATAGATCTGTAAAGTCATGGGTAGATATGTTTTTTAAGTCTTATTTTTTTTAATCATGGCTGTAATTAATAGATATGGAGTTGCAGTTAGCCTTAATATA
The DNA here is from genome assembly GCA_038373885.1 of Cheiracanthium punctorium. Taxonomy (NCBI): domain Eukaryota; kingdom Metazoa; phylum Arthropoda; class Arachnida; order Araneae; family Cheiracanthiidae; genus Cheiracanthium; species Cheiracanthium punctorium. The sequence continues at coordinate 427,012 of JAWZYV010002907.1, read as the reverse complement.
TAAATTACTAGCCGCCTCCGGCGACCAGTTGGTTCGCCATCTTAATAAATCTTGTTCGGAGAGACTCCTGTTCTTCACCGGCTTCCTTGGCACTCAAATCCCTCAGATTCTGAATGGAATTAAAAATTAAGATGGTTACAAACAGGGACGGCCCTACGGTAAGTGTCGTCCCTGCTAATGTAAAAAAGACGCCCCCTTTTATGCTACTTAGTTTTTGAGTTTGAAATGACGCCCCTTCGAAGCCGCCGCCCCAATGCAATGCTTACCGTGTCGGGCTGCCCCTGGTTACAAAAATAAGATGGTTGAATGATAAAAACCTACAAAAAGGAACAAATTATTTTTGTCCTATATTAATTTTGAAGAGCTTCTGGATTTATTGGCCTTTGTCAAAAATGGAAAGGAAAAAAAACTATGAAAATCTGAAACACTTTCAGATTTTAAATGCGGATTAAAGTGCTATGTATTAAAAGCGTATTATAATCCATGAGTCTTCCCTATTTTCTTTCCTTATTCCATTAAGTTGGAAAGTATATCATTGATGAGTGTGATTAAACACAATTAAAATTGATATTTCTAACAATTTTCTTTCTGGATGTAATACATTAGAAATAGATGGTAAAAAGCTGCGTAGAAAAATGTACAATTCAAACTGAAATAAAGTTCAAAAACTTATTCAGGTGTATTCATAATTCAAGCAGCAAAAGCAGACGATAAATAGCACTTGGTGCTAGAATCACATCTTCTCAAAATTGCACATCAACGTCAACCCTTTTATTTTTTGCCAAATTAAAAAGTTGCACATTTATTTTCGGAAAATTTCCAAATTCTATTTTTCTTTTGAATATAAAACATTTCATTCCTGCTCTGATTTCACATGCACACGGTAATTTAATTAAAAAATAACTTTACAAATAATTTAATCTAAAAAAAATCGTTATTCTTTCATTTTTATTTCAAGAGTCTGAATCATTTAATAAATTCGCCAAACATGGAAACCTAGACAGCTAAATTCTCCCTCTTTTCACTGCAGGATTACAATTGCGAAATGGTGAGAACAAAAATGATCATTTTGCGACACGTTTTTAATCGATATCTCCTAAAATAATTCGAATTTAAAAAAAATCGCTTTGAGGTGTGTCGAGATCCGTCTTGGAGAATTACCGTACAAAATTTGGTAGGTCTACGAACACCCGTTTCGGAGCTACGCGAGACACAGACAAACAGGCAAACGGACAGTTTACAGATTGTGTTATTTATATAGGTGCATAGCAGTTAATATTTTGAGTAACATCTTACTAGCTATATTATTATAAGTATTATATCTAGTAGTTACAGTTCTAAACTTAATATCAGTTTTATGAAATTTAGGAATTAGTATTAAGCATGGATAATTAAGATTATCATGTTTCAGGTTAAGTAGCTTATGATATGCTAGTGTGTTTTTATTAAATAAATATAGACTTGGTAGTATTTAAGTCTAAAATTAGAATTGTTAATAGAATTGGATAATAAACTATGATATAACTTTTTACATGTAATTGCATAGTTATTGAAGGATTTATTGACATAAATAATTACAATTTTTTTTTGCAAATATTTAATTCAGATCAATAGTTTTTTAGAGGAGTACATATATATATATATACTTATGGTGCTTGCATATTATTTCATCAACTATCCGAAATCGACAATTATCTTATTAGTCAGAACTCTTGACAGCTGAAAAGATTAAAAAGGATAATGTATTAAATAAGTTAGCAGCTTTCAGGGATCAATGCAGACAAAATTTGGGTCCATTTAGCTGCCACTTCACAAAAATACAATTGCTTGAAACATTTCCTTGGCATTTTACCTTATATTATTGACCTACAGTTTAATTTGTGTTGTAAATTATTTTAACAAAAAAGTGATTTTTACAAAAATTTAAAGTAGATATTGAAACTCCCCAAAATAAACAATTTTCACAAAAATGGGACACTGGAAAAAGTTCCTGGATCGACCCCTGGCTATCTAATAATTGTTATGAAAACTAGTAACTCAGTGAATTGCTTAATTGAACAGATTAAGAAAAACAATTATTTTTGGGGAAAATGTTAAACAGTATAATATAAAATGGCAAAAATATTTTTTCTTTTAGTTTAGTTCTAAAGTGCACATTACTTTTGTAGAAAAATGTGTTAACCCTTTAAAAATGATTGTTTCAATCACATTTTCTAGTTTTGTTAAATGCCTGCAATGAAAAATAAATTTCTGGCTTTAATTTTATGGATAATTGATGAACTTTGTAATATATATTAAGGACTGAAACATCATTTACCACAATTTAGTACTTTGTAGAAATCATATACAGTGATCTTTCACTTTTACATGACCTCTGTTGTACGTGTTTTTCACTTAATGTGCATTTTTCCCGCAGACCCGGGCAGCGATATAGGGAAACAATGCTAACTCTTATATATTTATACACAAAACCTAAAATACACCTTTCACTTATGTGCGATAAATTTTTTTTTTCAAGTTTTAGTAAAATTGTCTATCCACGCTTTGCTTATCGCAAGAATGTACCCTTCCTGTTCTATCTCTTGTAATGCATTCACATGCTCTTTATCCATTGTTCTTCCAGAATTCTTTTCTGGTGGATTCTTCCAAGAACATGTTCTTTTTTGCACAGGCGTGCAATTGGGGGAGGGATTAACTGTCTTGTGATTGACATTGAGAGGGGAGAATGGGTTACATAAGAAAAGGTTAATGCCACTAAAAGTTGCAGCCAGTCGGTGTGGATGGTAAGATCTGAGTGCGGAACATGCTTCAGGTTTTTGGTCATTTGCTAATGTATTGTACAATGTAAGAAAATGACAAAATGTACGGACTTGTCACTTTCTTTTAAAGTGGATATCATAAAAAAATTTGAAGAAAAGTGCTTTAAATCAAAAACGGCATCAGCCGATCATCTACATATTTCAGAATCAACTTTAAGGGGAATTTTGAAAAATGGAGAAGCTATATTCTAGATAAGTTGATGCAGCTTATCTAGAATGTGGATTAAAGGCCAAGAAAATGAGTCGAATTCAAAGCTGAAAGAACGAAGAATTCGAGAAAGTTGTAGTTCTCTGGTTTAAAGAAACTTGTGCATCCAACATTCCTGTAAACATTGAACTTCTAAGAGAGAAAGCCTTGGAATTATTGAAGAGTGGAAAACTTTTCTAAGTCACATGGATGGGATGAAAAATTCAAGATTAAACATGGACTGTCAACTCGTGTTCTTTCTGGTGGAAGTGTCAATATTGAATCTGTTGAACAATGGCAAAAAGACTTGTCGCTTTAGTAACGAAACTGGACTTTTCTCTCGAGTTATGCCCGACTGAACTTCGGCATTTAAAGGAGAGCCAAGCCATAGTTGGGAATAAAAAAAAAAAGAGAAAGTTTAACTGTTTTGCTGTGCTACAATTCCGATGGTTCAGATAAACTGTCTCCAGTAGTCATTGAGAAATCAAAGAACCTCAAATGCTTTTAAAATGTAAAGAAACTTCCATGTGATTATTCTTGTAACAAAATGGCATGGATGACTTCTGACATTTTTCTGGATTTCCTGCACAAATTTGACCGTACAATGGAAAAAGAGAAAGAAACTTATCCTATGAAAATAAACACTCAAAAAACTGGTTTAAAAAATAAAATAAATAAAAACTTTGTGGAAAAAAAAACACATAAAAGGTTACTTTTATGTGTGTTTTTTTCACAAAGTTTTTATTTATTTTAAAAAATTATCCTATTTATTTGATCAATGCCCAGCACACCCAAAAGATCTTCCCTCTCTGAACTATACAAAAGCTATGTTTTTTTTTTTTTTTTCCCTGCACACTGCACAAGCAAACTTCAATCTGTGGACCTGAGCATCATTCATTGCGTGAAAGTGCACTACAGAAAAACTTTAATCCGGCATCTTCTTGCTGCTATAGAAATGAAACATTTGGTGAAAGATGGTTTGTAGCAGATCACTGTTCTTGATGCTATTCACATGGTCTACTCGGCATGAACAAACATTACTGACATTTGTATCAAAAACTGTTTTAAGAAGGCAGGATTTTTACTCCCAGAAGAAAAGAAATGTGAAGACGATAAACATAAAGTGAAGCCGCTGTAAGCGAAGATGATTGGAATGCTGTATCTGGCAGACTGGCATCGCGTACTTTCTCCGAATTCGTAGATGTCGACAAAACCTTAATTACAAGTGAGATGCGGGATATCAGCAATATTGCAGTGGAAATTGGTGACAACAAAGATGATGATGTGGAAGACGATGCAGGAGATACAGCAAAAGTTCCCCCAACCCACACAGCAGCTTTTGAAGCTTTGAAAATTGCGGGATTATTTTCAATTTAATTCTGCAAGTGAAAGAGCTTTTTCACACCTAGATGAACTTGTAAAGACTCATCGACAGTTCCCAAAAAGAAAAACAAACCTTTATTGATGACTTTTTCATAAAGAAAATGTAATTAACAAAAGGTTGGTACATATGCAAAAAATTTGAATTTTTACATTTTTATCAAATTACAATACATAAACGGAAATTATGTGCATACTAGCTGCGTGCCCGTTCTCCGCACGGTAGGGAACGAAACTTTTTCTTACATGTATAGTTCGAATTGATTCCAGAGATTTGGAATCTAAAAATAAGCAAAATGATTTGACTCTTCTCGTAAAGTTACTCATTACTTATTCGTTAAGTTAGTATAAGTACTGACCTGTGACCCTTGTTAATATTATGACGCAAAAAACTATGTCGGTGTCATTCATGATCAGAAAAGAAAAGCGTGATGATTTTCAGTGAAAATTCCTAATTTTCAAAATGTCTCATTTCTGCATCATACTCTTTTTTAGATTTAAGTTATGCCATTAATACCTTAGATACTACATGAAGTGGAGAACCGTTTTATTTTATAATTAAATAGTTGTGTACCAGCTCTTTGCAAGGCAAGAGAAGAACATTTTCCTAAAGTGTGATCATAACTACTTGTGACAAAACAGAATCTCCAAGAAAAAAGAAAGTTCTGTTACAGTCTTTTCTGTTGAAACTACCACGTGATATATTAACGCGACGTAGAATTACTTAATGTTTTGTTAGCTGTGATGTAATACGGCTGTTAAAAAATGAATAGACGACATTGTTTCACAAAATATTTATTAATGCGGTATATTGTGGTTTGATCAATATTGCCTTATCATATCTACTTACTATTAATGATACTATATTTTACTGATACCAATACAATATACCGCCGTTTGCAGCCGTTAATGCTTAATTTAAAGAAACGGTTTAGATATTTGCCACGAATGTAGGCTTTTACTCTTTGGTGATTCTTTGCAATTTATGCATTAGCATAAACTCTAATCATTTCAGTTTATGGTTGCCACTAAATCAGCTCTCCATAAATTTTTACGCATAGTTCTCAGATTGGTGTATTTAGCACCAGGGCCCTATTATCGCATGAACAAATCGGGACTTTACCCTGGGGCCTCCGGCTCGAAAATGCCCCTAATTTCAAATGTTGTTCTGTTTTTATAAAAAAAATTATGAAAAATAAAACAAATTTTATAGACGGGGGGGGGGGGCAAATTCAACAATTTCCGGGGGCCCCTGTTGGTCATAATCAGGCCCTGTTTAACACTGCAATATATTTCCTGCTATTCGAAAACGTGACCCGTTTAAAATCTCAATTGAAAATAATGCTGGATAATTCACTTGTGAAAAAACAGCGTTCAATTATTTTTCTGGCAACGTAAAGTAAAATATAGAAATATTTCACATGCGCACCGTATGTTTTGCTTGTGAGTCCGTTATTCTGATTGAGTTTCGAAAGGGGTTTTAAACTCGTGACGTCAAAGTGGCACACATTTCACATGTGAAAACTCGGTTATTTTTAAATAATTTAAATTATTTTTTTTTCAACTGGCAATTTTAATCATTGTTACTGTCTCCAAGACAACCAAACCGCAAGATATCATACCGAAAGTTTTAAGCTGCTGCGATTGAAATGAAAATCCTTCTTTACTTAAAAATTCGTAAAAAAACTCCTAATTTATATTTTCCTCTGGTTTTTCTTTTAAAAGAGGGCGAAATGTATGCTCTGTCATTTGACAAAATATAAAAGAGTTATGACGGATAGAATTCAAGATGCAGCAATTTTAAAAATATTTTATGAAAGTCAGCGTCAAATTTAATTTTACTTGAAAAATTCCCCAAAATCTGCAAATTATGTTACACAGTCCGAACAATCAATTTTTAAAAGAAAATTTTCTCCTCTATCCGATGATGTAAATTTAGTTTTACTGCAATTACTACTGAGTGCAATTATCGACGTTATTACGTATTAAGCGAGAAAAATCGCTAAAAATCGGACAAAACATAAAATAAAACATTTTCTAATTCGAATTTGGTAAAAAATTGCTCTGAGGCGTGTTAGGATCTGTCCTAGTGAAGCCGTATGCAAACTTCGGTGGGTCTGCGACCAACCGTCTCGGCGCAATGCGATCGAGAGACGCGCGCAAGAAGATTGGTGGTCACAAACTTATCTACCTACATAGCTACATACAATGTTTACTTTCGGATTTTATTATATATAAGGTTTATTTATTAGTATTAGTATAAATATGTTAACTTTTCATGTTTAAGCTTGATTTAGGGTTTCTCACTTGTGCGCAAAAATTTCGTTGTCGCCTTTGGTCGTGCATAAGTGTGAGATCACTGTATATGAAAGTTGTAGATGCAAAAAACTGATTATTATTAACAAACATGATATATAGGAAGAATTTTTTTCTGTGATATATTTGGTGCCATAAAATTTAGGAATTTAAAACAAAAATAATCCCCCCCCCCTCCTCAAAAAAAAAAATTAGTTTTCATTATGTAATTTTGTGAAGGTAATAAACAGCAAAAATGAACATACAAAAAACATTATTAAAAAGGTTTCTTCATTCTTTAAAAACCTCAACAGATGTAAAGAAAACAATTGCATGATCCTGTGCAAGCCCCCCTGATTGGTTGAATTTGGAGAATATGAGTTTTGCTGCAAAGTAGTTTGATAGTGGGATTTATGCATAAAAATGAGATTTTGAGCTTTTTTTTTTTTTTTTCAAGCCTTAATTTTAAAAAAAAGTTCTTTTATGGTCCATATTACTATGACAGTCGGGGAAAGATGAACTTGGTGATGATGTAATTTTAATTAACTCGATACCTTATTAAGTAGATAATGACTTTTGCATCTACACCCTTCATATATTAGTGCCAAAATACAAAAATTAGGAAATTGATTAATACACACTTGATTTTAACATTTTCTTAGTTGGTCATAAAAATAAGTGGGATACTGTCTGTACTTCCCGCTGCATGTTAAAGGATTAATGATATTGTGTATTTGAAATCTTTTTTTTACCTGTATGAAATATAGTCTTTTTCTTTCTTTCTTTCATAATGCATCATTTAGTGGATGTATTCTTAGGTTGAATTTATATTAAAAAAAGTTGCTTTATAAAGATTTTATGAAACACACACACACAAAAAAAAAATCTGTTGATATTTATAATAATGAAATTTTTACAATTTTTTACAGGCTTTTGAGACATCAAACCATTGTTTTAGCATCTTTAGTAGTCTTTATATGTAGCATTGTTACATATAATCTTGAAGGCCCTCATCAAAAAGTGAGTTTTGTTGCTTACAGAGTGAATTTTACATATAGATGCTGCTTAATGGGATTATGGTTATTATCAATTGCTTATTGCTATCGAAATCAGCCAGCTAAGACTGCTTGTATTCCTTTCCATACAAAATCAAATGCATTGTGTGATGAATTATTCGGTTAATGTTATATATATATATATATATATATATTTTTTTTTTCCCTTTCCGATTAATTCTTGAAAAATGTACTTGGAAATGAGGTTTTGTTAAGCAGCTGATTTAAAGCATGACTTCCAAAAAAAAACTGTACTGTTGGTCTGTTGTGTTAAGCACATGTCAGTTAGCACGTGTATCAGAAATTCAGAAAATATTTGTTAATTTTGATATGAGGCATATACCACTGTTCAAACAATTTTTAAAAACAGTATGAATGTGATTAGTTTATTAACTAACTTTTAAGAAAGTACTTTACACAAAAAAATCTACTGAATTCTTTCAATAAAGGTCTTCTGCCTCAATATTCCATTTTATCATAGGTAAGTTGGTAATTATGTATGTACCTTGGTGGTTTTTCTCACCAAACTATTATTTCGTCAAATATGCTGGCAAACTGTTGCCAATTGTATTCCAAACGATCAACAATTTCATGTGTCCGGCATTTATCATGACTAAAAAATGCTCATCTTGGCAGACCACTGGGATAATAGGTAAATTCTGGTAGTGTTGTTAAATTCTCGGTAATAATCTTTTGGAGAATAGTCTCATCAATGAGAATTTTTGAGAATTTTCTTTTGAAAGTCATGAAAGAAATTATTTATATAGAAATTTATACTTGTGTTAAAAAATCCTTAAGATAAATAAAACAAAACAATACTACTTACTTTAAACATTATACATTATAAGATGAATTTAAAATTAGATTTAAATTGAGCAACAAAAACAAAAACTAATCTTTATTTTCAGAAGACAAAAAGCTTTCTTCGTTATAAACATATTTCGTTTCAATAATATTTTGAAATTGTTCTAAATTAGTTTCATTTTTTCCTTTAAGAGTTTAATATTGAGGCCACAAATATTAATTTTCTATTTCTTTCAATAAATAAAAGGTTTCTTTTTGCTGTGTTTATAGTATATGTCCATATGTACTAAAACTTCTTTCTATTGCTGCAGTTGTTGATGGCATGCTTAATATTTTTATTGTAATTTTTCTCAAATACACGTGCTTAATATTTTCAGCAGACTTTATAACTTAAAATTTTACAAAAGTCTTATTCTTCTGCTATTTGATTAAAAAAAAAAGTCTGATGTGGACAAAACATGACTTCCTTCCACGTATATTAAATTAAAAATATTTTCGGCACATTTCATCTAAACTTATTTTGTTTGAAAGAGAAAATAGTGCAGTAATAGTAAGGTTTGACAATTTCTAGCCAAATATTTTGATATCTCCAAGCTGGGTTCAATTTAAAAGATTTGCTTCTGACACTTAATTTGGCGAAATTCACCAAAAGCTGACAAGCTTGAGATAGTTTGTGAGATTTTGGGGATAGCCGAAGTAGTAATTGACCTCAGACTTTCAGTGAATTGAATGTATCCATACATCTTAATGTATTTAAAGTCATTAGGGTGATCCTGTAAATAAATTACCCAGTCAATTGCAAACAAAAAAGAAATGCACAGTTAATGTTACAATAGTTCTAAATACAAAATTTCAAAATTCTATGGGTAAAAGGTTTAGAGTTATGCAAAATACGAAATAATTTTTGGCACCAATTTTTGTGATATTTTGGCAAAACTCGTCAAGGTCGACATCAAATTATGAAATTTTGGGCATGGACCAAACAATGACTGACTATCGCTAAATTTGGCGATATTTTGCCAAAAATCGTCAAGGACGATGACAAATGGCAATATTTTGGGCATGGACCAAATGACTATAGCCAAATTTGGTGATATTTCGGTAAAACTTGCCAAGGTCGACTACAAAGGCGAGATTTTGTACATGGACCCAACAATAACACACTATTTATGGCAAAATATTGCCAAAAATTTGGCGATATTTCGCCATAACTTGCCAAAAACAATGATAAATGGTGACATTTTGGACATGGTCTAAATGACTATCACCAAATTTGGTGATATTTTGCAAGCTCGATAACTAATGGTAAGATTTTGGGCTTGGACTATGACTGACTGCAGATATAATATATTGAAGATGTCCATAGACATTAATGTATTGAAATTCTTTTGGGTGGTTCTGTAAATAAACTCTCCAGTGGATTGGAACCAAAAATCGAGATACACAACTAGATGTTAAAACAATCTTATATGAAATTTCAACATTCTACAACTAATAATTTTTGAGATTTGAGAGTTAAATACATATGCTTGTACACCAAAAGTTGCCAAGTTTGGTGATTTTTGACGTAATTCTTGAGGAAGGACATGACCGTGGTCGGACCATTATCTAACAATATGGTAGATGGTACTGTGCTTGAAATGGATGAATGTTCCTAAAATTGCCATTGACCATAATGTATTGAAAATTTTGAGTGTTCCTGTAGCAAAACTATAAATGATAAAGACAATTTTTTCCATAGAGAAATTCTTTTTTTAACCCTTAACAACATACATCACTTCTGAGTTGTTTGATAAAGCCTAATACCTCTAAAATACACTTTAATGAATTTTTGCCCATAGAGCATAATACATTTAAAATCTTTTGGGTGGCTTTGTAGATAAACTATCCAGTCGAAGGGGATCAAAAAGGGAGGTGCACAACCAGATGTTATGGCAAGCCTAACTAAAAAATTTCAATGTTCTATATCTAATAGTTTTTGAGATATTCGAGTTTAATGAATTTCGGCCCATAGACTGTAATGTATTTTGAATCTTGGGCAGCCCTGTAAATAAGCTATCCAGTTGATTGGGACCAAAAGGAGAGGTGCACAACAACATGTTACAACCTAAATATAAAGTTTCAACATTCTACGACCAATAGTTTTTGAGATATGAGAGTTACAGACGGCATGGAAAAACTGGTCAAAATACTCGCTGTTGGTCAAAATGGGTTGTACATGCATTTATATGAACGTGCATGCTAGCGTACGATGAGATGCACCGAAAAAATTATTTAAACCAAATTTAGAGTCTGTCAAAATCTAGTCTGTAGAAATATGGCCCCCGAAATTTTTTGTGATCACATTACTTCTTTATACTCCCTACAAGGAAGTAAAAAGATGAACCAAAATGCTTACAAATCATTTTATATGTAAGTGAAAAATTTGAAGTCTACTTCCAAATATTTACCATCGAGAAATGCCGCAAAAAAAGACAATTTAATATTTGCTTTATTAAAGTGATTTAATGCTTGCATGAATTTCCAAATAAGAAATGAGCCCTACATTTAATGTTTTTATATGCCTACTAGCTGAAGTACCCGTCCTTGACGGGTTAGTACTGAATGCTAATTTTCAAAAAGCAAGAACTTTCGTCAGCATTGTAGGAGTACACAGAATGGATGTAGTTTGTTGCCAAAGTAAAGAAAGTGAAGTTATGATTTTTATGTATTGTTAAAATATTACAGGTTAGAGAGTAACTAAGTAATATCATTTCATTCGCTTTAGTCGTAATTATGTGATGCACGAACAAATATTTACGCAGATTGAAATAATTTTCGCAAAATCTCAAAATTAATCAATATTTTTGAAAAATTGGAAGCCTAGAATTTAAGTTGAGTGACAACCTATCATGTCACTAAATTTCGTTTCATTCCCTGCAGTCTGTATTTCATGATGCTGGAACAAAATTTCAGCATTTTAAAACGATTTTCACAAAATCTCAAAATTTAATCAAAATATTTTAAAAATTCATCGCCTATAAATTAAGATTAGCAACTACCTATCATATCTATAAATTTCATATTAGTCGTTATTACGTGATGTTTGAAGAAATATAAACGTGTTTTGTTGCAAATTTTCACAAAATCTCAAAATCTAATAATGTTTAAAATATTGGACAACTATAGTTTATGTTGAGCAACCATCTATCATGTGACCAAATTTCATATCATTCGCTTTTGTCGTTATTACGTAATGTGTGAACAAAGATTCACTCAGTTTTAAACGATTTTCGCAAAATCTGATTGAATTTCTTTTAAAAATTAGATGCGCATAATTTAAGATGAGTGACCACCTATCATTTCACCAAATATCATTTTTTCACCTTTGCAGTTATTACGTGATGCTCAAACTCGAATTTATGCAAAATCTCAAAATCCAATCAAGATTTTTTTTTAATTCGACACCTATGTTTTAAGTTGAGTGACCACTTATCATGACACCCAATTTCATATCATTCGCTTCAGTCGTTTTTGCGTGATGCTTGAACCAAAAAAAAAAAAGCGTCATGGACAGAATGACAGACATACTTTTTTTTTTTAGGGTCGTACCGGATTCCCAGGTGCTTGAAATGGATAGAAATTGCAAAATTTTTTTAATTCCAAGAAATGTACAGACAAGTCTAATTTTATTTATGTAGATTACAGTTCTACTTCATTTAAATGTCACCATTATTGCCTAGAAATCCATAAGATTAAAATAAAAGAAAATTCTTGAATATTCTCAAGTTCTCATGGGTTGGAGAATATTCTCATTCTCCGAGAATATTCTCAACTCACAACACTAAGTACTGGTAAGTTTTTTATTTTATCATAAGTAATTACTCATCTGAATAATATTAGGTGCTATCATTAAGTTTTTCTTCAGTTGCTTATTGTTATCAATTGGATATTACTATCAAAAACTGCTGTTCCGAGGTGATCATATTAAGCAGCATCTACTGTAGTTGAATTGCTTATTTATGTTTTTTTTTTTTTCCCTTCAAAATATTTTTATTAGTGTCATAGTTTTTAAAAAAAATATTTGCCAATTGAATGCCAATAGGATTTTGTTTCAGTGCAAATAGTTGTTCTTGTTTCTGTTGCTAACACTTGTGGCTGACAAGGAAAACAGTCTGTGGTGCTCACATTTGGGTCACATCCTTTTACTTTAGAAGAGTTGTGTGACTATCTTACTGTGGCTATCTTGGACCAGAATGTCCACTCCTCCTGAATCACATATCTGTTTGGGTGCAAAAATGAGTGACCCAAAGCACTGCAGCCTGTTTTTCTCGTCAGCCACACAAGTACTGAAACAAAACAAATCAAATTGATGTAATGCAAATTTAAGATTAAATGTTTAAAGTGACTCAAGCAAAAAATATTTATTGTCAAAATTTGTTCTAAAAACCTTACATTTCCATTTGTATCATTACTGATGATTATTCTTTATTAAGTAATTTACACACATATTGTAAATTTTAAAGCCCATGGCAAGAATGTAGAACATTACTTAACGAACTTTGGCTGACTCTTTAGGAAGGTGGTAGCGAAACAGACATCTATGGTTTCTGCCTAGATAAAGCTATCTGTACGTAAAAGGGATACCCTTTGTCCAGTTGGATAATGTCACAATCACTGTACCCTGGATCCTAGGTTTGATTCTAGCTCCAGCCACACTTTTTTCAACTCGGAAGGTGTATGTGTGTGCATAAGTTTAGCATGATTGGATTTTTTAAATTTTTCTGGTGACACATTAAATTCATGAGTAGAAAAGGGAAGTTTCTCTTAAATTTCAAAACAATGAAAGTGAAATTGATAATATTTCTGTAGGAACTGAAGACTAATTCCTGACACAAATCATTATTGAATCAAAGGACAGTAAAGAAGGCGAAGAACAATTCAATAAAAATAAACAATCAAAAATGTATCGGAGTATCTGCAAAACTGGTATTTGTTTTTACAGTGTCTGACAACACTACATGAAATGAAATGAATTCTGAAAATTCAACCTGGTTTTTGTGTTCCTTCTTATAATGTCTCTATTCTAAAAAAAAGTAATGGCCGCTGCCGTTGCCAATATCTAATGCTTGTTCTGCTATCTCTTCCAAAACCATGGGAATTTGAGTTTCTATGTAGGTATCCATGGAATTGGAAAATTCTGGGGAAGCCAGAAAGCTGACTTAAATGTCGAAATTCCAATTATTTTCGAAGATATTAATAAAAAACTGAAAAAATAAGCATAATGGTTGCCAACATAAAATCATTCATGCTGTTGTAACAAAGCAATTCTAAGTCTTACATATGTAAATTTTATCATGTACAAGGTGTATATATGGCTTACAGTAAATTTAAAGTGTACTAATTCTAAAGTGTATAAAAAACTTTTCTGGATTAAAAAAAATAAGATTTTTTTTTTTTTTTTTTGCGGGGGAGGGGGCCCCATTGAAAATTCTTGCCCTGGGGCCCAAAAATCCTGTCGGCAGCCCTGGTTAGTACCCAGTATCTTGAAAATGAAAAATAATTATAATTCAGATTATAGTAAAGCCAGTTAGGTTCAGCTTTGGCATTTGCTCCCAGTAGAAATATTTGGCGTCGTTAACTATGCCATTATAGCAGTTTTGATACAGCTTGGATATTTGCCAGAATGGCAAGATCATATATTTCATTGGGCTACGCCATTCTGCAAAGGATTATGCATATGAATGAATATATGGATAATGCTTTTCTCAGTAACCTTATATGAGCAGTAATTGTTGGTTATGAGCATGTGTAAATCACCATTGGTGGCAAGCTAGCCTAGCTGTTCTGTAGTTTTTATCAAAGAAAACATATGACGTACTATTTTCTTAGAACTAATTATTAACTATACATATATGTAAGTCATCAAATTATGAAAAAATTTCCATGGGTGGCAAATGCACAAGGTGTTCCATAGTTTTTACATAATTAAAAAAGTGTGAAGTTTAAATTTTTATGTTCCAAGGAACATGCCAAAACCAAGCAATGTGTAGCTTGGTAACATTCTATCTGATCCAATCTTTAGGTTTTGTCTGTTGAAATTATACCTTTTTTTTCCCCGAATAAGCCAAATGCCTCATACGAAAAGCAAGCGTAGCGAGACTAGTGGCCTTGGCCCCTAGTATTCTAAAAGAAACAGCAGAACAAACATCTTTGCAAGGAATGTTGTACTCAACAAAGTAACTAGTACTTTTAAGTTTGGTGATATCATGTTGCAAAGAAATGTACAGAATCGGATGTTCATCGGCAACTTGAAAATGGAGACTGGAATTTATCTCTGGCTTGGTTAGCATTAGTTTTAATTCTTGAAACTATTTATTAAAGTTAATTTTCATATCAAATTAATGAGTTATTTTAATAGTTGTAGCATTTCAATTGATTGGACTGTAGTCGATATATTTACACTATTTTAAAAATTCTATAAATTATTCAATATATGCAAATTATGAATTTTTGCCAATATATCGCATTTAAACTTTTTTTAAATTAGATATTTCTGTAGTTTTATCAAGAGGTAAAATGACCTATTCCTGTAGGTAAGATTTTTCCCATCATTCTAGGGCCAATTAAAATATTTTTTGATCGTTATTCTTATTACCTAGATTCTGAAGAGTGTGAAAATGTTATGTCTTCATTACTTTTTGAAACGTGTAATGTTTCTTTGTTTTGCCATAGAAGTGATTTTTTAAATACTATATTTTGTTGGTAAAAAACATTAAAAAAGAAATGCAATATTCCTTAATTTCTGCTTCTAGTTTCTAAATAATAGGTACAATTAAGTTCATTATCATGTATGCTTTTACAGTATGTTGTACATATGGAGAAGGTGTTTTTCCGCTGTGCCACTTGGGTTGGTCTTGGTGTTTTATCTTCTGTGGGGTTTGGAACAGGTCTCCATACATTTGTTCTATATTTAGTAAGTATCCTCCGAAATGCATCCTAACTGCATGTGTAATCTTTAATACAGTGGCCTCCGCTTAGTTGGATCACATTCGTGCGACTTATTTTTGATCCAATAAAGGGGCGGCTTTGGTAGTGGCTTTGAAGAGAATGATCTCCTTGCATTTTTCGTGATTTGAGTGTATAAAGCGGCTGATCCAATTAACCAGTGATCCATTTATGCGGCGGCCACTGTATCTCTTGTTAACGTACTATTCATATAGTGTCATACTCTTTGTTGTCTTGTTTCCATTTAAATGTGTGATGAAATAACTAACAACATTTGGCAATCTTAATTATCTTTTATTTGTGATATACAATGTACTTGATAAGTTATCAATCACGAAATTCTTAAGTCATCTCCTTTTCATTTTGATTGAATTGGCTTAATATTTTGTATTATAAAATTGAGAGGGAGGAACCTAATATATATTTAAAATGTCAACGTCAAAGTAGATCCGAACAAAATTTGTACATTATACGGTCCATGTTCATTATAATGACCCTGTGTCCTGCAACAAAAGGTCCTACTACATGGCAAATTTGCACAATGAAAATTGATTTTAACTCAAGGATTACAAAAGCCAAACTGTAAATGAAATTTTCTCGTTCTGATGAATAGTAAATTTAAACATTTATATTTACTTACAAAAAAGGAACAGTAAACATTATAAAAAATATTAGATTTATTTATTCAGTTATTTAATTTTTAATTCTAGGGCCCACACATAGCAAAAGTTACTTTAGCTGCATATTTATGCAATAGTTTGGATTTCCCTCAGCCACCTTATCCAGATGAGTAAGTAGTTCCATTATTAATATGATCTATTCTTTAAGAAAGCTTGTGATTTTGCTTCTACAGTTTGCTCCCAGGCAGCAACGATTATGGTTACAACAATAAGAAATTTGTGTATCTATACAGGCAGTTGTCTAAATTGTGTTTTAAGTTACATTAATATATTATGGTAGTCTTGTTCAGAGAGAGAGAAATCAAACTCTACAAGCAGGAACTGCAGAAAATTTTAAGGCTTGCATTTTAATTTAACAGCTTTAAGCGGACCAGAAACTTGGCTCTGTCTTTTAAAACTACTATACGTTTGACTTATGGTGAAAAAAATCCTCAATATATACCCTTTTCCGGCCCATGCATTCTTATCACATTTTCTAATTTTTGCTTATGCCTGGATTGATAGTCAAATTTATGACATCAATTTAATGAAACATCCACACTGTTCTGTAAAGTCTGTGTAACATTGGTGAAAAATGTTCATAACACTTATGTCACCTTTTATTCTTTTGCGCAAATCTGATTATCTGGTTAATAGGCATAGGAAAATTTGCTAATGTTTCTGAATTGGTGCAATGAACAGCAAATCATGTGTCCCTTTGTATTCAGTGGCTAGATATTCTATCCTTGAAAAAGGGTTGTTAGTACCATTAAGCATTTTAAAACAACTGAATTATACATGAATATCTATTTTTTATGGTGGATACAATCCATGTAATACTGTGCAAATAATGTATACCCTTGAAATAAAATAATAGTGAATGGATTCTATTGCACTAAACATGAATTCAGGATATCAACAAATAAAATTTGCTATTGTTCTATCTTAATTGCATTTTGAAAAAGAAAAGTTTCAGAAATCTTTTTTTTTTTTTTTTTTTTTTTTAAGTCTGACGATAGTAATTGTCCTTTAAACATGTTTAGTATATCACTTTTATTACCTGAATTATCCAGAGCCTCTATTATTTCTGCATTTTTGGATTAATAAAACAAAATTTTGATGATTAATCACCAGAGTTCTTGTATTTAAAAAGAAAAATAATTAAAAAAATAGAATTTCCAGTATAGTTAAAATATTCCTATCTAAATAAATCAAATAACTGTTTGCCAACTACTTGATATGAGTCATTGGTGTTTTTTAGTTTTAATTTTTTCATACGTTTAATTTTTCTTTCCCCCCCAAACAGAATAATTTGTCCTGAAGGGGATCATAGTAATAATGTAATTACAATACTTAAAATCATGAGTAAAGTGAGACTTGAAGCTTTTATGTGGGTAAGTAGAATAATTTACTTTCTTTTTTCTTTTCTTTTCTTTTTTTTTTTTTTTTTTTTTTTTTTCTAGCTTTTGGTGTTATTATAATCCAAAATGAGTGTTTGTATAAAAAGAAGTGTTGCAATTACTTTCTTATAAAATATTTCCAATTTCATTCTTAATAGAAGTAATTTTTTGAGAAATTTTAATATCTTTATCAACAATAAAATTTGGTTTAAAACTGTAGTAATTTGCCATAAAGACCATTAATGCTATTCATGAACAATCATTTTTCCTTTGTAGTGTGGTTTTATGTTTGAATATTTTTGTAAAATATTTTTCTAGTTATTTGAATTTTTAATTCTAAAATTGCTTGTGCTTTGATCAACTTTAAATTAATCTACACTATAATTAAGTAAGATTAGTGAAATATTTAACTTTAATTGTTAAAACGATGTGCAAATTGATTTTTTGTGTATAACATGCTGAGTAGTGTGTGCTTTTTATTGTGATACTTTTAAAGTATTAAAAATTTTCAGGGTATGGGAACAGCCTTGGGTGAGCTGCCTCCATATTTCATGGCAAAAGCAGGTATTTAAAATTTGTAAACTATATCTATGTGTATTGAATGTTTCAAGTTGTTTGATCAGAAGACTATCTTTGAAACTTTCAACATTAGCAATATACTTTCATTTATAAAAATTTTAAAATAATGCACAGCTACATTTTAAAAATGCACTCTATAAAAAGCCATACATTTATTAAAATTAAGTCCTAGCTTTGGCCTCATAGATGATTAAATAATAGACTTCTTTGGTGAACATGAATTCAATTAAAAATCTGTGAACTTCTTTACACATTAAAAAATATGCTATAAATTTTCTTTTTTTTTCTTCCTTTTTTTTTTTTTTTTTTTTTTTTTTTTGTATTTTATAAGTTTGTAAGTGAGATGTTAAAATATGTTGCCAGAAGTACTTGGTTTATTCCATATGCTATACAGATGCAAGTTATCGAGATCTGGTAACTTCCTTATGATGCACAGGGTATGTCCAACTCAGCCACAGCAATATGCAGATGAAAATGCAAGAATACCTCATCTTCCTCAAATTTACTTTGGGCCTAGTTTAGCACCCTAGCGGATGAATTGATTTTTTCACTTGAGCCTTTATAAAATGTATGGCATACAAACTAGCTACATGTTATTCGAAAACATTTTTGTAATTGGAAGTACAATGTTAATGTCAAAAATCTGGATTGACTCCGCTCAACTTTCTGAACACTTGATCTTTACCAAAGGTTTAAATAATTTTCATTCAACTCAATCGGATGTAGTGTTAAGGTGCTAGTGCACTTCAAATGATCCGAGTTAATAGTGCACAATGTATAAGAGTACTTTTTTCAAGCCCCGTAAAAAACTTTAAGCCATACACACACTAAAATCTAAAATTTATTTAAGACAGTGACCTATATGTGTACCTAATTTGAGCTCAATCGAATGCATCATTTAGACACAAGCTCACTTTAAATGATTTCTGTATATATGCTGTAATGTATAAGAATTATTTTTTCAACCCCATAAACCAAACTATCAGCATTACAATATACCAAAATCTATGCAGGTCATGTGACCATGGCCTATAATATACATACCCAACTTTTGCTCAGAGTCAAATTTTTTCATGATTACAATGCTTTCCTTACATGGTACATATTCAGAAAGTAATGATTAAAAAAAATAGCCCTCTGATTAAGTTATCTGAAACACCTGTATCTTGTGAATGCTTCTATTATGTAATTTTCAAATGTATCCTTAGCTCGACTCTCTGGACAAGATCATGATGATGAAGACCTGAAAGAATTTGAAGAATTACTGCAAATAAAGAGGAATAAACCAGAAGCACAAGTAAGTTGACTTACTGTAAGATACTTGATTTTCTTATATGTTCTTTCCTTCTCTTGTATTTTTTGTTGTTAAATTACATAGGTACTTTTGAGACTGCATTATATTACTTTAATTAATTTTTTGTGCTAAATCCAGGGTGCAGAAAATGTTCGGGGCCCAATGTTTCCCCAGAACACAATTTGTTTTGCCGAAAATTTCCCCAAAACTGAAGCATATTTTTATTCTAGTATAAGCGACTACTGTCTATAACTATCTTCTTTTGGTAACTAATGCATCTACAAAAAAAATTTTTTTTGCCTTTTTTCTTTTCTTTAAATATACTGGGGATAAAAATTTCCCCAGCGTTTCAGAATTTACTCTGAACCTCATTCGAGCATTTGGACATATTCTGCATCCCTGGTTAAATCTACTATGCAATAAATATCAAAAGTAGCTAGTCAATGGTAAAATGTAATTATTCTAAAAATGTGTTTTATTTGTTAGTTAGAATATGGTCTTAACTAGTAATTTATAGCCTCTCCTCAATTTTTTGTTCAGGTTACAGGTTGAGCCTTAAGTTGGTCAGGTTGTTCCTTAATTTATTTTTAAACAGGCCAATTTTAGAATGATTTTTTTTTTTTTTTAAATCCTTTATTAGCAGCTTTTATTGGCAGAACTGAAGACCAGAGCTGCAAGTATAAGTGGATAAATGGGACATGTGCCCCAGATCGCATAAACTGTAGTTGCTGCACTGCTGAAGTCTTCTCATTCTTTAATTAAAGAATAAATGATAAATAATTAGGAACAATATGTTTACATCGTTTAATTATAACCATTATAATCTAGCTCAATAGCTGCAAACAAACACAATCTGCCATTTGTAACATTTTTTGCTGAAATTGGAAGTTAATATTGACCCCTTGAATGGAGTGATGGGCAGCAATTAAATAATGCATACATGTACTATGTGTTGATATATTGTATGTTCATCTAGTAAGATCTACACTGAGTGCTATTAATATAGTAATATCATACCATATATCAAATACACTTTTTAAACTGATTTAATGCTAATATCTTTTCCTTACCTTCCCTAGTCAATTTATGATAGTGCAAAGCTAACTGTGGAGAAACTTGTGGAGCGTGTTGGATTCTTCGGTATTCTGGCTTGCGCATCTGTAAGTATGTTTTTTGGTTCACCTTTCACAAATCTTATGACTGAAATGAAATTAATAATTTAGAATCAACCATTTTTATGAAATATTTTAAATTGTAATGTATTTTACATCTATTATGTTAAAAAAGTCACATATACGTCGCAATTTCCATTTTCAAGTGTTAAAATAAATTTTTTTTTCTTGAACTTTCAGTTATTAGCTAGAAAATTGTTAAATTTTGCTAAACAGAACTTCTATACTTCTCACTTTGAGAATGACTCAATTAATTTTTTTGCTTAATAAAGTACTAGCTAGAACCTGTCGAATTTGACGGTTATTTTATTAACCGTAATGTTTCAAAAATAAATTGGAAAGATCAGGAATGTCACCGAGGTCTTGGACAAAACGGACAGGAAATATCGAAGTGCGACTTGGACATACATGACATGTGACAGAAAGTAAACAAAAAGTTTCGCACCAGTTCTTACTTTAGCAACTGTACAGTGGTGGTGAAATGATTGAAATCTTTCAAATTTGTTTTTAACTTTATTTCTCTATTCTAAAAAAAAGTAACTGCCGCTGCCGCCACTGTCAAAAGCTTGTTCTGCTATCTTCTCCAAAACCATGGGGATATGAGTTTCGACGAAGGTGTCCACGAATGTGGAAAATTCCTGGTAAGCTGACTTCAATTTTGAAATTCAAATTATTTTTGAAATTTATAAAAAAACTGAAATCATAAGCATAGTGGTTGACAGGCTTAGCAATTTTTGCCAGCATAAAATCTTTCATCTTTCTTTTCTTTCATTCTTCTTTTCACACAGCAAAGCAATTCCTGTGTGAAATTAACGTGTGGTATAGTAGAATTACACCATTATTATGCCAAATTAAAAAGTAAGTGAAATAAACAAGTTAAAGTGTGTTGCACAAAGTTCACAATTTTCAAATACAGTGAAGCATCGTTTATACGACATTTTAGTGTGGTCCCAATTCATTCCTATTCATTACAATGTAAAAATAAATCGTTTATACGACGCACAAAATCGTTTGTATGCCGTTTTGCTCTAGTTTGAACATTTAAAAATTTTTCTTGTGTATTTTAAGAACACGCGGATTTTTTTTTTTTTCCATTGTTGATTTGTGTTTCCAGGTGTTCCCAAAATTTTTTATTCTAAGTAATGTACAGACAACTTTAATGATATGAGAGGGGGGGAGAAAATTTCGTGTTGGTGAAACGGCAGGAACTTCTGACCTTGACACACATACCCAGAATGTAGCAGAACAGATCATACTTTTTTTTTATTTTTGCATTCTTCGCTTTATGTACTGTTTCAGCCACAGCTCTTTCAACATGTCTGGAAAATGCAAATCTATCTCATTAAAAGAAAAAATTGAAATTTTTAAAGAAATCGATAAAAGTTCTCCAGGAAGGTCAAAAGCTGACTTAGCTAAAACGATGGGTATTCCAGTGTCTTCCTTTAAGACGATTATTCATGATCGCCAAAAAATTGAAGAACAAGCGAAAGCCTGTGGATCTTCAGCATCAAAGAAAATGCCAGTTCAAGGGGGTAAATTTTCTGAAATGGAAAAGTTTTTTGTTCCAGTTTTTTAATCAGTGTTGTGCATCGAACATCCCAGTAAGTGGTCCAATGTTGATGGAAAAAGCTAAAGAAATCGCAAAGAAAATGAATCTGGCACACTGCAGCTTTACAGCGGGATGATTGCAGAAATTCAAAGCGTGCCATGGCATCCCGTGTCAAGTTGTAAGTGGTGAATCAAGAGATAGTCTGGCTGATTCTGTCGCAGAATGGCACAAAATTCTGTCAAGCATAATAAGTGAATACGAACCTAAAGACATTTTTAATGCCGACGAGACAGGTCTATTTTATCATCTGATGCCGAATCGGACTTCGCTTATAAAGGCGAAAAATGTAAATGAGGAAAAAAAAAGCAACGATCGCCTTACTGTGCTCCTTTGTGTAAACAGTGATGGAAGTGAAAAGATCATTCCTTTGGTAATAGGAAAATCTAAAAATCCTAGATGTCTGAAGAAAGTCAAAACGCTACCACTGGATTATGATGCCAATAAGAAAGCTTGGATGATGACAGAAATTTTTACTGGATGGCTGAAAAAACTTGACAATGAAATAAAGAGGCAAAAACAAAAAATTTTGTTATTCATCCACCAATGTACAGCGCACCCACCGGATACTGATTTTTCGGAAAATATAAAAGTTATCTTCTTTCCTGCGAACTGCACAAGTGTGCGTCAGCCATGTGATTAGGGTCTTATTAAGAATTTAAAAATGCATTATAGAAAGTTATTTCAACTTGCTGTTCAGAGCATTGAAGAGCCTAATCTCAAAAAAATAAGTGTTCTCCATGCAATGAATATGATTTCTTTGTCTTGGTCTCGGGTAACAAAGACAATAATAAAAAATTGTTTCATAAAAGCGGGGTTTCTCTCTATTCTAAAAAAAAAAAGTGTAGGCTGCTGTAGACGCTGTCAAAACTTGTTGGGCTAACTCCTAAACTGGGGGGATTTGAGTTTCGACTAAGGTGACCACAGATTCGAAAAATTCCGAGGAACCTGATAAGCTGACTTAAATTTCGAAAATCGAATTATTTTAGAAGCTATTAATAAAAAACTGAAAAAATAAACATAATGGTTGCCAGATTTGGCATAAAATCATTCATTCCTTTGCAACACAGCGTTTCCAAGTATGTAGAATCGCGTGAAATTGACAAACATGAAGTAGAATTACACCAATTTTAAACCAAATTAAAAAGTATATGAAATAAATAACTCAAAGTGTGTTACACAAAGTTGACAATTTTCAAATAGTAAGTTTGCTTAGACAACAGGAGTTTAGAATTAGCAACTACTCGTTTTTCCAAAACAGAATAACTAATTGTAACTGATTTTAAAAGCACCATCTTGGCATTAGGAATGATCTGGCAAAATAGTATCTTTCCAAGCAGGGTGAATCTAAGCTTCGAGTTTCAGAATGCTGGAACCCAGTATCTTGAAAATGAAAAATAATTAAAATGCAGATTATTTTAAAGGCGGTTAGGTTCAGCTGGATTATTTGCTACCAGTAGACACATTTTGGTGGCGTTAACTCTGCCTATTTGTCAGCGTGGAGAGGTGATATAATTCGTGGTTATAAATATGCCAATCTGCAAAGGATTATGTATATGAAAATATGGATAACGGTTTTCCGGGAACCCTGCATGCACAGTAATTATAGGTTGTGAGCATGTGTAAATTGCCAAATAATGAAAAGTTGCCATTGTCAAAAACAAATCTTTCAAATTGAATGCCTCTTGGCAATATCAGAAATATTTGGCTAGAAATCTCAAAACCTTATATTACTACAGTATTTTATTTCTTTCAAACAAAATAAGTTTTGATGAAGTGCGCGGATAATATTTTTGATTTAATAGATGTGCAAGGAAGTCATGTGATGTCCACATCAGATTTTTATTATCTTTATAATATCTTTCTTTTGTTGGTTGCATGTTTATTTGGATTCCAAAACAGTGATTTCTCATGTATGTGCACTCTTTTTATGCACAATTTTTTTCATAGTCCCAGCCGTGGATCTCTGAAAATAACATTAATCTCATTCATTTATGCCATAGGTTCCCAACCTTTTTTGAACTGGCGCCCCTTTTCTAGTGAATATTTCAATACCCCCCCCCCCCTACTCCAGAGAAATAAGACTGTACATAATGCACGGTGAAAACAAGAATTAAATTAAAAAAAAAAAAAAAAAAAAATACTAATAGATAGAATATTTTTGGAATCGAAACTCTACTGAATTTCTTCTTCATTTAAAAAAGAGTTTTAAGAGTTTTACAGTTAAAAAAGAATTATAAAAGTTTTAAAGAGGTATATTAGAGAGGTATCTCTTTCTCTCAACAGCGAAGTCTCATATCAAAATGTGTGAATTTTCGCACACGTGATAGAAATGAATTATCAGAGTGATTTTTCAGTCTTTTTTAGACTATATTTGGTTAATCTTCCCGCGCCCCTCCATGCCATATCAACGCCTCCTAATTTTCTCTGGGTCTTTTACTGCCCCCCTGAAAGCCTCAAACGCCCACAGGGGGACGTTATCGCCCACGTTGGGAACCTATGATTTATGCTCTACTCTGAAAAAACAGGTCACTTATATATGTCACAAAAGAAATATTCTCCGTTTTAAAAGTAGATTTTCCAACAAGACAAGTGTTACTTATTGCAAAAATTTTACCTTTTTTTTAAAAAAAATTAATTTTTGATTTTAAACTATTTTGTGAGAATAAATAGTAATAGGAATAAAATAAAATTTGGGAATGTGACCCTTTCCATTTTCTGTGTTCATCAAAAGTAATGTAATTCATTTAAAAAAAAAAAAAAATATTTTGAAATTTATCTTATTTATATTTTTCAGCATATAGAAAGTATAACTTAACAATATGATATAATTGTATTTACTGATGTTTCACTTTTAAGCTCTTTTTTGTTGTTTTTGCTTTATGCACGTGTCCCACTTATGCACACTTTTCTTGCTGTTCCCTGTGCCCGCACATGTGAGATCACTGTAATTGTGAAATTTAAATATACATATATTTAATCTTGTATATCTGCATTAATGTTTAATTATTATTTACTGCTAATCCATGTTTGTGTACTTTAGATTCCAAATCCGCTATTTGATTTGGCTGGAATCACTTGTGGCCATTTCAATGTTCCTTTCTGGACATTCTTTGGAGCAACTCTCATTGGAAAAGCAATCATTAAAATGCATATACAGAAGCTCTTTGTCATTGTTGCATTCAATGAAAAGTTAGTTCATGAGCTTGTCAACAAAATGAAGTGAGTGTATTTGAATGCTTTTAAGCTGTCTATTTAAAATTTTAGACTGTGCATTAACATTAGCCACTAGTTCATAAACTATTTAATTAAAAAAAATCAATTATTGACAAATATTGTACTTAAAAATGTGATTAATCCTGATTTTGAAATACTTTGTAATCATTTTTGAGTACATCTTTAATAATATATGATATACATGTTAAAATATAAGTCTGTACGTCCAGTGATGTTTTATACAAGGTAGCATTAATTTGTATTGAAATTTCCAGATATATCCCACATATTGGAAAATATCTTCATGCTCCTCTTGAAGAGTTCTTAGCGAAGCAAAAAGCTAGTTTGCATCGAAAGCCTGGTACCTCTGGTACTTCTGTGAGTATTTATTTTAATATATTATATGTGGAAAAAATTTAACCACATTTTTGCAGCTTATTATTTAATGTGTTAAGCATTGCACTGGTTAAGCAGATCGTGTGGAAAATTTTTGTTAATGACAATTCTCTTGTTGGTATATAAATTATATATGTAATATTAGATGCCAGTTTTGCGATTTATTATTTTTATACGAATGGATGATCTTGAAAATAAAACATTTAGTCAGCATCAATCATTAAGAATTCATTAATTTTGACTAGGTGTGAAAAAAGACCGATAATGTCCTTTACTTTTACTTTGACATTTAAAAATATTTCTGATTTTTTTTTTAAACTTCCAAATATGGAACTAACAGCCACATATGATGGTTGCCTTTTAAGTTTCTACAAAAAGTAGGAAGAAAAAATAATTTTTTGGGAACAAACTGTTTTATTGCTTTTCAAAATATTCCCCTTTAAGATTTAAACACTTTTCCACCCATTAAAACCTATTCTTGAAACAATTTTTCCACTCTGAAGTTGATATCTCGAAACCTGGTTTTGGAAGGTATCAACAGCTTCCTCAGATGGTGAAAATCGCTGGCGACACATTTTTTGTTTGGCGTGAGGGAACAAGAAAAAGTCGTTTGGTGTTAAATCAGGAGACCATAGGCAATGATACATTAATTTGATATTTTTATCCTTCGAATAATCAATTGTTCCACGTGCTGTGTGGGAGCTGTCATTGTCGTGATGAAGAATGATGCTTCGATTTTTGTTGTTTTTCCTCATTTCATTGATGTCTTTTGGCAAACAAATTTCTGTTTACCATTTAGCGTTAACAGTTTCTCAATCCTCTGAAGGAATGATTGCAATATGTCCTGTAAAGCTGAAGAAACAAGCAAGCATTTTCTTGGAAGTGCTTTGATGAACAAACAATTTTCGTAGGATTCGGTTCATCTGGAAACACCCAAACAGTGTATTGTTGTTTAGTTTCTGGCTCATAGGAATATATCCAACTTTCGTCACCTGTAACAATGGGATATATGGATTTTACAGCTCCGAATTTGAAATTTTTAAGCATTTCCTTATGCCAGTTTGCACAAGCCTGTTTCTGAACTTCTGTCAAATTGTGCCTAATCCATCTGGAACAAATCTTTTTAACAGCTAAATGTTCGTGCAAAATCGAATGTACTACAGTCTGTGATATGCAAGGGATGCTTCTATCTCACGATATGTGAAATGCCGATATTTTTCAATCACCTTGCACATTGCTTCGATATTATCTGGAATCACTACCGATTTTGGTCGTCCTTCACGAAATTCATCACAGATGGGCGCACGACCACGATGAAATTCTGCAAACCAATTGTAAACAGACCTTATGAGATAATATCTCTTCATTCACTAATTCCCATTCAGCATTCCAGTTACTCACTCCATTCCTATTCATACACTGTTTTTCCTGAAATTTTATGTTTTGATGACCAGCATTATAAATTGGAACTATGGACTTCCCATTAATGATTTCCAAAAGGGAGTCCATCCAAATGACCATTCTTCCAGTTCAGCAAAACCAATCCATTTTCAATTTCTTCAGTCCTCACCTCTATAAAGTTTACAGAATTCTTTTCTATAGCAACTGGATTCTGCATTGTAAGTTTGATTTGTTGTGATGGTATTTCTTCCTATAAATATCGACAGGGCTATCATGTGAATACCAAATATCTAAATTAGGTCCTATTCTGGCAAAAGTAGTATCTGCTTTATATAGAAAATTTCATCCTACTATGAGATCAAATGCCATTACCTCATCATTTATTACATACAATTCAATTTCTGTGCTGACATTATCTATTTCAACTTTAATATTACTTTTCCCAAGGTAAATACAGAAGTTAATCCAATACCAAGTAATCTATGCTGAAAAAACACTCAAAAAAAAAGATAAAATAACTAAAAAGTTTGTGAAAAAACACACACAAAATATCACTTATAAAGCGATATGATCGTTTTGACCAAAAATTCTTTCGGTCTTCCTCAGTCAAAGCTTTTCTTCTCACTCCTCTTTGACTAAGGAAGACCGAAAGAATTTTTGGTTGAAACGATTGTATCACTTTGAAAAAACACACATAAAATGTTACTTATAAAGTTTTCATTTTTTATTTAAAGTAATCTGTGGTTCTCTGCACAGAAACTTAATCCTAATCTTTCAGCTATGGACTTCATTAGTTATTCCACTGCTGGTGTCCAGCAAGTAGCACACTTCATCGATATTATTTATCTTCACAGTCTTTAAATAAATAGACTGAGAAGAACATTCATTTGCTGTCGTTACAGTTAAAGTACTCGAATTCTCATTTTGTTTTATCTTCAATTTGCAATGTTTTTGGGTACGTCCATTCTTCCCACATTTTACACAACTGATAGTGCGCTTAGCCTTCAAACAGTCCTTAGAAATATGACCATACTCGTTGCAAATGTAACATTTCAGTTCCCCATTCACATTCCATGTTGGTTTTATATAATCCGAATTTTTGTAACCTGTAATGATTTTCTTTTCTTCGTTGACCTTAATTCTACTTCAGTCATGCTCCTACTGAAACTCTTTCATAACATAAATTTATTTTACTTTTTAACTGCTTTGGATTTTGACTGTCATTTATCTCAATAATTTTTTTATACCCCCGAAGGCTTTCATATTCGTCTTGCTTATTGGTTATTAACTTGTTTATCGCAATAATTCTTGACCATGTGTATAGATGCATTCAATTCATTGAAAGTCTGTGGTCAATGACTACTTTGGCTATCCCCAAAATCTCGCTGACTATCTCAAGTTTGTCGGCTTTTGGTGAAATATCGCCAAATAAAGTGTCAGAAGGAAATCTTTCAAATTGAACTTAGCTTGGCGATGTCGAAATATTTGGCTAGAAATCGCTAAACCTTACTATTATTGATATTTTATCTCTTTCAAACAAATAAATTTAGAGGAAGTGCGTCGAAAATATTTTTAATCTAATGGACGTGCAAGGAAGTCATGTGTTGGACACATCAGCTTTTTTTCATTTGTTCACATATCATCAATTCCTTTAATCCATAAAGTCTTTACACCCAGACCAGTTATCCATTCAGTAAAATAACTATTTAATTCGGATCTGTAATCTCTCCCAGTTCCACTAATCTTTCTTTTGTGTTGCATAAATTTCTACCTAAACTTTTCCGTACGTAATTTAAATCTTTTCAAAATAAATCCTTAACATATTTGTAATAATTTGTTTTATCTTCATATTCTTGAGCAATAAGTTGCATAATTTCAAATGGCAACAACCCCAAAAGATGAGTCACCCATTCTTCCTTTTCGATTTCTGCTCTATGAGCTTGGCATTCGAATAAAATAAGTAAAGACTTATGCAACAATTCGATGATAAAGAAGGGGACATAACTTTACATAACTGAAATTTTGCATTTGTTACTGTTTCAGTGTTTCCTGAATATGGTATTATCACATTTTTACTAGATACCTCTATACGTAAATTTCTCTAATTCAAACCCTCGCTTTTCCCTTTCTTGTCTTTTGCATTCTTTTTCCCTTTTTTCAATATCTTCTTTTTTCTTACTTTCATTTTCAATACCCACTAGCATTTCTTTAACAAGTTCTTCGTCATATTTATACATTCCTTTATAAATTTTACTAAATCAACAACTTTATAAATTTCTTTAACTGTTAGACAGAGTTCCTCAGCCAAAGTTTGCAAGTCTGCTTTTTTACACCTTCTGAAGAATGCCATACTTCTATTTCAATAGCACAACTAAAAATTCTTCTAATAAATACTTAAAAATTCTTCAAACCAACAGTTAATGGGAACCTTCTAACAAATGCAAGATGAAACATTAAAAATTTTCACTTGGAATTTCATAAATAGAACTTGTAGTACATGCAAATAATACTAGAAAAATTCTCTTCGAATTTCTTAAGGAAAACTTCTAATGCATGCATTTAATGATACTTGAAAACTAATAATTCATTTAAAATTCCGTAAACATAAGCAGTAAAATAATATTTCCTTATCGTTGGTTAGGGTGAACGTATTGTCTCATAATTGCCTTTAGAATATCAATCAATAATTCCATCAGCATTTTCTTGTCACTGTACAATTTAGAGTAATCCTCATGCAATCCCACTTCTGAGTGTAAGAATCATTACGTTTTCATGTGTCATATGCAGGATGGCGTGAAATAAATTCCAAAAACAAAATTAATAAAATACTGGATCAATTACACTATTTACAATTACTCTTATTCGTATCGTTTTACAAGATATATCATCCAGTATCTTCTTCACTCTCCTTATGGTTCTTTTTTTTTTTTTTTTTTTTTTTCACCACTGCCACTCACAAAACTTACAAAATCATAGTAAATAAATAATGCCTTGGTGTTTAAAGAACTCATAAAAAGAATATCCACTCTTAGTGGCATCAACTAGCCTATTACAACATTTTTTTAACATGTAATAATAATTTAATATGCAATTTTAATTTATGTTAAATAATGAAAATCGTATTGGACGATCCTCTTGGTTTGCAAACTCTTTTACATCAAAATGATCTTATAATTGCAGACCATTGATTTAGAGATGTTTAGTTGTACATTATAGAGAAAGGCTGCAAACTGCTTATGCCAGCGATAAAAGGACAACGGTATCTACTTAAAACTCCTTAAGCTAATGAGTCTAAGAAAATGACCAAAGTAATATGGGTTGCCAAAGTTCATGGCGCAATTTTGCATAAGTTCTGGCTTGGGTAATGTTTTAAACAACAAAAATGTTACCGAACATAAAATCTCTTTGTCAGATTTTCTGGATAACTACAAAATATATATGGTAAGAGAGATATTTCTGATATAGAATTACATGATAAAATCATTAAAAATATGAATGATAGATGAAATATACACTTGCAGACGAGGTGCTGACTCACAAATGCAATCATAACTGAAGATTACTATTTTGACGCTTTTATATTACATACTTTTATATTACTCTCCCTTTATCAAATTTACCCCTTTCTACTTTTTCTTGCAAACTTCACTTTATATATACTCTGATCTATATGAAATGTCCAAATAACTGGTTTATAATGTTTTTAGAGCTTTTAGTGTTTCAGTTGATGCCATACCAGTTGTGTAACTTACAATTGCAAACCAACATGCATTTGTTCGAAGGTAATACTTCAGAAAGTAAATTTATCACTCCCTAAATGTGGTTCCTGACTACATGTCTGAACCCTAGACCCTGTTCGGCCTGTGTAAAAAGTTTTTGAGATTTTTGAAAATTGTTTAGCATTAAGAAAAATCATAGTGTGGTTAGTATCCTTGTAATTTCCTAGAAGTTCCTGAGTGACATGACTAAACTGATACATGATTCTTTCTCACCTGATTTCATTTTTTCTTCATTGTGTTTGTGTATTCATTGGCTCAGTTATAAGACATTCTTTGATTTTACATTCCAATAGATAAATGTGGAAAAATTTCATATGAAAACAGTTGCCTAGTTAAGGCTTTTATTAGTTCATCCAATAATTGTTATATAATGTACTAAAGGGGATTCTGTTTGTGGCCTTATTAACAAACATTTCAGGCACAGATTAATCCAAACACACATGTTAGTGCCATTGCTAAGATATCTTTCCTATGCCTTTTAATAGGTATGTTTGGATTAATACACATGTAAGGTGCTTGGCGAATAAGGATCTATAAAGAATGCCAAATGCTTCTAATTCCAAATTCAAGTTAGTCTGCATTAAAGCTTTAAAGAATAGTTATTCCGAAAAATCACATGCATACTATTATTATTCATTGTTTGAAAGAGTAAATGATTAATAAGAACATCAATATGAAATGACTGCTTTTAATTGTGTTTTTAAAATTTTTCATTTTGCATGTTATGATTTTTTAGGATGGACCATGGATTGCATGGATTTTTGAAAAGTTTGTGGTTTTAATGATACTGTACTACTTATTGAGCATAGTGAACTCGATGGCTCAAAGTCATCACAAGCGTCTTCACAAGAAGCAGTATCGTGCCATGGCAAAAGTTGCAACAGACTGAAAGACAGCTAAAAACTGCTTCATTTCCATGTATGCAATGGTGACCAAATGGAGAAAAAAAAAAAAAAAAAAAAAAAAAAAAAAACACAAATACGAAACATTCAATATTCTGCATAGATTTTAAGATGGATACCAATTATATTTTTCCTAAGTTGCAATTTTATAATTTGGCATCTGTCGGATGTTTTCTAAAATGACACATTTACTTGTGAATCTGTGCATAATTACTTAACTAGAGAAAACGTTGTGTTCGTCATTATGTTAAAATAAGGAATTCCGGGTTTATATAAGTATTTGTAAATAAATATATATATATATATATACATACATATATATTATCTACCTTTGTTATTTTTTAGAATGGATGGGTGATATTGTGATAAAGTATGTTCACCTTTTTAAACCTCCTTCCCCACAAAAATGTGTATGGATTTATTTTAAAGAATTAATACTGGCATTATTATTTTCATAAATTTTTATTTCTATATGTCGTCAACAGTAGATTTTTTGTTACATTCAGAACAAAGTATAGAAAAAAAAAATGTATATGAGGGGAAAATGCAGTCCCATGAAAAGATTTTGTATGGTAAAAAGCCCCTTCTCGCCTCCCAAATAACACGGTACATTTTATTAATGGTATAATAGTGTTTCATCATGAAAAGGGCTTGAGCATATTTCATCTTTGGGAGTCTCACAAATTTTATGCAAAATATTTGTAATCATGTGTCATAATAAATATTTTCAGTATTTTTTCAAGATTATATTTATTCACATCTCAGTTTTGCTGTGCAAAATGAAGCTAAATCATCTTTGTTACTGCTCAGTTTTCTTAAAATACATTTCCTTATATTTATTTGTATTTAAAAATATGAATAAAATTATTTAATACTTAACATTTGTCTGTAACTCATAAATTTCATTTTATTGTTTGATATGTGCAACTTACGACCACGTTCCAATTAAACTATTTTCTCTTGTATCCCCACTTCACACATAAAGTTGCTGAGATAGCTAATTTCGAGAAACAAGAGGAGAGTTTATTGACTGCCATTGCAAGTGTAATGTGACTAATATTCATGGTTGCTTCTTGTTGTCTCAAAGTCTGATATCTTTTACAAAAAAATAGCTACCATTAACTTAAGTTAGAAGATTACAACAAATAAGTAAAATTTATCTCAAATTAAAAATGTAGATAATCAGGATCAGGTGGAGTGATTATGACCAATGGAATGTTAAAAAATTCTAAATCATAAAACTTAAAAAAAAAAATTAGGAATAAAGCTTGTAAATGTATTTTTCGTGTTAGGGTATCTTTCATCATAATTGTAAAACTAGAAGCATATCAAAATTTTCAATAAATGGATTTGACTGTTCTGTGTTCAGAATTATTTGTCACAAAGGGAAATTTTTTCATGCATGCTTATTCATATTAAAATGTATGCTTGTAATCAGAGGGATGTTAACTCCAACATTCAATTTGGGAGCACCTCGGGAGCAGAAAACATTTCATTTGGGAGCACCTTGGGAGCAGAGAAATTCCATTTAGGAGCACCTGGGAAGCACAAAAAATATAGTTTCCGAGAGGAAAACTAAGATTTGGGATCAGAATTAACATGATTTTGGAGCATAAAATTGAAGATTTGGGAAGCCCTTCGTCACTAAGAGTTCCCTCTGTTCTTAGTGACGAAGGGCTTTGACTGATGAAGACTAAGAAAATTTTTAGTCGAAACGTACGTATCTACTTACTTGTTACATCTTATGTGTGTTTTTTACAAAGTTTTTTTATTTACTTTATTGTGTTCAATAATCATGCATACCGAATTTCAAGGCAATCATTTGTGCGATGTGGCGTAGCGCAATCTAGTGGCGAGTTTTAGAAAACGGATACGGCGAAAATATTCTTTGCATTCAGATATCGATGTATACGAATTTTCATGACGATTGGCTGGATAGACCTGAAGTTCATATAATAATGCGACATCTAGTGGCAAGTTATAGGAAAATAGATAACACCAAACTCTTCCCCAATGTTCAAATATCTATGTATACCTATTTTCATAGCGATCAGTTGCACAGTCAAGAAGTGATACACTGCAGTGCCATCTAGTGGTTAATTAAAGGAATGATTTGGTACAGCGCCATCTTGTGGCGAGTTAATAGCAAAATGGATAACGCCAAAATATTATCATTGTTCAAATAGCTATGTATACTGATTTTCATAGCGACCGTTTGACATGGCTGGGAGTAGCGTGCTACAAGTAGCGAAACTACAATAGTCGCTACTTTTTTTTAATAGTTTGTAGTGTAGCGCGTTACTTTTTTAAAAAGGTAGTGTAGCGTGTAGTGCGCTACAAAAAATTAGTAGTTTGTAGCGCATTTTGGAAGCTACTTTTTCCACATCATTATTGCCGATGATTGATCACGTGGTGCAATTTCTCTTTCTTCTGACTTCAAGATGAAAGAGCACCCAATCCCTCCCAGGGGGCACACACCACACGAATTCTGTGGTAAAACATACTCGCAGTGCAATTATTTCTTTTTACGATTAGGAAAATCATTTATCTTGAAGAAGAAATTACTACAGGCGTGAAATAACAAGCTCTTGAAACGTCGTATATTTTCTTTTTTTTTTATCTTTTTATTGCGGCGGATTTGAAAGCATGTGGTTGAAAGAGGGGTGTGTGTATGTGTGGTCCAGTTATTGTCCTATCTCCACAATTAGCGACCTATCAGAAAGATCTGACCGAAAAGACCTCAGGCAATAGAGTGGGAATAATTTTATCCTTTTCAAAGGGTAAAAGAAAGTGCTTTATAACTGATGCATGAAGCACTAATCATTTTTCTTGTTTCAGTTAAAATCTGTGATGGGAGAAGACCAAGGAACAAAAGACAAAAAATAGCTGGTCACTATAAATTTTTAAATTAAACATGTAATATGATATAATTGGTGATCTATCCAGACCTAGAGAAAGAATCGCTAAAAAAGCGCCCTGGGAAAGAAAAAAAAATGCTTGCGCATCTTGAAAAGTGAGCCCTGTACACATTATCCTTTAAGAATATTACTTATGATGAAATAAGGAATATACTTTAACGATGTATTTTACAAAAATTCATAATTAATCAATGGTTTTAAGCAAGAATTGATCAAAACTACATTATCTTCTATGTACAACTAAAATAAGAAATTGAAACAAATAATTATTCAATTAAATTTGCGAGTTATAAGAACGTGGACTGTGGAGCTGCCACGTCCTACGACCATACATAACCATTAATTTCAACTTGTGCGTACCAGCAGCATTTGCACAAGCTAACACCGTACTTCTGTCTTTGCTATCCTTTATCCCACTGGGAGCTTTTTCATCTGAAGTGCAAAGAGACTTTCGTGGCAGCTAGTGCCAAAACAGGGACGTTTCATCAACATTATAAATTAGTTGTGGTGTCAAATTTTTTTTATAACTTCAGCAAACTCATCAATGTAATTTTCTGCTGCTTCATTATCTGCAGACACGCACATATAGATAGCTGCTGAATTCCATGACGCTTTTTAAAATTATGGAACCATCCTGTTGAGTAATCGCAAGGTTCTTTTAAATCAAGTTTTTAGTGGAATATTTTAGCTTGTTCCATTAAAATTGAACCAGTTAATGGCACATTATCACTCCGCCGCTGACGGAACCACTCAATCATAACTTTGTCCAAATCTTGGTTTTTCGCTGTATGCATAGTCTTTCTATCTCTCATGCTCAATGGGGAATCGCGTTCACTAAAAAATTTCATAATATCAGCTGTTTTTTTTCTGTAAATCATACACTGTCAATTTTCCTATATTATATTCCTCGCATACATTTTGAACAGATGTTCCCTTTTCTAGCTTTCTCAATAAGTCTACTTTCTTTGTTATAGAAAGGGAATTATGCTTCCTTTTCCCGCTTTTCACAGATGAGTTTTCGTCCAATCTAAATAATAACTACGCTAAATTTTCAAAAAGCAAAAGCAAAATAAATAACTTTAAGCAAAACAAAATAAAAAACTAAGTGTAAATAAAGCAAACTACAAACGCTCTGGTCTAGCTCTAGCACTTTCGATGCACCTTTGACCTTCCATAATTTTATTCCTAGTTCACTATTGAATGTAAGATTACTGTACTCTAATGTCTAATGGCCAAATTGGCGATCGCCCTCTTAGGTTTCACTTTTCACTGAGTAAGTCGAATTTCCGGGCAATTTTTATCACTATCCCATGCACTAAAACACTGATTGTGGGTGTCTATGCTAATCCTCTGTGGGGTCGAAGTGCAGAAGCTCCCCCCTTCACCGGAGTGACTGGAGCTTTCGCTTTCTTAACAAGTTGTTACATTCTTGTCTTCGTTGCATGTGCTTACCGATATTTTTATTTATGCATTTTTTTAAACAAGGCTTCCAACGGTATTTATGCTAATGTATGTTTTGACTGCAGACTTGAATGATATTATAAAGAGTTTAATTTCTTTGCCTCCTTAGAAAGAATAACATCAAACTAAAAATATCTCTACCGATTATTAAAGCTTAAATGCTTTACATAACAGGAAGTGTCTCCACCTCCCTTTTTGCATTTCTGTTCAGAAATAACAGTTAAATCTTTGGAATGCAAAGAAGGAAAGTTAGGTCACGAGTCAGATTTTACCCTGAGGTTTTGGATATATATATATATATGTATGTGTATATATATATATAAAATATAAAATAGCTAAACTTACGTAATATGGAATCCCAAGTAAAACATTAAGTAGTAGCACATGATAACAAAAAAATATTGAAAAACTGAAAACATGAAATAAAAATTGATAATCCAGAGGCAAGAAATTGTATAAAACAGAGCTGTCAAAGCTAGAGAGAAGTGGGAGGACAAGCCAAGTGAGATCACGTGGGCGTAAGCCTAACTGTTCGATCCCATGCAATGAAGTGGAGATGGAGTGTAAAATTGAAATGGAGTACTCCATTATCAAGTACCACCGTACTCACATTTCAATTTAAAGAAAAAACAAAAATAGCTAGGTTTCTGCAGGTCACCTGACAAAAGAAGTCGCTTTACGTGACCTGGGGGTACGACCATAGCTATAAGAAAAAAATAGCATGAATGCTAACCAAACATGAAGGAGGAAGAACTGACAAGACTAGAAATCGTTGCCAACCGAGAAAATTAATCGACAAAAATAAAAATAGAAACAGCTAGAGCCAAGGAGAAAAAGTATGAGAAATAAAAACAGACAAAATGCTGCCAAAACTATGTAAATTTATTAAGAAATTCAGTAAATGGAAGGGGACAGGGAAATAAGAATAATATTAAATAATAATAGTAATAATAAATAAATAAAAAAAAAATTGAGTATAGCTAACCTATGAGTAACGCAGTACAAGCTTTAATAGCTAGGAAGTACTAAGGAAAGAGTGTAAAAAAGAGTTAAGGGGGAAAAAATATTGTAATTAACATTAATTATCATAATAATTATAATAATAATTTTACTCAAGTATTAATATTAATTATATATATTGACACTATTGTTATGATAACAAACTAGCCTAATGCTTGAGCATCCTGTAGTTTATTTATTTATTTATTTTTTTTTATGGGAGGGAAAAAACTGATATCCAAAAAATGTCCGTTTTTTTTGTCTTTTGGGTTTTTAGGCATCCGGATTTTCGGCGCTCCACTGTACATTTTTTGAAAAGTAGCAGTAGTTGTACTTCGCTACAAAAAAAAAAAGTAGTTTTTCCCACGACTGCCGTTTGAATGGTCAAGAATTTGGCCTGCTGCAGCATCATCTAGTAACGAGTTAAAATAATAATGCATTGCAGTGCCATCTAGTGGTGAGTAACATCAAAAGTAACAGTTAGGATGTACTGATCATATTAGGATCACGAAGAATATATTCTTTGTGCTCAAATGTGCAAGTATAAAAAATTTTATGCCGATCGGTCGAATGGTATAGAAGTTGATGCGTTGCAGCGCCATTTAGTGGCAAGTTACAGCAAAATGGATAGTGAAAAATATTCTCAGTGTTCTAATATCTGCATGTACCAAATTTCATCGAAATTGGCTGGACGATATTCGCATAGCAAACGGCTAAACGGAATAGAATTCGACGTTCTGCTGCGCCACGTAGTGGCAAGGCAGAGGAAAACGGATAGCACAAAAACCTTCTCCATGATAAGACTTAGGTGAACTAAATTTCATGGTGATTGGTGAAACGGTGCTGGAGTTTTTCAACCTCATACACACATACCAATATTCATTTTTATCTATAACCAGTGTTATTATATATACCAGTCTCAAATAAAATCCAGTTTCAAATCTAAACCTCGTCAAAGTGTCAACATACGCCATTTTACAAGAGTTTTTTCAGGGAATCATTCGAAGCATTGACTTAGCAGCAATCAAAATGGGAAATGGTTTGACTGCCAAAAAGTAAAGAAGGCATTTATTTGAAAAGTGGAATCCCTTAATACAGCCACATTTTTAAAATTATCAGCTATAATGTGTTTTATTTATCATTAACTCCGATGTACTAAATGTGAAGATTTCAATTTTCTGAATTTGGCAGAATTCCCCCAACTTAAATCAGTTTACTCAATTTGGCGAGAATTCTGATGATAGATCGCTTGAAATGCCTTATAACTGCATTATTTCTGTGCGGATAATTCAAATTTAATGCTATATATTCTAATAACACCTATACATTTGTTTTCAAAAATACTATTTCCTTAAGGTATCAGTAAATTAGGCCAAGCTTAAAACTGTGCAAACTGCTGGAATTCACTTTCTAGAAATCGGCATATCAGCCATTTTATTTTTCACCAAACTAAAAAATGTTACATATTAGGAAATCTTCAATCCTCATTGTTTTGCATATAAAGCATTTCATTCTCGCTCTGATTTCCCTTGTGCACATGATATTATAATTAGAAAAATCTGGAGTGACTCCACTCGACTTTCCAAACACTTACGATTAAGATCATTGCCAGGCATTTAAATAAATTTTAATCAATGAATAATTCAAACATATATACCAAACTGAAGCTCAATCGAATGCACCGTTTAAACGCTGGACCACTTTTCAAGAATTTCTCCCCATATGCCATAATGTAAAAGAAATCTTTGTCGTAGCCCTGTAGAAAAACTAAGTCCTATACACATCAAAATCAATACCGGTCTTACGATGGTGATTTATACATATATACCCAATTATCTCTATCGAATGTACCGTTTAAAAGCTAGCACACCTTCAAGAACTTCCCCCCTTAGGCCATAATGTAAAAGAAATCTTTGTCGTAGCCCTGTAGAAAAACTATATACGCCAAAATCAATATCGGTCTTGCTACGGTGGTTTATAACATATATACCGAATTTGAGCTCAATCGAATGCTCTGTTTAGGAGCTATCGTGTTCACTCACACACACATACATACATCTCGTAAAAATAGCTTAAATGAATTCGGAAGACCTCAAAACATGTAAATACACCAAAATCTCAAAGTCGAATTTTTTCATGATTACAATACTTTCCTTACATGGTACATGTTCGGAAAGTAAAAATAACCTTACAAATATAAACTAAAAAAAATATTATTCTTTTATTTTTACTTTAAGAATTTAAAACATTTTATTCAGCAAAATTGCCACACATGGCAACCACGATGCTTATTTCACACTTTTTTTTCACTACAGGGGTTACAATTATGGAAAGCTTTCTGCATGGAAAACATAAAAAATCTCTAAACTCCGAGAACGGGTTGACTTTCAAAGCTTTAAAGTGGACTATCATTTATTCTATATTATTTTACACATCTGTACAAAATTCCAGGCTGATAGGTCCGTTTTTTGTGGATTTCTATACTAATCAAATCCACAAACTGACAAACAGAATTTCATTTTTATTTATAAGGATTTTGCAAAATTTTTAAATAGTCGAACATTGACAGAACGCATGAAGAACAGGCGTGCAACCAAGGGAGGGGTTTTTAGGGTTAAAACCCCTCTCATTACAAATATTCATCTTTTTTTTTTTTTTTGTAATAAAATTATGCCACAAAAAATCTACTCCTGGAATTTTTACAACAAAGGAAAACAGGCACTTTTGAAGAATATTACAGAGATCTGCTCTGTATGCATGCCATTTCTGAACATTTTTATTCATCAACTTGATGAAAGATTTGTGGATCATCAGAACATTTTGAATTCCTTTCAAAATTTGTTACCTCAATGTAGGACTCACAAATACAGAAATGGCATATATTGATATGTGCAGGAGAACCATCGTGGCATGCATACCACCAGTTAAAAAGCAATATGATAGAATATACATTTACTTGCTGATAATTTTTAATGTAATTTAAGGGAAATGGCGAATTGATAAGTTATTTCCAACAAACATCATCATCATGGATTAGGCAAGAAGTCTGTTACGGCTTCTTGGTCCAACCACCAATTTCTTGATCTGCCACAGTCTTGCCTGCCCCTGGGCTTGTACAGGGTGTCTACCACGAAAGTAAGCTTGATTTCGTGACCTTTTCTTGACCATAACAAATACTAAACTAATATCAAAAATACATCGTGCCAGGGATGCAGAATATGTTCTATCCGGCGATCTACGATTGGAGGAAATTTTAGCCATCTGGGGAAATTTTGCAGAAAAATATACAACTGATTTTGATTTTAACAATGAATTAAAAAATTCTTCGAGTTTTTCTTTTCCCTGCCCATTTTTAAAGCGATTTTTTTTTCAATATTTTTCACTGATCAGCCGTGCGCTTTCAGTTAACTTGGACCAATTGCTATTTAAAAAAAAGAAGATTTACCATTGATCGACGTAAAAAGATTTGCAATGTAGCTTGTACATTGCAAATCTTTTTACATCTATGGTAACACAGAACTTATGGTCTATAATATATCATAAAAGTTGAAGCGATATAAGTTATTAGCTATGAAACATGGGGATCAGTGATAATTATAATTGGAATCCGAGTTATTGTTTTTAAAAAAGAAAATGCGGAAAATAATCAAAACACTGAATTTAAATCCAACAATTTTAACCTTTTTTTGAGGAGGGAAGGTGGATAACTGATATACTTTTCTCAAGGTTTGAAGATACATACTTGCCAACTTTTGAAATTTCCAAGGTGTAAAACAACACGCAGTTGACATTGAACTATTGTCAGTTCACTATACAACTATTTGGCAGACATCATTTTTGATGATTTCTGCTAAATAACATGTAAATGACATTTTAAATGAATTTTATAAATAGCAAACAAACAGTATTTTAAAGTTTTCTTATGAAATAAACACGTGAAAAACTTAAGTTTGTCTGTTTGCATAGTTTAAATAGTATAAAATAATAAAATTTACATAACACACATAATATATATTTCTTAAACAAAAAAAGAAGCTACAGCGAACGGTTTTAATCCTCGCCTCAGGTCGGGAGGGAGAAGAGTGGACACTCAGCAGATGCCCCCCTCCACACACACACCATTGATAAGAGGATAAACAAATCAACTTCCTTTCTCCCAGGAAATCACTGGTGAAATCAAAACACAAATTAAGGAAGTTAAGAAAAGATACATAAAATAATTTCTCTGACTGAACTTAGCAGAAAAAATTAGAAACTAAGAATTTGAATGAAATGGAAAAAACGTAGTTGAGTCGCAAATCGTGACCTAGTGCTTCATTTCTTGACCTTTTCTTGACTTTCGTGACCTTTTCCCCATTTCTTGACTTTTCCATGACTTTCATGACCTTTGCATGATGGTAGACACCCTGTTGTAGTACAGGGCAGCACTGGGTAGTTTCTTGCATTACATATGCTGGACATGATTTTTCCAGCACAGACAATATTCCTGGATTTTTTCAGATAGGCTGAATATTTTTAATTTTCTCCGAATATTTTAATTTCTTATTTTATTCAAAATCTCTCAGGGTGTCTACCACAAAAAGTAAGCTTGATTTCTTGACCTTTTCTTGACTTTTTCCTGACCATAACAAATACGAAACTAATATCAAAAATGCATCGTGCCAGGGATGCAGAATATGTTCGATCCGGCGATCTAGGATTGGGGGGAGTTTTGCAGAAAAATCTACAACTGATTTTGATTTTAACAATGAATTATGAAATTTTTTGAGTTCTTCTTTTCCCTGCCCATTTTTAAAGCGATTTTTTTTTCAACTTTTTCACTGATCAGTCGTTTGCTTTCAGTTAACTTGGACCAATCACTATTTTGTAAACATGTATGTAGCTTGTACATTGCAAATCCTTTTACATCTATGGTAACACAGAACGTATGCAAGTCTAAAAAATTAAGCCAAAAAAGTAAGTAAGCCCAAAGTTTTATGACTTATATCATAAAACTTTGGGGGAAATTTTCACTTGGATTGAGGGAAATGTCGAAAGTAAAAACATTTTCTGCACTCCTGCATCATGCTGATATAGAATGAAGGAAAATTATACTTTTAAATTTAACACAATATATATTATTAAATATTTATGCATAATAGCATTGCGTTGCAGCAGTTACTCAATAAAACAGAACAATATAAAGTATTACCTAAAGATTATGATACAATGTAATATTTTACGAAGTAATTAATTGCCAACAATCATAAAATTAAAAAATATTTTAAACAAATTTATTGCTTTAAAGTTTTTTATTGTTTTTAAAAAAGAAAATTTGGAAAAATAATCAAAACATTGAATTTAACAGGGAATGGAGAAAAAAATTACTCTTAAATCCAACAATTTTAACTTTTTTTTGAGGAGGGAAGGTGGATAACTGATATACTTTTCTCAAGGTTTGAAGATACATACTTGCTAACTTTTGAAATTCCCAAGGTGTAAAACAACACGCAATTGACATATTGAACTATTATCAGTTCACTATACAACTATTTGGCAGACATCATTTTTGATGATTTCTGCTAAACATGTAAATGACATTTTAAATGAATTTTATAAATAACATACGGACAGTATTTTAATGTTTTTCTATGAAATAAACACAAGAAATACTGTTAAGCTTTGTCTGTTTGCATAGTTTAAATAGTATAAAATGATAAAATTTACATAACACACTTAATATATATTTCTTAAACAAAAAAGGAAAAAATTCATACTGGACACAAAATTTATACGATTTTAAATGCAATTATGTAATACATAAAAAGTACTCTAAAATTACACCTGAAAAGGAAGAATTAAAAAATCTGATGTGTCCAACACATGACTTCCTTGCACGTCTATTAATTCAAAAATGTTTTTTACGCACTTCCTCTAAACTTATTTGTTTGAAAGAGATAAAATATCAATAATAGTAAGGTATAGCGATTTCTAGCCAAATATTTCGATATCGCAAAGTTGAGTTCAATTTGAAAGATTTCCTTCTGACACTTTATTTGGCGATACTTCACCAAAAGCCGACAAACTTGAGATAGTTTGCGAGATTTTGGGGATAGCCAAAGTAGTCATTGACCACTGACTTTCAATGAATTGAATGCATCCATACACCTTAATGTATTTAAAGTCATTTGGCTCACCCTGTAAATAAATTCCTAGTCGATTGCTGTCAAAAAAGATATTGAAAACAGTTAGATATTATAATATAGTTCTAAATACAAAAGTTCAAAATTCTACGGGTTAAAGTTTTAGAGTTATACAAAATACGAAATAATTTTTGGCGCAAAATTTGGCGATATTTCGGCGAAACTCGTCAATGTCGACGACATTTGGCGAAAT
Source organism: Cheiracanthium punctorium (assembly GCA_038373885.1). Taxonomy (NCBI): domain Eukaryota; kingdom Metazoa; phylum Arthropoda; class Arachnida; order Araneae; family Cheiracanthiidae; genus Cheiracanthium; species Cheiracanthium punctorium. The sequence continues at coordinate 383,328 of JAWZYV010002907.1, read as the reverse complement.
TTTAAGCATGGACCAAAAATTACAGATAATCGCCAAATTTGGCGATATTTCGCCAAAACTCGCCAAGAACGATGACAAATGGCGATACTTTGGGCATGGACCAAATGACTGACTATCGCCAAGTTTGGCGACATTTCGGCAAAACTCGCCAATGTCGAGGACAGACGGCGAGATTTTGGGCATGTACCAAACAATGACTGACTACAATTGTATTATATTGAAGATTTCCATAGACATTAAAGTACTGAAATTCTTTTTGGTGGTCCTGTAAAGAAACTCCAGTAGATTGGTACCAAAAATCGAGATGCACAACTAGATGTTACAACAATCTTACATATGAAATTTCATAATAGTTTTTGAGATTTGAGAGTTAAATATGCACACACGTACACCAAAAGTCGGCAAGCTTGGCGACTTTTGGCATAGTTCTTGAGGGAGGCACGTGACCGTGGTCGGACCATTACCTAACTTACGGTGGTAGGACGGTATTGTGCTTGAAATGGATGAATGCCCCTAAAATTGCCATTGACCGTAATGTATTGGAAATCTTTTGAGTGATCCTGTAGCAGAACTGTAAATGATAAAGACACTTTTTTTAATGGAGAAATTCATTTTCTAACTCTTTACAGCATATATCACTCCTGGGTCGTTTGAAATAGCCCAAAACCTCTAAAAAACGCTTTGATGAATATCGGCCCATAGATCGTAATGTATTTCGAATCTTTTAGGCGGTTCTGTAGATAAACTGTCCAGTCGAATGGAACCAAAAGGGGAGGTGCACAACTAGATGTTACAACAATCCTAAATATAAAGTTTCAACATTCTACGCCTAATAGTTTTCGAGATATGTGAGTTTAATGAATTTCGGCCCATTGAGCGTAATGTATTTCGAATGTTTTGGGCGGTCCTGTAGATAAACTATCCAGTCGAATGGAACTAATAGGGGAGGTGAACAACAAGATGTTACAACTATCCAAAATATGAAGTTTCGACATTCTACGCCTAATAGTTTTTGAGTTAGGCGAGTTTAATGAATTTCGGCCCATAGAGCGTAATGTATTTCGAATCTTTTGGGCGGTCCTGTACATAAACTATACATTCGATTGCGACCAAAAGGGGAGGTGCACAACTAGATCATAGAACAATCCTAAATATCAAATCTCAACATTCTACGACCAATAGTTTTTGAGATATGCGAGTTACATACATACGTACGTACGTACAGACGGCATGGAAAAACTGACCACAATAGACTCGCCGCTGGTCAAAATGAGTTGCAGACGCGTTAATATGATCGTGCATGCTAGCCTACGATGAGATGCATTGAAAAAATTCATAAAATTAAATTTAGAGGTAGTCAAAATCGGTTTTTTTTGTCGAAATTTGGCCCCCAAAATTTTTCGGGATCACATTACTTCCTTATACTTCGTACAAGGAAGTAAAAAGTATAAATAGGCCAAGTCATTTGCTTTCACAAATATTTTATTTTTCTTAATCAAAACAGCCTTCGTTTCAATTTCATTATCATTACTATCATTGTGTATAATTTTTGTTCATATTTGATCCTGGAATCTTCAATAAAAGTTTTCCTTTACTATTTTACATTTTTAATAAGCGGTCAAAAAATAATTTAAATTTGACATAAGAATAAATTTTATTCTTATTTCAAATTTAAATAGGTGATGGGAGTGGCAATTCAGTAATCTTAAAATAAACAAAACCGCGGAGTTCCGCTGGAAAATCTCATTAATAATAAATTTTAAGTGATTTTAATTTTTAAACGATCGTATTTTATTAAAATAAAAACACTTCAAAAGTTCATAAAAAGCACAAAAAAAGGAAGTTTCACGTAAAATCATAAAAATTGGTAAAAAAACAAACTTTACGATGAAAGCATTCGTATAATATGAGTAAGTATATTCAAGTTGTCTTAATGATTTTGCTTCTTTCCTCATGCGTGGGAAAATTCAAGTGTGGTGGGGGATTTGCATCTTAAAATCCCGAATTTTTTTCTCTTAATACAATTTTCACTTTTACATAAATTGTGTAAGACCATCACAGTATGCTTTATTTCAACAAAAAGAAAATAAATAAATAAATAAAAATAAGAAAATTCAAGTTTTGTAATCGCAAGATAACGGAACTAAAATAATGAAAACGAAGGAGCGGATGTTTTCATTAGGGGAAAAAAGCATTTGTAAAAGCAAACAACTTGGCTTTTTTTTTCTTTTAAATTCCTTTTCAGGTGCAATTTTACGGTACTTTCATTTACAGTAAATTTTAAGAGATTATTTTTAAAAGTAAAATACAGGTCGTAATTTTATTAAAAAATTTGTTATATTCAAAGTGTGGTGGGATTTGTATTTTTAAACTACCAAATTTTTTCACTTAATAAAATCTACACTTTTACAAAAGTTGTGTAACTATGCTTTATTTCAACAACAACAAAACATAAAAAAATTAAATTTCATAATTGTAAAATAAGGGGAATCCAGTTTTGAAGACAAATTTTTCATAATCACGCAAATTTTCGGACCCGAAAATGACCGAAATCACTCCGTATTCGATTCAAATTTTATTGTATTCTTAAACTGCAATTTTTCTCTCTATATGTATGTTAGTCTGCAACCAGAGGAGGGGAAGCGGGACACTTGCCCCCAGGCATAGTGCTGTTACGTCAAAATGGAAATGGAAAGAAGGGAGTGCCAAAACAAAGGTTTGTACCGGGTGACGTGATCTCTAGTTGCATAGCTGCCATCAATTAGGCTCCGATGCTGACCGGAAATTCGATTTTTTTCAAGTATTTCCTGCCGTTTGAAATATTCAGGTACACTTCCCGATTGCTGGACACCCTGTCAATAATCAATTTTTTCCTATTCATTTCAGTACATCGACGGGCAGGAGAGGGGGGAGGGGGTTACCTACCCCACACTTCCGGAACTGCCCAGGTCTTGAGCTTTCCATGCAGCCAGCCTTAAGTTTGGATGAATGTGTTTTGAAAACATGAAAAATTAAAAAATAAGCAAGTGGTGTTTATTAATTACTTACAGCTTTTATAAAACACGTAAAGCGCTATTTACAGTAGGAAATAATTTATTGTTATAACTACCCTTCTGAATGACAGATTGTTTCTCTAATGAGATATTTTATGACCTGAAGCTAGAGCGAACAGTTTTAATCCTCGCCTCAGATTGGGAGGGAGAAGAGCGGACACTCGGCAGATGCCCTCCTCCGCACACACACCATTGATACGAGGATAAATAAATCAACTTCCTTTCTCACAGGAAATCACTCGTGAAATCAAAATACGAATTAATGAAGTTAAGAAAAGATACATAAAATAATTTCTCTCAATGAACTTAGCACAAAAAAGTAGAAATTAAAAATTTGAATGAAATGGAAAAAGTGTAGTTGAGTCGCAAATCGTGACCTAGTGCTTCATTTCTTGACCTTTTCTTGACTTTCATGACCTTTTCCCCATTTCTTGACTTTTCCGTGACCTTTGCATGATGGTAGACACCCTGTCTCTGCTGTCTGGATTCTACTTATATCTTGGGCACCTAAGGTCATGTCTTTGAACCATATAATAAGGTTTGAACAGCCATCCTAACTAATATTATAAATGCGAAAGTGAGTGAGTTTGTTTGTTTATGACGCTTTCATACCTAAACCGCTGAATAAATTATGATGAATTTTGGTTTTAGATATAGATGGGATGCTGGAGAAGGTTATAGGCTACTTAGAATTTTAGATTTTTAATTACTTCTTTAATTATTAATTAAAAACCATTTTTACGTTGCCATGCTTGGCGAGTTTTGCCCGTATCAAGTGATTCATGTTTTGAGCTAACAAGAATGCTATTACTTCAATAAAGAAGCACGTGCATCTGAAAAACATTAAATAATACGGAAATTATGCCAGTTTTATGCCAAATCTATCTATCTGTAATAATAAAAATGAATGTTCTCCAGACAAATCTACAGAAAGCAGAGCTTTGAAAATTTGAGCATGACTGGGCCTATGACTTCGGTAAAGTGTACCTAAGGCTCAGAATTTTAAAATTTAAGTACTTTTCTAACTATTAATGGAAAACCGTTATAGTGCCCGCACAAAATGATTTATGCTATTGAAATAAAGCAGAAATTCTATTTGCAAAAATCACATGCATTTGGAAAACAAATTGGTATGGAAATTATGTTGATTTTACACCAAATTAAAAAGCATAAGTAAAGAAAAGTGTACTTACGTATTACCCTGGCTGTCCGCCAAGACGAGCGATTTTTTGCCGAGATAAATGCCGGGCACAAGAAATTATTAATGGTTTTGAATACGTTTGGAAACTCATTTGACGAAAAAACAGTTTGGCGGGAATGACCGCCGGGTTAATACGTAAGTACCAAGAAAAGTCCACATGTGTTTCTTAAAGTTCATAAATTTCCAATTCATACCATTAATACAAATTTGTACGTTTATGTGTTTGGATGTTTTTGACTGAATCACACAAAAATTGATGGAAAAATTTGTAATGAAGATAGCTTATGCCCTGGATTAACATACAGGCAACCTTTCAAGCATATCTATATAAATAAAATTAGACTTTTGTCTGTACATTTCTTGGAATTCAAAAATTTTGCGATTTCTATCCGTTTCAAGCACTCGGGAATCTGATGCGACCCTAAAAAAAAAGTTTGTCTGTCTGTCATTCTGTCCGTGACGCTTTTTTTGTTCAAGCATCACGTAAAAACGACAGAAGCGAATGATATGAAATTGGGTTTCATCATAGGTGGTCACTCAACTTAAAACATAGGTGTCGAATTTTTTAAAAATCTTGATTCGATTTTCAGACTTTGCGAAAATCCTTTCAAACTGTGTAAATATGTGTTCAAGCACCACGTAAAAACAGCTGAAGCGAATGATATGAAATTGGGTTTCATGATAGATGGTTGCTCAACATAAACTATAGGTGTCCAATTTTTTAAACATTTTTATTAGATTTTGAGATTTTGTGAAAATTCTCTCAAAATATGTTTATATTTCTTCAAACATCACGGAACAACGACTAAGACGAATGATACGAAATTTAGAGATAGGATAGGTAGTTGCTAATCTTAATTTATAGGCGTTGAAATTTTAAAATATTTTGATTACATCTTGAGATTTTGTGAAAATCGTTTAAAAATGCTGAAATTTTGTTCCAGCATCACAAAATAAATACTGCAGGGAATGAAACGAAATTTGGTGACATGATAGGTTGTCACTCAACTTAATTCTAGGCTTCCAATTTTTCAAAAATATTGATTAGATTTTGAGATTTTTCGAAAATTATTTCAATATGCGTAAATATTCGTTCGCGCATCACATAATTACGACTAAAGCGAATGAAATGATATTACTTAGTTACTCTCTAACCTGTAATATTTTAACAATACATAAAAATTATAACTTCGCTTTCTTTACTTTAGGAACATACTATTAGGTTGTAACGAAAGTTTCCCGCCACCGCAAACTTCGTCAGCACACAGTTCTCGTTGGCGTATTTGCTCATATTTTGTCAAATGATTTTTGGCATTTGAAAGAAAGACGTTTACTTTATAACACTGTGTTGTGAAATCTGTAAAAAATATAGTTATCATTAAGTATAAGGTGTCTCAAATAGAACTATCACTCTAGAGGATTAGAACCATCATTTACCTCCAGTTGTGTTGCAAAAAGTCAGCTACATAATATCAACGAATTATGAGTACAGCTTTAAGTACTATTGTTGTATCATGTGACACTGTGCAGGTTTGGTACCGAAAGTTCAAAAACAGTTATCTAAGGAGTTAGAAGTTAGTATTTCAGGCAGATATGGTGGAAAACTTTCGTTACAACCTGATATATCCATTCTGTGTACTCCTACAATGCTGACGAAAGTTCTTGCTTTTTGGAAATTTGCCTTAACTAACCCGTCAAGGACGGGTACTTCAGCTAGTAGCATAAATAATTTTTTTACAAAGACACTCAAAGTAATTCTAATGCATTGGGCTCTATAGAAATTTTGTAGCTACTAAACCGATTTTAAAACTTTTTTCACTGATTGAAAGTTACATTATTCCTGAGTATTATTGTTTGTTTGTTTGTGGAATAAGACCGATTGACTGCACTAGGGTCCTAGGCCTATATGGGGAATTTCTCTGTGTGGAATTTTCTAAGGGATCCCAGCGCATATTTTTGCGAGGTTCTGGAAAAAAACACAGAAAACTGCGAGCGGCTATGTCGACAGGCACGACAGGGGTTTGAACCTGGCACCTCCCGCATTCCAGTTTTGAGAGCAGAACCTCTTAGACACTGGTGGGAACCTGAGTGTTATAGGCTACCTTTTATGCATATAACACAAATAGTTCTTTTACAGGGATACTCATAAGAATTACATTACGCTCTATGTGTATCTCTGTAAGTACTGAACCGATTCCAAAACATTTTTCACTGATAGTAAGCTACACTATTCTTGAGTATTATAGGCTAAAATTAATGCATGTAGCGCAAATAGTTCCTTTACAGGAACACTTAAAATAATTCTAATACATTACGCTCTCTGGGTATCTCTTTAACTACAGAACCGATTCTAAAACTTTTTCGCTATTAGAAAGCTGCACTATTCCTGATTAACATAGGCTAAAATTCATGCATATAACATAAATATTTATTTTACAAGAACACTCAAAACAGTTCGCAAATACTGTCGCAACTGTCTCTATTTGCCAAATGCCTGAAAAAAATCTAAATTTAGTAATTCTGCATACTCTCTTATTTTAAATGAAGTATACTACCATGCATAATACTTCATTTAAAATAAGTAAAAAGGCCAATAATATTTAAATGCAGTTTCTTTAGTCGCAAACATATTTGTTATTCAAACATGCTTCATTTCTCTCGGGACCTAACTCTAAAGCCGACGCAGACGAAGTCGCTGGTAGCCACTAGTAACCCTATAAAACTTCTGTAGTGTTTATCTTCTTGTTTTACCCTTTAAGGTTCTTAGAGTGCCTCAAATGAGTTGGAATTTGTGTAACTTATTTAGGGTATCATTATCATAGTCAAAGGTGATGTCATAACCGTGGTAGGTGATGTGTTGTATTTGATCAATAATTTTAGTATCAATAATAATTTTTGTTCTGACCAGTTCTTAGCCTTTAAATGCCATTGTTTTTGTTTTTGAAATAAGATTTTCATATTATAGTCTTGGCATATTTTATGAAGAACGTAGGTGGATCTTTGAAGGTCATCTTTATTTGTCAGAATTATTATTTGGTCATCCGCAAAGAGCAATGTATTGGCACAAGTTGATATCAGTATTTACTGATAATTTTCCTGTTCGTATGATGCCAATATAAATATTGAAGAGGGTTGGGATAGACAACAGCCCTGTCTAACGCCTTGGTTAGTTTTAACTTCCTCCGTGTCAATTTGTATTTTTGAGTTTTGATATAAGGATTGGCATGCTTGAATCAAATGTCAAGGGATGCCTCTTTTTTTGCATTGCATGCCATAGCACTTCTCTGTCTACATGATCTACTATCATTTTCCTAATCTATGAAAATTATGTGTCTAGGTTAAATTCGCAGCGTTTCTCAATTATTTGTTTCACCATAAAAACGTCATCAATACAAGATCGACCTCATCTGAAACCAGATTGTTCCTCTAGAAATAGTCAGTCCATTATTCTATTATTAATTATTTATAATTTATAGCTGCTATTGAGTAAGCTTATTCCTCAGTAATTTCCGCAGCAGTTTAGAGATGATTTTTGCTGTTTGCCACTCTGTAGGTACAGTAGACACCGGTTATAACGTACTCTCATGGGACCTAAAAAAGTAGTACGTTATAGCCGAAGTAAGTTATAAGCAGTACCGCCGGTAAGATTCAATATTACACAAAAAAGAGGGGGGGAAGCTCATAATTTCATTGTAATATGTGTTTTAAACAGGTCTGATTTTTTAAAATTTAAATTAAACAGAGAAAATTCTTTATTACTTACAATTTTTATTGAGATAAATAATCTGTAATTTTCTGCCGTTTTAAATGGGCAGATGCTACTTTAAAAATGCCATTTTGGATATAGACTTTTGTAGAGTCTCTGCATCATCAATGCAGCATTCAAAAAATTGTGATCATGTTTTTGCAGCTTTTAATGCGTCGGGTATGTTTGGTATAGGCTCCTCTGTTTCTTCTTCACTATCATCAGAATCATTATAGATAGGGCTTTTCAGGGGGCATTTACATTGATGAATGACAAATAAAAAACATGGTCTTAGCCCTACCTAGCAGGCGAAAAAAAAATAAAAGATAGCTCCCTTCATTCATACACAATTCATCTCGCTAGAGAATCTGAAAATTGACGAGTGTTTTTGGAGGTACTGAAATTTCCGAGAACAAGGAAATAAAATTCTTAAGAAAAGCAAAATTTTATTTTTTGCATAAAAAGTACGTTATAACCGAAGTACGTACTTTTGTTGAGTATGTTTTAACCAAAGTTAAATAACATTATAAATATGGGACTTCAATCGGGACTTAGCTTCTAGGTATGTTATAACCGATAGAACGTTATATCCCAGGTCCGTTTTTTATAAGTTAAGACTTTAGATTATTTGTGCCTGCAGCTTTTCCGTTTTTAGTACTTCTTGTAGTTCACTCATTTCGACACAGTCTATATCATCAACTACTCTTCCGATTTCTACATCTGAAGTAGCTGGTTATACATGAGATCTCTCTAATGCTCAACTCATCTTTTCTTCTTGATGATGTCAATATTTGCATTGTCTCTTTCCTCGTTATTTAATTTTTGTAGAAAGTGTCTGCCTTCCATGTACTCTAACAAAAACTACTCCAACAAACATAATAGAAATTAATTTTATTAATTTCTATTTTATTTTATTTTTTTTATGTATAGCATATGAGCCCAAATATAACATGGCCTTGAATATAATACGGCCCCGAAATTTTTCATCTGGATAATTAGAAAAATCCTATATTTAGGCACGGATTTAGCATGAGTCAGGTTTTTAACAGTTAAAAAATACTGTATTATATTAGGGCCAATACGATAATTGAACAGTAGATAAGAAATACAGTAGCAAAGAAATATTGCATCTATTAACTCTCTCCCGTCTTTTTGGAAAAATAGTAAAAGGAATAATTAAAACATCAAAAACTTAAATTCATAAGAAAAATATTTTTAATTTACAAAGCTGCTTAAGAATTACAATCTTTTTGACTCTTACAAAAATTAATATTTTGACAAGTGTTTCAAATTCATTTTTTGGCACGAATTTACTGGCACAAGAACTGGGCATGAAAGTCAAAATGATCACCAATGTAGGTGGAAATGAAGTAGTAACTATGATCATATCCCTAGACAAAAGAAAACAAAAAATGATTTACTGAACTTGATTAAACAATGACATTTTTCTTTCAAAAAAGTATATACTTTTTTAGTTTACAACAAAAATAATGTAAATTGTTTTTTATTGACATTTAATGGGCCTTTATCATTAATCTGCTTCAATTAGTTATTAAAACATTGTTAATGTTGGATTCTATATTTTTGAAAAACCCTAAAAATGACCCATTTCTCTTCTAATGGCCATTAAGTACAAATACTCTCTCATAATGCAATTTCACTATCCAACAAAACTGAGTCATTTTAGTCATCTCATTACTTAAAATATATTTTCCAATCAGCTAAAGAACATAAATTAGAACTGAATAAAATTGAGGGGGAAATTAATGAAATGCTTAGAATTAAAGTAGTACAATTTTGTAGCTTTTTTATGGTTTGTTTTCTAAAATACCTGCAGTAGATAAAATATTTTAAAAATTCCTGTTCTTTTCTTACTGAAGTTAATTTCTTTGCATATTGTATTATTTTCTTTCAAAACTTAGTTCTTTTCCATTAAAACACTTATTCGGAATTTTAAAGGTAGTTTATCTAATATAAAATTAATAATATTAATAATTAAAAAGTTCTTTTCTACTTAAAAATTTCTGAAGGAGTCTCTTAATATAAAGTTAGCATGCTCTGGAGTTACTTTTAGTACAGCCAATATTTAGAAGAGTTTTTATTATTTTTAATATTTAAGTAAATTCCAACTTTTTTTACTGACTCACTTGTCTGAATAACATGTGATTACCTTGGTCTCTTAATTTTTTGCCAGACAACAGGAAAAATGTAGAATTAGTCTCTTCAGAAAATGATATTTATTTAGATTTATTGATTGGAATGTGATGGGCCATCAGGCATCATAATTAGGAAAAAACTGTCCTCATTTGTGCAAAATATTTCCCTCTACATTACTGAGCAGCAATGACTAATAAGAACATTCCAGAGCAAAAAATATACTGAGTTGAGGATTCTACATGTCTTTTCAGAAGTTATGAAATAGATTGCAACAATCGCAGATGCAGAAATCTTTTTCGGGAGCGGCTAATTTTAAAAAAAGCTCATCTGTCCACAACAAAACATGCCATAAAGCAAATGTTACTCTTAAACAATGTATCGCCATCAACAACATGATACATGCATCTTTCAATGACGTAGGAACATCCTTCTCACCTCGAGAAAAGGAAGAAAAGATACAGACAGTTTCAACTGAAGATGGCTACAGTGTGGTTGAAATATATTTTAATATAATAATTAATATAATTCTACAGTTTTAATGTGATACCTTTCTAAATATTTTAACTATGGCTATTAAGTATGTTCTGTTTGCTTTTAGTATTACCTCTTTCAGCACATAGTTAAGCTTGATATTGGCATTTTCTTTGCATGCTCCAACAAGATTTTCTGGCTTGAGCTCATCTTTTAAGTACTTATCTTCAGTACCCTTTTCAATAAAAATTGTAACTGTAAAGAACTTTTACTAATACACAGATATTTATTAAAATAAATAAAATAACTGCATTTTAAATAAATTTATACAGGACATATTATTAATATATAATCATACCACATAAATATCAACAGCATAATATTATGGAATATCTATCAGATAAATAAATAACAAAAAGTGTGATTTATTTTTTAAAATATAACCAGTTAATATTCACATACCACAGCAAATAATGACAGTGGCATATCCAAAGGGGGAGGGGAGTTAACCCCCTGCCCCCCCTTGACACTAAGTGTTATGAGGAAAATTAGGCTGTTCATTACACTTTTTTTTTCATATGCTAGGGAAAAAAGTATGCATAACAAACAAAATCTTTTCCCTACGAAGCTGTTTAAATTTGCTAATTTTTTTTTTTTTTCATTACTCTATCAATTAAAAACTCCTGCCCTTAGGTGACTCATTTATCACAAACTGTTTTTCCGGGTAAACAAACTCTTGGAGGAGTGAAAGTGGTCATCTTTGCGAGTCCACAAAGACACGTTCCTCAACCAAACCCTCAACGATCGGTTGATTTTTTTTCAGCTGGACCGTCTATAATCAGACTGTCGGATTTAAAGTGCCGGTCCGGCATCTCCTGTGCAATCCTGCAGATATCATGTGTGAACCAAAGGAACGATTCCAGCACACCCAGCAGTAGTGAAGTTTAGGTGAGATTACTCCATATTTTTTCCCCTTTTCTTGATGATGTAGGGTGAAGTAGACAAGCCAAGCATCCAATGTCACCAACTAAGATTTTTTTATATAATTTCTTTTTTTATATAAGCCATAAATTTCTCTTGACTTCATCCAGTAATTTGGCAAATAGTAGTTTTTTGGGTTTTGCAATAACTAATGCACCCACTCTGGATTTTGAAATCCCATTCTTGATATGTATTAATTTAAATGCCTACCCTTGCATGAGAAAATCGTCCATAATTATAAACCTACGCAGGCGACCCTTTGCAATTTTCGAACACTATGATTTTACAGCAGCCATAATAACGAAAGGAAACATGCATTTTAAAAAATCGTGCAAAATTCAAATGTTGCCACAACGTAGAAAATACTAATTAACATAATACATAGTATTTGCTATCAGTTTGACTACGGTCGTCATATGTATTCCCAAAAATCATTCAAAATGTCGCCAAGTTTGGACGATTTTTGGCGGTATATTATATACATTAGATATACTTTTTTTTGGGTTAAATTCTAGCAACTTAACAAGCTCTTGCACATAAGTTACATCATTAGAAAAATAGCTCTGGAAAATATTTGAAATACCAATTAGCTAGGAATAACCCCAACATCTCTTAAATTAACTTTAATAAGTTCTGTTGCAAGTGAGAGTTTTTAAATGTCGTATGTTTCAATATTACTCTGTTTTAAAACTACTTCGTGAAATAACCAGACTCGACTACTCAGGTCAGAACGTGAGGTCATAAATTAAAAGTTGTCTAAAATTCATAAACTCTGCAACACAATTTAATGTCCTACATGCAATTTGAGCGATTCTAAATAGTTCCCAGAGATTACACAGTTTGATTTTTTTCATGAGCTTGAACCATGGGGGATTTAAATATTTAAATTGGTATAGCTTGGATATTTTCCACCAGGGCGAGATGAAATATTTTGTGGTGCTAAATATGCCAATCTGAAAAGAATTATTCTTAAAAAATACATGGAGATCTGTTTTTCTGGTAATGCATAATTCGAAAGAATCACCAAAGATTAGAAAGGCACCATTCGTTCAAAACACATATGAATAATGCCCTGTCCGCGGACTGGATGTGGCCTGTGGAACATATCAAAACCCCTTATAAAACCCATATAAACCATATAAATCCCAGTTATATAGCCCTCAACTTTGCTTACATCCTGAAGTTTGGCCCGCAACTTTGCTAATATCCTAATATTTGGCCCGCAACTTTGCTAATATCCTAATATTTGGCCCGCAACTTTGCTAATATCCTAATGTTTGGCCTGCAACTTTTCAAAGGTTGCCCATACCTGGTTTTAAATATCTAATCTGTTTCTTTAAATTGAGCATTAAAGAGGAAGAAATTAAGATAGATAGTAGGTTAACATGGATTGAATTAAAGCACAGTATACCACATTAATAAATATTTTACGAAATTTAAAGTGTTCAATTCATCATTTTTCAACGATCGTCTTTCAACTAATATATCCCGCAGTAGTTTCAACAAAGGGACTACCTGAACTTTTTGAGATTTTGTTTTTGCATTGGTAGTAACGATTATATTTAAGTAAAATGTTCATTTCCTACCATGCGAAGAATGGGCACACAGCTAGTTATAAATAGATATTTAAAAAAAAAAAAAAAAAAAAAAAAGCTGAAATCTGGTCACTTTTTCTTTCCGAACATGTACCATGTAAGGAAAGTATTGTAATCATGAAAAAATTAGACTTCGAGATTTTGGTTATTTGCACATTTTCAGGTTTTCTGAATTCATTTATGCTATTTTTATGCGAGGTATGTACGTATATGTGTGTATGTGAGTGAACACAATAGCTCCTAAACGGTGCATTCGATTGAGCTCAAATTTGGCATATATGTTATAAACCTCCATTACAAGATTGTATTGATTTTGGTGTGTATAGTGCTTAGTTTTTTTTACAGGGCTACGAAAAAGATTTCTTTTACCTTATGGCCTAAGGGCAGAAATTCTTGAAAGTGCACTAGCAACTAGCATCTAACAGTGCATTTGACATGTATATAAAAGGTCATGGTCACATGATCTGCATAGATTTTGGTGTGTGTAGATGTGATAGTTTGTTCACTGGATTGCAAAAAATAATTCTTATATATTACGGGTTATGCATGCAAGTCATTTTAACCCTTAAATGCATGAATTTTTTTCTCGTTCGCACGATAGCCACGAGTATAAGTTAAATTTCTTATATCAGTTTTATGAATAACTAATTCATTTCTCCAAGGACAAACAGTTTGAAAGAATTATGTGAAACTTTTATTACTCACGATATGAATCATATAAATCATTCCATATGAATGAATCCATATGAATCATTTATTATTAAAAAATACTATATTTTATATATGAAACTGACATAAGAAATTTGCCTTCTACTCTAATCCGGCACTGAAAACTACGATGCATATATGAATCGCTATGCATTGAAGGGTTAAATGAGCTAGTGTCTAAATGGTACATTCGAAAAAGTTCAAACTGGGTACGTATATTATAGGTCACTGTTACACAACATGTACAGACTTCGCTGTGTATAGGACTTAATAGTTTTTTTACAGGGCAATAAATGAGTGTTTTTTTATATTATAGCCTACAGATAGAAATTTTTGGAAGTGCACTAGCATCTAAACGGTGCATTCGATTCAGCTCAAATTGGGTATGTATATTATAGGTAATGATCTTATGACCTGCATAGACTTATTTGTGTGTGTAGAGTTGATAGTTTGCTCACAGGCTTGCAAAGAGTAATTCTTACATATTATGTCCTAAAGGGCGCAAATCATTTAAAGTGAGATAGTGATTAAATGGTGCATTCGATTGACATCAAATTATGTACGAATATTACAGGCCACTGTCTTGCATACTGCATAAATTTTAGCGAGTGTAAACCCTACAGTTTTTTACAGGGCTGAAAAAAAGTATTCTTATACAATGTGGCCTATACACTTAAATCATTATAAGAGCACAAGTGCCTGAACACTAGATCCTATTGAGTTGAATGAAATTTATTTAAACGCTTGGTAAATATCAAGTGTTCAGCAAGTTGAGTGAGTCACTCCAGATATTTTTTTTTTTTTTTTAACATCTGATGTTAAACCAGTAATTTTAATTAAATACATCACAGAATGAAAATGTAAAACATTGTCAATGTTTAGATAAATTTTTGAAAAATATCTTAGGAAGTGAAAATTGTTACTTACATGGTGGTAGTGAAAACTGGTCCAAAACCTTTTTAGCAAACTATTCCACTGTTAATTTTTTTTCTCAATGAATACTTAGAATGCAAAGAGTTAATAATATCTCATCGGTCATAGATGATTTTACCTACAAGTTAACTCTACATAGAGTACTAAAGCGTTTTTTCTTCTGCACTCAATAGTACGAGATACGGTATAAGATATATATACCCTCATCTGTTATTTAAAGATAAAGAATATATGCTGGATAATATATACATTGATTCATTGCAAGTAGGTTGCCTAGCTGAATCGCAAACTGATGAATAAAATTTTTAATTAATTTTTTTCGATCATCTTCCTCCAATCTGTTATTTATGAAAATCGAGCATTAGCAGAAAGACTATATCCCAACGAATTGAAAAAAATAAAGGTTACCTACTTTCCCCTCTGCACAACTATGGAGTTGCCAGGTATAAATAGGTGAGTAAGCATTGTTAATGTACCCTCATCTGTTATTTAATCGAATTATACATCAAATCAGTGGCGCACACAAGGGAGGGGTTCAGGGGGTCTGGACCCCTTCAAAGGAGTTATCAACTTTGTTTCATTAAATCATACTGTAGTTTTTGGCATTTGAATTTATTATAAGACTTTATCAGATTCTTATTTTTAGCTGTTAATAAATAAAAGCATAATTCAAAAACATACAACTCTATTGATGTGCAGGGCTTTATAAAAAGGTGGCCACAAGGGAAAAAAAAAAAAATGTACTAATTTTTCAGGTGGTTGGTGTCGCAGCTTTATGGGCTGGATCAGCTCCAAGAGAAAATCCTGTGTGCGCCACTGCATCAAATGAAAGGTTATTTTATTCCCAATCCAACCATATTAGGTTGCCTTAGCAAAATGTTGGTTGAATCCATGGTTGCCTATATTTTAGACTTAAAATTTTTAGCGTTATCCCGGAAGGCTCGAAAAACCGATAAAGATAACAAAATCCTGAATTTCACTTTACATTCTGCTGTCAAAGCTCAAACCAACAGATAAAAGTAAAAAGGCCGTTCTTAGAATAGGATGAGACATCTTCAGCTGATTACTGCAATTAGTATTAAGAAAAACAACATAGAGTACTGCTTAACGTTTCCTTTAGCACCTGTGCCACCCGCTCTTTTCTCGTGTACTGGTGAATTGCAAAAAACTGACAAATCCAAATTAGCCCAAGTATTGAAGTCTAATGTCAAAACTTTTGAGCCTAACAGTATCGATATCGAAATCATTGACAGTTTTTATGTATGTTATTGGATTATCCATGCTGCCAAGGTTGCTGAATCAATCTTAATAAAATTGTGCTCAACTAACACCTCTGAAATGCACATAATTTTTTATAGGCACATAACACCCTCTATCAAAGGTGAATGTCAATGTAGGCTCTAGTTCGATAGACCGGACGCCATCCAAGGATCTCTTCAACCAAGACCTAGCGATTTTCTCAGAAATCACAAAAAGTACTGTTTGAAAGAGACAATTCTTGGCTAGGGAAAATGATAATCTAGTGACAATAATAAAAGATATATATATAACTGTTGGAGAACATTGTTTTTCTTACCATACAGTCGGAAATAACGTCATGAAACTTGAAGATTATGTCAACATGAAGAGGCAGATACCCGGATAATGTTTAATATATCAAAAGCTTTGCCCAATTCAAAAATATTGATCAAAGCGAATTTTTAGCGATCAAAGTGAATGGTAATTTTTCTGGCCACTATCCAGAAAGTTCCACAGACTCAAATTTGGTTAGCGTGTTCAATCATCAAAGAAAAGCACCAAGAAAGATCTTGAGTATTAACAGTACTGAGCTTGTGATGAAATTGAGTGCTACTTTATGCTTGGGTTTGCCAGTGATTACACAGCTGCATTTTATAACAAAGGGATATTCAACTCCTTTATAAAGTATTTTCAAGACGAATGAATTTCCAGGAAACATTTGCATCATTGACAGACCCAGTAGAAGTACTCGATGAAGAAAAAATTCAACATGTTCAAGAGCTTACTGTCTTTCTTTATGGGATAAAGCCATGTTATAACACCAATGAGCTATATATCAGCTGTTCCAAAAAACATATGCAATAAACAAAGACAAAGAGCATTTTATGAAGAAGATTAAAGGTACTGACTCCAATCTGATACCACCATTCTATATACTCAATTTTCAAACGTATTACATAAAGTATACAAACATTTTCAAACAGAAAATTTGCGTATAATCTATGTAAATTCAATGTGGCTTCATGCAATTGATGCATTCTGAGTCAAACGAAATCCTGAAGATTGTGGTGGGCTTTTGGATGGCTATTTGAAGCCTACATGGTTCTAGGGGACCCAACACCATTACAAGTTGAGGATATACTCAGAGAATCAAAACGAAGAGAAAGTGGTGAATTATAATTAGATTTTGACATAGGCTCTTCTGTTGCATCAGAATCAGAGAAGTTTTGTACATAAAAAATTTTTTACTCAGATATTTTGCTACTGATAAATTTATGTACGAATAAAAAAAATCTTGGTATCATTGTGATATTTTATCTGACTTTCACTAGTATTTAATCTGCGCTTACATGATCAGAAAAACATCCTTTTGAAAAATGTACATTTTAAACAAAAAACTTATTTCATAATTATGTATAGTCGCTGATAAATAAATATGTGATTGAAAGAAATTTGATATCGTTGTTGATATTTAGTCGAACTTGAATACAGTATTTGATCAATGGAACATGCTTACACTATCGGAAAAACCTTCTTTAAAAAAAAAACTTGCTGCATTTGTCTATTGCATGGAGCTGTGCACTCTATGCTTCTCTGTCACTCTCACCGCTCACTCTGAAAATTTTACCTCTAAAATCAAGGTAACCATGAATTCAACCAACTTTTTGATAAGGCAACCTAATATGGTTGGATTAAGAATAAAATAACCTTTCATTTGATGCATAATTGGATTAAATAATAGATGAGGGTATATTAACAATGCTTACTCACCTGTTTGTACCTGGCAACTCCATAGTTGGGCAGAGAGGAAAGTAGGCAACCTTTATTTTTTCAATTTGTAGGGGTACATTCTCTCAGTTAATGCTCAATTTTCATAAATAACAGATGGGGGAAGTTGATAAAAAATTTAATTATTTAACATCATCGGTACGCAATTTAGCTAGGCAACCTATTTGCGATGTATCAATGTATATAATATCTAAGCATATACTCTTTATCATCATTAAATAACAGATGAGGGTATATATTTCTTATACAGATCTTAGACTAGAAGGAAATATCCAGGAGTTTATTTTGGGACGGGTCCAAAAAGTCAAGAGAAAAAACTTTTTAAAAATTAGTCTTTAGTCAGGGCCAGATTTAAGGGAGGGCAACTGGGGCTTCAGTGCCTTCACAATAGAATTCCATAATTAATATTTTTACTTAAAATTTTCTAAATAATAAAGTCATGATCTTTTTCTCCAAAGGGGTCAGATACAACACAACTGCTTCTTTGCACACAATTTTGAATACTACTGGCACTCAATGTGATCGGTTGCAAGCCATATCTATGTTGAATTAAGACTGCAACACCAGACAATATTTTTTGCACAAAGTTTTACCGATACACCACCGGCCATAAATAGGACATTTAATTTTTGGTTATTTAAAAAGAAGGGGACTCCCCCACTTTTTTTCTTCCTTTTCTTGAAAGGAAATTTAAGCTATGTAGCATAAAACTATATTAATCTTATTTTGGGGGTTTGAACTCCATGCCCCTCCCCTACATCCTTGACTGCACAGTAAGTAGCTGGAAATGTTAGAGCTATTTGCAATCCTTTAAACCCTGTAGGAAATATCTCCATAGGCGCCGACTTCATGGGGCTTGAAGGGGCTTCAGCCCCCCCAATATTTTTATTCAGGGGGCTGAGCCCCTTCAAAAACTTCACTCCAACTTTTTTGTGTCAAATCATATTTCTTCCTCCAAATCGGTTAAACTTAAGAATCCTAAAAATAGAGAATGTATCGCTAGCTTCTTCTGTCTCCCACTCCGCTTTTTCTTTCACAGGGATTCAGGAATTACGTTGGGCGCCTGTAATGCCGTAAGGCACGGATGTCAACCTTCTTTATCAAGAGCGCAAGCACAAACAAATGACCATCAGATAGCTAGGCAAAAAGAAACGGGTGTTTTCCCCCACAAGAACCCTTCAGATTTTACACCGTGACACAATTGATGATGGAATTGCTTTCTAGTAGGGAGAGGACTGCGTTTTTTTTAGAAGGGTCGTTCTCATGTAATGTAATCTTTCTTTTTTAAATCAGTACAGCAAAAGCTTTCACTTTTGTTCTATTGTGAGATACAGACTCTTCTGTAGACGTCTGACCATAAGGGAGATTTTCCCATTGTGCAAAACTGCAAACGATTGTGACATTCCCATTTCCCAGCAGTATTAAGTTTCGATGCTAAAAATAAACCGTTTAAATGTGACTTAAAAACAATTCAAGGCAGAAAATTGATACTCAAATTTAAGTTTGAAGATTTTAAATCATGAAGAACCTTGTGAGATAGATGAAAAATTGATGTTTAATACAGTTTCGGATATAGACAGTATTCATTTCTTTATACGCTTTATCAAAACTTAACTAATATCGTACGCTTAACGTTTCTGATTTAGCTACAGTTCAGAGCTAAATAAAAAATGATTTCATAAAAATCTTCGAGCAGCACAACTTCTGGATTATATTTTATAATTGCTTGCTCTTATCTTCTCTCTTTACATATAAAACTCTATCCCCCATCAAGGGCGTAATCAGAGGGGGGGGGGAGGGCTACGCGGGCGGAGCACTACTTAGCTGTCTCCCAGCTCCCCTACGATTTTCAAAAATTTTTGTTAGTTTACACATAAATACGAAAATTTAGAAACGAACATTTGAAAAACATGAAATCTTTAAGAAGACTCGTTGTTTTAGGCGAATTTCGGTTCATTATTTTGCTACTCTTGGCTGCATATGGTGCCAGTGGCGGTTCCAGAGGGGGGTCACAGTGGTCATGGGCCTAGATTAACCATCTCGCCAAGAAAAAAAACGAGGGCCCAAGCCGAGCTTGGACAAGGCCCAAAATTCAGAGAGGCCTTGATCATGTGCATACATATCATATTGTGTTGCTGAAAGAGAATTCCTGTTTAGAAAACCATTAGTCTCTGACTAATTTACTTTATTTTATAACAACACTGAAGTATGCACACAATATTCTGACTATGTGCTCAGTCGTTGTTCCTTGGCAGAAAAATATGCAGCCGTTTTGTAAATATGTGCATTCATTCATAGAGGGCAAAGGAAAGGGGAGTCACAGCGAGCATAATTAACGTAAGGGTGAATGGGGTAGTTGCCTCGAACCCGCAATGAAAGAAAACGATCAAAATCAAGAAATGGTTTTAGAAAAATGTGTGAATTGGGCGTGTGATACATATACTCGTATTCGACCCCCACCTCCACCCCACACTTGCAAATAGCCTCCCTCTTCTGTAAAAGCACTCTATGAAGCACCTATGTTTGTAAATTACTATTTATGGAATATCAAACTAGTGTAACTGCTACAAAACCATAAAAATTATAGAGGAGGAAGGAGGGGGCTTCATGGGGAAAGAGGGACTATACCTAAACAGGGCCGGATTACCCATTAGGCTGAGTAGGCTTTCACCTGTGGGCTCCTACAATTTTAGAGGCCTGCGTTAAAATTTAGAAGAAAAAAAAATATAATCAAACATTATTAAAGCTATTTTAGTGTTAATATTTATACAGTATATGTATATGTAACTCTGAGAAAATAATTCTGATTCATTATTGACTTCGTACACAAGAAACACTTTTTGGCATTGTACACTTCTTAATTGAAATTTGAATGAATATGTGCTAGAAAGTTTGAAGCTGACTATTTAGCTTGAATTTTTATGTGCACATTTCAGTGATACCTTGCATTAGATGGATGTATATTTTGCAAATTCAATAAGGAGAACTTTTAGCACTATGTTTACACGAACGGGCTATGGTAATCATAAGAAGGCTTATAAACAAAATACCCTTCGTACCCTAGTCATCACAATCATATTTTATACAACTTTTTTCCGTTCTGAATAAAAATTAATTTTCGTATATTGTTGCACAAATATCATCAGAATAAATTTCAAATAACATAATGCGTTATGGTTTTAGTTTATAAAATGAATACTATGTATCCATTTAGCCAAAGCGTCTCTGACTTACCAATTGCTAGTGTGCTAGTTTAATTTGTTTTGATAATTGTTAAGGTAATCTGGAACAATTTTCCAAATAGAAGGGTGATTTAGAGTGCAGTGGAGTTTTTATATATGTTTTAAAAATAATATGGCGTAGACTATGATTTCGAATTAGATTATATTCATTTTGTTTCCATTTTTCATATTATTGAGTATTCTTAAAAATTGTCTGTAAATATCTACAATAATTTAAAGTGATAATTTTGGCATTGTATATCTGTTTCTGTGTTATTCCACTTTTAAATTTAAAGCACGATTATATTTTATACAACTTTCCTCCGTACTGAATAAAAATAAATTTTCATATATTGTTGCACAAATATCATCAAAATATGTTTCAAATAGCATAATTCATTATGGTTTTAGTTTATAAAATGATTACTATGTGCTCATTTAGCCAGGAGCGTCTCTGATTTGCCAATTGCTTATGTGCTGGTTTAATTTGTTTTCATAATTGTTAAGGTAATCTGGAACGGTTTTCCAAAAAGAAGTGTGATTTAAAGTGCAATGCAGATTTTATATGTCGAGTTTTCTATGCCAAGTTCCACACGAAGCCCCCCCCCCCCCCCCGGCCTAGATCCCTCGCGCAGATAGTTGGCCATAACACCACATTTCAACATTTCTTTTCATTTTTAATGTTATTGAAAGATTATATGAGTATTCTTAGTTTAATGTAAAATGAAAGTTTTCAGTATTAAAATGTTTATGAAGACCTAAAATAGTGTAGACTCTGAATTTTGATATATTCTGGCACTTGGATTTCTTTGTTAAATCATTTTTAAATGTTAGCAAGGATGATATTATTGAAAAATTAATTTTTTTCCTGCTGTGAAAATACTATGAGAATGAATTTAAAAGTATATTTTATTTATTTATTTGTTTTTACAATTCAAATCACGGAAATCCGTTTAAAATGTATGTGTCGAAGAGAGGACTTGTAACTTTGTATGATGGTTTGTATATTTGTTTGATTTGTTTTAATACATGGAAAGGAGGTATTTATTACTTCTTTGTTTATGTTTTTTTTAAATAATTTTAAATGTAATCTGTAAAAAGTTGTCAAAAAATGTAATTTAAATGTGATCAGTTTTTCTGTCTTAAAGTAGTACGACATTTAATTAAAGTCGATTCAATTTATGGGTATTTCATCATGTAGTAAAATAAAAAATACTATTTTATATTAGTAAAAATTATCTCTGATGAATGTTTGCAAGTAAATAAAATAATCCAGATTTTAGTATTTCGTCTCGTTTGTACTTCTAGGGTATTTTGAAATATTAGCTGGAGTAATGTTTTGCAGAACAGTTTTCCACATTTGACTGCATGCATTTTCTTTCCTATGAAATTATTATTAAATACATTTCGAAAAAGATTTTACTTGTTTTGCTGTTATTAACTTAATTAAAATTCAGTTGTTCTTTCAGAAGGGAGATTTGCTTTTTCCATATGTGTACTGAAGACTGATTCGAGATCTTGTTCAAATACTTAATTTAAAAAATGAGTTCAAAAAATTTTTGAAAAATTTATTAAATGGAATTCCTTTTATTTTCATGAAAGTGTTATGTTAAAAAAGCACATTTTGAAATCTCAATTCTAAAGTTTCTGAACCCCTTAATTATACTGACGGAGAGAAGGATTTTGTGTCCCCCCGTCCACCTCCGTAAGGATACGAGCCCCCCCAATAATTTTTACAAGTCGGCGCCCGTGAATATCTCTGTATGATAAATCGACCAAGTGAGTCTAATATATAACATAGTGAGTCTAATAGCAAGTTAAAGTGTAATATATCAAGTGTTTATATATGTATATATTAAAACTGTATATAATGTGGAGCAAAATGTGGTAAAGGCAGGATTTCATACAAAAATACTTGATTATCATCATTTTGCTACAAAATTCCAAATTTCGAGCGGGAAGGGGTCAGACTCTAATGATTGATGCCCTTGGTATTTCAGATAATACTCAGGGTGTGCCAAAAGCACAGACTTAATCTTTTATACCTTAAACATTAATTATAGACATCTATATAAATAAAATTAGACTTTTGTCTGTACATTTCTTGGAATTAAAAAATTTTGCAATTTCTATCCGTTTCAAGCACCTGGGAATCCGGTGCGACCCTCAAAAAAAAAGTTTGTCTGTCTGTCGTTCTGTCATTCTGTCCATGACGCTTTTTTTGTTCAAGCATCACGTAAAAATGACTGAAGCGAATGATATGAAATTTGGTGTCATGATAGGTGGTCACTCAACTTAAAACATAGGTGCCGATTTAAAAAAAAATCTTGATTGGGTTTTGAGATTTTGCGAAAATCCTTTCAAACTGTGTAATTTTGTGTTCGAGCATCACGTATAAACGATTGAAGCAACTGAAATAAAATTTGGTATCATGATTGTTGGTCACTCAACTTAAAACATAGGCATTGAATTAAAAAAAAAAAAAAAAATTAGATTTTGAGATTTTGCAAAAATTGTTTCAAACTGCGTAAATTTGTGTTCGCACATCACATAATAACTGCAAAGGAGAAAAAATGATATTTGGTGAAATGATAGGTGGTCACTCACCTTAAACTATAAGCATCTAATTAAAAATTGATCAGATTGAGATTTTGCAAAAATTGTTTAAAATTGAGTGAATCTTGCTCACGCATTACGTAATAAGGACTAAAGCGAATGATATGAAATTTGGTCACATGATAGATGGTTGCTCAACATAAACTATAGGTGTCCAATTTTTTAAACATTTTTATTAGATTTTGAGATTTTGTGAAAATTTTTTCAAAATATGTTTATATTTCTTCAAGCATCACGTAATAACAACTAATACAAATCATACGAAATTTGGTGATATGATAGGTAGTTGCTAATCTTAATTTAAAGGAGTTGAATTTTAAAAATATTTTTATTGCATTTTGAGATTTTGTGAAAATCGTTTTAAAATGCTGACATTTTTTCCCAGCATCACGAAATTAAGACTGCAGGGAATGAAACGAAATTTGGTGACATGATAGGTTATCACTCAACTTAAATTCTAAGCGTCCAATTTTTCAAAAATATTGATTAGATTTTGTGAAAATTATTTCAATATGTGTAAATATTTGTTCGTTCACATAATGACGACTAAAGCGAATGAAATGATATTACTTAGTTACTCTCTAACCTGTAATATTTTAACAATACATAAAAATTATAACTTCACTTTCTTTACTTTGTCACAGTGGCGGCTCTTGGGATACAGCAAGTACTGCCGGGCTGCACTTGAAATTATCAGCACATACTTTAAAGTAATTTATTGAACCAATTTTCTTAAATTCAGATTAGAATTACCGAATTCCTATGGTAAATTTTTTAAAAATCTCAAGAAAAAAAAAAAAAAGAACGTATTGTAGTAACTGCCGGATCGCTCATTCAGAAAAAAAATCCTTTAATCTACCCGCAATTCAACTGCGAAGGTCTTTGGTACAACCCTCAGAGCTGATAAAGAAGTTGGCAGCACTGGTGCCATGGCAACGACTATGTAAGCAGTCTCTCCGGTGTAGGGGGTAAGTAGCTAAGATTCAGCTGATGAAAGGTTTTCTAACGGTGGCTGCACTTATGAATTCGACTAACTGATTGGCTCGGACGAGAAGTAAGGGAGGGGGTAAGACACAGAGAATATATGTTCTAGCCCATTCTAATGGAAGCAAAAGGGGTTTTTTTTTGTCTGGGAAGGTTGAAAGTTTTTAACTTTATTTGTTACTGTATCCATGTGTTATTGGAATTTATGATTTAACCATTTTGAAACATGGAGCCCCGTTATGATCCAGTTTCCGTCTTGCTTGAAACTCCGTTTAACATATGGAAAGAAGATGATAAACGACAACTATTAAAAGAAAATAGGCCGATACCAAAATTGTCCATTCATAAGAAAAAAGCAGGTTTGTCTCAGCATGGTCGTAGCTTCCAGTCATCATGGTATGCACTATTCTCGGGCTATGTGGCAGTTTTTTATTTACAAAAAAACATTTTGTTGGCCATGTTTAGTCGTTGAGATAAAAAATAGCATTTGGAATGGTACTGGATATCAGGGATTAACCACCATCACATGAGAATGTAAAACACATGAAAACTCAATCGAACATTTAAAAAATTCTTTAAAATTTAAGGAGTTGATAAGTGGGACCTAAATTGCTGATGCATTAAAGAAAAACTCTTGACTTTATATTGCTGAATTTAACAAGAAGGTAAGTCTGAATAGACGTTTCATACAATTACCCATTAAAGCAGTATTGTTTTTAAGTAAGCAAGAACTGGCATTTAGAGGACATGGCGAGCGAGAAAATTCTTTAAACATGGGGAATTTTAAAGAGCTTTTAGAATTATTGATATCTGAATCAAAACGCCTTTTTATGAGGACATCACTGACCGATTCGCAAGTTTAAAAGAAAGGAGGATTGATTTGACTTATAAAAAATAAGTTTTCTCTTTTTTTCTTTTTCAAGTTATCATTAGAAAAGAAAATTCTAAGGAAACTTCGCATCAGACACAGATTAATGCAATTTTGAGGATAAGAGTGGCTGGTTGAAATTTATGTCCATTTTATGGAAGTAAAATAGGAATTTTTATGTAATTTCTTTTTTTTTTTTTTATCCTCGGCGAGGGCTAATTCGCCAGTTTTTTAATTCAGTAACAAAGATTCCCCATTCCTGTCCGGAGGAGGGGGGGGGGGGGCTCATATGTTTCTGGCTGCACTAACGTTTTTTGACCACAGCCACTGCTTTGGCAACATACTACATCCATTCTGTGTACTCCTACAATGCTGACGAAAGTTCTTGCTTTTTGGAAATTTGCATTCAGTACTAACCTGTCAACGATGGGTACTTCAGCTAGTACACAATAAATTACAAAGTTGCTTTAAAAAATGTACAGAATTTTATGCTATTGATTTATTTTGCAGATTTTTAATTCATATAAAATTAAAATTTTTATATGGCTCCCATGTAAAAAAGTCCACCCAGTTAGTAAAATGTGACCCATCCATTAATTAGTTGATACACAAAATTTTAGACTTTTATCATTAAAAAGCTAAGATATGTTTGCACAGAGGTGGTAAGGGTATATACAATATCAGCAATAGCAAAAGTATTATGTTTTTATGTAATCATTGTTTTCTTTCAAATTTTGTGTACAGCCTTTGAAATGCGATCGTCCGATGTTTTCCTCTTCGACAGCCATTGAAATGTAAACTGATTAATGCATGGGGAAAATTTTACTGAATGAGATTTTTTTTCTTCTTTACTTTAGAAAGATTTGGAGTGTCTAGGTTGATCTATGTTTTTGGCCAACGATGCAAAAAACTCTAGAGCTGGGGATCGAACCCAGGATTACTGCTTAACATGCAGATGCTCTAGTATTGAGCTACTCTGGAACGATTCCCAGATGAAATTTCTCGCAATAAATCCATTGTCACTTATCTTTTTCTACACACTACAGATTGAACAGATAAAACATTATTTTGCAGGATATTAGACAATTTTAGACATTTTATCAACCTTTAATTAGTTTAGGACGATTTGGAGTGTCTAGATTGATCATTGTTTCTAGCCAACAATGCGAAAGGGAATATTTTTGTAAATTTTGTATTTATTTAAATTTAATCTGCCACCCAGATGGTGTAGTGGCTTAAGAACCATTCTATCATACCTTGGGTCCAGGTTCAAATAAATCTCGGTTTTGGCATGGATGTTAACTTGTCCTCATAGATCCCCTCATAGTGGATAATGCTGGCCATCCACTGGGTGCCTCCATAATAAAATGGTCATAATTCCTTCGGGCAGTTGTAGTGAATAATGTCTAGTCAGCAAGTGAATGCCCATTGAGCCCCCCCCCCCCCAAAAAAAAAAAAAAAAAAAAAAAGAAGAAGAAGATTTAATCTACCAAAAATTTTAATCGATGCTATAAAATTCTGTAGCTTTTTGTGTAATTTTGCAATTTATTGTATATGGGTATGATCAATATTTAAAGAATAAATATCTAAGTGTTTTAAGGACACCTTGTGTATAGATATCTGTGTGTGTGTACTGTATTGTGTATCAAGGTAAAGCTACTCGAGGGCTCTCTGTCTAAGGAGGGTGCCTTGGGCAGAGGACATTTTAAGGGGTTCTAATGCATATTCACGTTACATCTGGAGAAAACTGCCCAAAACTCCAGACTGTTGGAAAAGCTGCGTGATAGGCCTGAACTTGGGACCTTCACACTTCTGCCATGTTCAGTTCGTTATCCACTCAGCCATGGTGGGCAGTGGCATAGCCAGAAATTTTTCATGGGGGGGGAAAGGGGTGTTACAACTTCTGCAACTCACATATATGTATACGGCTGTGTGATAAGGGAGTGAAGAATATACATTTCGTATGGCAAAAAATTCCTCATGGGGGAAGGGGAGGTGTTATAACCCCCCCCCTTGGCTATGCCCCTGATGGTGGGGCAGATGTGTGTGTGTGTGTGTGTTTGTATGTATATTAGGGTGGATCGAAAAAAACTTTTTTTCGAAATCTTTATCTCCTGAGGTGTCAAAAGTTGTATATTTATATGAATAAGACGTGTGTAAAATTTGAATGTTCTACGACAACGTCTCGGGGTTGCGCATCGAGCTTGAAATTTAGAAAGTTTTGAAAAATATGACTTTTTTTAAAAATCGACCAAAAAAATTCTTTTCCGAATTGTTAGGCTCCCGAGGTTTTTGGAGTTGAATATTGTTATGAATAACACGTATGCAAAATCTGGAGGGGCTATGACAATTTCTAGGGATTGCACATCGAGCTTAAAATCTATAACTATCTGAAAATTATGTGTGTTTTTGAAAAATTTATGTAGAAAGCAAACTTTATTTGTTCGTTTTATATGTTAAAAAATGTTTAGAGAAGCTCAGGAAATCACAAAAAACAGCTTTACAAATAGTTTGATACGATGCACACGTTATGCTGTCATTTTTGTCTTGGGCACAGTACACAAACTGTGATCTAGACAACTAGCGCCGGTTTGCCTGCCGAGTGATGGTGATGCACATGCGTTCGGTTAAACCAGGCATGAGATATTCCATTGTTACATGCATTTAATTTAACGTTTCAAATAGATGGTGTTTTCAGTTTGCTCTCAAAAAAGCTAAACGGTGGCTGCCTTGCACTGCTACGATTCTGAATAGCAGATCTGATAGTACTGCATATGATCTGGCTTCCAATAAGTCACGGAACAAAATCGGTCTTCTTAGAAGAGCTGGGAATATCGGAAGAATTACCTTGTACCAAGTTACCAACCGAGAAGACATACTCGTACTTCTATATTACTCTTTTGTACTTACGAAGAAAAAATTCTGAATAAAGGGCAGGATCCCCATAAGGAGAAATAACCTTAGTTGTGGCGATCAAAATACAGGAAATTTGGATCAAGGCCAGTATTCCTGGGAATCAATTCCAGGATTGATTCCTTCGAAGTCAATCCAAGGAATTCAAGCGATAGTTAGAAAAGGTCATGATCAAGTTCAACTAAATAAATCGTATGTTAGAGAGGGACATAAGGAATTGTTTAAGAAAAAAAGTGGGAAAAACTCTCCCTTATCGAGTTATTGAATATCGCACTTACAAATGTACTGACTTTTCCCGGAGCACGTGTTGCTCCGAGGCACAGGCAGGACTCTGATCGCAGGCAAATCATCGAGGTGGGCATTTTGGATAATGTAGCTGCGGGTTGCACTAGAGAAGAGTTGCGAATGTTACTATTTTTCAACGGGACTAATTCATTAAAAATATAATTTTTCCTTTCTACACGTTTTTGTCAAAAAATGCATATTTTTCAGATATTTATAGATTTCAAGCTCCTTGTGCAACTCCTAGAAATTGTCACAGCCTATTCAGATTTTGCATACGTCTTATTAATAAAAATATACACCTTCTAAAACATCGGGAGCTTAATAATTCGGAAAAGAATGTTTTTAGTCGATTTTTTAGAAAAGTCACATTTTTCAAAAATTTTTTAATTTCAAGCTCGATGCGCAACCCCAAGACGTTGACGTAGGACATTCAAATTTTACACACATCTTATTTATATCAATATACAACTTTTGACACCTCAGAGGATAAAGATTTCGAAAAAAAAAAAAATTTCGATCCACCCTAATGTATATACTATAACATGTGTGTATAAACACATGTTATTTGCTCTGACATTTTGGCCACCCTTATAAAAAAAATCCTTGCAGTGCACATGCTTCATAGCAGGATGTTGTCTCACTAATGAAATGTGAGCATCAAAATGGAAAAATTATCAGTATAAGAATTACCAAACTCCATTAGTAGGCTATTTAATATTGTTGTCTGCATGTGAATGGATTTCTTAATTTACAAATGTATATGAAATCTCCATCATAAGCATAAAGTTTTTAAAATTACAGGGAGGGGGGAGGGAGTCTCACCACAATCTTATACTTAGATATACAAGTGGGTACATTAGTAGAGAGGCTTGAGAACCCCAGACATATAGTCTGTGATCTCCATTACAGGATTAGTAATGAAAGGAAGCATAATAGCAGAATTTTTCAATCTGAGACATGCAGAGGACCGAATCAATAATTATTATGCAAAACATTTAAATTTACATAAAAAAATTTTTTTTTAATGATGCTATTTCATCTACTACTTACCTGATGTATCAGAATTTCTATTTCTCGACCTTTGTAACTTTTTGCCAGCAGAGTAGAATCGTACTGAACCCAAGAATCTTCATTATCTCCCAGATATCCAGTCAAAGCTTTTTTTCCCCATGGAGAAACTGAAGGATTTGCAATAGGAGCAAATGCAGAAACACTGAGGTATTTAGTAGGATTCTTTAAAGCACATGTTATAGCACCATGGCCACCCATGCTGAAATTCACAAATTAACTGCTCAAACTTAAATCATGAAGCACTGTAAATGTACATGAACTAAGTACAGTAAAATATATTAAGGATGGCTGAAAAATATCAGGAACTAGTTTTGGATGCATGAAAAATATTAACTCTTTAAAAATTGAGGTACTTGACAGTTATGTTTCTTATGTGTATGTTTTATACAATTTTTTTTTTTACTTTAATGATTTGTCCTTATTAAGCTTAAAAATACTCTTACTGTCCTAAGGTGAATAAAAGAAAAATTTAAAAGCCTTGCATCAGACTTTGAGATATGTAGCATTACTAAGCACATGAGTATTCAGTATCGCAATAGGGTAAGGCGGGGAGAGTGGGAATGATTTTTAGCATAATTGGACTTTCTATGTAGTACTGCACCTATTATAAGAGACATAAGGCCATTATTTTTTCTTTCTCCATACAATCTCGCAACAGTTATCTTTCTGAACATGGAGACATTTGCTAACAATTAAGACATTCTAGATTGTGAGATAAAAATAATACTGAAGAAATTTAATCAAAGTGACCCACTTACCACACGAAAGTGGTATAAATGGAACACCAGTTAATATTTTTTAATAGGCTAATGGTGGAGTTGGGGTTGGGTAAGTAGGTAAAGGTAGGTATACTTTTTTTAATTCGAGGAAAAAAATCATTGGTTTATTTGAAACGAATTTCTCGAAGTAACTTTTTTATAATACAAATCCAATAGAAGAAAATGCCTTTATTTGTAAGCATTTTATTTTTTTATTAAAGCACGTTTACATTACAGTTTTATGTCATAAAATTTTTGAACATGAAAAATAACATGTAACACATCGGTCAAAAAGTCCCAGGACTAACCGACAGATGGAGCCATAAGTGAAAACCCCGTATGTGTATCAGGTAGCTGTGACCTTTAAAAGATACAGGTGAAAGTTATGTGCAATTTCGAACTTTTTCTTCTAGATATTAGAGTTTTAGTGGCGCTTAATTTGAAATTTTCAAAGAATGGAAAAAAATGAATTTTGTTTGTAGATTAAAAACTGCTTTTTAATGGTCTAAAATACTGTTCAAACGCAGCAATGGCTTCAAAAACGTTATAAAGAATCTGTTCTATTGAAAACAACTGTTTGTTAGTGGTTTGCCAAGTTTAAACGGGGCCGTATGGACACTGATGATGCGGAACATTCTGGATGTTCAAATGAGGTGACTACAGCTGAAAATATTCAAAAGAATCTCAAAATCATGTTGGACAACTGCAAAGTCAAGTTGCAGGAGACAGCTGACATCCTAAAGATATCTAAAGGCAGTGTATATAATATTTTACACGGACATTTGAATATGAGAAAACTGTTTTCCAAATGGGTGCTGCATGTGCTCATGCTGGAACAAAAACAACGTGTTGATAATCAGTGCCGGTCCTAGATAAATTTGTAAGTGGTGCAAAATACAAAAATGTGCCCCCTAACACCCTCCCCCACACACACACGCAACTAGAAAAATTTTCAGAGTGGTTAAAATGAAAATTTAAACAATATATGGACACTCAAGTATAAGTATACAAAGTATGGCATTTTGGCACCGGGTGCTGTCGCACCGTTCGCTCCACCCTAGGACCAGCTCTGTTGATGATTCAGAGCACTGTTTGGAACTCTTCAGAAAGAATAAACAGGATTTTTTGCATCGATATGTGACAATGGATGAAACATGGATCCACCATTATACTCCAGGGTCAAATCGGCAATCAGCTGAGTGGAAAGCAGTGGGAGAATGTTGTCCAAAGCGGCCAAAGACACAACAATCAGCTGGAAAAGTTCTAGCGAGTGTTTTTTGGGATGCACATGGCATAATCTTTATAGACTATTTAGAGAAAGGATAAACCATCAATAGAGAGTATTATGTAGCATTATTAGACAAATTAAACGACGAAATGAAGAAAAAACAGCCCCATATGGCAAAGAAAATGTGTTATGAATGTTGTTTAAGCTTATAGTTATATGAAA
This sequence comes from Cheiracanthium punctorium, assembly GCA_038373885.1. Classification (NCBI taxonomy): domain Eukaryota; kingdom Metazoa; phylum Arthropoda; class Arachnida; order Araneae; family Cheiracanthiidae; genus Cheiracanthium; species Cheiracanthium punctorium. The sequence continues at coordinate 351,291 of JAWZYV010002907.1, read as the reverse complement.
AAAAATGTGAAATGAAACCTGATAGTTTATATAGACCTAGAACTAAATATTGGGTATTGTAAATAGGCTATTAAAACAATTGAACTAAAACTTAAACTGGCCTAGGCTATATAGATAGCTACCTATAACAATTAAATAATAGTCAAAAATATTTAAACTGGTCAGTTGGACAAGTAGCATATATTAAAAAGAAATTCAAAATAATTTGTATCCTAAAATATCATTTTGGAACATCTGATTGTGTTTGTTTTTGTGATGTTATGGCAAAGCTACACAAGGGGTATCTGCCTAGGACGGGGGTTACCTTGGTCAGGGACTTTCTAAGGGGTTCTAACGCGTATTCATGTGACATCACATATGCTTATTTTGCCTGTTTCAAAGTATGGGTTCACTTAGTTTTAATACAATTTTTCTATGATAGAGTATAAAGGTACAGTATGAGAGGACTTTGTTTTGGCCATGATCAACAACAAAATTGGCCAGATCATGTATTGGCCTAATTGTGGAACCACCCAATTTTAAAAACTAATTTCAAATACTAAAAAATTTTCAGAAATCAAGAAAGGTCTCCTTTTACGTGCTTTATAAATATGTGACTTGTTCTTTAGTATTATATTTAGTTTTCAGGGAACAAATATAGTAATAGGAGAAATCAATTTTTTACAAAATTGCTAATAATTTTCACAAAACAAAAAACTGGAAAACATGTCATAATGTTTTCCAGATGTTCTGGAACAGATTGATTAAGTAAATGTAGTAGATCATCTATAATAGAATAGTTGGTGGAATCTATGGAGATAGGGGGACCTACTTCCTCACCTCACTCTACATGATTATGTATCAGCATCACCATTACTATTATTTATATCGTTTTTATGCCAATAGAACTTCCAAAAAGCTACTTTAAAAATCAAAAGGATTTGAAAGGTAATGATGAGCTAAGAGACTAAATTTTTGCGAGTTTGAAAGTAAAATATTCAAGCTATTGCTAGTTTTTCCTAAGTCATATATAAGTGCCAGTAATGTTGAGTACATTACTCTATGTACTTAATATTATAATTAAATATGCATATTTTACATTAGATTATGATGTAGCACATGTAAGCATGACAAGATTATTATATTTTTCTGAAAAATGAGCAGCTGTCCAATTATGACACTTTTACTCATAATGAAGTAGAAACTGCATAAGTGAGCATTAATGTGACAAAGAAATTTGTAAAAAAATAAATATCCTTAGGTTCTATTCCAATAAAGTACCAATACACTATAAAGCTGTACAAAATTGAAGAACTATACATTTTGAAAAACAGTTAACCCGAAACAGAAGGGACTGAAATATTTTTTCATGTTAAAAGAATTTCGTGTTTAAAAGTTAATAATAAATATAGTTACTGTCCGGTCTGATATATCATTTCCTGTAAACCGATATTTCATGTTAAACATACTTCACTATTTATGTATGTGTATATATATGTATAAATTATGGGCATTTCACATTATTGAAAATGTGTTTTGCATAATTTTACAAATGACATACATTTGTCGCCAACAGATTTAACATGAAATCTATTGCAAACTTAACAATACAAAACATTTACTTTGAAAATTATAAAAAAATGCAGCCTTACCTATGACCGAATATGGACATCTTCCCATTTACTGGAAATTCTTTTTCAATTATAGCAGGCAGCTGTGCGAGAAAAAAATTTGTTTCTTTTCTAAATTTTCAAATTAACAAAAAACATTTATAAAGACTTATTATTGTAAAGGAGGGAAACTGAATACAAGAAATATCTTTGATTCACGAATATGCATAGACAATATTTTATTTTATTAACTGTTTTCTATAATTTGCATATTTTATATTTTGTCTTGAAAGGTGTCAATCACATATCAACAAAAAATCAAGTTGAAAAAATAAAATAGAAAAAGTACTTTCTCACTTTATATTGAATATAACATCTTTAATTTTCATCAACTTTCAATAAATATCTAATAAATTGCTCAAAGCACTGATATATCTGAACTTTCATCTACTAAGTACCAAATTGCTCAACTACTTCATCCTTTTATATTTTTGCTTAACCATTTTTAAAGCTACAATTAGTAGCAATTATGTAGATTGTAGGCAATTGAGGTATGTAGTTTCAAAACAAACTCAATCCATGCTTAAAACTTTTTCAGGCAATACAAAAAACATTTCCCCTCATGAAGCTAGTTTTGATTTGAAAACAACACATGGGAAGCATTTTTTAAACTGGACTGAACTAGATTTGATCCATTAGACTTTGCAGGGTGATGAAATTAATCATGAACTTAAAAAAAAAAATGGAAAAAGTGTATTTAGGAAAAACATAGATTGAGTAAGGGGCAAAGGGGGAGGTCAGGCTTTTCCATAGCTTGGAAAAAGGGATGAGAACAACCACAGACCAATGCAATATTGTGTCCTTTTCAGTTCTCCAGAACTGGTGGAAACATACTGCCCTCCACCCCTCCCTAACTTATTGAATTGCTACGTGCTGCATGGAAGTACAAATTCAAAACATACAACGCTGATGATTAGAAGATTATCCAATTTTTTTTCTCCCAATGATTGGGTCAGTCAGTTGCCAACTATAGGTTTGAGCGCTATGAAGGTCGGAGATATACACTGCTGGCCATCGTAAATGCAACACCCTGAAGGAAGCATGCAAATAATATGAAATTTACAACATGCATTAGCTGAGGTGAGATATGCAAATGATTAGAATTTCAGCGCAGACGCACATCAAGCGCGCCTGTGGCGCCACCTCAAAGCGCTATTTAAGGCTTGGAGATTTCGACGGTTTCAAGTACAGCAATTGTGTTTTTCTTGCTTTTTTTTCAAAAAAACGATAAATTATGCCTCGTAGGAAACAACGATCATCTTTTGATCAAGTATCCGAGTTTGACAGAGGAAGGATAGTGGCATACCGAGATTGTGGGTTATCTTTCAGGGAAATCGGTCGTCGTATTGGACGAAACCAAACAACTGTGATGCGGATATGTGATCGTTGGGTGCAGGAGGGTACGACGGACAGACGTGATCGACCGCATCGACCTCAGTGCACCACGTCACGTGATGACAGGCAGATTGTACGCATGGCAGTGACGGACCGCTCAGTCACATCACGAACCATATCACAGCAGATTCAGTCTGTAACGCATCATCCAGTGTCTGCGCGTACCATTCGACGTCGTTTACAGCAGAATGGTCTGTCCGCAAGACGTCCGTTGCTTTGTCTACCTCTGACGCGGAACCACAGACGTCTCCGCCGCCAATGGTGCGATGAAAGAAGGATGTGGACGACAGAATGGAATGAAATTCTCTTTACTGACGAGTCACGCTTCTGTATGCAACACCACGACGGTCGGATTCGAGTCTGGAGACACCGTGGAGAGAGGATGCTGAACAGCTGCATTATGCACCGTCACACTGGTCCTGCACCGGGTATTATGGTATGGGGCGGTATCGGATATCTCTCTCGCACTCCTCTAGTACGCATTGCCGGTACTTTAACCAGCCAGCGCTACATCTCCGAGGTGTTGGAGCCAGTTGTCCTTTCTTACCTTCAGGGCTTGCCAACAGCCATATTTCAGCAGGATAATGCACGGCCACACGTGGCACGCATTGTCCAAGGGTTCTTCGTCAATCACCAGATTGAATTGCTTCCCTGGCCGGCGCGCTCTCCGGATCTTTCGCCGATAGAAAACATGTGGTCCATGGTTGCTCAACGACTGACCCAGAGTTCATCCCCAGCTGTCACACCAGATCAACTTTGGCAACGTGTGGAAGCTGCTTGGTCTGCTGTACCCCAAGAACACATTCAAAGTCTCTTTGAATCAATGCCGAGGCGTGTGGCAGCTGTGATCTCCAACAACGGCGGCTACTCTGGGTACTGATTTTGGCAGGAACCACGCTTCATAGAATGCTGTAAATTTAATCATTTGTTACTTGGTCAACATGTTATCTACACAATAAATTTTGTTGTGATATCTCTTGTTTTTCTTGGTGTTGCAATTTGGGTGGCCAGCAGTGTAGATAATTTCATTAGGGGTAGCCTAGCCTAATAGGCAGGCCGATATTGCCCCCCACCAGAGATGGTCTAATTTTGAACCAATTCCAGATGAGTGACTTAGCATCTGGATTGGCACCTCCAGAGATACTGTCTGAACAAGGAGGACATTGGAGCCATGAGATATTTTATATGTATCTGCTCTCTTTAGCATACATGGTCCACAGCAGCCTCAATCGAGATAGGTGCTCCCTTTTCCAAGCACTGGACAAAGCTAGTGCTGATTCACCTCTGGTATTCTGATGAGAAACTAATGATTACGTTGGTTAAATCTGCCATTTTTATGATATGCAACCCACTAATTTTATTTCAAAATGATTTTGAATTATTAAAAGACCTCTTTGGTAACATAAGAATACATTCTGTAGTGATCTTTCCATTTTGGTTCTGTGGCATCAGCATAAAATCCTGCACCTGAACCAAAATCATAGCTATCATCTTCTCCTTCTATGTTGCATCCTCCTGTAAGAAAAAAGAAAAATATATAAGTCACAAGTTGAGTGGTTAAGGAGCAGAATATGCAGAATGAGGTGAATAAGACAATATCCATCTTAAAATATGAGTAGACTATTTACATATTTACAGAGTGGTTTTTGGAAAGTGTCTCGAAGCCTGCTCTGCGATAAATGTCTCATGGTTTTATTACATCAGTTCATCAATTCCCTGCTAGGCAGCAGCTCTGTCTCTCTATCATTTAATTGGCCCACAAAGTCATAACAAAGTCCTCATTTGTTAAGTTAATAGACATGGGAGGCACCTTCTGGCGAGACCCATTAAGATTGGCAGGTTCGCTCTTTTTCAGCAACAATGACTGCGCAATGATGTTTTACAATCTAACCAATAATCCAGATGGCAAAAAAAGTGAAAGATGTTTTTAATCAAGCCATAGAAAGCCTATTATACAGGGGTTAATTATAGTTTATGACATATATACCGGGAGATACAAAATAGATGTTAAGGTGATTATTTTTTAAACTATAAGGGATCGAAACATACTTCCAATTAGAAAAGTTCGTCAAATTAAGAGTAGCTTTCAGATATGGCATTTTTTTACTGCGGGTTGTATACATATTAAAATACAAAATTTAATTTTTATATGGTCCCTCCTTTCCTACCCTTTATATTTAGAAGAATGTTGTTCTTTGCCCAAGAAAATTAATAAAACAAATCCTGTGTCTCTACGTGGAATATTTTCTGAGATATATCAATTTGAAAATTTTGGCATTTCTCACCAAGCACTAAGGGGATGTCTCCAAAGTAGAGCTGTAGCAAACTGTATGTATTCATTACTGAGATGGGGATAATCACACAGACTCAAGGTAACGAATTGCTACTTTCGAATATTGGCCATTACTGCATCCGGATGAACCAGCTTCGAATACAAACTGCCAGGCGAGCTTTGAAGGGGGAAAATGAGTTTTGGTAATTGAATAATATTTATGTTTTAACAAAAAGACATTAAAATTCTTTTTGCGAATATGGAAAGAATTTATTTAAGGTTGATTGTAGTAGATAACGACCCAAGCAGCAAGAAATCCCCGGCCTCATCTCGGCCAACTGTCTTCATGGGACCCCAATTTCACCCGTTTGACCTCGGCGCAGGATTTCCGTTGAAGGTTGGGGATGTCAGGTCAGGTAACAGTCCCAGGACTGTCTACTCCGGAGGGATTCTGTGTGTCTCCGGGCGATTTCCCGAGGATTCCCCGACAATTTGCTCTCTTATCCTGATTCACTCGAGATTGTATCTATTGCTCTAGGGACATTTTTAATGATCTTTACCATATAAATTTTCCACTTCAAATTGATGAAGAAAGTGGTTCTTAATTCAGATAATTAATTTCTTCAAAAAGATGTTAATAAATAGTTATATTTTCAAAATACAGTAACTTTTAACACCCATCAACACCTAATGTAGTATGCTAAATTTCACAATTTAACTAATATAATTTTTATTTGCCCTTTCATGTTTATAGAATTTAAGACTCTTAAAATATTTTCCTAATGAATAAGAAATAAATATCTAATATTTAGTCATGAATTTAGTCTAATAATATTTTAGAAATCAGATGAGTAAATTATTTCTGTGTTAAAATGTTGAAACTTGTGCTGAACATAAGTAAATCATTATGCATATATTTAATTACATAATTATAGTGTCACATAAATTAAAATATATATTGTGATATTTTGTGTATTTACAAGAGAAAATTCTTCTTGGATAAATTCAAAATGTCCCAGTTTATTTCAAGGAAATTAAGCGATTACATAATTAAATTTATAATGAGACTTATATTAAATGCAATACAAAGAAGCATATGGGGAAGTATTTCTGCTGACCATACAGAGTTATATAAGGACTCTTAAAATGCTAAAAATGCTAGTTAAAGAATGAAGAAATGGAACTAGTTAGGAACATTTGCAATGCTCACGTTTAATTTCAATGTTATAAAAACAAATAGGTTTTGGAAAATATGTAATGGAAAAAATATATTTTCAGTGTTTTATTAATTTTTTAAAATATTCGTTTTATTCATTTAAAAAAGGTTGCAAAGTCGCTGTAAATCATAAATTGCTTACTTCGACTTCAGATCCAATTTTTTTATTTTCTGTTCAGCAGAGATTTTAACAAGTAACAAAAGTACACTTGTTTTAAGTGAACAAACACAGAAATAATTTATTAACCTTTTTAAATTGAGTGTGTTTCTTGTTGGTATGTTATCTTGTGTAAGCCGTTAAACTTTTGAATATACCACCCAACACTTTGCATTGCAACACTACACTGTGTCAAACGAAGCTAACTGAACACTCCCAAAAAAAATACTGCCAGGCAGAATGAAAAGGGGGCTTCTTATTGGATGGAAGATAAAAGAGATAGAAGCGGGCGAAATTCAAATCGACGTGAGGAGTGTGTGTGTGTGTGGGGGGGGGGGTAGCAATGCTGTATTAGGAAGCAGCATCTCCCTTTCATCCCCCTTCCGCACAGACAACGCCATCTCTGAATAGTCCTTTCGAAGTCCGAACCAGACCTCGGTTCAACGGATAAAAAATACCTGAGACCGAGGAGTATATGGAGAAAGTAGGTTGAGTTTTCTCCCGAGGTCAGGGAGCTGCGGAACGAATTACACGTCGGCGGTATAGCTTCAGTGGACGTTAAACAAAAATTCCCGAGTACGAGCCGATGAAATAGACAGTCGGCCAACTTTTTACCGAACTCTTTTGCTGCCTGGGGAAGTATGTACTTTTCTTCTGGAAAACTCAGATGCCAAGAGTTATGAAAATGAATATATGGTAATTGAAGAATACAATACAAAAATGATGGATGTGAAAATTAGCGTGGATATATATATTTGAGTACATTTTCTGAATCGGGAAAAAGAAGCATTGGCATAGTTTTGTCGCAATTAAAACAGAAACTTAAGCTACCAAAAATTGAACTCGTTAAGTTTAATGATGAAATTAAGAGTTGGCTAGCTTTTTGGAGCCAGTTTAAACGCATTCATGATGATGATAAATTAGAAAATGAGGATAAATACCAATACTTAATATAGTCTGTATGTGAAGGAACTAAGGCTGAGTGAGATTATTGATAGTTACCCACCGACAAACGAAAATTATTCCAAGGCAATAGAGAGTTTAAAATTGCGTTTGGGAAAGATGAACTGTTGATTGAGTACTATGTTTGTGAGCTTTTAAAATTAGTTATAATAAATGCTACTGAATCAAAAAGGAAATTAAGCACTTCCCAAATTTATGATAAGTTAGAAACATAGTTAAGAGCTTTAGAATTGATTGGTTTAACGTCTGACAAGTATGTGGCAATGCTTTTTCCTCTTATTGAGTCATGCGGAAGATATTTTTAGAGTATGGTTACATAATCCTGTTGCAAGTGATGCAAGTGAAAACTGGAGACACGTTCCGGGATTCCTTAATATTGCTGACTTATCATCTCAGGGATGCTCTGTTTCAAAGCTTCTGAGTTCTAGATGGTGGGTGGGACCCCCATGGCTTCTGTTACATGAAAATTTGTGACCTAAATCTAGTCTTGTCTTGTCGATGATGGAGTCGTTTTAAAGGAAAGTGCCAAAAGACCCACAGTTCTTGCAAAGAACTCAATTGAACACAATTTTTCAAGTTGCACCTTTTTGTATTTTTAAGCTACTACTCTAAGAATGTGCGAATGCTGGCATGGATGTTGAGATTTTGCCATAATGCTAGAACTCCAAAGAGTAACCAAAGTAAGGGAGTTTTGATTTTACTTGAAATTAATGAAGCAGAAAACATAATTATCTGAATAATCCAAAGCGAAACTCTTACTGAAGAATCCATCAAAGGTTTGAAAACTCTAAACAGTTTTAGAGATGAAGAAGGCTTATTACGGATAAAGACAAAACTTACAGAATCGAATGATTTGGAAGATTTCAGATGTCCGATTGTACTTTTGGGAAAATACATATTAGTTGAACTCCTCATAAGGGATGCTCATTTGAGAAATTTCCACACTGGAGTTCAAATCTTACTCTCTAAGTTGTGGGAAAATTTTTGGATCCTCAGTGGAAGAAGAGCTGTTCGCAGAGAAATAAACAAGTATTTACAGTGTAAAAGGTACAATGCCAGAAGGGTAGAAAATGAACTTGTGGGACTGCCTCCAGACAGAGTCGCAGAATCTGCTGCATTCGAAGTGACTGGAGTCAATCCTGCTGGTCTACTTATCTGAAAGGAGGTGAGAAAGGTTGGATCATACTCTTCACCTATGCAGTATATCGTGTGATACACTTAGAGCTAGTGTTATCTCTTTCAACGAAAGCTTTCATTCTTAGCCTTAGACGATTCATTGCGAGACAAGGTCATCCAAAGATAATGTACAGCAACAATGGGAAAAACTTTGTTGGGGATGAAAATCTGTTAAAAAATATAGACTGGAATGTTATCGAGCAAGATTCAGTTTCTCAAGATATTGTGGAAATTTATCCCACCTTCTGCTTCCTTGGTGGGGTGGATTCTGGGAATGAATGATTCAATTAAGTCAAGAAACTTCTCACATGTTTTAGGCAATGCACTTCTTTTTTATGAAGAGTTGGTCAACATCTTATGCAATTGCAAAGCAGTTGTAAATTCGAGACCACTCACATATTTATCCGAGGACCCAAACGATCTGATACCGCTTACTCCGTCAATGTTTATACAACACATTCCCATGGTGGGAGTTCCTGATTTAGATGAATTAGATAAAACAGATATTAAAAGGTGATGGATACATCAACAAATTCTCAGAGAACATTTGAGGAAAAGATTCCAATTAGAATACCTGGTCATCTTAGTACAACCTGGAATTAAAAATAACTGTTAAAAGGTAAAACCTGGGGATGCCGTCTTGATAGAAAATGATTCCAAGAAAAAATAGCCTTGGCCGATGGCTAAAGTTATTGAAGTTTATCCCGGAAAAGAAGACATTTTTCGCATGGTCCGTTTGAAAACTTTGTCTGGGGAAATTTTGCATTCAGTTTGAAGAGTTTATCCTTTGGAGATAAGATCCCCTACCATTATGGAAAATTCCGCCGAGAAATAAATAAATGGATACTAAACTTAATGAAACAGGCTGCTCTAATGTAAAATCTGTGGTTTCTAGAACAGGCAGAGTTGTTAGAGTACCTGCAAGATTTTTGGACAGCTACTGGCATTCTTTAAAAGACACTTAATTACATAGTGTTTAAATTAGAGGTGGGAATATTACGTAAACCACCGATTTCTATAAGCTCCATAAGGTTTGATTTATTAGTAAAAGTAATTGTATAAAAATTTTATCCGTCTGTGAATGTTATGTGGCAACAGTGTGTAGTGATAATAAATGTATTGTTCTAAAAAATGGAGTCAGATTTAATGAGTTATTATTAAGTGTTATAAAAAACTGCTTACTAAGAGAAGAACTGACCGAATGAATAAAAATTTGGATAGAGTCTCAACAAGAGTTACAAAATGGGTGAAACAGGTTAGAATGTTGTAATGTTCCTCTAATGGGAAATCAGTGAGCGAATAAAGTTTAAACGCATTGAAGAATGTTTGAGAATATCCCAGAAGGTTCTGAATATTTTAAGTTTATTTTAACCTGTTTCCACAGACTGAATGTTTGAACTTCCCTTATATCCCTTCTCATCATCAAGATCAATAGTGTTTTCATCTTGAAAAAAATGAATGTTTGTCTCTTTGACTGAATAAGTTAAAAATATATTTCCCAAAACTTTTTTTTTAAACAGTTTTTCAAAAATTATTCATAATTAAACACTTAATTTATAAAAATAGTATATGTTTTAATATTTTCAAAAAAGTAAGCTATTCTCCCCAATGAGGGCACTTAGCTAATATATATGTAATTTGTAATTTATACTGTGCATTCACTGGCAATTCTTTAAACTGGATTCTAGATTGGAATTGGCTGTTATGCTTGCTAAAAATAGACATTTTTTATCCTTTACCCCTTGCCGGTTTCATTTGTGATGAGTTTAAAGGTAAAAGAATGTCATTTTGTAATGGTTATTTTCATGAATATACTTTTTTTAAACATAACACTATTCACATATGACATTTTTTCAAAAAATGTAAAATTGTATAATGCTTTTGCATTTAACAGGCAGAAGAGTAGATAAAATCGTATATGATATAATTTGAGAAATAATGTATGTAGAGTGAAAATTTTCTCACTGCCCATACTACAGACAGAAAAATACAGGATGGTGCATTTCACTTACTCCAGCTGAGTTTGGACAAAAATTTCAAGGCATTAAAAAAGTCAACCATTCCTTCTTCTACACATGCTAATTTTTTTATGTCAATATTGATGATATTTAATATTTTTTCCTTTGTTGCCAACTGGGAGCACTGGTGTGTGAGAGATTATGATGCAAAGTTAACACTGCTTTTTTCTGTATTTGTTCTCTGCTAATTAAGCAAAAATGTACATTAAATTTGCACTGAAGTTTATTGGTCTCACTATAATGTAGCAGAAAAATGCCAATATCAATTTATAAGCATACTTACTAGGACTGGTATCAGGGCCTACTACTATTATTCCATGGTGATCAGCATAACGTTGAAAACCAGACTTTTCAATAAAATTCTTTTCTGTGCATGTCAAACCTAGAATTAAAACAAAAGATGCTAATTAGGTGGAAAAATACAGTAGAAGACACAAAATCCGCACAGCTTGGTTCCAGACCTTGTGCAGATTTTGGGTCATAATAGAAAATTTATTCTATTTCCACCCCCCTCAGAAAATAATAGAAAAAAAAATAGAATAGAGATCAAGGGAAACAAATCATGTTACTTATAATTAGAATCATGATATAAAAATACAGAGGATTAATGCAATATACAAAATTATGAGATTATAGTACAACTTATTTAAACATGTATATTCAATAGTTTAGGATTTTGGGATGTTCTAATTATAGTTTTTATTTATTTATTTTCATTATTTTCTGTTCGTAACACAGGTTTGTTGCTCTACAAATCTGAGATATTTCTGTCTCACAGCCTAACCTTCATTAAATGTTAATTTATCAACTTTTTGATCATCCTCACTTGTTACTGTGTCATGTGATCATAATTCAGTGTCAATTATGTCACTGTCAGTCATTTGAAAGTTATCAATGAGATAAGAGCTCACAGACTCCTAAAAAAATTTTTTCAAGTGGGAATAGCTTTTTAGTTTTTCTTTGGGGTTATACTGTGTAGTTTTCTGAACTTGCAGCTGGCAGGGCAGATTTCATTGTTTACATTGAACAGACAGTGCAGATTTTAGAGCCTTTTAGCGGATTTCGGATCGGCGGATTTTGGGTCTTCTGTATACTCAAAACAATCAATAGTTTAAGAAAAAAGAATTTGTTTTGCAGTAATGAAAAAGGAAGCATTACTTACCAGACAGCCAAAATAAAACGGGCAATTTTTGCTTCTTGTAGTTATGAGGAAGATAAACAGAAAAATTCATCTCACATTTTAACTGATCACTGATGTGACTGTAAATATTTTGGTGACCTTCAAAACACTTTGATGAAGACACTAAGGTTATACTTGACATGGTGAAAAATTTGTCTTGATAGGTTGCCTATGAAGGGGAAAAAGAATTAACAATGCAAAAAATTACTAAGCTTTTAGATTCTCAGTTACCAAATTTCTAGCAACAAAATACAGTTGAACTCATTTATAATGTCACCGTAGAGAGCAGATTATTTTTGACACTACAGTACATTTTCTCTAATCTGCAAATGCTTATAATCCACCATACAATTCAGATTGATTTTATCAAAATAAGCACTATCCCAAGTTTTCAATGAGATAATTAGTCAAAAAGAATTTCCAGGAGGTTTAAGAACCCTGAATTTCTAAACTTTTGTGTTCACCTCTATTTTGCATGTAGTTCCTGTAATGTTTCTGGGTATTGCATCTCCTGGAGGCAAGACATAAAAACATGCCTATCTGCCACTTTCTTAAATTGTACAAAGTAAGCCGATAAGAGTAGGAAGAAGTAGAGAGAGCATCCAACTGCATTTTATGAGAGACAGCTGAAGCTAAGACAACAGCGTCTCAAGGAATGAAAATTAATGGATTTGGTTGTTTATCAGCATCTGTTTAGCAAAATTAAGCATTTTTACTATGCTAGAAGAAAAAACAAATAAATCTTATATGACTGTTTCAGTTTAAAGTTAAAATTGCTATCTCCACCTGTTCCTCCTCTATGATTAAACCAGGAATCAATGCAATTAATCAATCAGTAATACAAATTTAATGAATTAATGAAACAATTTTTAAAAATAAGCCTCCCTATGCAGTTTTTTTTTTTTTTTTTTTGACAAAAAATTTGCTTTTTTGAATTAATATTTCCATCCGTAATTATTTCTATTCAACATTTAAATAATTTACTGTTATTTTGATCAAGTTTTTGAGGAGTTGTCCCTCCCAAACTGACAGCCTGGAACTTTCTCCAAGTCCTTTAATTGTAGCTTTAGTTTTTGTACGGGTAGCATTGAAGATGGATATGTGCTCTTCCACTGTCTTCCATTTAAAAACTTTCTTTCAAAACCTGAAGAAACTTCACTATTTTTACTATTAAAATGTTATGTCCAAATGCTATGTCTTGTGATTTTTTTTTCGGTTGCCTATAAAATTTTTGCTTCACAAAATTAAAAAAATAAGAACAAAAAAACACCTGCAGATGATACAGTGAAAACTAAATTGACGAATTCAGTTGACTGTTTCAGTTTATTGAAACAGTCAACATTTATTCATAACATTATTTCATAAAATTGAACATTTATTTTATGAACATTTATTCAGTGTTCATCCTAGGCGTTTTTCGAAGGGCGCTGCGCCCTGCCCGCCCTTTAAAGCAAAAAATCCCGCCCTACTTGCCCTTTCAAAAAAAAATTGCCCCCCTTTTGCCACCCAAAAACAGCGCCCTGCCTGCCGCTCTTCTAGTCCCGATTTCATTCATGGCGCCATCCTCTCCCCTCTGTTTACATTTATTGCGTTGCGGCATCTCTTTCCTCTTTGTTGACATTAGTTAGCACCTTCACAGATTCTAGTGTTGAGTCTAGATTGATTTGGCAGGGTGCAGCGCCCGGCGGCCCTTTTATCGTGTTTTTAGTGCCCAGCTGCCCAATTTCTCTTCTTTCTGCCCCCCTCCTTTTAAATTTTTATTATTCTTAGTCAACAATTACTACTTTTTTTTTCCTACATACCATTTGCGGCCCATCACGAAAATACGTTTAATAAAACGGCCCCTTCACAGAAATACGATTGAGTGCAATAACCCTATCATAAAAATAGGTTCGAATAAAAGCGGCTCTTTCACAGAAACAGTCTGTGAAATCGGATCTTTCCCACAAGTGTAATTTATTAAAATGCCTTTTTCAAATATTCTGTTCTTTCAGATCGGAATACTGTTAATGCCTTTTTCATTGTCTGTTTTCATTTGCGCGAGCGAGTAACCCGAAAAGGCCCCTAGTGTGTTTTGTTTTTGCTGACTCAAGTGAGAAGCCCGATCGCAGGGCAGAACTACGTCTACGTGGGCATTTCAGTTGGGAGAAGAAAATACGGTTGGGAAATTCAAAATTTTATAAAGTTATCCAAATATTTCTGATTCCATCTGTCAATCCTCAAATATCGGTAGCTACGTTTGATAAATATGTAGTTGCGAGTTATCAAACAATCATTATTCCAGTGTTCGTCGCCAGCTGTTGCTCTTCTCGATGTTTTTAATAGTTTTGCACACTAACAAGTTTATTTTTTATTTCCTCCCCTAAACGATTTCCTCTTTTTAATCGGCTTTCTTAGTACATATTATTCTTAATGTATAACAGTTATTTACTAATCATATATAATTACAGATGATACAGAAAGTATGCCTTAGCAAAACGACGTTTTGCGATTCAAAAATTCTGCGGCATTTGTTTGCCTAGACAAGGGATATCTCCTGGGGGGGAGGGGGCTTGGTTGGATGACTTTTTAAGGAGTTCTAACTTTTATTGGCTTTACATCTGGATGAAACCGACCAAAACTCCAGACCGACAGTCGCGCGGCCGGGCGGAGCCCCCGGGAAGGGAGGGGGAGAGTAGACAATTACAAGGCGAGCCTGGGTACTGAACGCGTGGAGGTGTTGTGACGTCACAAGAGAGGATGGACTTTTCTCCGTTAAAAGCATTAGAATCATACGGAAAAGTAGAAGAAACTAAGATGTTTTGTGCCTTTTTTGGATACTAATGGTAAGTCAGCAATCTCTATTCTTAATACGACATACTTGATAATAGTTATTAAGCTATAGAGTACATAAAAATATAAAATTGCCGTATTTTGCGTTAGTTTTATTGATTTCTGTTCTTTTGTTATAGCATTCACTATGCTTCCGTTTGCTGCGTCCCAGGCTTAAGTAAAGCTAATTACAAAAGAGGAGAAAATGTAAATGTTTAACTTTTCCCAAAAAACGAAGAAAAGCGGGCAGAATGGACTAAAAATATTCCAAGAAAAAATTGGTCCCCAGGAAAAAATACGTATGTTTGTATTGAGCATTTCCGAGATGAAGATCTTTTAAAAGACGATGCTATTTTAAAATCAGATGGGGCACTTTTAACTGTAAAAAGAAAGCATTATAAATTAGAACCGAATGCTATCCCGTGCATTTTTTCGAGCTTACCAGCCTATATATCCGATATTACCAAAAAACAAGAAATAACTGATCCTACTAAAAGATATTAGGAAAAAGATATTGAGGAAACCGAAAAAAATAATGCAAAGGAAAATATAAATTCTTTTGAAATTAAGAAATGTATCAAGAGTTTCATGGCAATTCTATGTTAAGAAAATTTCACCAGTAATTATAAATTAAACGCAGATCCCTTTCCACTGCACATACCAAGTAGCTTAAGGTTCAATGCGGATCTCATGGTTGATTTATTTATTTTAAAAAAAAAAAGAGAGAGAGAGAGAGAGAAATCTATTTGCTGGATACTTAGAAAAACAAAAATATAGAAGGTATTTATTAAAGAAATATTTCCAACTAAACGGTTTACCGGAATTTGTTGAAAATTCTGAAATTAAGTATGAACACAGATTTGAAATTAACTCAAAAGAGAAAATGTATTACTGCAATGCTAACAACAATAACAGAAAAGTATATGTATTACTGCAATATATTTTACATGAAAACCCCTGAGAGCATTTAGGCAGTTTTACATATTCAAGAGTTATACTCACTAATTTTTAAAAATATTTAATTATGTATATTTCAAATGTCTCAATGTGATATTTGAAAGTCTTATCTAGAAAAAACTAAAGCAAACACTTGTAGTGCTTTCATGAAAAACTTTATAGTATTTGTAAGGTTTGGGTAATAAAAGCTTTTACTTTTTATTTTCTTGTTTTTTGTGCTTTAATTGCTTCTAATAAAATTTGACATTAGGAGTCTGTATAACATAATTATATATAGTATGTATTGTACAAGTTTTTAAAATATTAATTGTGGAAATTTCTGATTATATTCCTCGTGCTACTAGTGTTTATTGACATTATTGATCAGATTTCTTCCATAGAATTCAATACAAACTCTTTGAAATCCCATCCTCTCTTGTGACGTCACGAAATGGCTTGAGATGACTATTTATGAATCTGGATATTTTTAACATCAATTCTTTCAAAAAGCTTATTAAAACGAAGCAAAACTAAATAATGTATTTCAGTTTTTAAGTAAAATTAATAAAAATTATTATTTTTACTTAAAAATATATTTACTTTTACTTACTTAAAAATATGACTTTACAATTATACAACGTATAAATTTAATCCATATACATATTATTTTAGATAAATGATAACATTGAGTAACCATTATATTATTTAGAATGTATTTGCTAGCCCGAAATGCAAAACATACTGCATACAATGCTGAAACTGCTTTAAATTCAGTACCAATTTATTTCATTAATTTCTGACAAAAAATATTGTTGATTCACTATTATTTAAGAACAAAGTGTTGTAAAACGAAAATGCTATTTCAATGCGTCATAAAAATTTAAGCTACTCGTATTTATTGGCATTATTAATTCCATTTCTTCCATTGAACTCAATGCAAACTGTTCCAAATCCCATCCTTTCTTGTGACGTCACGAAAACCAGTACCCAGACCCCCTCTTGCTTTCTCCTCCCTTTTTCTTCAGTCGCGGCGACCCCGGGCCGGGACCCGAACGTGGGAACTTCAACACTTCAGCCGTCAGCCATGTTCAGTGGCTTTATCCACTCAAATCGGTCTGAAAATCGAGCGATTTGCGAATACAGCAATTGAAACACATTATGCTTTTGCCAAATTAAGAGCATAATAATGATCTTTTGCTATTGCAGTGTAGCGCCAGGGTTATTGGTTCCCAGTGCGGTCCTTCAGTTTGCCGCCCCATTTTTTTTTAAGTTTCAGCATTCTGCCCCCCCATTTCGGCCTTTTAGTTCTCCACCATATTATTTTTAGGTGTCCTGTCGGCCACCATCTTTGTTTTTACCTTGCCGCCCGGGCGGACCCCCCCCCCTTTATTACGCAACAGTTTTAATTGTACTAAAGTGGAGTAACTGCAGAATTTAGTAAATCAGACTATTGACAAGATTTGGTATTCTAACTATTCATATTATGTATCTTCCGATTTTTAAAAAAGTTTTCAACGTTTTAATGAATGAAGCAAAAAATAAATAAATAAATAAATAAAAGCAATAGAAAACTAGTTCTGCGAAAGAATGTCTTAAGAAAACAAATTGTGTCTTAAGTTATTCATAAAACTGTCATCAATTTAAGCTTATTTTCAGTTTTTAAAAACTAAAAATACGAAATGATTCTGGAAGTTTTTTTTAATATGTAGTTTGTTTGAGTACTTTTGACAACAGGATGTTAATTATTTTTATTATTTTAAGCTGATTAAAAACACTTGATAGTTAAAATATTTAAACTTTTTTTATTTTAAAAGTATTAAAGCAAGGTTGAAGAACGAAAATTTAGTGCTTTTAAAGAGAACTTTTTAAGTATGCTACAAAAAATTAAAAATAAAGCTATGAAAAATAATTATTTAAAATATAATATTTATTTCACACATTTGGACAATTCTGTGAGTTAAAAAAATATTTACGTATTTTATACCTGCTAAAAAACTTACATGTAGTAATTATTTTATTTATTTTAAAGAATAGTGCTTTTTAAAAAACTTATATTCACTTTTCATGAATGAGCAAACATTAAATTAGAAGTGAAAGAGAAGAACAAATATCTTTCAGTAATTTGATTTCATATGGTGTACATTCCAACCATTGGATGCAATACAAAATTTGCATGGATGTCATTTATTCTAGCAATCTTCTGTGTTCAGAATTCAATTTTCCCAATTTCTATAGCTATTAATTGATGGATGAGTTAAATTGTTTGATCCAATTTTAAATGTCTAATAGTAATAAGGGTAACTTTGAAAATTTTTACTTGGTACTCATTCAATAATTGTGAACAAAAGAATTTAAATTCTGATTTATATTATTAAATTTTATTATTTTTATTATATGCTGAACACATCTATCCTAATCCACTTACACTGACAGTCCTTTTCTGTTTAAAAGTTTGTACCAATATAGGTAAAACATCCTATATGAATGTGGTCCAGACTTCGTGTAATCGTAATCGACTGTAATCGATTACATTTTCTTGTGTAATTGTAATATAATCGTAATCTGGCAATTAAATTTTTCATGTAATCGTAATCTAGAAATTTCAATTGCCGGATAGTCGTAATCGAAGAGCCTGTAATCGTAGTTGCTTTGATTACGAGACGATTACAGTTGCCCAGTTTTAGTTTTTGTTCTGCTTGCTGGGAAAATTTTCACGGGGAGGCACAGGCATGTCCTGAAGGCAGGAAGTTCCCCTGGAGCTCCGACGTTTGGAGGAAGACAGGAGCTCGCTTGTATTATTTTTTTTTACCCTGGGAAAATATTTAGATGACCATTCTTTTTTGTTGTTGTCTGTCGCCTTCTGTTCATCAAAGTCTGGACTGGTGAGAGACAAGAATGGACTTCCCAGAAGAAAGTGAGGATTGCGCGGGAGGGAATAGCTAAAACTATTTCTTGTGGTGTCAGATCTATCCTTCATTTCTTCATTTTGATTTATGGTCGTGATAAAGAACATAAATGTCACCTACACAGGAAAAAGTGCAGCATGTTTTTTCAGTTTTAGAAAAGTATAAAAATAAAAATGGAAAAATATGTGCATTTAAGAACTATGAATGTGTTGTTTGGATTAGTGGACAACAGATAAACTTTGGTTCCTTGTGATGTTTGGATAAGCAGGTAGGAGCGCATATATTTCCGTTAAAAATTAGTACATCTTTGTGCTATTAATAAGAATGTAATTGCATAAGAATGTAATAATTTTATAATGTATAAAGACCTTTAGAAATATCAATATTTTTTAATGATCGATAAATTTCTGGATAAATGGGTGAAAAGTAGGGAACATAGACAATGATCTACAAAACCCCTTTTCCCCCTTTAATAGAATTAACATTTTGTTTTTTCCTTCAATAGAATTCGATGGTGAGTAAAAATGCGTAAAAATACATAATGAAGTATTAAAAATCAATTTTGTCTTATTTTCGACTTGATTGGCTGCCTTGACTTAGTTCTAAAAGTTTAACAGATAAATAATTTATTTTCATTTATGCCAGTGCTAGTGATTAGTCCCAGAAAACAGTTCATTTTTTTTAAATATGATTCGCAAAGTATTCATACTTCGTTTTTTTCACTGAGTGTGAAAATTATTTAAAATATTTTGTTTTTATCTAATTTGTACTGTACACATATTATATTAAAACATAGTACGTCTTTCGAACTTGAATTGTTGGCATCTATTTATTATCAGTTTGTAATTAAACTGGAGACTAATTATATATAACTTTTCTATTGTATATATTATAAGCTTTTATAATTCCTCCGAGAATTCACATTAACCAACATAGGCGTAGGACAGGGGACAACATGCTCCGCTTGTCGTCTACTTTGTTTAAAATACCATCGATTCAAAGGTCTTTTCCTCCCGCGAAACCTATAAAAATTTCGCTATTTCCACTCTTGAATATATTATATACCCCCCCCCCCCATCTGCAAATCTTTGACATCTCTACGTCTATATTAACCTATTTTCTATCTCTCATAAAAATGTTAGCTCCTTTATACCACATTCAAAAGTTTAAACTACTTTTGGCACTATACTATTTTCATTAAATTTCAAATGTATGTATGTATGTATATATTAAATATTCAATATGTAAAAGGAATTCTTGACCAGAGACAAAAATGTACGTCAGTTCTTTAGCATATATAACAGCTAATTGCTTAGAAAGTAAGCATCTTTGAACGGTTAATTATTTATAAAATAGTTTTACAGTAAATTCGTGCCTTTTTTATTGTATTGGGTTGGCAACTAAGTGATTGCGGATTTTTTTTAGAAAATCAAAGACAATTTTTTCATGGAACTAAATAAATTTATTCTGTAATGTATTGCCCATTTTGATCAATGACCTTTTGCCATCTTTCAGGCAGCATCATAATCCCACGTTCATAAAACTTCTGGTTTTTATTAGCAAAAAACTGAATCAGGTACGATTTGACATCATCATTATTATTGAAATTTTTACCATTCAAGGAGTTTTGTAAAGATCGAAACAAAAAGTAATCAGATGGTGCAAGGTCAGGACTATATGGTGGATGTGTCGAAACATCCCAACCAAGCTCCAATAATTTTTGCCGAGTGACCAAAGATGTGTGCGGCCTTGCATTGTCATGATGGAATACAACACCTTTTCGATTTTTCAATTCGGGCCGCTTTTCTTCAACTGGATTGTTTAATTTTGTTAGTTGTTCAATGTAGACATCAGAATTGATTGTTTGGTTGGGTGGTAAGCGTTCAAAGTAGACAATTCCTTTGTAATCCCACCAAACTGACAACAAAACCTGTTTTTGATGAATATCAGCTTTTGATGTTGTTTGAGTTGGTTCACCTGGCCTGCTCCACGATCTTTTCTGCTTAATATTGTTATAAACAACCCATTTTTCATCACCAGTTATCAATCGTTTTAAAAATGGATCATTTTCATTACGTTTCTTTAGCAAATCGCAGCTGTTAATGCGTTGCGTTAAATGCGTTTCTTTCAGTTCGTGAGGAACCCATGTATCGAGTTTTTGAACATAGCAGTTGTTTTAAGTGATTTTCAATGCATGTATGTGATACATGAAGCTTCTCTGCAATCTCACGTGTTGTACTGTGACGATCCGAATCGATTATTGCTTTGATTAGGGCACCATCAATTTCAACTGGACGACCAGAGCGTTTTTCATCTTTGAGTGAAAAATCACCAGAACGAAATTTGGCAAACCAATTTTGACACTGCCGTTCTTTTAAGGCTTTGTCACCATAAACAGCACGTAACTTTTGATGAGCTTGCGATGCGTTTTTCCCTTTGCGGAAATAAAAAAGCAAAATATGACGAAAATGTTCCTTTTGATTTTCCATTTTTCAACGAAGGCCAAGCGAAAATTATGCAACCGATCAAAGAACTTTATTTACTAATTGACAGCTGAATTGCCAACTATCAAATAACAAAATGTGTTTTACATTTGTAAATCGTCTGAAAACCTAAAAATTCATCTCAAGCCATCTATGAGTGAAATCCGCAATTACTTAGTTGCCAACCCAATAATTGGCATTACGTTGGGTTTTACCATTCACACCGCCAATATCACTGTCCAGTTTTGTTTATTACGTCGTAACAGTACCAATACACTATATATGACCCACCAGACTTTTAAGATGTATAAGACACACTTTAGACATCTCCATTCTGCTATTCTTAAGTAATTCTTATTAGTAGTATTCTGAAGTCTTTCTGTAATTCTTAAATTATCCTCAATAGATAGTATGCATGTAGTTTTGAGTTAGTAGTTAGTTTTGAATTTTTAAAACGGCGTGTGTATTCTAGAAATTAAAAGTTTGTTTGTTCGGCAGGACCCGTTTTAGATATTTAATGCCCATATACATGTTATGAAAGTATAAAAAAAGTTAAACTGTGCGTGAAGTTTTCTGTGAAATAATAACTGCAATACACGTTCAGCCTCATCTATTCTGATTCAGGTTAACGGTTATTGTGGAGAAAGCAATGCATTTGTCGAGAGCCCCTGTTTTTAGCATTTTACTCAATGCGTTAAAAAATCTTAAACTTGGTTTAATATGTTCGCGCACATCGTTGCAAGATCGTAGTGACAGAGGTTTCTCCTTCACGGCTGAATAGGAACCACGGCTAACTTTTCATGCGTCTGTCAGTACCTCTTTCGAAAACAGAAAACCAGGACATAGGCAAGGAAGCAATGCAGAGCATAGAAGGGATCAAATATCAATTTTTGTATACTAATTTTTGCTTGATTAGGTTAAACCTGGGTTCATTTCAAAGATGTGTTAAACCACCAAGCCTGTCCCCCCCCCCCCTCCCACACCACACACACACTGCAAATGATATATGTTTAAGTTAAAATCTGAAAAGGCCATGTTCAAATAGAGGTTCGTATGCATTAAAAAACTTTTCACAAGTGGGCCTAGGAAATCAACCAGGTTCTTCTAATAGTATAGAAGTTCTTGCTGTATGGCATTCTTGTAATTTAGCTCCCTGAACAGATGGACCCATGATTCTGTTCTTGAATTAAAATTGTAAAATTTAGACATTATAATATCAACGCCAGAAGGGTAAAAAGAAAAGTTTTGTAATCGTAATCGGACTCAAATGTAATCATAATCGAAAGTTTTAATAGATTACATAATCATAATCGGAAATTGGGTTTCATATGATAATCGTAATCTAACCATGATCGGGAATTATACTTTCTCCGGTAATCATAATCCTGATCTAAAAGTGAAAATTAATCTTAATCGATTACACGTCTGTGTAATCGGCACGAAGTCTGATGTGGTCCAGTAGTGATAGTGTGATAAAATTGAAGAACATAAATTAGCAGTCCCTTTGCCTTCCCCTACTGCCTAACAAATCATGTTTGGCTAAAAATTTCTGAAACCTTCTTCAATAAATGTACTATTCTTATAAATAATAAAGATGTAAGTTATGTAATTTCGAGAAAAAAATAATTAAGCAGAAAATTCAAAATTACTTTTATTAAAACTTCTTTTTTTTTTTTTTAAATCAAAAACTTCTAGTTATCTACAGATTTAATTCACATATTTATGTCATGCTTAGAGCAAAATATTATCAACAAATCCTTTTTCCTATTTCGCTTACACTTACTTCTACAGGATATTTTCTCCAAAAGATCAGGGGAAAAAACTAAGACAAATTGGAAAAAATATAACTATGCATTGTAGTCAGAACACATATTACAACCCTACATGTTAAAGTTTCGGGGATCAGATAGTTTCAAACTAGTGTCTATATATGTTAGCTACCTGTACATTCTCGTGGAACTCCAAAGTGCCTTTTTTAAGAACAGGGTGCCCTTTTTGAAATTTCCCCCCTGTCGACCCTTTTTTTCTAGAGTCAACACTATTCTAATCACCTCCTCTTGTAAGTTAACCATTTTTTTTATGCCTATCTAGCTATACATGAAAAATTTTAAGTGCCAATTATTTTATATGTAGACTCTCCCCACCCCCACCCCCTCAAAAAAAAAAAAAAACTTTAGATACGATAAATGCAGATTTAATATGAAAAAGCATTGTATTGTTGGTTGACCTTTTTTCTAAAAGTAAATGGCAATATTCGCTTAGTATATACAGCCACGTATCCAGAAAACAGTTTGGGGGGGGGGGGGGGTCCAAACGGTAAAAAAGGTTGAATTTTTCACAAAAAGACTATCATTTTCATTTTAGTAACAAAAATGAAAATTTGGGGGGGGGGTGTTCCTGGACCCACCTAATTACGTTCTTGAGTATGTGTGTGTGTGTGTGTATATATATATGTATATAGTGCCTCTTTATATTTTGACGTGCCCTTGAAAGCTTAAATTGCCCTTTTTTAAGGACTAGCGCCCTGCCCCTTTTTCATCCTAGGATGATCTCTGATTTATTCATAAAATTGCCATTATTCAGTAATAAAAATAAAAGTTTCAGAATGAAAGTAGCAATAGGAAACTTCTTCTTCAAGCTATGGTAGGAAAACAGGAGAATAAAAGCTTATCTTAGTTGCCCGAGGAGCAACTGAATTTTGGCTGAATCCTAGTTTAGGGTGCTTCTTCGCCAACGAGGCGATAACAGGTATAATGTGGTAACCTTGGCGACTTTATTTTGCGTTCTGGCAACCATGTGGAAATCCGCCATTTTGTTTCTGTATCGCGCGTTTTTGACTGACGGGACTCTTATTGCTTACATTATTAAATTTACCTTACTAAAAAGATAAGGGGGGGGGGTTGAGGGGGGCACAGCCCCCCTCACACAAAAAGTAATTAAATTTTACTAAACCGATTCTATATGTACATGTAAGCACTTGTGAGGCGTTTTAGCCGATGTTGTTGGTAATGCTTTACATGAGTTAAGTCGTTTCTTTGATTTACGCATGCGCAGCTGTGTTTGTATGGGAGCAGAATGATATGTGGTATAATTTAGTTTTGGTTCGAGAAGGATTTGATCGGCTTGTGTTAACGGAGCGCATGCGCGGCGGTTGGTTTGAATTATTCTATTGGTTTCTAAAAGCCATTTCTTATGGAAACTCAGAGGGGTTAACGACAAATGTTTTCGGATCCGTTTTTTTGGATAAACTAATTAACTCCGTTAATTGTGTTTGTGGATTTAATCCTCCGTTTCTCACTGTGGATTAGATTTTGAGAGAAGGTAAGCGTGTTTTTCTTAATTGCGTGGTGTGTGGTTGTGGCTAAACGAAAAATTTTAGCATTAGATTTTAGAAAATTCATTTCAGATTTCAAAAAAATCTCTTTTTCTTGAAAGGATTACGAAAGAACGACTGATTGCAGCTAAAAGAAAATTTTAGAGTTCAGACAATCTGTTTTAGATTTCAGAAAATTGCTTTACCTGAATGGTTTATGATTAGTGTTTTGATTTTAGGTTTATGGTTTAGTGTTTAGATTTTAGAAAATTCGTTTTAGATTACAGAAAATCCCTTCTAAAATAGTATCCACAAAAATTAAAAACTAAGATTTGTGAGACGACGAATATGATTATTTAAATAAAAAAAAAAATCAGTTGTTCAACAAGTTATGTAGGTACAATAATTTTTGTTGTTTACAACTTTAATATTTATGCTTTTCAATTTGATTATTTTGTGTATTTATCGCTAATTTGGGTGCGTTCTCCCGTAGTGTCTTTGGGAGCATCTTGGCTCCCAGAGACAAGATGGGAAAACGCGCCAAATTGGCGATTTTTAGAAAATCGCCAAGAAGCACCCTAAACTAGGAATTAACCTGAATTTTTTGTTTTATTTGTCCATTTAAAAATCTGATTACACCAGGCAAGTGGGCAACTGCAAATTTCAACCCCTGGTTATGTCCCAAAATAGATATAAATTTAAATGATATCTATGGATAATTTAAAAATTATGTTATGTGCCTTCCAAAATTTTCAGTCACGTTAAATGACTAAAAACATTAAGATGTAAGGATACATCCAATTCATTGAAAGTCTGTGGTCATTTACTACTTTGGCTATCCCCAAACTCTAGCAAACTATCTCAAGCTTGTTGGCTTTTGGCAAAATATCACCAAATTAAGTGTCAGAAGGAAATCTTTCAAACTAAACTCAGCTTGACGATATCGAAATATTATTCTAGAAATCGCCAAACCTTACTTTTAGATATTTTATCTCTTTCAAACAAAATAAGTTTAGATGAAGTGTGCCGAAAATATTTTTGATTTAATAGACGTGCAAGGAAGTCATGTGTTGTCCCCATCAGATTTTTTTTTTACCGCGGATATATCTGGTGGTCCTAAGCACTTAGCATTTTTTAAAGTAATAATGGGAGAAATTTATTACCGTTTTCTATCGAAAATGTTATTTAAAACAACACATAATACGATTAAAAAACAGTTTGATGCTTTTTACATCATTATTTTTTTTTACTTACTAATTAAAAATTTAGCCTCCGACAATCGAGTGTACTTAAAAGTAGAGATACATAAAAGTCACGTTAAAGTTTAAAAACCTATCAACTTATCGACAACAGTCACGAGACCGCAGACATCACAACAGTTTGCGCTCTATGGTTTGCGCAGAAGAAGGGCAGGCGCTCCAGCCTAGCCTTACTGGAGCCTGTAGGGAAAAGTTAGATGCAACTCCGTAGAAGGATATACTCCGTATATCACGTGATCTACCTCCATCGTCTGCTAGCAGCTAGCGAGTTTGTTTTGATTTTAACGGCGATCTCATGATGGCTGAAAGTGGATAGAATAGAAATAAAAGGACTCGCAAAAGTGTTTTAAAACATTTTAATAACGATATAAGTTCAGTAGTCAGTCAGTTTTGTAAAGATAATTTTTTGTACAAAGGCATACAGATTAAACTCGCAAAATAAATTTGCGATTTGTATTTGTTTTCCTTGGAGTTGGAATGTTAAAGTTTTATTGTGAGTATCTATTAAGTTTTATTGCTTCTTTACGCCTTTATGTTAATTATTTTCTTTTGCAATACATAAACTGCAATTCATATTCTTTCTAACACTGCTGATTAATGCACATTACACAGTTATACAGAGTGCATTGCAATAGCATTTTCTTTTCTTTTTTTTTTAAATCACACGATTTCTTGTAATGTGCTTTTAATTAAGATACCCTACATTTATTACGTTAGTGTTTAAAATATACTACTGTAATATGTTGTACTTAATTAGTACATGTAAAAGTGCTCAATTTTCATCAGTTGATAAGGTGTGTATATTTTGTGTATATCTTAATATTCACCTAACTTTACGATTTATTTTAAGTTATGCATGTTTTACTTTGTGTGCTACATTTATTAAATTTATTTAAAATATTATAAATTATCTTGTTTAATTAACATACTACACAAAATGTTAGATAATTTATTAAACTACCCGATTATTTATTTCTGTATATATAATAATATTCAAGCATTTTTTGAAAAACTTTATTATTTAAGTTTTTCGTGTCTTCTAAATGTGCTAATTTGTTAATTTTATTATTTAAGATATAACTTTTTTTGTTTAATTAGCATAACTTGCAAGAATATCTTTCTCAACATCCTTGCAACAATATTAGGCGAACTCCAAGAAGCTGGTTTTGTAAAAAATATAACAGTTCAATAGGTCTTAACTTCTATAGAAATTTGTATTCTATTGCACACACCAACAGCCACATAATTTGGAAACTTAGTCCTCTAACTTAAGGTAATTTACATAATTTTTTTTTTTTTTTTTTTTTTTTTTTTTTTTGATTCATTGATAGTAGTAACATAGGAACAGCATTTGTGCTATGACACTACTCTTTCCCAGGTGGTATATAGGGTGATTCAAAATTAGAGGGACAAACATTTAGGAAGGGTAGAATACACCAAGATGGCTCAGAATCACATATCAATGTGGCACCGGAAATGTCTTCTTCATGTATGTGTTAATAATCACATTAGAAGAAGTGCTGAACTGTGCATCTAATTTCTTAGCCAAGTTTCATAAAGAATGGGCTGTCCCCTGACAATTTCATCAATGTAATCATTAAAAAAATCTGAATTAACAATTTTTATGAAGTGCCATTTGTGAAAGATGCATTAGTTTTTGAAAAAACCGGACCAGAAATTTCACGGTTACTTCAACATGTCTTCTAGGTGATTATTAAAAGGTCCAAGACTATGTTTCCGACCTCTCATCGCTTTGTGATTCTGGACTGTCTTGTTATAACCTACGTTTCTTAAAAGTTTGTCCCTCTAATTTTGAATCACCTTGTACACAAGAATGCTGAATAGTTTTGAATTCCATGTTTTAACATATATCTGTTGCACGTAACACATGTATGTGCAATCCCTGATTTTAAGAAATTACTGGATATGCTTTAACAGTGGGTTTCAAGATTTTATTTTTCTCGTAAACACCTTCTATAATTTAAAAAATATTGATAAGTGCTGTATGTAGTCGAGTACTAGTATATTCTTTTTTTTAAACAGATTCCCAAGATTGTTTTTACAAACTCCTTCTCAGATTAAAAAATCAAAATAAATCCCTAGTGTACTAATACATTTTTTTTTCTATGTGTGTATGTGTGTGAACTCTTTTTTTTTTTTTTTTCCACATCTCATGACTGGTTAGATACAAATAATATATTATAGTATATAGTTTATCTATTTTTTTGCTCCTGTTCACGTTGCTTTATCAAAAATAAATTTTTAAATATTTCAAATGAAAATAATTACTAAATTACAGGATTGAATCAGTGCTTTTATGGATTTCAGTCGTATAGTTTAAGAACAATATGCTAACTGATTTTTTGGGAATGACAGAAATATTCATATCTCTGCCTTCTCAAATAAATCTGTTGGATACTCTAAAAATAAATCTGTAATTGCCAGTGAAGTGTGCTACCTCACCAAGAAGAGATAACTTGCCAAAGCGTACAATGTTCGAGTTAATCGCAAAAGGTAAGCTGTATCTTTTAGTTTTATACAAGTGAACTTGTCCTGCATAAGACCACCAGCATTCCAAAAAAGAATATTGAGCTGAGAAATAGACATGACCAGGCCCTAAAAGGACCGTTGCTGGAGAGTAAAAGTCAAGAAAGAAGCAGCAAGATGTACTTGTCGCTGAAGATTGATCAAAGGCTGCACAGGGTGACAAGTGTCAGTCGTTTAGCGAGAACAGGGGGCACCACATGTAGGCGACCAACATCACCCCCCCCCAATAGAACACACTTCAATATAAGTACAAATTTACTGTCTGTTTTACTATGTAAGTTTCTTTAATACATATATATATTACTGTATTAAAATGAACACTGATAATATTTAAGTAAAATTATTACATCTTCTTGTTATGTCTGATTATTGTCACTTGGTAACAATAAGAAAAACCTGTGTCCATTGCGATATCAAGTAAAGGTGTGCTGGATCGTTAAGTTAGATATGCGGATATGGATCTGTAAACAAATAACTTGTTTTTATATCTGCAGATACGGATATGAAAACGGATCATGTGTTTCTTATATCCGCAGAAAAAAATTATAAAAGAATATTACAAATATGCATTATATTACAAAAGATAATTACTATCGTAAGACATGTTCAATTTACTGATGTGTGTTATACACTGGGATATACAGCATATATATATATAATAATATGTTATAACCAGGGTGCGAATTGACGGGGGTTGTATCTGCCGATTGGATGCCGGGGATCCATTAGACAAAGGAGCAAGTTTCAAACATCCTGCTGAGAAACATGTTTTTGGGTTAGGTGATGAACATCATGTTTTTTTGCTTTGATTAACTTTAAATCATTTTTTATGATTTTGTTGACAGTTCCTACATAGATATTTAAAGATTTTGCGATAGTTCTTTGGGTAGTTGGATTTTCCTTTAAAACATGAGATGTGACTTCAGATTTAATAAGAGGTGTACATTAGAGATGAGACGGGCTCAGCCCGAGCCCGGGCTCTGTAATTCCCAATTGCGTTAGGGCTCGGGCGGGCTCGAGCTCGTGAGAAATTTCTCATTTATTTAACATACTCCTTGAAGCAGATTTTAAAAAGTGATTCATGAGTAAAATAAAAGTACTTATAAAAAAAAAATAGTGGCACGGTATGGTCAAGCTCTTTGGGTATTTCAGAAAAGCGGCTTTTATTACTTAGTTAGCCATCAGATCGGACGTTATTTGATAAACATGGATATAAAGAATTAGAAAGGGCATTGAGAGTTTGCAACTATATTTGCCGTTAATTTACAAGAACATCAAAATTTATTGTATTCTATCAATGAAGTAACTGAATTTTTTTAATCTTTAGCTGAAATTTCAGGCTCGGACTCAGACGTAAATAATATTGCTCTGGCTCGGATTAAAAGTTCTCAGGCTTCAAAAAATGAGCCCGAACTCATCTCTAGTGTACATACCTTTGTTGGGTATGCATTTTTTGCCTTTTCCCCAATGAAATATAAACTTTGACGTTTCTTTCCTTTCATATTATTTATGTCACTTATTTTACGTGTAGAAATATTAAAACCATGATTTTGACATCTTTTCTTAATAACTGAATAAGAGTATTTCTCTTCAGATAGCGAAAAAATATAGCCTTCGATCCATTGTTTATTTTTCAGCAACATTTTAAAGCAAAGAATATTTTTAATGCTACAGACGATAAATAAGCCTTATTACAATTTGATGCCAATCACATTTTTATTTTCAAATTAATATTTAACTTCACGGAGAAAATCAAAATCGTTACAAAAATGTATGAACACCCTCTGTAATATCGTAGTAACTATGGATAAAAGTGTGATATGTTTTTGTGTCTAGAAAAAAGGATAGCCACTATTCTGGAACTGGAGAGCTTCGTCAAGAGTTTGAAAGGTAAACCTTTTACAAAACACAATACTTTGCACTGGCTTGGTGAAAAACAAATGGCGGGCGAGCGATACTAAAGCTGTTCCATTACTTCCACAATGAAAATACAAGTGTGTTTCAATCAGGCTATGAAAAGAATTGTACATCTGTTTTAATGAATAGTAGGTTGGTTCTATAGAAAGGAGGGATGAGATAGCTTGCTCCACGGACCTTACATCAGTGGTTTGCTCTGTTTGACAAAATGAATAGGTCTTCACGCGGGGGCGTAGCCAAGGTGAGGGGGGGTTCGGGGGATCATAACCCCTCCCCCCCATGAGGAATTTTTTCCCTTACAAAATGTATATTCTTCACTCCCTTATCACAAACATGTATGCATATATGTGAGTTGTAGTAGTCGTAACCCCCCCCCCTCTGATAAAAAATTTTCTGCCTACGCTTCTGTCTTCACGCCATGTTTACATTTTATTGTCGACTACACATGTGTGTCATTACAATTGGACAATAGTGATCATTCTTTTTAGCATTTCTTTAAGAGACAATTAACAAATTAAAACTTTTTGGAATGTTTCCATTTTTTAAATAACAAATACATAGAATACATTTATAAATTTGTTTTAATTAATCATGATGCTCACACAAAGAGATCACATTGCCATCTCTCTTCAGCACTTACCTGTGCTGATCTTCTTTTACTCTTGCAGCTTCTTTCTTTTATTCTTGCAGCTTATAAAACTGGGCAGATAACTTCATCCTATTTTACAAGCCGAAAAAGTACAAGTACAATGCTGCTGCTTCAAATGTACAACAAAATTATACAAGCACTCATTAGGCATAAAACTGTATCTAGGCATGAACTGTATCGATCACATTCCTAAAAATACAAAATAAAAATTTTTAAAGACTACAATTTTAAGGAAAACTCAAATTGTCACTTCATAAAATTTTTTTATTGAGTTGAAAATTCATTTTATATCACCTCTATTTGAAAAGAAAATCCTATTCTGTATACTAATGCATTACGCCACGTGCGGTCTCCCCTTCCTTAATCTGTCCTTGCTTTTCAAGCTTAAATCAAAACCAAATATAAAAAAAAATTGAACTTATAACAATGTACTTTACCATCATTTACACACCAATCTAATAATGTTTGCTGTAAACTTGAATGAGAAGATGAAACCAGACTCATGAACTACAAGAATGAGCAAATATCTAAAAACGATAACCAAATATTAAAAACTAAACACAACAATGGGCAAACTGCTTTGAATGTACAGCGAAATTGTAACTTACTGTTTATAAATTCACAGTACAAAATAATCACAGCACACAGAACTCAAAAGTTTAACACTATGTCACAATACTTTACCAACTGCCAAAGAATTATACAGTTTTATAAATACAACAGTTTAATGAAAATAAAAACTAATTTATAAATCTTCAAAAATTAATAACATTGAATCAGAGCTCAATTAAGGGAAGTGTAGATGGGAGTAACAGGACAGCTGCCCTGGGACCCAAATTATTAAACAGAAATATTGTCTATGGTAGAAATGCATGTGGAGTGCATGATACATATGTGAACATATATGATCAATCTACACAAAAACCATATTATGTACATGTGAATACATATGGGCGAGCATAGAAGTATTTTTAGGAGAGGGCAAACGTCACAAATTTTTTCTAGATAAGGGCAAATTTCACATTTATAACAATTTGGTTTCTGATGGTACTTACGTATTATCCAGGCGATCATTCTCGCCAAAATCACTTGTCTTGCCAGACCACTGGGATAATATGCAAGTACCGTTTCGATTTTGCTTAATGATACACTTTTGTTTACATCATAAGACAATATACTAAATCTTTAGGCTGAGGAGAGAAAGGTGAGGGGGGGGGGGGGCAAGTGCCCTTTCATGCTCTCCCTTATGGATGCCAATGTGAATACATAAACTTATAAGGGACCCTCATGAGCATTGCCTACCCCATGTCTCAGTCAGGCTTTGCATGAAATTTTAAATTTCTGTCCATGAAAAAAAAAAAAATTAATTCCATAAACTGATAATTTAACATGCAAACAAAAAAATTCAAACATTTGTTATAAAAAAGCAATACATAGATAAATTACCTAAATAATTGGCTTTATTAATACATAATACTGAACATAAATATGTTTATTTTGAACATTTATAATTGCATTACACAGTAAATAATAGTTAACATTTCCATGATTATTCTTTATAAATTCTATTTATAAAAAATTATTGATTCATTTTACATCACCTCTATTTAACAAAAGAAAGTTCTATTCAGTATACTAATGCATTTTCTTTCAAGCACTGACGGGTTTATGCAATTGTGAGTGGGGGCGGTTAGTTGGAAGATTTTAATACACATCCATTTTATGGGAATAAAGTAGCATCTTTTCATTATATAGGATCTTATCATTAATTCCTTTTTTCTCGGGAGGGGGGCAGTCGCCCCCTTCAATCATCGGTACTTGCTTTCAAGCTTAAATGAAAACTAAATATAAAAAAATTGAACTTATAACAATTTATTGTATCTTCATTTACACACCGATCACCTAATGTTTGCCATAAACCTAAATGAGAACATGAAACCAAACAAACAATAACCATGGCTCACTGGGATATATTCATTCATCGTTGTTGTTGTTGGAACATGTATTCGGATTTGTGTGCTTGTTCACGAGGAACCGCTTATAAATCCACGTCAAAGAAAGGACAAACACAAGGGGGGGTCAAATGCCTTGGGGGAGGACTTTTCTGGGTATCTAGCGCGTATTCACGTTACATCTGGAGAAAACCGCCCAAAACTCCAGACCGCTAGACCGACGGCCCCGCGAGAGGACAGAACCCTGTTCCTCCACTTGAGCCATCTCCCAATGTCAGTGGCTTTAACCACTGTGCTACACATTGGTAATTCATTCATCCAAGTGAGCCATGCAATAACAAACAAATATCTAAACCAAAAATTAAAAACGGAACGCATCACGAGGCAAACTAATTTAACGTCCGTGTTTTATTTCCAAATTACGAACAAACCCTGTTTTGACCCTTCAGTTGAATTCTACTATAAGCACTATTTATGAAGAAAATAATTAAATATTACTTTGCAGCATTTATTCGATGTTTGTTTACGTTCTAAGCCTAATGGCGAATAGCTCGGAAAAGATCGAAAAATTCTACTTGTAACCATCTAATTTGTACAGAAAGAAAATAAACATATTTATTTAATATCATAAACATACATATTCACTTACATGAACAGACACAAATACATACGAAACCTTTCAAAACGAGCATCTGCAACAAACTTATCCTTTCGAACAACCGATGACCACAGCACACATTTTTCTGGTTCATTTACA
This sequence comes from Cheiracanthium punctorium, assembly GCA_038373885.1. Classification (NCBI taxonomy): domain Eukaryota; kingdom Metazoa; phylum Arthropoda; class Arachnida; order Araneae; family Cheiracanthiidae; genus Cheiracanthium; species Cheiracanthium punctorium. The sequence continues at coordinate 317,735 of JAWZYV010002907.1, read as the reverse complement.
ATATAAAAGTTTTACTAGCTGCTATTGTGACTTTTCCCATTTATTTCCCACCAAAATCTACAAGATATAATGGTTTCTCTGATAAAAAAGTCATTTTTAAAATAATTTTTTTGCCAAAACGCAATGCGGAACAATACAATTGAATGGACGGGATAACATTGTTTTGCCGACACCAGCTGATTCAGAGGTTTTCTTCTTCTCGACGTGAAAGGACCCCATTGGGGGAAAATAAATATTTTTTATAGTTTGTCCCCAAACATACCTTGAGTTCTTGGGGACGCAAAAAGTCCCCAAATTTAAAGATTTATTTGCCAGGAGAAGACGGCTCGCGTCACTGAAGACAGCTCGCTCACCACCGAGAGGACTTTGGGAACCACGGATTTAACCAGGGGTGGCTCCAATGGGGGGTCCGGGGGGGCACGTGCCCCCCGTCGGGGAACTTGTGACCCCCCATCGGGGCTATTTGATTAATTCGTCGGGGAATTTTCATAAGAAGAAATCTATATTTTAGCTGAGTTTTAATTTTGATTTTGCGATTTAAAAAAAATTAATTTTGTAATTTTTAAATACACATGAAAGGCGAATGAGTATTGGAGATTGAAGCGGATATGTTTACATTTCTGGGAGGGGGGGGGGGGTAATATTCCTCAGAACTTCTGAATAATGGCTAAAAGTACTTTCCTTTTTCATTCATCTCTTATCTCTGCGATCCTTTTCATGTCGAGAAACAGCCACTTCCTGCATTTTCCAAAACTGTGATGTGTTGACGACGGCGGGGGAGAGACTTCAAATTCGAATAGTGTATACTTGAAATCTGTGATCCCACTCTCAGGAGGCATTTAACTGGATTTGCAGCAAGACATCAATCTTAAGGTAACAAAAGTGCCAGTCTATTCTTCAAACGACAAATTTATGAGACCACATGTGCGACCACTTTCTATTCGAGGCTCTTTTAATTGCTTAAACGATTGTGCATTTTGTCGCCGACACCGTAGAAAAGTGCAATATGGGTGTGTGTGGTCGGGATGGGGGTGACAGTGACCGTTAATTAGACCAGTCGGGTAGATAAAAAATTTCGAGGGAAGGTAAGTATGGGTTTGCTTACACAAGCAAATGGGGGATGTTCTTTTTTCCAGAAATACGGTTTTTGTACTTTTATTGGTCCTCAATGACAGAATGATCAGAAAGAAATGGTTCGTCGAAATATCCCGTGTATTTTTATTTTTTCTTCGCAAACCCATAGTACATCACTTTTCCAACACTTGTTATTGTGCATTGTGCCAGTGAGTTAGACAAAGTTTAGAATAGTGGGCATTTTTTTTTTCTTGTTACGGCAGCATAGCATATCATTGTGAAGTGTATAAAAGTTTAATTTCACTTTTGGCTTTATGTTTCCTAAAAAAAATATCGGTGGTGCCAAAAGCACAAGATATAAAGTACAGTGTGCTTTATGTCGTGATATTTTTGATAATGATTATGTTTAAAAAAAAAAACAAACAAAAAAAAAAAACATAGGATAACTAAGCATTCAGATCTTCATAAACAAAATCCACTGGGGCCTGTACAATTACCAAATGGAATTAAGAGAAAGAATCCTTGGGATATTTCTTCTTGCTCTTCGAATGTGTGTTTATCTACAGAATTAGAGAAAGAAAACCCTCCAAGTTCATCAGATCCATAAACTTCAAGTAAGTTATATGTAAATTACATTCATGTATATATTTTAAATGTGTTTAACAGCTTTAATTAATATATGTTATTAAAAATATGGTCAGTTTATTTCTCTTAAGCATTGAATTATATCTTCTAAGCACTTGCTTTTTGTTATGTATTTGTACAAATATACTACGACCAAGGGCGGATAAAGAAATATTTTTTCAGGAAGGGTGCAAAGCTTGAATACCAATTCAGAATTGCATGAACATGCAATTTTATTTGAAGCGTATTTTTACTAGTGTAAATATTTTCCTCTCGGGGAATTCGCGCCCCCTGTGCCCTCGCCCTAAAACCACACTTGCCCCTCACCCCCCCCCCTTATAAAAAAGAATTGAAACTAGTTTGAGCACAAATTTTGAATGACCACATTCTGCGTTATTTAAAAATAAAAATAATTTTAAAATAAGGCACATATTTCAAAAACTGAGTCACTTGTTCTATCTCAGAAATTTTAAAATACTACTTTAAAGTTTATTTATTAACAGCATTTTAATGATACATATCAGTGGCGCACACAAGGGAGGGGTCCAAGGGGTCCGGACCCCTCCCAAAAGACTTGACAATTTTCCTTCTTTAAATCGTCATGGAATTTTTGACTTTTAAATATGTTAGAAGAAATCAAATTCTTGTTTTCAGCAGTTAAGATACATAAATAAAAGCACGGTAAAAAGGGGGGGGGTTACGATAAAAATATAAAAAATCCACATTTTTTTCAGGTGGTTGGTATCACAGCCTAATGGATTAGACCCCCACCAAGAGAAAATCCTGTGTGCGCCACTGATACATATATATCATTAAATGTCCTTAGACATGGATGCTCGTAATGGTTTGGAGTGCACTTTTAATCATAGCTGCGGACCCAGAGTCATAACTTAACCGACTTCAGCTTCGTCCGAGTTGAAGCTGAAGTCGGATTTTTTGTCCACACATTCTGATTCTATGAAATGTTGTACAACATTATTGTATTTTTAATTATATTAACTGTCTGAGTACTCTATGAATTAATCTAAATTTTCCCCTAATTGGTCTTTTAAACACTATGAGTACTTTTAAATGTGCTCTTGCTTTTAAACCATTGATAAGTAACATGTTGTTCACCCCATTATATGTCATTCCCGCTAAATTACAGGACAGGATATACATTTTAAAAATATATTCTTTCATTGCAATTTCGATTTTTTTGGTATATTTATCAAATACGATTTAGTAATTGGAGTGACGACGAAAGGTATGTCTTTATAAACCTTCAAATTTCATTAATGCAAATTTAAATTAAACACAGATTTAATGTAATTGTATGTAAATTAACAGTATTTTAATTCACGACTCAAAAGCTTTTGTGTCATAAATGTAAAATAAAATTTTCCATTGTATTACTTTTATTCATCGAGTTGCAAAATTTATGTCTTAATTGATATTTTTAAAAGAGATTTACGACTCGAGCGATAAGAAATTTCGGATTTTGTTTACTACGGAAACTTTTTAAAATGTATATTTAATTGTGTAATAATTTGACATGACAAAATATTTATAAAATTATTTTACAGTTAATCATCTCTGGCATTCAAAATATGTATAAACCTATGAATATTTAAACGCTTTAACTAAAAATTTTCATTTTAATTAGAAATATTTTAAACTGGTCGTATTTTATTTATTTATAAGTTAGTGTGTTATGCAAAGTATTCTATGTCTTTAAAATTATTTTATCACAGTAATCCTAACTTGAACTCTTATAACTGCTGAGAAAGTAAAAAGATATTTTTATAACTAAGTGGTTAATTAGATAATTTAACTTTTAACTTCTTCGGAATAAAAAAAAAAAATAGTACTTTTCTGTTTCTTAGATGGCAAATTTGAATAAATTCTAAATATACTTTTTTTTAATAAATAGATTCAATCGAACACAATTTGCACGATTTAATCTTTAATTTTATAAAAATTTAGCAGTAAGATTTGTTTTTATTTTTATTTTATTTTTGTAATTTAAGAATAAGTCATATACATAGTTTGTTTATTTGGTAACATACTTTATACATATACAACGAGTGAGAATTTGCACTATATAGAGAAATCTAACTGGTTTAACCGGCCCTCTTTAGCTAAGAGTTCATAGTTATGCACACCAAGAAGATTAACAGCTGCAAGGGAATTAGAATTTATTACATTTTGCTTGGGGTAAAAAAAGAAAAGTTAATTTAAAAAAATTAAATAATAATAATAACCAGCTCCTCTGATAGACCAAAGCCCTCTCCAGTGCAGTATGAAGATGGCTGTGGATAGATCTAAAAACGGAATATAAGTTAAAGGAAACTGATTAATCTTGACTGACAATTTAATTTTTATATCGTGGTAGAAAAAATAACTAACTTTTGTGATTAATTCAGTTATTTTACTGTAAAGTAAATAAAAATTATGGTATACAGCGTCTATATCGTCTTCCGAAATTTTCCCTTATCCTGTAAAATAAATAAATAAAATAAATACAATAAAAGTTTTATATTTGCGTGTAGATTTGTATGTTATATACAGTGGCGTATCGTAAGCCACCGCAACTTCCCTTATTTTGAATCTTTATACAAATCGCTATTGAATCCATGGATGGCACCAGCATTAATATAAACTATTAAAATAAACTAATAGTATGTGTTCTAAACTGATTTTTGAGTTACAGAATTATATGTATCAGAATTCAACTTTAAAACTTTTAAACAGATTAATATTATGTTTGTTATTCGCATTATTAATTAAACTCTTTTTCGTTAATGTTGAAATTTTAAAAGTGACACTTTCACTATGAATGAGCTTGCTTTATAAAATTATTCATCACGTTTGTGGAAACCTCGTTAAAAACTATCTTGGAGTATTACAAAAAAGTAAATTTTTATCAAGGTTAGTTTCGCTAAAAATAATTATTTTTTTGTGTGTCTTGGCAAATTATAAGCCCCATTATATTTTTCTGACGATATTTCTTATTTTATTTTATTTTAGATTCTAAAAGAAAGTGGTTAATTTTCTTCATGAGTGCTTGACTTTATAAAAAAATTTAATAACGCATATATTTACGTTCTCTTTCGGAAATTTTTATAATTTATTATTATTATTAACTGAAGCTCCCAGGGGTACACTTCACAACCTTTCTTTTCGAAATTGAGATACGGTGCCATCTTTTAGCTTTCAATAAGTACTATCACCACATGAATTATTATTGAAGTAGAATCATTTTAAAGCTGTAGAAACAAGCGATAAAGTTTCGGTATGCCACTTTACTGCGCGCCTTCAAAATCATTTTTCTCAAAAGAAAATTTTTGTTGTAAAGTGGTTCTACCTATAAACATTTCAGTTTCATATTTCTTACTTTATTGTGATTTAAAGTATTAATATTACATAAATTAACAATTCCATTAATATTTTTACAGTAAAACATGTTGGCCAGAAACACTAGACTTTTTGAGATAACGAGCTGAAATCAAAGGGAATCAGTTTGTAAATGTAGATTACGGCCAATTATCTACGCTAGGGATCTAGGCCGGGGGTGGGTTTGCCCTCTGTGGGGGACTTTCTAAGAGGTCCTAACCCGTATTTATGCTAAGTTTCGGAAAAAAAACCACGGAAAACTCCGAACGGTTAGGTCGGCGGACGCGACCTAGTGTCGAACCAGGCACCTTCCGTCTCCCAGTTCAAAGCGCTAGCGGGGTATGCCACTGGTGGGGTGGGATTCAATTTGTAAGGGAAAACACATTTATTGAGATATCAAGAATTTCGATGTTCGAGATATCGAAGTTAAACTGTAATTAAATTTACATATATCTCTTAATTTTATAAAAATCACTGCAATTTGTGTAAAAGCGTGCAAATTTAGTCATGCTTAATTTATAAAATAAATTTTCAGTGAATTTACAGCAATATTCTTGCACAAAAAACTTTTGTTTCTGATATTTTTTCTGCGGGGGAAAAAAAAATGCGTAGAACTTTCTTCGCTGAACTTTTTTCAAAGAATTTCATTCATATGAAATATTTTAAGCGTTAACCTGAAGAACTCTTAAAAGTAGCTTCCCAGATTTTACAGAAACGTGCAAGGCCGTTTCCAGGGGGGAGGATCATGTGGGTTGGACCCCCCCCTTCCAAAATTTCTGTAAATGCATTATCAGTTTATTTGCGTTGATTCTAGATATCAGTTACTTTAATTTTAGCACTACAGATCCCCTCCACCCACCGAAATTTTTTGCTTGCTGAGGCCTTGGGGAAATATTTGTGTAATGTAAAAGGATTTTGAGATACGTTAATTAGGGTCAGTTTAAATAATAATATACCAGGAAAGATTGTGCAGTGGTTTTTGAAAATATCCGGGGCCTGGGTGTACGATTATGTATGTCGATCGGATACCTGGAAATATTTCACAAAACAAAACATTATATTGTCCTCCATCTCCTCTAAACTTATCTGGATCCTGGATATTTTAGTTTAGAAAATGATTTATTGTGAAAAAATCACTTTCTAAAGTAAAATATTTTCAAGCGGTGCAAATAGTTGCAAATTTCCATATCATACTTGGTGACAAAAATGTCATAAAAGAGGGAGGTCAAAGCCCCCTCTTGGATACGCCACTTAGCATATGTACATGTATATTTGTGCCCCCTCGTCGGGGAATTATGACCCCCCGTCGGGGAAAGTCTAGCGCCACCACTGGATTTAACGTGCACTTACACCGCATGGACACGGTGGTCTTTAGTGGTAAGCCGGTATCGAACCCGCAACCTTCCGGTTACGAATTCGTACTTTTTCCCCGGAAAGTTTCCGTTTAGTTTATTTCTTTCAGAAAAAACTGAAGAAATAAGAAAAATTATACAGTTAAAAGCGCCTTCTACTCAGAGAAACAATGAAATTCGATCTCTGAAAACATTTGTTGTCACTGTGTGTGTAGCGTGTACAGACATTCAATAAAGTATTCGACTCGAGCCCGATTTCCCATTTCATTTTCTTTAATGATTAATCACTTTTCATGAAGATCCATGCTTTAAATATGAAATTGACGTACGAAATTTTTCTTGCACTCGAATACTTTTTTTTTTTAAGTGTGTAAATAGTTTCATGAAAAATTATCACAAAATGAGCCAATGTAAAAACGGGGCCGTCGCTAAGTAACGGGCCTGCTCATGAGTTGCCACCGCTAAAAAGGAGTTAATCATTGAGGCCTGTTTTCGCCATTCGCAGTGTTCTATTTTATTATTCTAAGTATTTTAAACATTATATTATTTTATTATTTTAAAACATTTTTTTAATAGTTTTGTCGTACTAAGAACTTTAGATGTAGGTAATCGTTTCGTGAATCTTACGCCGTTTTCTTTCATAAAAATTTATCATAAAATTCGAACGTTTTGCTCTGAATGTAAAGGTAAGTGAACACTTTTATAATTTATTTAGAAATTCTAAAAATATGTATGTAAATCGTGTTTAGTGAATAATTATTCCTGTGTTATTTATAAATAAATTATTTTAACATGGGCGCCCATAGGAATTTTTCTAGGGGGAGGGGCAAACTCCAAAAATTTTTTCTAGAGGGGGGCAAATTTCAAACTTTTAACAAATTTAGTTATGGTTTTGTCATTTGTATACATCATGAGACATTAATCTAAAACTCTAGCGGGGGCAAGTGCCCTTACCTTGCCCACCCTTATGGGCGCCCATGTATTTTAATCAGAAATCGTATTAATTGTGTAGTTTATTCTTGTAAATAAGCATGACGTTGTGATACTAGTTAGACAATTTAATTTTGCGAGTTGAAAATGTTATTTATCAGTTATATATGCCTTGATTATGTGATTCAGACTTACATTTGTTACAGTGCAGAAATACAGTAAATTATAAATTACTGATTTTTGCCCATTTATATAGAAACTTCAAATGTAGTTAATATTTTGTACAAGCGTTCATTATTCTTGCTCAATTCCAAAGTTCGATTGAGAAAGCAACAAAAGAATAACATATACTACATGAAATGTCTTTATTAAAGAATAATTAATTCACGGAAACACTGAAATGCGCTTTAATACATCATTTGTTAAAGATTAATGTTAAATTGTTTAAAATAACGTAGAAAATACGACTACGTTAATGAAATATTCATTATAAAATGTCTTTATCATTTCTGTATTTAGTTATTTTAAAGTACATTAAATATTCACTTGTGAAATAAGCAATCGTGAATCATGAGAGTAAGTGCTACTTTGATTTTCCTTCAAATTACATGCATCTATTTTCTTAATGCCAATATGTATCATAGCAAACAAATTAATAATGAGTTCGTACTTGAATTAGTAACACAATTACTACGTAAAACAACTACATTAAATAACGTTTGAAAGCACAGGGAAGCTAAGAAATGCCTGATGCATACCTGAAGACTCGAGCATTCCAGCCTCTTTGGATGACTCCTCAAAATACACGCGTAGGCCCATTACTAATTGCGAAGGCCCCGGTAAAAAGCAATGTCTTCTGAAAAATACAAACGACGTGACGTCATGAACCTGGCTTAACTCGTTTGACGTTTACAAATGCTCTGAACAAACAAACAACAAAAAAGGAATTTTTGACAATTATTTGCAATATAATTTGGCAACGATAGTAAGAATTTGCGATGTTGGTTTGTTGTTCTTTTAAAAAGTAATTATATTGTTGAAAAAGGCTTTTAAACTGACACGTTAATGGGTTGATTCAAATTATAAGTCACTTTAAATGTCGCTAAAGTATTAATTTTACTTTCGAATTCGTTTTATTATAGAAGGTAAGTTGTTTGATTTGCAGCGTCTAGTCTAATGCCGCAGTCTAGTTATTCCCTGATATTTTAAGCGTTGAATAAACTTATTAAACAAGTTCAATTGTCTATGTTGTGTTTGATCATGGTTCCTTTTGTGTTTATCTGTTAATAAAGCTAGTGCCACTATTATTTTATCACTTTTTTTCTTTCTTTGCTGGGCCATTTAACAGTGTGCCATGCCAAATTCTGTTACTTGTACCATGGCTAACTTTTATTATTCTGCGTAAATAAAGATTGCAGTTATTTCAACTATTTCACCCTTTTTATATGAATATTTTAATGTTCTGTCAACTTGATCGATATAGAGTAGCCTATTAATGTAGTTACCGTATCCCCTTTACATCGCAATATTGACATCTATTGCATTATATTTTACCGCGTTTAATGTACGTAAATACAATGTTTGTTATGAGAATTTTGTTTTTTAACGATTGCGGTAAATTCAAGATCTTTTGAAATTTAGATAGTAAAAGCATCAATTTTCATGCAAGTAAGATACTTTATAGTTTTTGTAGATTCCTTAGAATTTCATCAACAGTTTTATTCTTCAAGGATCCGTTTATGGATCAGCTTTAGTATTGGTCCTTTTGGCGAGTTTTTGGGGGACAAAATCTTATCGCCCACACAAGTTTGCCTCGCCGATGCCAATTTTGAACAGTATGGCTATAGTTTGCGAATTGGATACTTTTCCGTTAGCCTGGCGCAAGCGAAAAATCGAAATGTAGAATTCCTCCAAATTTCTTACAACCATAAGTTTTGTTGTACATGCAAAGTGAATGACGACAAATAAGATTGCAGGAAATTATTGTGCAAAATAACCGTATTCTAAAAAAAACAATAATTGCAAGCATTCTTTTTGGGTTAGACTGTTTTGTTTACAATTCATTAATATTTGTTTATAGTTGAACACTTTTGACTTTTATTCCATTGACTGTTTTATCATACGCTTCGCTTCGTGACTTGACTTGCATTTGGTTCACAATTGGTGACATTTGTGCTTGGCTAATGGAAAAGTACTGCAAAATGTTTGACGATCCTCTCTTGTTAACTTTGCTTATGATTTTTTTTTATGGCTTTTAAATATTTTTTAATGTAAAGTATTATTATTTAAACAATTTTTTTTTTTTTTAAGCTTACGCATATAGATAAAGCTTTTGCTTAATAATAATTTTTACATGAGGGTGTCTGTCCCCCCTCCCCCCTGTTTCTCTTTTTAATAAAATAAACTTAATAATGGAAATAAATACTATTCTAAAGATGTAATACCTCACAAAAATAACATAAATAAAAAGACATTAAAAAATTTAAATATATTTTAGCATTTAGATATATGTGAAAATTTGCAGTCACCAGTCGCCATGTCACGATTAAATGTCCACATGTGGCATTTCCATCGGTTGTCATTTGAGTCGCCATTCTCCCACTGCTGTATATTTGAGCAATATTTATTTTGAAATTGAGCAGTTTTAAAATAATGGTAAAGCTTAATTCAAGGGATACTTCACATGGTTGAGGTGGCTTCTGAAATGGAACATGTGTGGAGCAGTGTTAACTACACTTTGGATGGCAGGTCATTGTCAACAGGCAAAGACACTCTTCAGTATAAAATGCAAATAAAGCAATCAATAAAGCCCTTCAGAGACATTTGATCCTACATCTGCCATTAACTTCTGGTGTTCTGATACTGTCTCTGTCAGATATTGACGCTCCAACTTTCATAGTTAAAACCTTTTTTTTATGAACTGCAGGCTTTGCCTCTGGTCTCACTATGAGTGCAGCTCTATCAAAGTCTTTAATACCGTGTTTTATATGGGATTAATACCGTAAGTTAGTGCCGGCCATCAAGTCAGATACGTCGTGAAGTTTGAAGTTTCGTAAACAGGAAGGTTAGCGTAGTGATAGTTTAAGAAATCTCTAGCAACCTGTTGAAGGAGTTGAGGGGTTGGTTTATGCTGTGTTGAAAAGAAATTGTGATTGGTTGATTCATTTAATTGTATTCTATTTTATTTCATGGAATTATGTGATTAGTTGAAAGAATTTAACTGTCAGATGCATTGTGTATGAATTATGGTGAAAATTTGAAAATGTTTGTTGGGCAGAACATTAAATGTATATAGGGTAGGTTTAAATTTTGCTTATTTGAGTACTTTTTGATGCATCAAGGCCATTAAATAAGGATTTAACTAGACGATTTGAGGTATTTGCTTTTGATTATTTAAATATTTATTGAATGCTAAAATGGATAACAATATTGTACTTATTTATGATACTCTTGATCAATTTAAATAAATAAATATATGTATTTCAAGCCACTCTTGAATTTAAAAGATTACAAAAGTAGTCAAATCAGTCACCATGAATGACCCATTTGCGTACTAAATAGGTAGATATACTTGCTCCATTTGACATCACTGTACTGTTAATTCGGATTTTCGCTCATGCGTTATTGTTATTGCACTAATGTTTACATCTAGCTGTTGCTGTTCGCAGCGTGGAAATATCATCGATTTTGGTACCGTATACGTTAGCATATTATATAAGTTGATATGTATAACTGAGCATTACATAATCTTAATTTGTATTATATTATACTTTTAGGATACTGGGCTTATCATTTTTATAAAATATGCATTATAAATCCGCAATCTTTTTAGATAATATGGGTACCAAAATGGCACTTTTTAAATCACATCTCTTATTTCATTTCAAAAGTAGTAATTATTAGTATAGGTTATAAAAGTGGGACTTTCGTTGATGTGATTGTGCGTAACTGATTCAGCATCACTATCAAATTGATGATGCTTCCAGAAGAAAAACGACAAATTGATATAGTTGTTTGTGTCACTTCTTTCAGTCTCAAGAATGTTTTATCTAAAATTTTAAATTCCTGTTATTCAAGCAATCTTATATGAAATTTGATAATTTCTGAACTTAAAGAAACACATTTGGGCTCAATTCTTTCTTATGCTTTTTAATTTGGCATAAAACTACCATAATTTCCTGTGTCATTTCATGCTTTTCAAATGCATGCGATTCTGCTGTAGTAATATCATTTCTGCTTTATTTCAAAAGCATAAATTATTTTATCTGGGTGAAACTCGCCAAGCACAGTAAACTAAAAACAACTTTTAATTAATAGTTGAAAAAGTAATTGAAATTTTAAAATTCTAATTCTCAGGTGCACATTATCTAACTCCTGGGCTTATATGTTAAAATTTTCAGATCTCTGCATGCTGTAGATTTGTCTGGAGATCACACACAAACAGATTTACAAACATTCATGTTTATCATTGTAGATATTTGTGTATTCTTTTTACAAATATGTTTAACAACGTTTAAAAATACTGAAATATTTTCATCTATTTAGCTGAGTACTTGGTCAAAATTTGGACATGAACTGAGTACTCGGTAAGTTGGGTGAAGAGACCAATTACAAAGTATATGCAAAGTACGTGGTACATCTCTATTATTAAAGATCTCTTCAAATCACTGTAGTTGAATTCAGCTTTATTTTTAACCTCCTCCTGAACTAAAGTCCTGGCTATGCTACTGCTTAAAAGCTTTGCTGTATTTCTGTTCGGTCATCTTCAAATTGGCATAAGGCTTTTCAAATTGTTACGCATTTCTTTTTCTGTAGTCTAACTGCAAACACTGTTAAAAATCTCTGCTGAATTAATACTGCTGACGCTTGGGGGATGGACTTTTAATTACTTTTTAAGGAGAGATGCTTTGTAAAGTCAGCTGTCAAATGACCTGTTTAGACAAGAAAATAAAATATCTCAGGTAAAAGGAGGGTATGAAGCCCAGTGGTGTAATGGTTAGCCCACTCCAGTGCCGTCCCACAGGTCCGAAGTTCGAATCCTGGGCTGTGCAAGGTCGACTCTGCCTTTCATCCCTTGAGTGGGTCGATAAAACGAGGACCAAGCTTGCTTGGGGTCAAACACTGGGAGCTTCGTGTCAGGCTAACCACCTGGCCGAGGCATATGTATTTGCACCCCAGAGCCCATGGTAGTGAAGGTGTGGCAGCGCAGGTCTTGGCCCCGCCGAGTTGCTGCTGCGCCAATGTTTGACTTTTGAAAAGGAGAGTACAAGGAAGATGGTGCAATGCATCATGGTGAGGTCATCCCTGCATTTACCCATACTTGAATGAGGAATTTTTCCCTCTGCATTTTTCAGCCATGTAAAGAAAGGCAAAATTTCCAGATTTCAAACCGCATTTTTATGCATGCAAGCAGAGCCAAAATGTCACAGATATAAGCTGTCACCGTCTTCTCTCTAGAACACTTGTAAACTAATATGAAGTGAAGACATGGAGTTCATCTTTCACCTGCCTTAAAAAAAAACTTGGGGGTTGCACCTTCCAAATTGGTTTTGAGTCAACACTTAAGAAAAAGCAATATTTCTTATAAATGTTATATTCAGTTGCACTTAAAAATAATTAATAACAAATTTTATTTTCATTTATTTCTTTCATTCCAGTAGTTATTTTTTTTTTTTTTTTACTTCTTTAAGCAAATATATATATATATACAGGGTGTCTACCGCTCCGGAAAGTCTGGGAAAAACCGGGAAATTGGATAATGGGTCCAGAAAATTCACCAAAAGAATCGATGCTTTTTTCCATGTTTTTTTTTTTTTTTAATTACCCTTTCTCTCTAATTGTCAGACTGGAAACCGAAAGCAACAGCAAAGCATTTTTTCCGACCGCGAAGCATCAAGCGATGTCAGAGACGGCCCGAGGGGCGTGCAGGGTCCCAGGCGAAGCGCAAGAGCGGGGCCTCTTCTCTATCATGTCTTATGAGATAGCAATAAAATAGCCCAGGAGCGGGGCCTCTATAAGCGCAGGGCCTTAGGCGATCCCTACGTTCGCACCCCCCTTGGGCCGGCTCTGGCGATGTGTTTGTATAAGGAGGGAAAAATGGGGTCTCATCAATCGTGACTGGAGGGTAAAAGTCAAATTAGCTTACTGGGTAACTTATGGCTTAGGACATTTTCAAGAATAATTAGTTAATTCTATCAGAAAGTGTGACTACTTCTGTTTCTCGATTGATGAAAGCTTAATCCTGTATACTTCAGTTAAATTGATTTCAAGAAGTTATACAAAATATGCATATATAAAGACAAGGAAGGGGGCATTGTGCAATTTCCCAAAGTAAAATGCATTGGTCAGGAATTTTTTCCCGGGACCTCCCAAAAGTCAGGAAAAGGTCAAAAATTGACTTTCAGAAATTTGGTAGACACCCTGATATATATACAGATCTTTTATGGATTTTGTTTAGTGTTCCTTGGAAATTGATACAGATATTCAACACAGCTGTAGACTTAATGGAGACTGTATCATTTGTTCTATAAAACATACTTTTCATGATTTCAGTGCTATATTAGTATTTTCTCCCTGTTTAACACTGTAAATTAAAACTTTACCTTTATTTTCAGTTTTTAAGAGTATGTCTAATAAACGTCCAGCTCCACAGGATGCTTCTCAAGGTTCGTCTAAAAGAGTTCATTTTGAACCCTGTAGGATTGGACCGGTATCGACTCAGGTTTGTTCAAAATTAATCTTCTTTCAGTTCTTGCAGTTAAGTGACTAATAACAATGTAGGCCACTGTTTATACACTTAGCCCAATTCTTTTAATTTTTTCTTTTCACTATGTTTTCTGTGTTTGTGTGAGAGTATCTAATCAGTTGATGTGTTATGATACATGGAACTTGAGCCCCTCTCCTTGTCGTATTTAAGGTTGTACCAATTATTGATGAAGTTACTTATACTTTTAATGGGTGTAATTAAAGTATCTTGGACTAGTAATTTTGAAAACTTTCTACTTCATTTTCATTCAGTAATGAGTCTAATCAACTCATTTTGTCCATCGATTTATTGATTGCCTAAGGTAACCAGTCATGATTAAAGTAATCACAGTTAGAAAATAAATTAAAATTACAATTATTATTAGTGATTGTCATGCGTGGAGTAGTCTTTGTCCCCCCTGGGAAATATTCTGCCGGTGCGCATATTTCCCAGGGGGGACAAAGACTACTCAAGGGGGGGGCAAAGACTACTTCAACATATGGTTACCATGTTGGAAAGAGCAAAAAAGCAAGGGAAAACACTGCATTCAAAAATCCAAGGGGGACATTGCCCCTCCTTGCCCTATGCTGCCGGTGTGCATGGTGATTGTTAGTTTAATTAGCTGATTAAACTTTTAACAAACGATTTTATGATTTAAAAAAAACAGACTTAAGTTACTTTTTAAAAAATTGTTCCAGAACAGCTTGAATATTTGCCACCATTGGCAATTTGTGCATGCTCATAATCAGTAGCATTGCCAGGATTTCATTTTTGGGGGGGGGGAGCTGTGTATCAAACTGTAAGCTAAATATCAAATGTTAAGCTAAGTGTCCTATTTTGGAAGTGGGACTGCAGCCCCCCTCCCCTCTGGCTATTCCCCTGCTCATAATCAATAATCGCATCCTATTAAGGTTGCCATTGAAACAGTTCTCTATATATTCTTATGCATTGCCTTGACAGATTAGCATTTTTAGCACCCTGGAATATTTCATTTCACTGTGTGGTAAATAGCCAAGCTGTTTCATTATTCACATTATAAAATAGTACGGTTTGTCAATTTCTTGGCAAATGTAGAAGATATTGCCAGCAATAAATTGTAAAAAGTGGCCAACCTAGGTGACTTTTGATAAATCACAACTCAGTGGTGTAGACAGAACTTTTTCATGGGGGGGGTTACGACTACTGCAACTCACATATATGTATAGGTATGTGTGATAAGGGAGTGAAAAATTAATATTTTGTGTGGCAAAAAAATTCCTCATGGCGTGTGTGTGTGTGTGTGTGTGACCCTCCTATCCCCCCCCTCTTGGCTATGCCACTGTCGCAACTAATGCTGTTATTGGTAACCCTTTAAGCAAACATTTAAAACATGTTTTTCCGAGTTTTAAAATGATAGACATCAGAATGTGACCAAATTATTATAGAGCCTGTTGTAAGAGATAAAATCCTGATAATTGTTCCACAGGGTAAAATATTATCACTTACATTGAAATATTTATACAGGACACTCCCTCTAATCCACACAGATCGCGACTGAGGGATGTGCGGATTATAGAATTTTGCAGATTATAGGTCATTTGGTTAACATGGGAAAAAATGTGTATCTCTATTCCAAAAAAAATAATGTACACTGCCGCCACGCTGCTGTCAAGAGCTTGTTTGGCTATCTCCTCTTAAAACTGTGAGGATTTGAGTTTCGACTAACGTGTCCACGGATATGGAAAATTCCGAGGAATCCGATATACTGACTTAAATTTCGAAATTCAAATTATTTTAGAAGATATTGATAAACTGAAAAATAAGCTTAATGGTTACCAGATTTGGCTATTTTTCCAGCATAAAATCATTCATGCTTTGCAAGAAAGCAATTTCAAGTATGTAGAATCACGTGAAAGTGACAAATATGAAGTAGAAATACTCCAATTTTATGCCAAATTAAAAAGTATGTGAAAAATAAATAAGTCAAAGTGTGCTACACAAAGTTGACGATTTTCAAATAAGTTCTCTTAGATAACAGGAGTTCAGAATTACCGATAATTCGTTTTTCCAAACCAGAATAACCAATTGCAACTGATTTAAAAAGTACCATTTTGGCATCAGGTGCGATCTGGCAAAAGGATATCTCTCCAAGCAGGGTAAATCTAAACCATGTGTTCCAAATGTTAGCACCCAGTATCTTGAAAATGAAAAATAATTAAACTGTAGATTATAGTAAAGCCGATTAGGTTTAACTTTATTTGCTACCAGTAGAAATATTTGGCAGCATTAACTGTGCCATTATGCAAGTTATAGTACAACTTGGATATTTGCAAGCGTGGCAAGATGATATATTTCTTGATGCTAAATACGGCAATCTGCAATGGATTATGTATATGAATATACTAGCTGAAGTACCCGTCATTGACGGGTTAGTATTGAATTCAAATTTCCAAGAAGCAAGAACTTTCATCAGCATTGTAGGAGTACACAGAATGGATGTAGTACGTTGCCAAAGTAAATTAAGCAAAGTTATAATTTTTATGTATTGTTAAAATATTACAGGTTAGAGAGTAACTAAGTAATATCATTTCATTCGCTTTAGTCATAATTATGTGATGCACGAACAAATATTTACGCATATTGAAATAATTTTCGCAAAATCTCAAAATCTAATCAATATTTTTGAAAAATTGGAAGCCTAGAATTTAAGTTGAGTGGCAACCTATCATTTCACCAAATTTTGTTTCATTCCCTGCAGTTTCATGATGCTGGAACAAAATTTCAGCATTTAAAAATGCTTTTCACAAACTCTCAAAATATTTCAAAAATTCAACGCCTATAAATTACGATTAGCAACTACCTATCATATCACCAAATTTCGTATCATTCGTATTAGTCGTTATTGCGTGATGCTTGAAGAAATATAAACGTATTGCAGAGAATTTTCACAAAATCTCAAAATCTAATAAAAATGTTTAAAAAATTGGACACCTATAGTTTATGTTGAGCAACCATCTATCATGTGACCAAATTTCATATCATTCGCTTTAGTCATTATTACGTAATGCGTGAACAAATATTCACTCAGTTTTAATTAGTTTTAAACAATTTTAGCAAAATCTCAAAATTGATAGATTTTTTTAAAATTAGATTCTTATAGTTTAATGTGAGTGACCACCTGTCATTTCACCAAATATAATTTTTTCACCTTTGCAGTTATTACGTGATGTGCGAACACAAATTTATGCAGTTTGAAACGATTTTCGCAAAATCTAATCAAGATTTTTTAAAAACTAGTGGACCCGACAGACGTTGTCCTGTACACACGTCTTAAATACGAAAATTTCAAGCTGTAACAATCTGGACCATTTTGATGAAAATTTTTATTAAATTTGATGAAAATACTTCCAGGAGAAAACACATGGCTGTGTGGATAAGACAATTAAAATTGTACACCGCTGAAGTGTAAAGGTCCTGGGTTTGGGAATCATCACCTGGCTGTTGATTTAACTGTGTAGAGTTTTGGTCGGTTTTTTCCAGTTGAAACATGGATATGCTTTAAAACTCTTTAGAAAGTATTCCGATCAAGACCCCATCCTAGGCAGATCGCTCTTGCATATCGTTGTAACAACGATAACAACAATAACAACAAAACAAGCAAACCCAGAAGAAAACCACCTAATGAATACAGCTATTTATATCAGTTTGAAAAAAGGTATCATTTGATATTTTATGCTCGTGTTACCCAAGTGATCTTATTTGCAATTTGGAAATTTATGAACTTTAAGAAACACATTTACACACAATTCTTCCTCATGCTTTTAATGTGGCGTAAAACTGACATAATTTCCACCCTGTTTCATGTTTTTCAAATGCGCACTACTCTGAATTTCGTTTAAAAGATGTAAATCATTTTATGCGGGAGAACTCGCCAAACATGGCAATCTAAATGGTCATTTTTCAGTTTAGGCTGCATAGTTTGATAATCTCAGCTAGTGTCGTTTTAGGGGCAGTTAATGCTCGTTGTAGAGCAGTCTGTTTACTGAAATAAACATGCTGTTCATTTTCAAGATGCGCGGTCAAATGTATAACCGCGTGATATCTTTCATGTATGAGAAAAATTGAAAATGTGCCAAATTGCTTCATTGTTGTTGATGATACGTTAGGAATAATGAAGCAATTTGGCATTTGATAACGCGCTATTCCCTTGTAACGCAATTTCAGCTCTGCCTACCGGATCTAATTGTGAATCTAAAGCATTCTCGAATCAGCATAATCATACACACAAAATTTCATAAAAATCTGTCCAGCTGTTTAGGAGGAGTTCAGTCACATACACACGAACAGAAGATTTTTATATATAAAGATTTGAGGCCTATGTTTTAAGTTGAGTGACCACCAATCATGATACCAAATTTCCTTTCATCGCTTCAGTTGTTTATACGTGATGCTCGAACACTAATTTATGCAGTTTGAAAGTATTTTCCCAAAATCCAATCAAGATTTTTTAAAAATTTGATGCCTATGTTTTAAGTTGAGTGATCACCTATCATGACACCAAATTTCATATCATTCAATTCAGTCGTTTTTACGTGATGCTTGAACAAAAAAGCATCACTGACTGAATGACAGACAGACAAATTTTTTTTTAGGGTTGCACCGAATTCCCAGGTGCTTGAAACGGATAGAAATTGCACAATTTTTGAAATTCAAGAAATGTACAGACAAAATTCTAATTTTATTTATATAGATATGGATAACGGTTTTCCCTGTAACCTTACATGAGTAGTAATTATCATTTATGAGCCTGTGTAAATCGCTAAATAATGTAAAGTCGCTGGTACTTATTATCCCGGCGGTCCGCCAAGATGAGTGATTTTTTGCCAAGATAAATGCCGGGCACATGAAATTAATATTAGTTTTGAATACGATTGGCTACAGTTTGACAAATCATTTTACGAAAAAATAGTTTGGCGGGAATGATTGCCAGGATAATATGTAAGTACTAAGTCGTCATTATTGGCAAGCTGTTCTAGCTGTTCTATAGTTTTTATCAAAGGAAACGTATGAAGTAGTATTTCTTAGAACTAATTACTCACTATACATACACGTAAGTCACCAAATTATGAAAAATTGCCATGCGTGGCAAATACTCAAGGTGCTCCGTAGGTTTTACGCAATTAAGAATAGTGTGAAGTTTAAAATTTTGTGTGCCAAGGAACATGGAAGAACCGAGCAATGTGTAGCTCGGTAACATTCTATCTGATCCAGGGTTGGAAAAAAACCTGGTTTATTTGAAAAAAAACCAGTTTTTTTGGTTTAAACAGTTTTTTTTTATCCTTTTATAATTACTGTTAAATACTTATAAATAAAAATATTTGTAAAATGTTCAGATAACAATTAATGTTCCTTCTGAAAGTAATTAAACAATTGTTGCTATACTTAAGTGGACACTGAAATCATTCAATTTTAATATTTTATTTAGAGATACTATTTTTTATATTTCGTATATAATATAATACAATATTAACTGTTTACTACATTTTACATGGAATTTTGCACTTAGATTCATCAGTAATAATGGTGATAAGTTGTTCAAAATGATATTTTTAAGGTTTAAAAATGAGTTATTAAAACAGAAAACCTCCATTTTAGAAACAAATTAAAAATGCAGCCTATAATTTAAGTTTAATGAATAATTTTTAATAATGATAAAACAATACAATGTCAATTAGATTGATATAAAAACTTATTGTTGATACTTTTAAGGATAATTTTAAAAGATATCAGAACATACTCTATCTGCAGTATTCGGAATTTTAAATTATTCTTTTAAAAAAAACCATTTGGTTTAAACCAGTCGGTTTAAACCATGCCAACCCTGATCTGATCTTACAAAAAGTGAGTGTAGTGAGTGTTCTGTCTATCCTCATACAAAAAGTGAGTGTAGCGAGTCTAGGGGCCTTGGCTCCTAGTTTTACTAAGAAATATTAGTAAAAGTACACATATAATTAGACAGTACTGAAACCAAACTGGTTGTAATAGTTATTTTGTAATAATATATGAAAAATATTATAAAACACCTTTTTTTTTTTTTTTTTTTTTTTTTTCTTTTTTTTTTTTTTTCCCAATTTAAAAGGCTTATGTTTTAGTTATTTAATAACATTTGAAATTGAACTTGACAATTTTGTCTAGCAGCTTATCAATAGATATTCTTTTGTGCTAGGAGACACTAGTTTATTTATTTATGTGTTCATTATAAGTATTTAATTGTATTTATTAGTTTGTTTCTGCCCATAACAGATATTTTTCTAGAGTAATGCAAAATTATACTGAATGAAAATCTAATCCCATGCCTTTCCATGTATCAGTACAAATAGTGAATTTTCACAAATGATTATTCAGTTATTACTATGTATAAATAGGTTAATATTTCACTAGATCTCTTTTTCTGGTCTGTTTGGTTTCACGAAAGCGAAAGTTTCATCTTTCTCCCAGAGTCTGTGTAGAAAAACATAAAATTATTTGTTTACTTGTAAAATGTATGGTGAATTATAAGCATTTACAGTTATAGGGTTGTGGATTAGAGGGAGTGTGCTGTATACACACACACATTGAACATAGTCTCACCTTTTTTGAAGTTGGTAAAAAAAGTAACATGCTTCACCACTAATAACATAAAAGTTAGTTGGCTATTAAATGACAAATTGATTAACAATCATTGATTAAATAATTTTGTGGGTTAGATCCTGCCTACAAGCCATTCCCCTAGTTTTCCAAATAGCTTCAATTTGACCGATTCAACTAGTTAAAATTTTGTTTAGCCTCTGGCATGTCAGACACCAGATTTATCTACCGAAAATGCAATTACACTGAAGAGCCAAAAAAAAACTGGTACATGCATGCGTATGCAAATAAACAGATATGGAACGAATCAGAGTATGGTGCTGCGGTCGGCAACGCCTGTATAAGACAACGTGTGTCTGGCACAGTTGTTAGATCGGTTACTGCTGCTACAATGGCAGGTTATGAAGATTTAAACGAGTTTGAACGTGGTGTTGTAGTCGGTGCACAAGAAATGGGACATAGCATTTCCGACGAATCGATGAAATTTGGATTTTCAGGTACGACCATTTCACGAGTGTACCGGGAATCTGGTGAAACATCCAATCTACGACATCACTGCGGCCGGAAAAAGATCGTGCAAGAACGGGACCAACGACGACTGACGAGAATCATTGAGTGTGACAGACGTGCAACCCTTCCGCAAATTGCTGTAGATTTTAATGCTGGGCCATCAACAAGTGTTACCGTGCCAATCATTCAACGAAACATCATCGATATGGACTTTCGGAGCCGAAGGCCCACTCGTGTGCACTTGTTGACTGCACGACACAAAGCTTTACGCCTCGCCTGGGCCCGTCAACACCGACATTGGATTGTTGATAACTGGGCACATGTTGCTTGGTCTGAGGAGTCTTGATTCCATTTGAATCGAGCTGATGGGCGTGTACGGGTATAGAAACAACCTCATGAATCCATCGACCCTACATGCCAACAGGGGACTGTTTAAGCTGGTGGAGGCTCTGTGATGGTATGGGATGTATGAAGTTGGCCTGATATGAGTCCCCTGATACGTCTAGATACGACTCTGACAGGTGACAGGTATGTAAGCATCCTGTCTGAACACCTGCACCCATTCATGTCCATTAAGCATTCTGACGGACTTGGGGAATTTCAGAAGGACAATGCGACACTCCACATGCCCAGAATTGCTACAGAGTAGCTCCAGGAGCACTCTTCTGAATTCAGACACTTCCGATGGCCACCAAAATCCCCAGACATGAACATTATTGTACACATTTTGGATGCCTTGCAACATATTGTTCAGAAGGTATCTGTACCCCCTCTTACTCCTACTGATTTATGGACAGTCCTGCAGGATTCATGGTGTCAATTACCTCCAGCACTACTTCAGACATTAACCAAATCCATGCCATGTTGTGTTGCGGCACTCCTACGTGCTCGTGGTTGCCCTAGACTATATTAGGCAGGTGTACCAGTTTTTTTGGCTCTTCAGTGTATAATGCTGATATAAATAAAAGTCATGGTTGGGAGCAGTGGCGTATGCAGACTTCTTTCAAAGGTGGGGTTATAGACATAACTTTGTGTTAAAATGCATAATATTTAAGCTAAAAATTGAAAATTTATGGACATTTTGTTAAAAAAATTTTGACTAGGGGGAGAGGGGTTTGAACCCCCAACTCCCCCCCCCCCCCCCTTGCATACTCAACTGGTTGGGAGACTAAAGAAAAACAAATTGTATAATGTGATCTGTGATCCATGGATTGAGCTGTTGTCTTAGTTGCTCTCTAAATCTTAAAATTTCCCCGACATTTTTAGATCCAAGTATAATTGATATTAATTTTTACCCTCTGAAATAATTCTATGAGATCTGAAACTACTTCTGTAATTAAATGATATATATAAATGGCTGTACTTTTAGATACTTTGACCTACCTACTGTAGTCTGCTTGGTGGCTTGAAAAAATTGAAGATACAGCCTGAGGCAATAATATGTTGGGCTGAACTAACTCAACTGGATGTAGGATTGATCTCATTATTTTTAGTTTGGTATTTAAACATTGTTGAAAAAATTTTACTAAGAAATTGCTTAATCAAATGCCCTTCGTCAGATTGTATGCACCCTTATAATACATTTTTGGAGGCCTGAATTTTCACTAATGATTATATGTAACAATTTAAAATATACTTGTAGGTTATTGCAGCCACCAAGTTTGCTTGGTGACATTAAAATTGTGATTAAGCTTTAGGATTGCAAAAGTCTATAAAAATGCAAATTTTTTTGCAAGATTTCAGCACCACAATATTGGCAATGCACAATATATCTTGGCTGCTTGAGGATTGAACTTAGACCTCTGTAACCCCCAAATACATTAAATATAAGTAATTATTTTTAAATGAATATTCGAATGATGGAATTTCCATTTGAAAGTATTTCCCCATTGAAATTATTTTTTCTATGAATATAGGAGGAAATGGATATGAAAGTCTTGCAGTTTCAAAATCGAAAACTCACCGAAAGACTCGAACAACGTCAGCGCCAAGAAGCTGACTTACGTCAAAGAATAGAACAACTTGAAAAAAGGCAAACTAGTGATGAAGCTGTGCTTTGTGTTGTTAATCGCTATTGGAATCAGGTAATATAGTGCTCTTTAATTTATTAATGTGCGGCTTGCTTGAAACTAAAAAGAAAAAAATTGAGCTACGTGTGGTTTTATTTTAAGATTCCATATTATTTTTGTTCTGTAGTAACTAAAAGTAAGTCACTCTACCAAATTAAGGTAATTAGAAGCAAAGATACATTACCAAAATGTTAATTGAAAGTGGACATTGAAACAGTATTAACCATATAAGCATTGTGAGCATTTTAAACAAAGCAATTGTCTAAATGTTTTTAAGACAGAATAATGCTTAGTCATTCATGTTTTTTAAAAATGACATAATTTTTCAAAATCCTTATAGATAAAATTATTCGTTTAGTTCACTCGAAATATTACATTTGATACCTTTAAAATTCTATTGTAACTTTTTAATTTAAAAGAAAAAAAATCTTGCTTATGATTGTATTTTGTAGTTAAACAGCAAAGTAGAAAAAGTTTATAATCTTAAGTGCACTTAAAATCGCTAAAGAAAGATTACATTTTAAAAATATTCCTGTTTAGTTTGTACAGCAGAATACCAGTGCATTACTCCCTAAATATTGTGGGATTGGTTATACAGTTAAACCTCGATACGATTCTTAAGGGACTCACTAAAATTATTTTTCTAGGGTGGGTGTATCGATACATTAAGGGGAGATTATATTGTATGAAAATACCATGGGACCACAAATTTTATTGTTATAGAGGAATTTATTGTTATATCGAGTATCATTATAGTGAGGTTTTACTGTATTACAGTACAGCCATGTATGATTTTTGCTTAGAACTTGAACTGCTTTTGCTCTTGCTCCTGAACTGCAGTTCATTTATACTTATCAGTTCATTCATTCAGCTTGAATTCAGAACGTATTTTAGCAGAATTGCAATTTACAGTTAATATAAGTACAATTAATAAAGTGAAAATGTAATACAATAGTAGCTGATTAGCATGTTAATAAAATTATCAATTTAAAAAAAAAGGTTTGATTGCATTGTATAAAATTACAACATAAATGTGAAATATGTCCCGAGACCTAAGATATGCATTTCTTATATAATTTCTAAGTATTGTGTGTTTTTCAGTAAAATGTAATTTTTATAGTAATTGGCAGGGTCATTTAAAAACTGTTTTGCAGTAAGAAATGTATTATTTCTGCTTTCCAGTTTAAAATTTTTCTGAATATATGCATGCAATAAGAGTTTTCTTATACGTATTGATTTAATTTTAATTTTCTTTCTTCCCCCCTCCCCCAAGCTAAATGAAGATCTCAGAATATTGCTGCAACGCTTTGATGCTGAAACATCTGATGAATATGAAAACAGAAGTATGTGAGGCTTTTTTTAAAGCTTAGT
The DNA here is from genome assembly GCA_038373885.1 of Cheiracanthium punctorium. Lineage (NCBI taxonomy): Eukaryota > Metazoa > Arthropoda > Arachnida > Araneae > Cheiracanthiidae > Cheiracanthium > Cheiracanthium punctorium. The sequence continues at coordinate 293,079 of JAWZYV010002907.1, read as the reverse complement.
AAAATAAATAAAAAATAATATGGTTAAATAATCTCTCTATTCTAAAGAAAAGTAATGCATGATGCCACTGTCGTAAACTTGTCATGCTATCTACTTAGAAACATGGGGTGTTGAGTTTCGACAAATGTGTCCACGATTTTGAAAAATTCCAAGGAAGCCATTCTGCTGACTTAAATTTGGAAATTCGAATTATTTTAGAAGATATTAGTGAAAAACTGAAAAAATGAGCATCATGATTGCCAGGTTTGGCAGTGTTGAACAGCATAAAATAATTATGCCTTTGCAATAAAGCTATTCCAAGTATGTAAAATTGCATGAAATTTACAAACATGAAGTAGAATTACCCCAAATTGAAAAGTATGAGAAATAAATGAGTCAAAGGTTTTACACAAAGCTCACAATTTCCAAATAGCAAGTAACTTCCCTTAGATAATAGGAGTTTAAAATTATAGATTACTCATTTTTTCAATACAAAATATATAATTGTAACTCATTAAAAAGTGTACCTTTGGCATCAGGTATGATCTGGTATAGGGCTATCTCTCTAAGCATGGTGAATCTAAAGCACCTGGTATCAATGGTTAAAGTGAAAAATAATTCAAATCCAAATTATAGTAATTCCGGTTAGGTTGCAAAGGTTTAGCTTGGGTATTTACCATACCATCCATTACCAAGTACAAATATTTGGTGGCATTAACTATGCCATTATAGCAGTTTTAGTACAGCTTGGATGCTTGCTAGCATGGCAAAATGAAATATTTTGCTGTGCTAAGTATGCCAATCTGATTTGGATTAAAATATACAAATGTATGGAGAATCGTTTTTATAGGAAACTAGCTGCTACCCGCGACTTCGTCCACGTCGGCTTTAGATTTAGGTCCAGAGAAAAATGAAGTTTGTGTGAATGATAAATATGTTTGCACTATTGACAAAAGTGACTTTATTTAAATATTATTTACTTTTTACTTATTTTAAATGAAGTATAATACATGATAGTATACTTCATTAAAAATGAGAAAGTATGCAGAGTTACTAAATATAGATTTTTTTTTACACATTTGAGGAATAGAGACAGTTAGGACAATAATTGCGAACTATTTTTAGTGTTCTTGTAAAAGAAATATTTATGCTTTTTGCATGAATTTTAGACAACATTAATCAGGAATACTGCAGTTTCCTGTTAGTTAAAAAGTTTTAGAATCGGTTCTGTAGTTACAGAAATACCCATAGAGCGCAATGAGTTAGAATTATTTTGAGTGTTTCTGTAAAAGAACTATTTATGATGCATGCATGCATGGATTTTAGCCTATAATACTCAGGAATAGTATAGCTTTCTATCCCTGAAAAAAGTTTTGGAATCGTATTATCCCGGCGGTCATTCCTGCCAAACTATTTTTGCATTAAATATGCTGGCAAACTGTTACCAATCGTATTCTGAACCATCAATAGTTTCATGCGTCAAGGCATTTATCTTGGCATAAAATCGCTCATCTTGGCGGACCGCCGGAATAATACGTAAGTACCCGTTTTTCTAATACTTTTTCTAATAATAATTGTAACTGATTTAAAAAGTGCTATTTTGGCACCAGGTACGATCTGTAAAAATGCTATCTCAATCAGGGTGAATCTAAATACTGAGTGTGTTCCAAAATGTTAGCACCTAGTATTTTAAAAATGTAAAATAATTCAAATGCATATTATAGTAATGCCGGTTAAGTTTAGCTTGGGTATTTGCCTCTCGTAGAAATATTTGTCTGCGTTAATTATGCCATTATAGCTACTAGAGCTTGGATATTTGCCCGCTCGGCGAGATGATATATTTCGCGGTACTAAATAAGCCAATCTGCAAAGGATTATGTATATATGAATGTATGGACAACGGTTTCACCGGTAACCTTACATGAGCAGTAATTATAGGTTGTGACCATGTGTAAATCGCCAAATAATGAAAAGTCACTATTAGTAGCAAGATATAATAGCTGTTCCGTAGTTTTTATCAAAGAAAACATACGAAACCCTGTTTTCTTAGAAATAATTATTAACTATAGGTAAATGTGAGTCGCCAAATTATGAAAAATCGCCATGGATGGCAAATACGCAAGGTGTTCCATAGGTTTTACACAATTAAAAATAGTGTGAAGTTTTTCTAAGGAACACGCAAGAACCAAGGAATGTGTAAGTCAATAACATTCTATCAGATCCAATCTTTGGGTTCTGTCAATTATGCCTTTTTTACGAATAAGCCTTATTAGGGGCCGAATGCCTTGTCCCCTAGCTACGTAAAACAAAACTAACCTAATTTACATGCCATTTCACGTTTTTGAAATGCAAATAGAATTTCAGCTTTATTTTAAAGCATAAACCATTTTGTGTGGGCGAAACTCGCCAAGCATGACCACCTAAAAATGATTTTTAATTAATAGTTAAAAAAGTAATTTAAATTTCAATATTCTGAGCCTCAGGTGTACATTACCAAAGTCATGGGCTTATATGTTCAAATTTTTAAAGCTCTGCGTGCTGTAGATTTGTCTGGAGAATATTCATTTTTAAGATTATAGATAGATTTGGCGTAAAACTGGCATAATTTCCGTGGTATTTCATGATTTTCAAATGCACGCGATACTTTATGGAAGTAATAGCATTTCTTTAAGCTCAAAGCACGAATCATTTTGTACGGGCGAAACTCGCCAAGCATGGCAACGTAAAAATGTTTTAATTATTAATTAAAAATCTAAAATTCTAAATAGCCTATAACCATCTCCATGGTCCCATCTATCTCTATACCATAATTCATCATAATCAATTCAGCGGTGTAGGCGTGAAAGTGTCATAACCAAACAAACTCACTTTCGCATTTATAATATTAGTTAGGATGAATATTGACTACAGTAGAAGACCCAAAATCCGCACAGCTTGGTTCCAGACTTTGTGCAGATTTTAGAATTTTGTGGATTTTGGGTCATAATAGGAAATTATTCTATTTCCACCCCCCTCAGAAAATAATAGAAAAAAAAAATACAATAGAGATCAATGGAAACTAATCATGTTACTTACAATTAGAATCATGATATAAAAATACAGAGGATTAATGCAATATACAAAATTATGAGATTATAGTACAACTTATTTAAACATGTATATTCAATAGTTTAGGACTTAGGGATGCTCTAATTATATTATTTATTTATTTATTTTTCATTATTTTGTGTACGTAACACAGCTTTGTTGCTCTACAAATCTGAGATATTTCTTTCTCACAGCCTAACCTTCATTAAATGTTAATTTATCAACTTTTTGATCATCCTCACTTGTTACTGTGTCAGAATCTGCGTCATGTGATCATAATTCAGTGTCAATTATGTCACTGTCAGTCATTTGAAAGTTATCAATGTTAAGATTAGAGCTCACAGACTCCTAAAATTTTTTTTTCAAGTGGGAATAGCTTATTTAGTTATACTTTGTGGTTATACTGTCGTTTTCTGAACTTGCAGCTGGCAGGGCAGATTTCATTGTTTACATTGAACAGACAGTGCGGATTTTAGAACCTTGCGGATTTCGGGTCGGCGGATTTTGGGTCTTCTACTGTATGTGTTTGTGTAAATCATCAGATAATGAAAAGTTGCCATTGGTGAAAGATATCTTAGCTGTTCTGTAGTTTTCAGCAAAAACAACATATGAAGCACTTTTTTTTTTTTTTTTTTACAAATTTAATGAGAAATGATGATTAACTATAGACATGCGTAAGTCATCCTATTATGAAAAACTACCGTTGGTGGCAAATAGCTAGGTGTTTCACAGATTTAGCATATTTAAATACATCATGATGTTAAAATTTTTATATTTCAAGGAACAGATGCATTAGATAGCTGCAGTTTTCAATGTTTGGCATGATTTCTAATTTTTGTATGAAAATGGCACATTTTAAAAAACTGGGTCCAGCTTTAGTATTTGCTTCCCATTTAGCGAGCTGAATTATTTGGCGACATTAAAACAGTTTTGGCAATACTTGGATATTTGTCATCACGGCGAGATAAACTATTTCGCAGTGCTAAGTATAAAATTTTGCAAAGGATTATGCATAAGAATATGTGGAGAACTGTTTTAATGACGACTTGGCAACTATGATTATCGACATTATGTGCATGTGTAAATCGCGAAATAAAAGTCACCATTGGTGGAAAGATATGATAGCTATTCCATAGTTTTTTGCAAAGAAAACATATGAAGTACTGTTTTATTTGCAAACTTAAAGAGAAATGATGATTAACTATATGGATAAATAAGTCAAAAAGTTACGAAAAACTGCCATGAGTGGCAAATATGCAGGGTGTTCCATAGGCTTTACACACAGTAAAACTTTTTTAAGGTGGCCACCATTGGTTCTTGAAAAATGGACGTTTCATGGGCTGGTCTCAGAATAAGGGTGCTTGCATAAAACTTTTTAAAAATTGCAAAGTTGTACATATTCATATATCCAATACATTTAAAAGGAAATATATACTGTATGTGTATTATGAAATATTAAAAATTTCTATGCATATTTCATCATTCAGCATGCAACAAGAACTATTTCATATAAAAAATTATTACATTATTTAAAAAATTATAGTGTTAGCAATAGACACCCTCCACTTGTAAATGCAGACATAAGTAGCACCTGGTCACCTTTCTGGTCTTGGCGCCCTGCTGAAAACGATAAACAATAAGGTGTTGGGGAGAAAATTTTGAGTCATGTGATAAATGCGGGATATAGTCTAGAGCACTCATTAACAAACTGTCCGCTAATAGGGGTGGCTGTTATATATTTAAAGCTTTGGGACTGTCGGTTGGTTGGGATGAGGGGTTGCTGCCAAATAGGGGTAACATTTATTTTATTCCTTGGTTCTTTTGATTTGATACTTGAAATTTTGTCCTTTTTGAGAGGTGGACGTTTAGAGAAGTTCTTCTCTATTTAAAAATTTTGACTGTGAAGTTTAAATTTTTATCTTCCAAGGACCATGCAAAATCAAGCAATGTGTAGCTCAGTACCATTCTATCTGATCCAATCTTTGTGTTTTGACTGTGAAGATCATGCCTTTTTACGAGTAAGCCTTGACCGAATGCCCTGTATGAAAAACGAACATAGTGAGTCTAGAGGCCTGGGCCCCTAGTAATTAAAAAGAAAGAAGACACTGAGTGTTTAAATTTGCCCTATGAATCAATAAATTGTTTCAGTCAAAATATATATTTGACAATCAGTTTATTGAGCATGGTTTCAATTGCATCATCTGCTAGTATTTATTATAATTTAAAATATTTTCCCCTGACATAATATCATTGCTTTTAGATGAAAATGAAGCTACAACTTCATTTCTTGCTCTTCTTGGACAATGGGATAGAGAAGAATTGGAAGAGAAACTTGCCCAACGGGTCCAGGTTTCCACGAGAGCTGTTGCTAAAGTTCTTCAAGCATTTGATAGAATTGTGCAGCGAAATCACAAAATTATGCTTGCTCTCAAGGGCGATCCATCTTCAGAAGGTACTACCATTGTTTGATTTAGTTTTTGTTTGAATTTTAATGTCTCAACAGTTATCTTGTCAAATTGTTACAAATTTCAGTCAATGATTGCTTATGCTGTTTGTTAGATTTTATTTTTTTTAAAACATTCATTTTTACCCAAATTTTAATACATTAAGCTCACTGGGAAGAAATTCTTTAAAGCTTATTCTGAAGGTATTTGGCAATTTCAAATGAAACAAATTTGAAATATGCTATTAAAGATTACAAAATGAAACTCTCCATCAAAAGAGTGTTTTTATCCTTTATAGTTCAACAGGAGCATGGAAAATAATTCCAATATTTTAAGTCAGTGGCAGTTTTAAAGACATTCATCCATTTCAAGCACAAAACTAGGGAATGCAATCCCGTTTTCTTGGGAAGACTATATCATGACTATAATTTTCATATTTATGTAAGGTATTGTATTAATTATCAAATAAGATTATACTTGTACAAGTATTAAACAACTTGTACAAGTACTTATCAAATAAGATTATACAAATATTAAACTTGATAGTGCCTACATCCTACTTCTTCCTACTTTACTCTATTAAAATTAATTTTTCTTTGAATGAAGAGTCAATTCTGCAGGACTAAAAAATCTCAATCCCAAATTCCCGTGTAGTGCGGGATTGCATTCCCTAAGTATTGCAAAACATGCATCTACTGCATCTAATTCTATGCATGGAAAATATTTTATTTGGGGGGGAGATAGTAGTGGACGAAACAATAGACGCAATCCCGCAAAATGAAAAAAGTGCAGAATTGCATTTCCTACGCAAAACTATCCTACCTTACAGTTAGCTAATGGTCCGATGTCAATCATGTGCCTTCCTCAAAAATAATGCCAAAAGTCACCAAACTTGGCAACTTTTGGCATATGCATGTATGTATGTATGTAAGTAGGTAGGTAGGTAAGTAATTTGCATATCTCAAAACTATTTGTCGTACAATATTGAAATTGCATATTTAAGATTGTTATAACATCTAGTTGTGTACCTCTCTTTTTCGTACCAATCTACTGGATAGTTTATTTACAGGACCACCTAAAAAGAATTTCAATACATTAAGGTCTATAGATAGCTTCTATTATTATGTCTTGTCTGTAGTCAGTCATTGTTTGGACTGTGTCCAAAATCTCACTAACTGTTATTAACCATGGTGAGTTTTGCCAAATTTGGCACAAATAATTATTATGTATTCAGGGTTGCTAACCTAGGAGGAAGGGTTTGAGGAGCACAGTTGGCCTATACTCGGGTTAGTAAAAGAATGGGACGAGTAAGTTTCAGTGACCTGGCCGCCATCTTAGATTTCGTTTTTTTCGCGGTCCTTTTCTCGTGTTTGGAAAATGGACAGACTAACCAAAAACAACAAAAATACGGGACAGAAATAAAAAAGACTTAGAAATATTTTCATGAAATGAAAGAAAATTTGCATGTTTTACGGAATTCCTCTTCCGTCATCGGCACGTATCAGTCTCGTCCTCATCATCAAAAATGGCATCATCTTCACTCCCATCCATTGCATTGCTCATACAGTACTTTTTAAAAGTCTTGACAATCATTCCCATTGGAATATCCAACCATGCTTCTTTGACCCAATGTGAAAAGGTCACTATTTGGGAGTGATCGATCTTTTCGGCCCTGTGTTTTTATAATCGGCTTATACTCGGGTTTTTGATTTTTAACTAATTTTTATGAGTAAAGTTATAGGTTCGGCTTATACCCTAAGTCTTTTATATATTCAGTACTTAGAATGTTTTCAATGCCTTCCTGATGTAACATTAACCGCATGATTGTTGATAAAACTATAAAATTTGCAATTTTCAAACTAAAGTTTATTGCAGATATTAAATAAACTGCCTAATAAAGCAAAAAACACACACTAATTTATTATTATTACATTACAAGAGGTGTAACTTACAAAAAATAAACATTATTTTACAAATTCACAAGTTGATATTTTGGCCTGTTCATTTGAAAAGGTAGCCTGATTGCATACATTGTTGCACACTTTATTAAAACACTTTTCGATCAGAATTGCTTCAAGAGTCTCCTGCCTTAAATTGCTTCCGTAGTCTGTAATATTTTGTTTAACCATGCTAAAAAACCTTTCACATGGTGCATTACTGTGTGGTATGGCTAGAATGGCCAGCATAACATCTGGTAGTACTTTGTATTTTATACATCCATTATGGTCTTCCATTTTTTTTTATGAGAGACCATGCGATGCCTGTTCTTTCACATGAAGAAATTTCATCATTAAGGGGATCAATTTGATATAGTACATATTCAGATTCTGAAGCATCTTTAATATCATCTGAATGACCAAAAAGATCTGAGAAAAACTGAAGGATGATATTTTCACTTTGCTTCTTATCTTAATATCAACAATTGATGCATGTTCATAGATGCAATCTTTGAAAGAAAATTTTTGCAGTGTATTTACATGCTTTTAAAAAAGATCGACGAACACAGCTATAAAATTCGTCTCATTTGAATGAAAAAAAATTTTCATTCTTTAAAAATTGCAGTGTTTTATCTCCAATGACAAGTTCAACATCTGATTTTTGATTTTTTCTATCATCCAAAGAGATATTAAAGACAGAATCAGTAGCTGCAACAACACTAGGCTTAATAAACCTGGCTAACAATTCTGTTAAAAGGGAAGTCATTTCCCTTATGTATTCATGTATCTGTGAGACAACACTTTGCATCAGCAAGCTTGCTTTATTAAAAATTAGTATGATTGCTTGAAGAAACAACAAATATAGTTTTGTTACTGGAGTTTCAAACCTTTCTCTCACTTGGAAAATGAAGTGGATTTTCCTTTTTCTTCTTCACAAAAAAATTTGTGTAGTGACTCCCACTGCTCTAAAAACCTATCCACTACATCTCCTAATGACAGCCACTTTCTGGAACCGTACCTAAGAATTTTGTGCTGCTTCAGTCCACATATGTTTTGGCACAGCTTGATAAGTTCCAAACGTTTGTTGCTTTTTTAAATGTAATAATAAACATCAATTAAAAAACTCTCTATGTCAAAAGTATCCAATTCTTTTGCAGCATGCTGTGCAGCCAGATGAATAAGATGGCAGGCACAGCCTTGAATTATATTAGGATTTGCTTTCTTAATGAATGAGCTGACCCCTTTAAACTTCCCCAACATAACATAAGCATTATTGGCACAAAAAGAAATACAATTGCTCCAAGGAATGGAATTTTTATCAAGGTCACTGTTTAAGAGATTAAAAATATTTTAAATCAGGTATGGGCAACCTTTGAAAAGTTGTGGGCCAAACTTTAGGATGTTAGCGAATTCGTGGGCCAAACTTGCAGATTTTAGCAAAGTGGCGGGCCATATAATTGGGATTTATATGGGATATTGAATGGTTTATACGGAGTTTTCAAATGTTCCGCGGGACGGTTCAAAAGCCGTGGCGGGCCACATCCGGCCCGCGGGCCGGCAGTTGCCCATATGTGTTTTAAATAGTAGCATCTCCGTTCAAATAAGGCAAAGCCAAGAAAGTGCTTATTATTTTTCCGATATCATCTTCATAATATGTAACAACAATCAGATACATTTTCGTATCAGTTGAATTGCTCACATCAGTTGCTATACTGAATTTTTTTCTTGCAATTTCATGACTAATTTTTCTTTTGTTGTCGTGGCAAAATTTTTAACGATGCAAGCTGTTTTTGTTCTTGCACAAGCATACTCCCCTGCAAGCTCGGAGTCTGGAAACATTTTCTGAAACTAATGGCCAGCATGATCAGCAACAGCTAAAGGCCAGTTATGTTCAATTAAAAACTTTGTAAAGTTTGACTCAGCTTTATAACGCCAAACCTTCTGTCAGGCTTCGGCATTAATGTATCTAAAGTTCTATTGCCTTGCTTTAATTTTGTATTCGATACATGCTTTGCAGTTTCCACATGGCGTTTGCAATCTATCTTTCCACCATTGGAAATTGAAAAATCTGTGCTACATACAGTACAAAATGCATGATTTTCTGAATTGTGGGATTTTTTAAACACCGGCTACAATAATTCATATTCTTGTCTAAAACACTGCGAATGTTTTCTTTTTGAAACCGACATTTTAATGAAAATAAGACAGAGATAGCCACATAGGAATGGCAAACTAATTCACAGCCCCCAGCCCCTACCAAATACTATGCACAGCGAGCGCAGATTACAGACAGGAATTTCATGTTCGCGTCACACACGCTTCCCCCTCCCGTTTTCCCTTTTTACTTGAAATGTGCATGTGTCGCTAGAGGCGAAGAGAAAAAATTCCTCAGCAGAAGAGAAGCGAGCATGCATTGCGAGAAGGAAAAGTTTGCATCATACCGTACCGAACTTGAAAGCGTTCGTGAATCAACCAGAAATGCAGAGCAAAACACTGTGGAGTCGCAGAGTTTTACTGATATTGCGGAGTAACTCTGCGAAACGCAGAGCAGTTAGCAACCCTATGTATTTTGCATAACTCTAAAACTTTTAACCATAAAATGCTAAGAATTTATATTTAGAACTATTGTAACATATAATTGTGCATTTCTGTTTTTTTTTTTTTATGGCAATCAACTGGCAATTTATTTACAGGGTCACCAAAAAGACTTTCAATATATTAAGGTCTATCTATACCTTTTCAATGCATTAAAAGTCTGTGGTCAATCACTATTTAGGCCATGGCTAAATCTCACAAACTATTGCAAGTTTGGTGGCTTTTGGTAAAATATTGCCAAATTAAGTGCCAAAAGCAGGTTGTTAAACTAAACCAAGTTTGTGATATCTCAAATATTTGGCTAGATATTGCTCAACCTTAGTATTATTGCAGTATTGTATCTCTTTCAAATGAATTCAGCTGAGATGAAGTGCACAGAAAATATTTATAATTTATTAGAGATAAAAAGAAGTCATGTGGTGTCCACATCAGATTTTATTTAATTTTAAACCAATGATACAGTAGAGAGCAAGAAATCTCCACAGTTTGCAACCAGGGGTTTTGTGAATTTTAAAATTCTATGGATTCCAGCCATAATACAGACCGATAGTTGTAAACGCTATTTTTATTGTCACATATTTAGGGCATGACCATGGTTTAATACTATCGAGAATGTAATAACGATGTAGAAATGTCATTGATTAAGAGCAAAAATTAATAGAAAGGAAAGAGCAATGATATTAATATAAGAAGTACGAAGTACAGTAAATGTGCTGATATGTTGTAAGTTTAAGATGTTAATACATAAAAAGTATGTAGTACAGTAAATATACAAATATGTTGCAATTTTAGAATGTTAATAAAAAGAAAAGTACAAATTGCGGTAAATGTATGAATACATTGTAAGTTTAGAATCTTAGTCAGAGCCTGGTTATAACATTTTTGTGCAGAGGGCACTTTTAAAATTTGCCCTTACTGGCTCAGTATTTGTGCCCTCAGCCAGCTCAATATTTGTACCCCTATACATAGCTCTAAAGTGAATTTTTTGGCCTATATCTGCATGTGTGCCCAGGCCATGTGCCCCAAGTGCCCGTGTGATAATCAGGGCCTGATGTTAACATATGAAAGGTGACAGTAAAGGAAAGATATACAATTACATTGTTGCATACGTGTTGAATAGATGTTTGTGTATTTAAAGGCTCTAAGTTAGTGTGTTGAGCAAACACATTATAAAAGATTTCACTTCCAGCAGTTATTTCAAAGATTTATGTTCAAGTGTATCTTGGGTCTACATTTTATTCCTTTCACAGAAAAAAATTAAATGCCTGACTGATTAGATTTGAATTTGTGTTCTTAGTATGTTGGAAAATTCACAAGAAATATTATCTAAAAGCATTTTGGAGTAAAATATTTTATGGTTGCCTATGTGTATGGAGACAATAAACTCATAACTCAGTGTACTTAAAAAGCTTACTAAAGTTTACAAAAATATATTTTTACATTAGCCTTTCAATAAAAGTTTTTTTTTTTAATTAAAAAAAAATAAATAAAAATATGGCATTTAATGCTTCAGTTCTCTGTCAAGATTATATTTCTCATTCAAATTACAAGTGAGAAAGCCACTTCATTATAATTTTGTCTCATCTGTAAACTAAATTTATATATTATTGCTGAAAGAAAAGAGTATTTTTAAAGACTGATATTCATACATTAGATAGATACAAACTCTGCTTCTTAAAATAAAAATGTGTTTTGGATTTTCCAAGCATTACTCACATGGAAACAGCTTTGTGAAAAATTTTGGATAAAAATATAAAATTTAAAGTTATGAAAGCACAACAATTAACCTTTTTTTTTTTTTTTTTCTTTTTCTTTTTTGAACTGTTACTTTATATCTGAGATGAGTTTTTAACATTATAAGGTTAATTCATCACTTCATCTCAGTTATAAGTTTTTGATTGTATAAATTTGAAGTATAGCGACATCTAGGATCAGTGTATTTTAAAACAGTAGGCAAATTTTGTATTGTTTAAATTTTGTCTTTTTATTTTTATGCTTTTCTATTATTTTTATTCTAAAATGAAAGTTGTTTTTATCTATAAAACATTCTTATTATTTGTATTAAAAATGAATCATTGGCAAATTACCTAGCATAAACCATAATTTTCAAGATACATATTTATATATGTGCATTCATTCATTTTTCTATTTTTAGAGGATATCCCTAGTCTCGACGAAGCTGTTCGTCAAGCGAATGTTGAGCTTCAAAATGAAAACAAAAATTTGCATCTGTTAGTTACAGGATTACATGAGAAACATCATCAGATGAATTTAAAGGTTTCAGATTTATATAATTTTTAGTGTTTTTTTAAAAAATTATTTATCAGGGTGTCTACCGCTCCGGAAAATCCGGAAAGTCTGAAAAAAGCCGGGAAATTGGAAAATGGGTCCGGAAAGTCTGGAAAAAACTGGGAAATTGGGTAATGGGTCCAGAAAATTCACCAAAAGAATCAATTTTTTTTCGTGTTCTTTTTTTTTACCCTTCCTCTTTAATTGTCAGACTGGAACCGAAAGCAACTGCAACGCATTTTTCGGACCGCGAAAGCATCAAGCGATGTGTTTGTATAAGGAGGGAAAAATGGGGGCTCATTAATCGTGATGGGAGGGTAAAAGACAAATTATCTTACTTGGTAACTTATGGGTTAGGACCGTCTTTCCAAGAACAGTTAGTTAATTCTATCATAAATTGCGACTACTTCTGTTTCTTTTAATTGATGAAAACTTAATCCTGTATTTCAAGAAGTTGTACAAAATATGCAAATATAAATACAAGGGAGAGGGCATTGTGCAATTCCCCCGAATGAGAATTGCAATGGTCAGGAATTTTTTTCCCGGGACCTCCCAAAAGTCAGGAAAAAGTCCGGAAATTGACTTTCGGAAATTTGGTAGACACCCTGTTTATTTATTAGCACCAGAGTGCTATTAATTTCTCCCAGGTTTTTTGTGTAGACACTTTTTCCTACAATTAGCGTGCTGAGTCACTTTTCAAATGTGCTTGCCAGATAACGTGGAGGGGGGGTGGTGGCATTAATAAAATGTTGAAAGTTGCACATGGTTGGCAATTTTTGATAAATGATCGCTAAGTTGGGTGCTAAAACGCGACAATTTATTATAAATATATTTTGAGTATAGTTAGAAAACATCTGGCGAAAATTGTAAAATAGTTTTATTAGGCCATTTAAATATAGATTTTAATTCCGAAGAAGTGTTTTATCGAACAGTGAAGACAAATACGGTACACATCATAGATTATGATACACTTTCCAAATGGTATTTATAAAGGTGAAGTGTAGTTTGACTATGCCTGGCGAAAATTGTTAAACAGTTTTGGTTGGTGATTTTAATATAGATTTCTATTCCGAGAAGTGTTTTATGGAACAAAGAAGGAAAACACGATACACTCTTGGATTATGATGCTCATTCCAAACAGTATTTAAAATGTCTATGAGATATAGTTGGAATATGCCTATAGTTCGAATATGCCTGGTGAAGATTTTAAAACAGTATCAGTAGGCAATTTTAAGATTGATTTGTATTCCAAAGATGTGCTTTATGGTTCAAGAAAGAGTTGATTCCTATTTTAATGCTACTACTTTCGCTAACCTAAAAATTCCCCGCACTTTGGGGAGCTTTGAAGTCATGAGTCTCTAGGAGTTATACACAAGTTTCAACGCTCCCTAAACTACATGAAAACTAAAGTGAACAAATTAGTGATAAATGCACTAGTTAAGGAATTTGAAGACACTAAATTATTAAAACTACATTAATTGGCAACCCAAAATTTTAAAAAATATAACTGAATGCCGTACTTACAGGTTGTTCCAAATTGCCATTTTAATTCTAAATTACGATTTCCACATAAATACAAAAAATCGTCATGGTTACAATATATGTTTAATGATCGCCACCTTGGCAAGAGTTGGGGCGCTAAAGTAGAAATCAACCCAAGAAAGACAAACATGGCACACTCAGGGATTATGATGCACATTCGAAACAATATTTAAAACGGTGAAGTATAGTTGTAATATACTTGGCGAAGATTGTAAATTAGTTTTAGTAGGCGATTTTAAAATAGATTTAGATTCCAAAGATGGATTTTTTAAAACAAGAAAGAGAAATACTGCTCACTCATGAATAATGATACACTTTCCAACCTTATGGAATAAGGAAGAAAATAGGGACAACACATAATTTATGATACTCTTTTAATATACAGCACTTTGGTGCGTATTTAAAATTTGAAAGGGTTTCAGATTTTCTTCATTCTATTTTACTTACTCTATTACTTATGCTATTTTTATCTAATTCTCATTCACTTCAAAATTATTTATTTATTTATGAAGCACAGGGATGCGGCAGCTATTCTGATTGTTCCAAGTCATACCAAATCAATGATAATGCTCCAATCTGCTGCGAAAAAATCGTTTTTGGACATTTTTGAACCAATTTCAACAGAACTGTGCTCATTTTTAATTTTTCCATATGCTGCAAATATTTGTTAATCTCTTAAATATTTATAAAGACATTGTACATTCTGAGGATCCTAATTTCAATATTTTTCAATCACTCTTAAAAATGAATATTTTTCCTTTGACCTTTGTTTTAACTTCTAATGCTTTAAGAGTAAAAATTGACCCTTATTTTAATTTTAATAATTTTACTATAGATATATTTTATACAGAGTTTTAAAAAACCAGTTTTTTTTTTTTTTTTAAACCCAACCCGGGTGGGTTTTATTGGTTTTTTGGGGGGTTTATTAAGATTTTTTTTTTTTATAATTTAACACTTTTTGGATTTAAATTTTGTAGTTTTATTTCAAAACAGAATAATTTTAGTATAAAAGAAAACTTTCATTACAAAATAATAATTAATTAAAATATAAAAATAACTTCAACTTTAATGCAATACTATCTTTTTCTGCTGGCGTTTATAAAGGGCTCCTAATTTGTTTTATGACCATATAAAAGTATATTATTGTTCACTTAGAAAAATACGTTGTTTTTGATTGGCTGTTTTCTATTACTTTTTAAATTTATGAACTTTTTTTTTTTTTTTTTTTTTTTTTTTTTTTTTTTTTTACCTTTGTTTTTTAAGTCATGGTTATATTTCCTAGTTAGAATATAAGTCAGTAAACCCTTTTTAGACCAACTTACTGCAGAACTGCTATTTATTTAATAATTTTCTTTATAGTTATTCATTTTTGCTCAAAATATATATTCCTTTTTACTTAAAAAAAATCTAGAATTAATATGTCTGATATTAAATCCCACATAAGCAATGTATAATGAATCAGTTTTACATTTCTCAGTACTAAAGTAATGCAGCAACTAATAGAATACAGGATGGTTTCCTGAACCTGAATCTTGAAATGCATGCTTGTAAGCTGTAAGAGAGAGACATGTCCTAGTCTTCTCTTATCTGGGAAAGGATTTTTTTTTTTTTGGGGGGGGGGGGGATTACTATACTGATAATTACATAATTTAATAAATAAGGTTTTAAATATGAATACAGAGATAAATTATTAATTTATCTCTGCCTGCATTTCTACACCTGTTCATTTCAAAACAAATATTGCAGATAGAATCAGCTCAAAGTGTTATTTTTAGAAAGGTTATTCTTCTTTATGTTGAACTTGGAAAAATAATTATAAAAAAATTAAACTGGCATATATATATTTATCTAACATAATGCATTAAGTTATGTAGGTAATATTATATGTATTTAATATCAAATAACAAATGATTTAAATGAAACGAAAAATTTTGATAATTTTTAATAAAACCCAAGAAAACCCATTTCTGTGTGGGTTCTATTGGGTTTTTTTAAGTGGTTTTTTTTTTTTTTTTTTTTTTTTTTTTTTGGGTGGCTCCGAAACCCTGATTTTATAAGCCACTACCGTATCACTAGCTGATATACGTTAGTAAATATTATTTTTTTTATTTAAAATCGTTGTTTTTAGTGAAGCAACGGATATCAATTTGGCCGGATACCGAATATATGGCCAAACTTTCAGCTAGATGTCTGGTTATCCGGCATCAGTATGTTTTCTTTTTTTTTTCTTTTCACTAGTTTTCTAATATCATTGAGCTATTACAGTACAGTATAGAACAGTACAGTATAGAACATATTATCCAGAATGGTTGGGACTGGGTCTATTCTGGATAACTGGGTGAATTTTCTGGATAATTGGTTGGGGATTAACATGACATCTGCTGATTTGATTGGTAGCATAAATGTTACTCGCTATTTTTAATTAGAATTCAGCATCAATTGTTAATATACTAGAAAAATAATATAAAAAACTCTTAATGTGATCAAGATAAATAATCATTTAGAGAGGAAGTACACTCATGTCCATAAATTAAGGATAATGAAGTTCAGGCAAAGAAAGAGAAAGAAGCAAAACAAATTTGACTTATTTGTAAAGTCTATTTATTAAACAAAAAGTAAAGAGCAAAAAAGATGCTATATGTTTGACATAATTAATAAAAATTGCAAGTTTTACTCCCTTGACCAAATTTCAAAAAAGAACCTATTTACAAAAAACAGTATAAAATGGTTAGTAGGATGGTTAATACGGAGTATGTCTCCCGGACGATGCAATACAGGCCTGACAACGCCTAGGCATGCTGAGTATCAAATGATCAGTCTGATCTTGGGGAATATTACACCACTCATCAAGCAATGCACTCCGAAGTTCCGGTAGACAGGTGGGAGGGGTTTGACGGGCTGCAATTCGTCGGCCAAGCATATCCCACACATGCTCTATTGGATTCAAGTCCGGTGAGTATGCTGGCCAATGCATACGGGTGATATCCTCCGATTGAAGGCATTCGTCTACAATGTTTGCACGGTGAGGACGGGCGTTGTCATCCATTAACACAAATTCAGCACCCATGGCGCCCCGAAACAAACGTACATGTTGTTCCAGAATGACATCCCGATAGATGTGGCCTGTCATCGTTACACTCTGAACATGCAGGTCAGTTCTGGAACCAAGAATAATTCCTCCCCAAAAGGGGGCATCCTGCACCACCGTAACGGTGTCTTTCAATGGTGTTCTCTTGGTGGTAACGGGTACCTGGCGCTCTCCAGATGAATGTCCGGCGAGAATCAAACTCCAAACTAAACCTGGACTCGTCGGAAAACATCACACAAGACCACTGTTGCGGTGTCCACAATGCATGCTCTCTACTCCAGGTTAATCGCAGGCGACAGTGAGTTGCGGTAAGTGGAACACATCTGACAGGCCTACGAGCATATAGACCAATGTGCCCTAAGCGTCTGTACACGGTCTGCCTTGAAACTGTCGTACCGGTAGCTGAAGAGAGCTGACGAGACAGGTCTGATGCTGTACTCTGTCTGTTTCTTTTGGCAGTAACTGCCAAATAGCGGTCCTCATTCGGCGTTGTAACTCGGGGGCGACCTGTGCTGTAACGTCTACTCACATTACCATCATCTTGGAATCATTGCCAAAGCCTGGAGATGACACTCTGGGCGATTCCAAGTTCCTCGGATACTTCCAGCTGGGTACGTCCACATTCCAGTCGTCCGATAATTCTGCCACGTAAAACATCATCCAAATGCCTCCTTTGTGCCATAACTATGCGGTTTTTGCACTGAAAGGCTTTCACAGCGCTTGTGAACAATTTTACTTCTTTGCCACCATTCCTTATATACCCCTCTCTTACACTCTTGTCATTGTGACGTACCATCCACGCCATCTGGTGGTTTCCTGTAATTTGCATATTCTTCTTCAAGATGTGTGTGATCATTCCACAGGTGAAATTTTTATTTTAGAGATCAATTTCTGTGTGATTCTGAATTATCCTTAATTTATGGACATGAGTGTAGTAAATGTACTATAACTTCTTGAAAAGTTAGTCACACACTAAAAAAATGAATAAAATATCTTACCAGATTGCTTACTTTATGAATTCTAGCTGTAGTACTCAAAAAAAAAAAAAAAAAAAAAGTAAATATTTCCTGAAGACCCATTTTTTGCTTTTCTCTTGGAAAAAATAGGAATTTAATCGATTGGAAAATGATTCCGGATAAAAGGTTCCATACTGTACTTTTTTCTTTAAATTTTCTCATTAGTTTCAAATCGTTTAATTAAAAAATCAGAAATCCTTTTCGGATTGTTTCCATAAATTTAGTACCAGTTTTACTGCAATTAAAGTCATACAAATAACAATGTCATGGATGTTCTCCCTCAAGAGTTACTAGATAAATATCTTGGATGAAAAACATCTCCATTCAACTGTTGGAAAATCAATGGAACAAATTTTCTTAACTTATAAAAATTGGGTGGGAGAGATGGAGGCATTTTCTCACCAGACAGCAGTACTACAGCTAGTGCACTATTCTTATAAGCAGGGTTAATTTATGGTGGAAAAAAAGGTAACTGAATTCTTACAAAGATTGAAAAACAATGTTTTGTACAATAATTTCTTCCAGTAATAATTTACTCCAATTTAAAACATAGATAGAAGTACTTAATCCCCCCCCCCCCCCATTTTCATATATGATAAAAATACATTCAAAAATATATTGAAAGCAAAATCTTTTCACAAAACTTTGTTTTTTCGCATTTTTTATTATTGCAGTTTTTTGAATTTATTCATTTATTATGTTTATTTATGTTATTTCTCTGTATATAATTTTAGGCCGGATAAACTGCTGCATATTTGTAATATCTGGCTACTGCCAATTATCCGCTGTATTGGCCTACATAAGCCGGATGCAGTATGTTGGCGGGATATCCGCTGTATCCCTAGTTGTTTTGTTTAACAATGTATAAAATATCTGTATTATTTTAATAATTATTATTTCATAATTTCTGATCAGCTCTGCACCCCTCCCCCCCTCCCTCTCTGAAAAAAAAAATAAAAGAAGTTTCTCTCCTTGAGAAAATAATACTTAAAATTATACAAAGCAATGTTAAAGTACATTGTAGTCACAGATCCAGACATGCCAAGTCTCAGGCTTTTTCATCCTACTTTAGGCCTCAGGATATTTCTTTATTTTCAAAGGCTTTTGAATAGTTCATACAGAAGTCGAAACTTTTGGTAATTTTAAATGTTTTTTATATTATGTTCATTATTTATCTAAATATTATAAAGCTGTATGAGATTAACAAAAGTATTCTTGTCACAAAATTGGATGTTACTTCATTTTGATATTATGTTAAGTGTTATAAGGTACCTTAATATAATTTTTACTTATTAATAGTTTTTATTATATATATTTTGGCTAATCTTTTATATTTTCTGATATTTCTTTTGACAAATTTTGAAATTTATTTACATTAGACCAGCTGTTCCCAACCTTTTAAGATTGCACCGCCCCCTTCCTCACATTCCTAAGCATGCATACAGTTTTTATTCTTCAACAATGAACACAATGAGTTGCCTTTTCTACAAAATAATGTTATAGGTAAAGTTTGAATAAACATTTAGAGCAAAAATAGATGTTTTGGAGTAAAAATCAGAATAAATAAGATGATTTTTTTAAACATGAATTATACCATTTGCTATTTGCCTGTCCCCCACCCTCTCCTGCAATTGCTTTGCAAACCCCGCCCTTCCTCAAGGGGTCACAGGGTTGCCACGAGCTGGTAGAAAATGCATTAGTTCACCAGGTTACCGGATGTCTCCTTCCTCCTTAGCAGCAAACTCTGAATCTAGCCCACTTAAAGTATGTTTTCAATGTAAACATCCGGGGTTTTTTAATTTTTCAGCATTCGTTTTCATGTTTAGATTTTTGAAGTATTTATTTAAAACAATATACAGTCAACTCTCTTTATAACGAAATTCAAGGGACCCAGAAAAAACTTCGTAATAAAGAAATTTCGTTAAAACGTTATAATGAAATATTTGGTGTTACATTACAGATTTCATTATAATGTTACAAGCACATTAATGAGCTAGACGCTTAAGATGTGAAGTAAAAATTTAGATACAAATATTAGTGCAATTAAGTCGTTAAACTTAGTAATAATTAACACATCTGTAACTTAAGCAATTAAACACCAAATTTTGTTTGTTTGTTTCAATTTTTATAAAATAAATAGAAAACTTACATGACTTATTGCTACCTCATGCTGTACTTTACAAATGATACTTATTCAAACATACATAATTACCTTAATGAGCCGTGAAATAATCAGTTATGGTTGTTTGTTTCCTTTTCTTTAAAGCATCTTTAGTTATCATTTTATTTATGGCATTGAAATACGTGCTGATATCCTCACTGTAAAGTCCTTTGCTTTGCTTGTAATGTCCGACTTTTTCAATATATTCAACAGCCTGAACAGATGAAATAGCACATCTACTATTTTCATTTTCGGACTCATCCTCACTGGGAGAATCTTCTTTTTCCGTCTTCGAATATGAAATGTCAACAAAGTTTCCCTGATCCTCTAGGGACCCGTTTCCCCTCAGTTCTGTGAATTTACTTGCTACCCTTCTTGAAACTTGTATCTGCTCACAAAAAGATTCCTTTTTTTTCCCTTTTTTTTTGTTCTCTGCTACTAGCCGATACCGTGGGAATGGAAAATTCTTTTTCCGAGCTAAAAATAATTTTCTCTGCTAAAATATTGCCAAAATTATTAAGATAAATACCATAACACATAAAGCGATTTCGTTATAACGATTGTCTAAACCCAATTTCAAACTAATTTTATTTCGCTATAAAGTAAAATTCGTTATAATGATTTCGCTATAAGGTTTTAAATCTCCTATATTTTAACATTAGACCAACTAAATAAGAAATCTTTCTTCGTTATAACGTGAGCTTCGTTATATCGTGTTTCGTTATAAAGAGAGTTGGCTGTATTACATTACCACACACTTAAGTATTTCTCAATGGAATATTTTATCCTTAGTTTTTAAAATTTTTATTTTACAGCATTTAAAAATATTTTTGGGTGTTTTGAAATTGCAATGAATATGACCTAATAAATATTTAATTAAGCTTTCGTAATTAAATAATAATCATTATTGCTTACTATTAATTGAAGAACGAATGAAACAATAAAAAATCTTTTAGACAAAATTTCAAGAATAATTACTACAACATTTTTCTAAATTACGATTTTTATTACATAAATGATTTTTAACTCAAGCTTCAAAAAACACTCAACTAGTTGAAAAAAGTTAATTGCAAGAGAGCAATATTTTACACAGAATACTAATTAAACATTAAATGCATTTTAGATTTTTTTCCTGTCAAGATATGCTTTTGTACAAAAATGGATTGCAGGCATGCTCAAGCTGAATAACAATTATTGCATCATTTAAGTGTTTCTTTTTTTTTTTAATATTATGAAAGATGAAAGTAGCTTAAAATTTTTTTATTCAGTGTCCCTGAACTGGGAGACAGAAGGTGCTTGGTTCAAAACCAGCGCAAGTTAGCCAACCTAACCGTTCGGAGGTTTCCATGGTTTCCTCTGAAACTTAGTGTGTAAATACAGGTAAGGACCTCTTAGAGAGACCCCCATTGAGGGCACCCCACCCCTCTTCCTAGATCCAAAGTGTATCATTAGCCATACTGCCACAACAACAATTTTATATTCTGTAATTAATAAGGTGGGCTGTGACTCTTCAAAATTATTTTTACATAAGAACAAAAACAATCACTAAAAATAATTTTACTTATCAATGCAGCGTGATTCCAGAATTTTTTGCTGTTCAGATCTCGTAGAGCACCCCACGATAAAGCAAAGTAAAATTAACATTAAATATCAAAATAAATAAGCAATCACACTAAAAAACATATACTAAACAATTCAAAAACGTATGTTTGTTTGGGTTTAATTCAGAAAACATGGGCTTACTTAGGGTTATTGGAATAGGAGACACTTTTCCCGAAGTTGTGCCACCTCATCTGTATCTAACCACCATGGAGGTGTTCCCCACTTGTTGGGAACTGCTGCGTTAGACAATTTATAACGTGTTAATGATGATTTTTTACGGATCTGTCTGTGTCATTTAATAAAAAGAAAGAAATTATTATTATTGTCTGTATTGATTATGTGTGTTTTTTCTATTGAAAATATATGTATTCGAAATGTAACACTACCCAAAATTTTCCATCAAGATAAATAGAGAAATCCTATATTTAGACCTCAAATTTAGCATGAGTCAGGTTTCTAATGGGAAATGACCAGTCAAAAAATGCCACGTTTTATTTGAACCAATACATTCTGCGTTAGACAATTTATAACGTGTTAATGATGATTTTTTACGGATCTGTCTGTGTCATTTAATAAAAAGAAAGAAATTATTTTTATTGTCTGTATTGATTATGTGTGTTTTTTCTATTGAAAATATATGTATTCGAAATGTAACACTACCCAAAATTTTCCATCAAGATAAATAGAGAAATCCTATATTTAGACCTCAAATTTAGCATGAGTCAGGTTTCTAATGGGAAATGACCAGTCAAAAAATGCCACGTTTTATTTGAACCAATACATTCTTAGGCTTTTCCACGTTCGAAAGCAAGAGATATCTTTCCTTTTGACTTTGATAACTTGGCATGTCTGCAGATCTCTTGACTATGGGCAAAGAGACTAGATTCATCACTTAAAAATAAAACAGGCCATAACTTGTATTTTTAATATTAAGTTGTCTCCCTATATACTTGGTTTCTTCATTCGAGCATTCAAAATACATTCAAAAAAGTGTTATCAGAGCTTGTTTTTATTTTTTATGATTTGTGTTCATGCCACAAAAATAACAATATTGCCAATTAAGACTTTTGAGAGCTATGTCACGGCACCAAATTTCACATAAATATTAGAAAGTAGTAAGTTGTGACATTATAGAAAGTTATTAAAGATGTTTAGAATCCTGGAAAGACTTGGTATTAAAAAGACACATGGCCATTTATTAAAACACCTAGGTACTACAATTCATATGTAAAAAAAAGTCTCTCGAATGGCCCAATTGAAGTCCAATTATTTCTTTAAAAACAGCACATACTTTTTTTGTTGATGGTGTTCAGCGATGAAGGAAGTAAAAACAGGAGCGCACTCGCACAAAGCTGACAGAAACTGCACATTGTTATTAATTTTTTTTAAAATGTCGTTTATTTACTTTAAAGCAATTGGGGCATAAAAAGGTGCTGGTCATTAAAAAAAAAAAAAAAATTGCACAATGGGTCATAGAAAACTTAGCCTCAAAAAGCTGGTGGGCTGCAAGCAAAAGCAGGCAAAAACTGACGCGTTCTTGCCTTGCGATCAGTGAGCTTGGAAATCACTAGTTTTGCCAAGTGTGACGAGACAAAACATGCTAGCCAATCTGCAGCATGGACGATCTCCGCTAGCGCAGCGACGTGGTGATAAGCTAGCCATAGTAGCGGCCTGCTATCAGTTACCATAAATTATCTCGAGAGTTCTACGACATGGTGGAAAGTTCAATTTATTCTAGAACAATATATATAACACCAGAACTTTGTAGCATGTGTTCCAACTGGATCAAGAATCAGCATATTGCAAAAACTATCGTTTGCTAGAAACGGGGGCGATTTCACCAAAATGGCAAATGCTCAGAAAGTCTAAAAATAGTGTTACTGTTCTTTAGCTCATGATACCTTGTTTGTAAAATAGAAAAAGTAATTTTAAATGCATGTTCTTTAAGGGAAAAAAAGGAAGTAAAAAGTATTTTGAAAATACTGTAGTGGGAGTAAACTCACATTCCTAAAAAGGAAAAACTGTGTTGACATAACTACAAAGGTGGGAGAGATGAGAAAATAGTAAATATTCAAAAATAAACAATAATTTGGCTCCACACGAATTAATCTAGAATATGTTAATTTTGAAAAGTGGAGTAAAGTTTAAAAATATCCAAAAAGGTGATGTCACTATCTAACAGTTTTGTTTAAATATGAGTACTAAATGCTATCAAAATTTATTTAGGAATTTTGTTTGCATGCATAGTTTTTGTTGTTCGCAAAAAATTTTTAAGAATATCCCCACTTTCATTTTTTAGAATTGGCATTTAATGACTTCCCCCTCCTTCCAAAAACGACTTTAGTATTTTGATTGTCATTCTTGTGCTCCAAAAGTAAATTTTTGTGCTCCAAATTGCCTCAGAAATCCATTTTTCTTGCTCTAAATTGCTAAAACGTTTACATTAACACAATCTACCTTTACAAATTACTCCAAACTGTAATTTTAGATGGCACATCCCTGCTAATGTGATGTAATGTCAGTCATTGGAAGAACTGTGAGTGTGTGTGTGTGTGTAGGAGGGGGAGAGCTAAACCCCCTTCCTAAAAAGATTTTACCCCTTTCTAAAAAATTAATTTTCTATTGCAAGAAATACCGAAAAAAAAAAAAAAAAAAACCTATTTATGCTTATGGTGTCAGATGTAAAATGTTTATTTATGTGTATTTTTTATAACATTTTATTTTTATGGAATTTTTAAATATTAACATTGTATTTATTGGCAGATTTAAAGACATATGGGGTTACTTTTTTGATTTAATCCTGAAATACATTGTGGTATTGCGTGCACCACATTATTCTAGCACTTTCACAGACTGGTTCCAAAAATACTGAAGAAGTATTGATTTTCTTATTTTCGTTTAACAAAAGTAATATCAATTTTGGTTGACGAAAAGCTCTTCTTCGGTTAATACAGATACAAAATAGGTAATTTATTTTAGAGATTTCCCCCCTTACCTTTGTCTGAAAATCTTTTGATATAAAGCCTGTATTTTAAAATTTTAGAGAAACTTCTAATCTTTAATTTGATATGCATATTTCACCCACCCCCCTCTGCTTTCTGAGTATTTTGGTCATGCTATGCTTATGGTCCATCAAATAGTGTTTTGATAATAGAAATTAACATATATATATATATATATATATATATATATATATGTATAACCTAAAACTTATATAAGTTTAATCCTTATTGAAAGAAAGCTTTTTGCATTTCTTCATTTAAAAAGTAGAACTTTGATTATCTGTGGTAGTTGGGACTGAGTTTGCCGCCAATAACTGAAATTTCAAATAATATGAACAATCATTAATCATAATATTTTGTTCTGTATTATATATTTTTTGACAAGTTAACATATGTTTGATTATATATATTTAAACAGAAGATATATTTGTAATTAATATTTTTTAATATTTGTAATATAAAAATTAAATAAATTTAAATGATTAGTAAGTTTTGTTCATTTTAAATTGCTAAACCGTTTTTTAAATGCTAATATATATCCACTGTTTAAACAATTGATCAGTGGTGTAGCTTTAGGTTGCTTCTCGATCTGCTTTAGTACAGTTTCAATGCGTTCAATCTTTCATGACTAATGCGATTTTTTTTCTCTATATATTATCCTCTTCAATATTAGATGTTTTTTTTTTTTAACTTAACTGGCTCAACAGTTTCTTTGTCACACAAAAATATTTCAATATCTCAAGTACTGCTTGGTTGTGCAATCAAAGTTACATTTGTCTGAAAACATTACAAGATAATCCTTTCACTTTTAAGAATTTATTTGTTTGGGTGTGATGACTGACATTCACCATGTTAATTTCAAACTGTGTTAAAAACAAAATAAAAACAGAATCTGGTATGAGTTAACAATTTTTTTGGAAGGGAAGTATTTATCTAAACAGTATTATTCTAAAACAGTTTGAAACTTTCAATGATTTAGTAACTAACTATTCAGAATTCTCAGTTGTTTTTTAATTTTCAATTGCAGTTTGCAGAAATGAATGACAAATTGGCTGCTCAAGAAATTGCCAATGCTGAGCTGAAAAATCATATTGAGGATTTGGAGTATGATTTATCCAAAACAAAACAAAGGGAAGAGAAGCTTGACATGCATTTATCAGAATGTTTAACAAAATTAAAATCCTATAACCTTACAGACACGGATGGTAGACCTCCAGTTAGCACTGTTACTCAAGCAAAGGTATGATTTTAAAATGTGGAATGCATTATTATTGTTACAAATTGATTTTAGGGATATGATATAAGAATGTTTCGAGAAACCATTGTCAATGGTTTAAAAATTTTTATTTTATGGTAATAAAAATTATAATGATATATGTGTTTATTATTCATTGAACTTATTATAAAATACTGTAAGTGTGTTAAAAAATATTTTCCTAAAATATAACATTTCTCTAATGACGTGTCATATTTTAAGTTAATAAACTGTTATATTTTGAGGAATTTTTTCTGGTTTTTCCACCCTCCTCCTTCTCAGGAAAATCAAGGTTACACAATTTGTATTATCAAATGGATAATACACAGTTTGTATTATCAAATGGAAAGTATTTTCTAATATGTCACCATTAAGAATGTAATCAATATTTCTAATTTATTGTCTTAATTAAGCATGATTTTTTGAGTACATTTTATTATTTTATCTGGAACTTTATTGCACATTTAAAAACTAACCTTTATTGGTTCCTCATTTTAGAAGAAATAAAAGAAAAAAGAAAATATTACAAACATTGGTAATTTGTCTCAAATTTGTACTTATTGTCATACAGTAGATTTTATATTAACACTTAAACCAGTACGTGTAATTTTTTGTTTGATTAGCTGTATGTAAATTATTAGATCATGTATATTAATGCTGAACAAATCAATAGTATACATGTAATATAAAAACCCCTTTTAGGCTTTTTATATTAAGTTTTCCAAATTTATTAATCTTGTTCTCAAAACAATGAAAGTTTGCTCGCCTCGTCAGAGCCAACGTGAGTCTAAAGTCTTTTCCCTATAAAAATCCGGCAGACATAATTTTTCCTACTAGACTTCACCTTGTCTAAATTACTATGGCCAATCAAGCCTATTAAAATCCCCTGCTCCTACCCAGTTAGTCACATGTTATTACATATCGTAAAGAATCTTTGTCTGCAACCTTCAGTGCCTTATCCCATTTAAATACAGCTGCACGCTGAACTTCGTGCTTTTTGACTTTTTTTTTCCCTCTACCCTTGGTTTATGTATAACCCAGACTACTTATTAACAGTATAACTTATGCCACGATAATAAAAATATTTGTTAATTCTCAAATTGCATCTTCAATGAAGGCCTGACTGCTAGTGAGGGGCTACCCCCATATCACAAGCTGGCAGGACAGTTATCTGTGACCTTAAAAATGTGTGATTTAAATAACTAATCAATCGAAAGCAGCAGGAGCCAAAAGATATGCCATTGCCAGAAGTCTTCGTAAAATCCAGCGGCAGCGAGTGCTATATGTCCCAGGTCTGGCTAGAGCCAATGGTCCTGTCCCGCGAGAACCGCTTCCTTCATATGTGATGCGCCCAGGATCATATGTGCTCCTCCGGCAGCCCTACAGATCTGCCTGAACCTGAGTGGAAAAAAATGGCACATTCCGTGTTTTACCACAGTCTCCTACAAAATTACCGATTTTTTACTCACACTGTTATGGAGTGTTGTCAAAAATGCAGCCCCATAGTGCGTACCTACAAAAAATGTGTTTCTGCTAAGCCTCGTAAATAAAATGAGAGAACCCATTTGCTAACTGCTTTTCTTGCTTTCCTAGTCCACTCAGCGACTCAACTGTGGTTTTGCATTATCAGTAAAACTACTGTAAATGAGGAAATGAAAGTTCAAAGGAGGGAGGGCAAGAAAAAATAAAATCCAATAAGCGAGTGTAAAAAGACAGTTCTGTATATAATGTGTATTTTTTACTAGTATGTATTGTGGTATTTATTAATTTTTTTTTTTTTTTTTTTTTTTTAAATCATGAAACAAAGTAAGTTATTTAGTTCTTTCTTTGCTGATATAATGGAAATAATAGTGTTGTATATTTTATTATTTAATGATAGTGTTTAAGAAATATGTACTATTATATTTATGAAAACGTTTTAGTAGTCTAAACATCTGAATAGAGTTTTATAAGTTGTTAATAATTTTGGTATCAAATGTCAATAATTTTGGTAGTTGCAATGTTTTTATATGATTAAATGTTACTATTATTTAATAAGAAATATTCTAAAGTTATTTGTCTTTATTTTATGTGAACTTCTATATTTTTGTGTACACTTGTATGATTTTAAGGAGCAGTAAAACTTATCAGTTAATAATGAGTAAAAATGAACCGAATGTTTATTGCCAATTAATGGTACCCGGGTATGCGCAAATCAAATCAGTGCTAAAAAATGAAAACCACCCGATAGATTGAGAATGTCAAATTTTAAAACTCAAATTATGTTAAAACTGTACATTTAAACATAGCTCCTGGTTCAACTTTAAATATCATTTAAAATAAATTTTTGGATAAAATAAATGTTAAAATTAATGAGAAAAATGTGTTACAATTAAACAAACCAACCGTACTTTGCAGCTTGATAAAACTTTCACCCTTCAATTAAGAATAGGTAATATTGTTAGGCTGGTAGAGTTTTTCATTCTCAATACCGACCTACCGAATGCTATTTTGGGTTGTCAAATTGTGACAGGCTTCAGTTGGAGATTGATTGTGTTAGTAAGGTTGTTAGGCAGGGAAGGAGAAGACTGATCACCTTCTCCAGTTCCAGGCTTGGCGATCTGTCCTTACACATTGCACCTGAAATCCCAGCTGAGGAAAGTAAACGAAAGTAGAGAAGTAAGAGTTAATGAAATTCAAAATCAGAAGAAAGTCGGGGAAAGTCTGAATAAGAATAAAAGTGAAAATGTTAAAGAAAATTAGTCTAAAAATGGTAAAAAAGATAGAGCTGAAGAAAAAATAAAGGAAGTAAAGAGTACCAAAATAAAAAAAAAGTATGTTGTAAGAAAAATGATGAAATAAGCAATGTAAGGAATGAAATTAAACTTTAAGAAAGTAAGCAAGAAAAAGTGAACGGCAAGAGAGAAAGTAAGAAAGTAAACAATCATTGTGAGATTTTTGATGCTTCTGATGCTGTCCCTGGTGATGGAGGTCTACATTGCCAGGTTCGAATCATTGGAGGTACAAGACCCAAAAAGGATGAAGAAAATAGCCAATTAAAAGAGTTAGGAAATTATGATGATACTTTTGCAAAAAATAAGCATGGTGTTAAAGAAATCAAAACTTTTCTTTGAAAAAATAGAAAATGTGTTCCCTTTTATAGTAAACCAAGTACTGTAAGAACTTTTATATAATAAGCCAAGGACAATAAGAAGTTTAGCATGGAATATTTTATTTTCATATTAATATTGTATTGTGTTAAAAAAAAATTTCAATAGTTTATTGAGGGGGGGAAAAAACGATTGCAGTTAAAGTCTTTTAAGACTGAATATCTCAATATCTCATTTTCTGGAGGTGTAGGAAGCATCTTGGAGTGGCGAAGTGTAATATAAAAACCCCTTTTAGGCTTTTTATATTAAGTTTTTCAAACTTATTAATTTTGTTCTCAAACTTTGTCTTCAGTGAAGGCCTGACTGCTAGTGGGGGGCTACCCCAATATCACATACACATGAAGGATATAATTTTCAGAATGCAAATGTTTTGAAAAGTCTTGAATTGTGATTGATGTCTTTGTCCCCCCCCCCCTTTTTTTTTTCGCAGATGGAAGATCTTCAGAAAGAACTAGAAGAACAAAAGGAACTTGCTAACAATCGGCTAATGGAGTTAGAAACTTTGAATACTCAGCATAAAGAAGCTCTTAAACTTGTGGAAAAACTTAAAATGGATGTATGTTGTAGTTTTTACTTATTTGATCAATTTTATTACTACTATTTATTCTAATATTTAATAAATTATTAATATTTTTATTTAATCAATTTTGGTTTTTTAAATTAATGTCTGTAGATAAAGAGATAACATTAAACAAAGCACTAAATCATACCAAACAAGATAGAATCTGACATAGGTAATGTCATGCCTTTTAAGTTGACACCTGTGAAACTTTTGATATAGTGAGTAGATTCATGTGCATTTTTCATACTAGCAATTGAATGACATATTTTTGAACTTGTTGTCCAGTTAAGACAGAGTTATTGTAGTGGAGTGTTTAGTAATTCAAACTATTAATGTAATTATGTATTTTAAATGAAATGAAAAATAAAGAATGTATTATACTAATGAAGGGAAGGAAGACAAAAAATTGAAAGCCAAACAAAAGCTAGCTATTAAATAATGTTTAAGAAGCTACAGTATGGTCATTCTGTCATCTGTTTCCAGTTTAACTTTCAAAGTTATTCACTATAATTTATTTTTGAAATTACATTGTTCAAATAAGAACTGAATTTCAGACATTTAAGTTGATTTTACAAATGTTTCTACTGCTCTGGAAAGTTTTTGTAAGTCAGGAAAATATAAAAAAAGCCAGAGAAAGTTAAAAGAATAGCTTTAAATTTATGTAGTCTATGGAAAATCAATGTTTTTCAAAACAAAAGTAAAAACTTTCAACTTTACTTTAATAATGCTTCAAATATTTTAGTATTTTTCACTTAGAAATATCATAATGGGGTTTCATTTTACAGCTTCAGTGTTTACCTGAAAGTGTCGTTGTTGAAACAACTGAATACAAGTGCCTTCAGTCTCAGTTTTCAGTTCTGTATAATGAGAGCATGCAGCTGAAGACACTACTAGAGGATACAAGGACTATGATGGCTCAAAGTAAAAATAGTCATCTTCGACAAATAGAGCAGATGGAGGTATAATAGTTTGTGCCTCAGTTGTAATGGCTATAGATTCAATTTAGTGCTTTACACATATGTTAAGATATGCATTTATTTTTTGTTATAGAGTGTACCATTGTGAATGCAGTGGTAATTTTACAGAACCTTGTAGTTAGATTCTGTTTACATTGAGCTTCTATTTTATGTACACATTTTTTATTTTGTGAATTGCTGTAGATGAGAAAATCTGGCAGAAGCTTTCCCACCTTCTGCAGATTTATTTTATTTTATTATAATGTAAGTATTTTTAATAAGAAATTTTCATATCTTTAAAAGCCAGTGGAACCTCTTAACACTACTATAAACATGTGTATATATAAACTACGTATTATTAACTATGCATACATAAACTATGTATTATTATGCATAGCTGCCATACCTTCCCGAGGAGACTTCCAAATTTTAAAGTGATCTCCTGATAAATTTACAAATCTCACAAAATTTTCAAAAATCATCTTAAGATTTAACTAAGGATGAGTTTTTGACGATATCTTCTGGAACTCAATTAACGCTAATGGCGGCAGTAATTCAAGCTTCGCTATTGACCTAGATCTATTACAGTCACAGTTTTGAAAGCTTCAGTTGGAAGATTTTTGAGTCGTCTCTTTTTGAAAAACCCATTCTTAAACAGTGGCTGTTCGTAGAGACTTAAAAAACGAAATTGGGGATCAAATATATAAAAAATCGGCACTGTCTTTGTTGTCATTATCAGCAATGCATCACTCAAATGCAGAATACAAGAGAGTATTCAGCCAAAAATAAATAAATAAAACTGACTTCAGATCATCCCTCTCCAGTGAGAATTTAGAAAACTACTGATTAGAAAATGTTTGAAGAAAAAAAATTGTTTTGATAATGACTTTAAGCTGGAGCTTTTTAAAAGGCAGTTGACCAAAAGTGATGCATCTAAGAAGTCATATTACAAAAAATATCAATAAACTCGTAATAAATAATTGAACTTCTTAGACGAACCTAAAAATCAATCTAATGATTTGTATCCATACCATATCAAACTAATTCTTCCATTGCATTTGAATTAAAAAAGAACTTAAATGCAACTGAACTATTCTTTTTTAATGTGAGTGCAATTTTGAATTAGAATACAACAAAATGATTCTATTTAAACTCAAGCTGCTGTCACTCAGGTTATAAAAAAATTGTTACTGTTATATGAGTGATTTCGAGTTGGAGTTAAAAAAAAAAAATTGTTGCTACCGTTCGAGGGATTTTTGAGCTTGAGTTGAAAAGAATCATTTATTTATTTGAATAGTTCCGTTCGCACTTTAACCTTTAAGTTTTTTTTTTTTTTTTTTTTTTTTTTTTTTTTTTTTTTTTTTTTTAATCTATCTGTATACATTAGAAGTGTGGATCAGGGTTGCAGAGTGGTATTACAGGACACAGGGGGCATCAAAATCAGTAATTTTTCCAAAAAAAAGGGTACCAAAATTAAGGTTTGCCATGTGTGATGTAAATAGGGATTGCAATCCGGACAACCGGATCCGTTAATCCAACTCATTAGACATCTTCCGGATCCAGTAAACTAAGGAAATGGCTATATATGAAACTAAAAAAGGAAATGACTAGTGTGAAAATGAAGGAATTTGAGGACAATTCTTGTCTTATATTCATAACCATTTGATGACAATAAAACTGACAAGCGTAGAAACTGAAAGGATCTTTTTAGCCACTGCCTATATTTGTAACTTTCTAAGAAGTCAATTGGCAGATGACACGATTGACACTGTTTGTTTTCTAGGATCATTTTTAAAAAACCAACTAGATTTTTTATAATCGTTAAACCCAAAATAATTATTTAAAGTAAGTTTATTGAAAAAAAAAATATTGTGATAAATGTGTCTTTCATTAAACACATCTATGATAACTGTCATCATAATGAAAACTTCTTAGCATGATGAAATCGCATAATTATTGTGAATTCATTTGATTAAGTTAGATTTTGGTAATATAAGATACTTACATAATGTAATGTAGGTGACAAAATAATTTTCATTGATGTTATTTGTGAGCCATGAACTTAAACTATTATTACTAAATATCTCTCTAGTCTAAAAAAAAGTAAAGGCCGCTGGCACTGTCAAAGCTTGTTGGCCTATCTCCTCCTAAACCATGGGAATTTAAGTTTCGACTAAGGTGCTCACAGATTCAAAAAATTCCGAGAAACCTGATGAGCTGACTTAAATTTCGAAAATCGAATTATTTTAGAAGATATTAATAAAAAACTGAAAAAATAAACAGAATGGTTGCCAGATTTAGCATAAAATCATTCATTCCTTTGCAACAAAGCATTTTCAAGTATGTAGTATCACGTGAAATTGTCAAACATGAAGTAGAAATACACCCATTTTACGCCAAAATAAAAACTACATAAAATAAGTAACTCAAAATGTGTTACACAAAGTTGACAATTTTCAAATAGTAAGTTCGCTTAGACAACAGGAGTTTAGAATTAGCGATTATCCATTTTTCCAAAACAGAATAACTAATATCTTGAAAATGAAAAATAATTAAAATGCAGATTATTTTAAGGCCGGTTCGGTCCAGCTGGATTATTTGCTACCAGTAGAAATATTTGGCGGCGTTAACTGTGCCATTATAGCAGTTACAGTCAGGGATGAGATTCTTCAGCTTTTTAGCTGATTTCAGCTTTTTTGTGAATAAAGAGGAAATCACTTCTTTGTCTTTTTTCTCTGAAAATTCTGTTTTTTTTTCTGGGAATTCCTGATTTAGTTATTAGTTTACTGTGTGATATTTTTATCTTCTAGCATGTTCCAATGTTTTTCTTCTCATTAATTAGATATAAATATCACATGTAGAAATTTTTGCTCCCGTATGATTTCAGCTTTTTTGCTCTTTTGCCAATCTCATCCCTGTACAGTACACTTTGGATATTTGCTAGCACGACGAGATGGTACAATTCGTGGTGCTAAGTACACCAATCTGCAAACGATTATGTAAATGAAAATATGGATAACGGTTTTCCGGTAACCTTAAATGAACAGTAATTATAGGTTGTGAGCATGTGTAAATTGCCAAATAATGAAAAGTCGCCATGGGTGCCCAATGAATCAGATGTTCTGATTTTATTACGCTTTAGCTCCTAATTAATATAACTTTTGAATGGCAACATTAAATATCATTGTGTTTCTGAGGAGTGCCAATAATTTTTCCAGCGATTATAAGCAGAGTCCGCACTCCAGGTGGAGTATAGCTCAGGACCCGTACAACATGGATTCCCATAACAAAATATCTTCCGTGTTATGAGGGGAAGGGGATCTACTGTAGTGTGAAGTTTAAATTTTTATGTACCAATGAACCTGCAAGAACCAAGCAATGTGTAGCTCAGTAACATTCTATCTGATCTGATCCAATCTTCGGGTTTTGTCTGTTGAAATTATGTCTTTTTTACAAATAAGCCTTATTAGGGGCCGAATACGTCATACGAAAAGTGAGCGTAGCGAGTCTGGGGGCCTTGGCCCCTAGTTATATTAATAAATATAAATATTTTATTTATAATTAAATATAACTGTAAATATATTATGTATTACAATAGCGCAAATACTATTTCATTTGCTACCCATTTTTTTTTTTTTTTTTTTGATTACAAATAAATTTTTGATATTATATTATATCCAATAATAATAATTTTATTATTATCTGTCTAAATAAAACACAGTGTAAAATGTCTGCCAGTTAGTTTGTCTGTGTCTCCCTTAGCTCCAAGACAGGTGATCGTAGACCTACCAAATTTTGTATGGAAATTTTCCAGGACAGGTCCCGACATACCTTGAAGCAATTTTTCCGAAATTTGAATTAGTTAGGAGGCATCGATAAAAAATGAGTCGCTAAAGGCTAATTTTTACTCCCTGCCATTTCGCAATTGTAACCCTGCAGTGGAAAGAGTGAGGATTAAGCATATCTAGGTTGCCGTATTTGGCAAGTTTATAAAATGATTCAGACTCTTAAAGTAAAAATAGAAGAATAACGATTTTTTTTTGGGTTTAGATTATTTTTGTAAGGTTACTTTTTAATTAAACCATCATTTGCATGTGAAATCAGATCAGAAATGAAATGTTTTATACTCAAAAGAAAAATAGGATTTCACCACTAGGGGCGAAACAATAATTGATACAATTTTCAGTAACAAAATTATGCTAACAGGAGTCTATATGAGCACTTACAGTTATCATTTTCCTCTATGTGGCAGAATTGATGGAATAGCTTTAAAAAAAAAAAAAAGAAATTCTTCCACTCGAGTGTGTAAATAAAATCTGGAAGTATTTCAGATTTTTTTTTTCTTTTTTTTTTTTAACCATATATGGACTTTCCATGAGCTGGATTTCTAGAAGAGGCTCATACCAGCTAAAACCAGACAGAAAAGCTTGCTTTGGGTATCTCCTAAAACTCACTTATTGGCAGATAGATGTACCTGAGTGTTTTTGTATTACTCTTATCTTGTTTCTAGTTATTTTTTTTTTTTTTTTTTTTTTTTTTTTTTTTTTACAACCACAGCTTTATTACTTACTTATTAGCAACTTACTAAAACAAATTTATATTTTATTCAAAATTGGTGCTAAAATTATTATTTGAAATCACTTTTATATGACTCCTTAACATTCAAAAGAACTGTACTTATAATTACTTTCAGAGCTGCCCATCTAGTGTAGTGGCTTAAAACCATTCTATCACTCCTTGGGTCTGGGTTCAATTCCCAGCTTGGGTGTTAAATTGTCCGTCCCTTCATAGGGGTAACTCTGGCTGCCCGTTTGGTGCCCCCCATAATAAAAAGGCTTGGGATTCGGGCCTTAGTAGTGACAAAGGCTTGTGGGCATAGCCCGCCTGTTGGGGAAAAAAATAATAATTCCTTTCAAACCATGAATTACATGTAAAGTTAGAATTTTAGCATTTTGCTCATATGGCATTCGAAAGGTGGGTTTTAATCTGTAGCAGATGGCTTTTAGTGTTTTCTCAGCAAAAATGGAGATTGTGACTTTAGATGTCAGCTTAAATATGTATGGTAAGTTTGAAACACATATATCTTCTTTTTTTCTGCCTGAAAGGATGACTATTTTTCATAGCTAGAATTAAGAGTTTTTTTTAAAATATGGTGATCATTTTTTATACAAGGGTCTTTGAAAAATTTATAGATGAGGCTTGAAATCCTTGAAATGTGCTTGAATTTTTACTAACAGTTTTGGTGGACACCCTGTTTTGGGTTTTGTCAACTCCCTTGTCTTTTCAAGGCTACAATTAATTGTTAATCAAACATTCTAATCTGTTTTTTTTTAATCATGCTATAAAAATAAATGCCCTATATGCTCTGTACTTTTTTAACTTACTTTGTGAGAGTTTTTAACTTATCATTTTATTCATTTCCTCTTAAATGAAGCTAAATGACATATGTATATTTCTCAACCACAAAATCATGCAAAAATGCTACTATTTTGGCAACTAAAATTTAAAAAATGGCTACTAAACTGGCGACCTTTTTATGTCCGTGAGGCTACTAAAGATACTGTTTTTCCTCCTATCATTGGTGTATACCCCTTTTAAGGTCTTTTTCTATGCTATCTAACCATCTAATCGGGGTCTTCCCTTTCGGTGTTTTCCTCTATTCTTGAGAAAGTTATATTTTTTTTGTGGGGAACGAATCATCAAACCTATAAATATGGCCTAGCCATCTAATACGGGAAGCCTTTACAGTTTTAGCGATGTTGGGATTATATCAATGTCGTGACAACATATGGAGAAATAACATATGGAATTCAGACTTAGGTTTTAAAAAATTCTTCTTTGATAAAATTTAGATTTATTCATTCTTTCTTTTCAATATTATAATACTAGCTGCATGCCTGTTCTTCGCACGGTAGGAAACGAATATTTTCCTAAAATATAATCGTACCTGTGTGAAAACAAAATCTAAAAGAAAAAAGTTGTTCTTTTGTCTAAACTACCGTGGGATATAATAACGCAACGTAAGATTATAGTTTAATGAGTTGTAAGACAAATACGCGCTTTGAAAAATGATATGATGAATAAAACAATTTTAATTTCACGAAATATTTATTAACGTGATTACTGTGCTCAGTGGCGGATTTCCCATAAGGCGTAATAGGCGTTCGCCTTGGGCCCCGCGCTTTTCAACTTGTTTACCAATATTTATCGTTATTTTATGTATTGTAAAACATACTTCACAAGAAATTTCAAAGCACGCAAACCAAATTTGCCTTTTAAAATCTTCGTTCGGCGCTTGTTTCTCGGGGGAGGGGGGAGCCCGACCGCCTGGAAATTCTTCTCGGAAAAACTAACTAAGCGCAAAAGGGAAGCAATACGTTGAGAGGTACAAACTTGATACGAAGGAATCAGATTTCATATCCCTTGAACAGTTCATTCTGTTTCTTCCCTGCTGCCCAGCCTCTAGGCCATATAGCTCTCCAGCGGAAAAGAAGGGGCTTTTAAATTCACTTCAGCGAAGATTTGACCACCCAAACCCAACAAAGAGATAGTTGCATTTAATACAGTGAGAAAAATTCGACTACCCATAAGCTCCCACAGGGCTGTATGGGTTTCGTAAACACGGTAATTTGAGTCATAGATATGGTAAGTACTATAGCTTTGTGTGCAACGCATATGTCCGGCAATCTGCTGCACCATTCTTTCTAATTTTCAGTGTTCGGCCTTTACCGATACATTTGTTTTCAGCTTGGCACCCGGGGACCCGGGGTGGACCAGGCCCCGCAGCCTCTTTTTGCTATGCCGCTCATTGTGACTTGTTTTAAACTATGAATGCGTATTTAAAAATCAGTAATGTTATAATTATTTCAAGAACTAAAAAAGGAAAACATTAAGCACACAAGGTATTTTACTGTCACTATCATTTCCATTTTTTATTTATGCAAACTCTGGGGTTCATATTTTGGAAATTTTCAAAAAATCGCTATTGGTTATAAAATTAAATAAGAAATTTTTGCTGTTAATATCTTGAAAAATCACAACTTCAGAAGTATTCAGAATACTCAGGATTAAATAGTAATTTTAAGTTTTGTGCTGTGGCAAGCCTAGACGAGGGATTATCTGTTTATTGGTTTGGGGGGAGGGGGTTGCCTTGGTCTGAGGATATTTCAAAAGACTCTAATGCGTATTTACGGATCATCTGGAAAAAGTTGACTAAAACTCCATGCCGTTAAATTGACAGCCGCGTGGTAGGCTTGAACCTGGGACCTTCAGCCTATAGCAATTTTATTGCAGCTATAGTACAGCATACTGACACTGGGGGGGGGGGGGTATGTTTTATTCATTATAAAATATATGTATATCTAGAAAGCCGTGATCCCCTCCACCCCCGAAGTCTTTGTCAATGGATTAGTAGTTTTTTATTTGCGTGGACTCTAAAAATAAGTTATAGGCGAAAATATTTTGCGCTACATATTCCACATCTCCACCCCTCCTCCTATTTTTTTTCTGCTTACAACCTTGTGTGTATGCAGAAAAAAAAAAAATATATATATATATAAATATACAGTGGCGTATGCAAGGGGGTACAACCAATCAAAATAATTTTGTAGATCGATATTGTAGATTTGTAGATAATAATGATTATTTGCTTGTGTGTTGTGCTTATCTTTATGATGAAAACTCAATTTGCAACGTTTTTATATATTAATTAATTAACTTTGGATAATTTGTTCAAAATTTATAATTTTTCTATATTTTGGGGAATTCTGAAAGTTTGGATGCCATATTAATTTTTAGGTCTCTAACCAAAGAGCTATTTGACCTAAAGTGTCAAAATGTATGTCGTTTTTTAAAGCGTTTTGAAATCTTTTATACAGCACGTCTCACGATGGCACAGTGATTATGTCAATGAACATGGTAGACGGCCGAATGTGAAGGTCCCGGGTTCAGGTCCCATCGCGCTGCTGTCGATCTAACGGTGTTTTGGTAGGTTTTCTCCAGATGTAACATGAATACGCGTTAGAACCCCTTAGAAAGTCCTACTACTAAGAAAGTCCTACTACTAGAGTTGCCATAATCACACAACACAAACAAACTTTTATAAAGCACATTATGTAACGTGACCATATAGTTTAAATTCTTTTTCCTAGTAAACTAAATATGAACTTCAAAATTTTAATTTTTCTGAACTGCCTTCGTATTGGAGTACCTATCTTGCTGAGTATGACGAATTTCTAAAAGCTCACATGGATAAATATAAGAATGTTGGCAGTGGCAAAACAAATTATTTGTCCCATGGAATATTTGAAGAATTTTTGAGGGTGATGGCAACTTATTTAATAGATGAACTTGTAAAAAATGTACAAGAATCTGTATATTTTTGTCTCATTTTAGATTCTACTCCCGACATAAGTCACGTAGACCAGCTAAGTTTTATCATAAGATATGTTACAAAAAAGGGAAACATTAAAGAGAGCTTTTTCGGATTTATTCCCATTGAATCACACTATGCTGAAACTTTAGTAAACGCTGTTCTAAAAAAAAATAAGTAAACTAAAAATTGATATAAAAAACCGTAGAGGTCAATCCTATGATAACGCTGCCAATATGTCGGGTAAGTACAACGGCCTTCAGGCTAAAATCAAATGCCATTCCCCATCCGCAACATTATACCTTGCACGAATCATACTTTGAATCTTTTGGGAAATGCAGCTGCTGAATCATGCTCAGAAACCATTCAATATTTCAGATTTGTACAAAATTTATATGTAGTATTTTTTTCGTCATCTAACCAGAGGTGGAATATATTAACAAAGTCTGTCGATAGTTCAGAAAAATCAAAGCATTTAAAAAGAATATGCGATACCCGATGGTCTTCCAGAGCAGAAGCAATAAATGGAATCGTTTCAAACTATCACAATATATATGAAGCTCTTAAAAGAATGGGTGAAGATGAAACTCAAAAAATTATTTGTAAAATTGAGGCCAGTGCATTAAAAGACAAACTTTGTCAATTTGAAACAAAAATTCTAACACCACAATATGGCATCCTATTTTAAACAGGATTAATTGCACATGCTTGCAAAATATAAACTTAAGCATTATGAAAGTCCACACTCTACTAAAACCATGCCAAGAGTCCATAGAAGATCTGAGGAATAATTATGAATCCATAGGAGAAAAAGCACAATCATTTATGCACTCAGAAGAGAGCCAAAATGAATATAAAATTAGAAGGACACAAAAAAGGAACGCAAATAAATACTTTGATGAAAATATAGAAAATGAAATCACGTTGAATACAAAAGAACATTTTCAATACAACAATGTTTTTTATGTTATTTTTGACACTTTAATTAGTGAGATGAATGTCAAAAGAGAAGTATACAACGACATGTTAGAGACATTTAAACTATTTTTTGAAGTAAATTTAGAACATAATGATATTGAAGAATGCATTAAAAGATTGTCACAAACTTTCAAGAATGACACTGACTGTGATGTACTAAAGCACGAACTCATGCAGTTTTTACATTTTTGTAAAGAAGAAAAAGTGTCAGGGCCAAATGATATGTTAAAATTAATTATTGATTTTGGCCTACATTTCCTAACGCGGAGGTTTTGTGAAGAATATTCCTAACAATACCTATTAGCAATGCTTCAGGAGAAAGATCATTTTCAGTGCTAAAACGCATAAAAAATTACTTGCGAAATTCTCTTTCAAGCAAGAACTCTCGAATTCTCTACTCGCAAGAACATTTATCTTCGTTTGGAATTTTGAACATCGAAAGTGACGAGTTAAATAAAATAGATTTTGAAATTATAATTGATAAGTTTGCTGCCGAAAAATGTAGGAGGAAATTAATTTAACATTTAACTGTAAATAGTGAACTAAAAAATATGTATGTTGTGTTTGAAGGATATATTTAAACATTTAAATGGATCTGTAAATGATCTTGTTTAAACTAAACTTTAGCAAAACATATAACCAAATGAAATTAAATTGCATAATTTTTATACGCTTTAGCACCGAAAATTAAGTTCACAGCAAAACCACAGTTCATGGTAACCAAGACGAGGAAATGAGCATTTTGTAAATTATTTTTTAAGTACCCATATTTTCAAATAAATTTTACTTATATTGGAAACTTTTCTTAATTTGTCTATGAAACTAACAACTTGGTCAATTTGTGTATAAAATTTGAGGGGGGGGGGGTAGCTGGGCAAAAGAGAATTTATTCATAAAATTTCAGTGGGGATATGAAATAAGGAATCAGGCCCCGCCTATATTTGATGCCTAGGGCCCCGCTCTCCTTAAATCCGCCATTGACTGTGCTTTAATCCATGTTAACCTAAAAAAATCTACTATTTCTATACTTATTACTTATAATATCTATTACTTATATTAATATTATCTATCTTTTTCTCCATCTTTAATGCTCAATCTTAAGAAACAAATTAGATATTTTAAACCAATGGTGCCTTTCTACTCTTTGATGAC
This sequence comes from Cheiracanthium punctorium, assembly GCA_038373885.1. Lineage (NCBI taxonomy): Eukaryota > Metazoa > Arthropoda > Arachnida > Araneae > Cheiracanthiidae > Cheiracanthium > Cheiracanthium punctorium. The sequence continues at coordinate 251,914 of JAWZYV010002907.1, read as the reverse complement.
TCTTTAGAATTTATGCATTGCCATTAAAACAACTCTCCATATATTTTTAAGCTTAAGTCATGTCAGATTGACGTATTAAGCACCGCAAAATATTTCATCTCGGCGTGGTGGAAAATATCCAACCTATTCCAATATAAATATTTACCTCTGTGGTTGTCTCGTGTAAAACATCAAACTGTATAACCTCGAGGAACTATTTAGAATAACTCAAATTGCGAATAGAACGTTAAATTGTGTTGCAGAGTTTACAAGTTTCACGCAACTTTTAATTTACGATGTCACGATCTGACCCCGAGTATTTGAGTCAGGTTATTTCTCGCAGTAGTTTTCAAATGGAGTAATATTGAACCATACGATGGCGACGTTGCAAAACTCTCATTTGCAACAGAACTTATTAAAGTTAATTTGAGAGATGTTGGGTTTATTCCTAGTTAATCAGTATTTTAAATATTTTCCAGAGCTATTTTGTTAATAATGTAACTTTTCTGCAAGAACTTGCTAAGTTGCTGGAATTCAGCAAAAAAAAAAAAAAAAAAAGTATAATATATATATATACTGCCAAAATTCGTCCAAACTTGGTGACATTTCGCACGATTTTTGGGAATACATACGACGACCGTAGTCAAACCGATAGTGAACACTATGTATTATGTTAATTAGTATTTTCCACCTTTAGGCGACATTCGAATTTCCCAAGATTTTAAAAAACGCAAGTTTCCTTTCGTTATTACGGTGGCTGAAAAATCATAGTATTCAAAAATCGCCAAGGGTAGCTCGCGCATTAACTTTGGGTTTTTATAATAATAAATTTTTATGTCAAAGCCTTTTAACTAAGGCTGGGATTCGGACTCTATTTTCAGTCATAGAAACCCATTTATTGACCGATTCTAGTTTTATTATTGGTTTAAAAACTTGAATCGTCAATAAAACTGGTTTATAATGACAGTCAATAGAGGTCTGCATCCCAGCCTTAATTAGATTTCCAACTCATTTTTAAACTCAAAAACATCAAAATGACATCATTCTCAGTTGCGATATCTAACATGAATTAGTGAATGACGAAGAAAAAAATACACATTTTTTTACTTTTCTACATCATCTGATAAGGTGGAAGTTTATTATTTCGCTCATGGTGTAATTTTTCTAAAAGCTAGTTAACCTAGTTAGGATTTCTAATGCATTTTTACACTCGTGATATCAAAATGATGTCAATCTCACTTGAATTATTGATGATAATAAATAAATAAATCTAACTTTCTCAACTAAGCTCACTAATGTGCTCAAATCGGACATTTGAGTAGCTTTCTACCCTGAAAACTGCAAAAAAATTGTTAAAAATTAGAGAACAGGTGGATTTTCAGAATTTTAAAGTTTACTACGGACTATTCTATGTCGTTTTACATATTTGTGCAAAATTTCAAGCCAATCGGTCGGACGGTGTGGGAGGAGTTCCTGGACAAACAAACAGACAAACTTTCACATTTATATAATAGATTAAATGGTAATAAAAAAGTAACTGCTTGCAGCAAATTAACACAATTACTTGTTTTATTTGTAATGACATTCTGATAACAACTAAGATCAGTCTCGAGCTGTAAAGAAGTCTCAAAATTTAAAATATTCAATTTAATTTTTATTGTAATAAAATATAAATCTAAAGTCTTGTGAAAAACACGGATATATATTATTTTTACTTGTTTAAGCAGGTATGGATTCTGATATTTGACTCTCCTCTAATTTACATTACTGCATATTATTTAAAATAAATATAAACTTTGGTAAAAAACACACATGAAATGTTATTTATAAGAACATATGATTGTTTCGACTGAAAATTTTTTTTTAGTCTTCCTCGGTCAAAGCCCCTGATCTCACAAAACAGAGGGAACTCTGCATATTATTATTCTTTCTTAAATATATGTATTTTTTAATCAAATTGATTTGTTCGAATTCTAATACTTGTTTAACTTGGATGAAATAATTGAATGTAACACCTGTAGTTTGCGTAACTTTTTTTTCCCTAAAATAATTTTAAGTATTTTTTAAAAAACTCACTGATTTATTTGAATTCGAATTCTTTTTCAACAAGAATCAAATGCAGAACTTGTATTTGAAGAATCGAGGAAATCAATAAAAGAATCAAATTGTTTCTTATCACTAAAATGATGTAGGTATGATTAAAATGTGCGATATAAACAAGTAAAAGATGCACTATCATTCAACTTTTAACTCACTTAGAAGCAGTGAATTTATTTCATTTTTGAATCTAAGCAATTCAAGAGTAAATACTTTTTAAAAAATTTTTTAGATCTTTTGCTGTTATTTGTTTTACCTGTTGTTAAGGGTGTGATGATTTTGAGTTTTTTTTTTTTTTTTTTTTTTTTTTTTTAATGTAAACTTCATTTGACCATTGATGTTGGCCATTCTTGATAGCTGTATAATTGTTGACCATTTATACAGCTTTACTATTCTAAAAACTTCACATATTTTCAACTAGAACTAAGCCTTCATAAAAAAGTAAATATGGCATCATTGAAGCTGTTGTGTTAAAGCAAAGCAAGTTTCATGACGGCTATCTGCTTAGGAAGGAGTGCTATGAGCAGAATGTTTTTTAAAGGGCTCTAATGTGTAATGTGTGGGCTCTTTGTGTTACATCTGTAGAAAACTGCCAAAAACTTCAGTGACATTATTGACTATGAAAACTTCCTTATACTGTGCATTTGTGAACTCATAATTTATTTCTTTATTTTTTCCCTCTAAACAAGTTGGTCACCTTAGTTGTTAATAGAATATTGAACTTGTTAATTATTTACTTGGCATTTTTTTTAAAAACAATTTTATGAGGTTGTATGTATTAAAAAAAAAAAAAAAAAACATATTTCTGGTTGTGAGTGAATTTTACTATAGAATTCTGCATAACAGCTCTGTACTAAATATTATGATTGAATTGTGTTTTAGAGTGAAGAATTAGCAATGCAAAAGAAATTGCGTACTGAAGTAATTTCCCTAGAAGATCAGTTAGCACAAGTTAGGAAGGAATATGATATGCTGAGAGTTGAATTTGAACAGAATTTAGCTGCAAATGAACAAACAGGTATGTAAAACGGGCATTTTTTTAATATGCGCTATCAATTTTTGATTGATACATGGTATAAAAATATTAAAATTGAAATCAATAACTCCTACATATAACAAAGAGAAATGTTCTCTTTAAAACTATCAAGTATGATTAAGCATGATTCACAAAACATTCTCGCGAATAAATGTCAAGTTAAACTTTGAAAACTCCGAAGATTTTATTTTATTTAACTGTACATTTCACTTTAAATTTGGATGCAGTCCTTATTTTTATAAAAACTTGAAATTTATTGATTGACATTGACAGAACCATTTACTTCTTCTTCTTCTTTTTTTTTTTTAAATTTACCTGTATCAATCCTGTTATATATGACCAGGGATTTTTTCCAGGGTCCCATTTTTGCAAAAATTGCTTATTTTTGTGAATTTCAACACTTATTTTTTGTTAATTTTCATAGCCATCTTTAAAAGTCATTTTTTGTAAAAAAAAAAAAAAAAATAAATAAATAAAAAAATAAACACATTAAGTAAAAGTAAAATGCCAATGAAGGGCCATTTTAACCAATTGTAATTTTGTGAAGGGTTCTGAAAATGGACCCAATTTTCATCTGCATCGACTTCTGATAACTAAATATTTCTTTCAATAAAAATTACCTGAATGATCAAAATTTTAAAGATACTGTTGACTCTCAATATTTTTGCCGGTCGATTAGACTGGCAAAAATATTCGAAATTTCAAAAATCATATATACAGTGGAGCATTGTTTATATGACGATTGTTTATACGACGTTTTAGTGTGGTCCCAATTCATTCTTATTCGTTACAATGTAAAAATAAATCGTTTATACGACGCACAAAATCGGTTATACGTCGTTTTGCTCCAGTTTGAACATGTTTATTTTTCTTGTGTATTTTAAGAACACAAGGATTTTTTTTTTGTTGTTGTTGTTTTCGGCGGTCAACTAGTTCTAGACAACAAGGCCATCAACTTGGGATGACTCTGCCACCTACCTAGGAGTCATGCTTGATAGAAATCTAACTTGGAAGCGGCATATCAGTCTCACCTGAGGAAAAGTGCAAGCTACCTTCAATGGGGATAGCAGTCTCATTTACACTAGAAAACAAAAGACTTGAAACAAGATTTTGATGTACAAGTCCCTAGTACGGCCAATTTCATTATATGCTGCTCACGTCTGGGCATATGCAGCGAAGAAGCAAATAGCCAGACTTTCAAATACTGAATGGCCCTGACTCTGTCTCTTCTTGCGCCGATAGCCTGATCTCAATCTAGTAACCCAGACGAAGTCCGTCGGTTGTCTACGAGGGGAAGCTGGGTAGACCATCGAGATCAGGTCCTTCTTCCAAACACATCTTTTTTCACGACTTTGGCTCGACTGAAAATTTTTTTCTTTTTTCGTATGAGTAACTAACTGAAGAGGAATACCAAGAAGTTGTTTCTCCATCTTCAAGATGCCATAAATTGCATTGAAACATTAAGAACTTAGTTTGTTTGTCACAATACCAGTGAAAAAACTTTTCAGGACCTGGACTCATTGCACAAGTCATTAATTATAACTCGACGTCAGTCATTACGCTAAACAACCACAGATAAATTTTTCTGTTGACATATGTAAAATTGTTGACATATGTAAAGTTATGAAAACAAATTTGGTACATCAAAAAAAAAAAAAAAAAAAAAAAATAATAAAGATATGTACATTTAAAGGGCTTACTACGCTTTTTTTGCTTTTTATTATTTGTTTGCTTTGGTTTGCTTAATATATAAATTTATGTAAATCAACACATTAAACATTATAATTAATTTAAAAAATAGTTCTAGTTTTAAAAGTGAAAATCAATTATACAACGTTATCGTTTATACGACATTTTTCGATAGTCCCTTTCGTGTTGTATAAATGATGCTCCACTGTACTATCTTTGTCAGGGATATATTTTAATGGTGTGGGGAAAATATTCCATCAAATCAAACTATGAAGCAAAATATTTTTACTTCTGATAACAAATGCACAGGGATGTGCCAGCTGCTCCAAATTGTGCCAAATCAATCCTGATGTGTCAATCTGCTACAAAAAGATTGTTTTTGGACATTTTTTCTCCAAATTCAGCAAAACTGCTACATTTTTAATTTTTCCATATACGTTGAAAACGTTTGTAAATCTACCAAATTTTTGCAAAAATCATCACACATTCTAAGCATTCTAATTTCAATCTTTCTCTATTGATTTTAAAAACAAATTTTTTTTTCTTTGCTATCCCTTTGTTTAAACCTCCAATGCCTTAAGAGTAAAAATTGACCCCTGCTTTTAATTTAATTTTATATAAATTGGTAATTTTTTACCAAATTTTTTATAAGCTGCTGATGGTAGTTAACCCATTTGTGCACAGATATTTTTACCACTTTCTTAGATTTTTGCTTATACCAGCAGTAATAGAGGAATTTCTGATGTCAACTCCTTGAACAAGGGACGGTTTCTTTTAAAATCATTATGTATAAAAATTGAAAGGTCAACATCGTACTGGGTCATGTTAAAAATATTTTGCGGAGTTGAGGTTCCATACTCCTGAATAACTCGTGTATGTCGTTATGAATAAAGGCTAGGAAAAATAAATAACGTTTTCGACTGATAACAAAAATGCCATCCCAAAAAAGGGACGCTAGGCATACGTAGTAGTTTAGTAAATATTGGATTTTTGATTTAACCCTACAAAGCTTGATTTTCCCTCCAAAATTAATATATGTGATGATAGTGATTAGCATTTTGAAAAAATAATTTAAAAAATAATAAAATATTTTACTAGAAAATAATATTTTTGTTTCAGTTCCGTAGGTAGCACACTGAGCCTTAACCATACTTTTTTAGCTTCTGTTTTGTTGAAATTTTAGTATTCATATTATTTCCTAGTATGGTGAACTCCAACATGCAATAATTTTTTTCAGGTCAAAACTTTTTGCTAACTATTTTTTGTTTTTTTTCTAAACAAAATGGCGTACAAAAGATTACTGTTTACATTTCAACCAGTTTTGACAATAATGAGAACAGTTATGACTTCAGTAATGACTAGCAGTGAACAGTAATGACTAGCCTGAATCATATCGTTGCTGTTTATGTATAAATTATTTTAAAAACTGAAAGATGTCTAGGCTAGTAGTTTATAAACAGAGAATAATAATTAAAGTGGTTGTTCCATATATCTTACCAGGTGCCTTCTAGGAATAATAGATATTTTGTATAGCAATGTATAAAATAACAGAATTTTTTATTTATTTCATAAGCTTCTGACTCTCCCCCCCCCCCCCCACAAAAAACTGGTTTTTGTTATTAGTTTAGAGTTTTTAAGAAACTCTTTAGTTTTCATTTTTTAGATTGGCATTCCTTAATGACTTTTTTTTTCCCTCCAAAAATAAATTTTGTATTTCAAAATTGATGTTCTTGTGCTCCAAAAATGACTTTTTTGTGCTCCAAATTGCTCCTAAAATGTCTTTTTTCTTGCTCCACAAATCGCTTCAAAATTTAATTTTTGCTGGCACATCCCTGAATGCATAATTTGATCATTAAGAATAGTGTTAGAAGAATTAATATATAGAATCAAAATAATTTACTACTTTTATTTAGGATTGGTTATCAAGATATTTTTCAAACTTACTCGTTTGAATTCTGTTCTGAATGAAATGTGTGAAAGCATTAAAGACATCTTCAGGCATGATTAAACAGCTTTCAATAGAAGGATAAATAACCGATGTTGCATTATGAACATCGGTGCTTGTTGGTGCATTATTATCGACAGAAATTGAAGTGCCGTCTTCTTCAACATCTTCATGAGCTGTTGTTTCTGTGATAATGTTTTCATCGCTGAGTTCTTTGCATGTTATTAATTTTTTCTACATTTATGTAGTCGCAAAATTCTGATTCATCTTGAAACAGTTTCTTTACATCACTAGACATTTATTGGTTTCTTGGGCAAAGTCACCAGAGGATGAAAAAAAGAAAAAATCTACATTTTGCAATAGTTTCCTGGAAAACATCATTTTGTCATGCACTAAAAATAATTTGAATACCATCCAAAATTGAAATGGAAGTTTTCTCAGAGATTTGAAGATCCAAGAAAAATCAGCTAGTATATTAGTAAGAATCGAGAGAGGTAGAGTGATAGATTTTTTCTTTGAGATAGTGAGAAAAAAATTCTATTGAAATACATTGCATCAATTTGGGACTTCAAAAAAAACATCAAGGTTAGCAGAAAATCGAGATAAACGAAGTTGAGATATCTAGAGTGGACTGTACTATTTTTTGTAACTGTCTGATCTTAAAAAAATCTTCATTATCAGGAATTGGTATCTGTTTTTCTAAAGACAAAATTAACATAATAATAATAACAATAATAGATTATGAAGATATTTGAATAATAATTTTAAAACAGTTTCAGTTACGTCTACTGTCTTCACATCTCCAAAAATTTATAATAGGGGGGGAAGAGTTGATTGCAATAATGGTATTGTGAAAAAATTCTAAAATATATGTACATTTAAAATATATATGAAATTTCTTGGAAGCTACTGCCCTCCATTACGCAAAAAATCGGTCATTAAGAGAGGTGATTTCTTAGAGAAATATAAACATTTGGACCCCCCCCCAAAAGATAAATTAATTAATTAATTATTAAAAAAGTGGTGTGACTGTGTCGTGGTCTTGGCTGTGTGTTTTACATGAATACTTGTACTCCTGTACCAGCTGGTTCTGAAAGTGTCTTCATAATCGGTGATTGCTCATGAGAGATGTCTATAAAGTCCGTTGTTTATATAGAAGTGATTAAGCCATCCACTTGCATAGACTCAGGTGCCCCAGCTACAGATGTACTGATGCTGTCCCCATCCGTATGGCTTCATTCTTTTATGTTTGCAGCACCTATTTACTTTTTCATATGGTATTTATGGGCTTGCTCTAGAAAAGTCCATTCCATCTGTAAATGTTCCCTATATTTTTATTTGGCTTTTCGATGAATGTAGCCTGACATTGCATTATTTATTTTAATTTTTTACTTTAACAATATATATATTCACTATAACTATTACACACTAATGTTTTATATATGCAATCGATAGATCTTGACAGGAGCTGTCGATTGAAACGCAAATGAAGGTTCTAGCTTCTCTGAGTCAAAATTTATACTAAACAGACATTATGTGACACAGCAATACGACCTCAAAATGGTAGCGCTTCCCTCTCCGCTGCAAACGATGCATCACAGTCGTCACTCAACGTAAAGTATTCTTTGATCTTTCAGCTATCGAGTGGTGTAATTAAATTTTAGATGTAGATTATACATATGCAACTGCAACATCAAACTGTATCCCTCGATTTCGTTATCATTCAGTTTTCTGAACTGCCTTCCACTATGGAAGCAAATTTAGACATTCACATCAAAATATTTTTTGTCCTGTTATTTATTAAATTGCATACTAATGCATATGATTGCACAAAAATGTTTTTTTTTTTTTTTTTTTTTTTAAATAAATATTTCAAATTTCCAAATTTATCCCATTCTTTTACCATGTTATGAGTTCCTTTTAGGGTGTTATACAAACAAGGTCAGAATTTTTTCATCATGTTTTATGAATCTGTCTTATATGAGCCCGTTTTACTTTTGGAAAAACCCTAGACATTTTCCGGGGGTTATTATTGTTTTAGAGTTTTTTTTAAATAGTAAATGCTGTGTGTATTTATTTGTCTATTATTTTAGGTCCAATTAATCGTGAAATGAGGCATTTAATTACTAGTTTACAAAATCACAACCACCAGCTTAAGGGAGAAGTGCAACGATATAAACGAAAATTGAAAGAAGCCACTGCTGAAATTCTGAGAATGCAGGTATTGCATCCCTTATATGTTTGTTGTAATTGTGTGTAATTTTATCAAAAGTTGCTATTACTTTATGATAATTAACTTGGCTCATCAGCTATTTTTGCTTCAGCGATAAAATTTATTCAGATTGCCCTGAAAAATTTTGATTTTGAATTGAAGTTAAAAATATAGTATAAATAGCTTATTATTTTGAAAAAATTATTATTTTTGAATAAATTTTCAAAAGTAAACCCTGTTTAGTGACGTATACAAGGGGTAGGTGTGTTGGTGGGTGTTGGATGTTAAACACCCCTCCCCCCCCCCACCTTGTCAAGATTTTTTGAACAAAATGTCCATAAATTTTGAATTTTTAGCTTAAATATTACGCATTTTAACACAAAGTCATGTCTATAATTTTTCTTTATTGATCGAAAACAAAAATTGTAATAATGTGCTTTTTCTGCCGACCAGTATGATGAAAGTTATCTGGTTAATGTATAAGGTCAAAGTCAAATAGCAGCTATCATGCAAAAGAGAATTATTAATAAGAAATTCCAGTGCAAAATGCCGCATGGTTTATTGATTGATTCTGAAAAAGAGAAGTGGGAGATGAGGGGAAAATTTGCTTACTCCCAGTTCTATTGCTGTAGGTTGGGTTGCGTCATTTTGGAAGGATATTCAATAAAAGAAAGGATCCCGCCCCTCTCCTTCATCGCTGTAGAATTAGCGTATAGTGGTCACTCGTTAGCGGTAGTGTCAGTTCACAAAATGAAATTTAAGCTTTTATTTCATTTAACTGCAAATAAAGGTACTAACTTATTTCTCCTTCAGTTCTGACAAATGTTCGTGATCATGTCAGAATTCAGATGGCTGCAAAATTTAATTAAAGTTTAAATGAATATAGTATGTGATATATTAGTTATTAGCAAAGTTGGAAAAGTATAAAATTTTCAACGAGCCTAGTCAAGCCTGCCTAAGTGTATATATAAGTAATTTTTCAAAAGGCAGGAAAGGAAAAGTATAACAAATTGGTACAGAAAAGCAGAAAGGTCCTCAGGGGGAAATAATATCTTTTGCATCAAAGTGAATTTGCCAAAACAAGGCAAACTCGCTCCTCCACCTTCTGAGATTAAAGATTGAACATTAAACAGACTGTTCCTTTGACTTACATAAAATATTTTCACTCCAGTAGTCAGTAGTAGTAAAATATTTTCAGTCAGAGTCAGGGTGTCTACCATCATGAAAAGGTCACGAAAGTCACGGAAAAGTCAAGAAATGGGAAAAAGGTCACGAAAGTCAAGAAAAGGTCAAGAAATGAAGCACTAGGTCACGATTAGCGACTCAACTACGCTTTTTCCATTTCATTCAAATTCTTAGTTTCTAATTTTTTGTGACAGACAAAACTTAAGTTTTTCATGTGTTTATTTTATAGGAAAACATTAAAATACTGTTTGTTTGCTTTTTATAAAATTCATTTAAAATGTCATTTACATGTTATTTAGCAGAAATCATCAAAAATGATGTCTGCCAAATAGTTGTATAGTGAAATGACAATAGTTCAATATGTGAAGTGCGTGTTGTTTTACACCTTGAGAATTTCAAAAGTTGGCAAGTATGTGTCTTCAAACCTTGAGAAAAGTATATAAGTTATCCACCTTCTCTCCTCAAAAAAAAAAGTTAAAATTGTTGAATTTAAGAGTAATTTTTTTTCTCCCTTCATTCCCTGTTAAATTCAGTGTTTTGATTATTTTCCACATTTTCTTTTTTTAAAACAATAACTTGGATTCCACTTGAAATTATAATTATCGCTGATCCCCATGTTTCATAACTAATAAATTCAATTTCCCAAAAGTTTTTTGATATATTATCTACTTTCATAAGTTCTGTGTTCCCATAGATGTAAAAAGATTTACAATGTACAGGCTACGTACATGATTACAAAATAGCAATTGGTCCAAGTTAACTGAAAGCAAACGGCTGATCAGTGAAAAAGTTGAAAAAAAAACTCTTTAAAAATGGGCAGGGAAAAAAAAAACTCAAATAATTTTGTAATTCATTGTTAAAATCAAAATTAGTTGTATATTTTTCTGCAGAATTTCCCCCAATCCTAGAATGCCGGATAGAACATATTCTGCATCCCTGCCACGATGTATTTTTGATATTAGAGTTTCGTATTTCTTATGGTCAAGAAAAGGTCAAGAAAAAGTCAAGAAAAGGTCAAGAAATCAAGCTTACTTTTTGTGGTAGACATCCTGAGAGTAGAACACTTACCTGTATTCAGTCTCTGAATTAAGTAAATACAAAGCACTTTTTTTTTTTCTTTTTGCATGCCTGGTCAGGCACAAAAAAATACATGCCTAATTGCAACTTTTGCATGCCCGGACATGTCGGACAATAGATTTTCCCAACCCTGGTAAGTAGGGCTGCTACCAGCAAGGAAAAAAATCAAAAACCTGGATAAGTCAGTAAACTTAATTTTGACGAAGGAAAGTCAGGGAAAATTGCAAATTTTGTGTTAGAGTCTTTACATAATTAGAATTCCACATTTATAAGTAACTGTTTCTTATTAAACTAGAATTCTCCAAATATGATTTGACATAGATGTGCAAGGGTTAGTGATCTCTGTTGATAAGATAGTTGTAAATTGTGTGTATGTCATAACAATATAGTCTGGAATTTTACCAAAAAATCTCTGGAAATGTGTAAAAGTCCGGAAATCTTGTTTAAGAAATTGAATGCTGACCCAGTAAGTCACATATAAATGCTTAATTTTTACATATTTAAACATGTGCAAAAATGAATGACATTGTGCTTTTGAAAAAAAGAGTAGGTAGCATATAAAATGCATCAACACTATTACTTCAATCTTAGGGATTTAATGCACAAGACAATGTTGTTCTACATAACCAGACAAGTTTATCAAATTACAATGGGATCTCGATATAAGGTCAACCCTTGGGACCTTGCGACACTGACCTTATAACCGATTCATACACATTTGTCAATAAATAATTATTGTATAATTACATCATAATTCATTGTAAAATTTAATATTTACACAATTTTCAGTTTATTAGGTTATAATTTTAATTTTATTAAAATTATGACCTAATAGCTATTAAAAATTATTTTTAAATATATTCTATTTATGTTCTATTTTAAATATATTCTACTTTTAAAAAGTTGTTTTTAGATATATTGAAAACTTATTTTTTTAAAAAGAATAAAGTTGTGTACTACTTAGCTTACTTTATAAAACCATAATACAGGACTGCCGTGATTTTGGTTCCATTTTTTGTAAAATGTTTTCTTAGTTTCTGAAAATATTTTTCAGCTCCCTCAAGGCTTGTAAAAAAATGTTGTAAGACATTTAATTTTATAAATAAAAACATTAAAAGCCATTAAAACTTCCATAAAATCTAAAAAACACGCACCATTTGAGCGCTTTTGGCAGTCAATCCACTGTCGTCTTCAGAACTGAGCCTGTCTGTCTCGCTCCCCGCTTCTTCATTAATTCAAGCCAGGATTCCTCTATTTGCGCATGCGCCAAGTCGTTGACAGCTCCCTCTTGTGTCATTATTTCCAACGCTTCCCGTTTCAAGCCATAACTGTGGTTATTGTAATTAGCTATTTTCTTGACATTTATGAAATCTATATTTATATATATTTTTTAAGGCTAGGCGGGAAAGGGCGGTACTCAGTCTATTGTATTATATATCGTTTATGTGTTCTTTAATTTTTCTTTTTGTAACACCAATGTAGTATCCGGGAAGGTTTGATTCTCTATAAGTAAAATTTATTTTGTAAATACCTGCAGTTTCTAGAGGGTTTATTGACTACCAAAAGCGCTCAAATGGTGCATGTTTTTTAGATTTTACGGAAGTTTTAATGTCTTTTAATGTTTTTATTTATTTAACTAAGGTATTTCGGTGTTTGAATTTTAACTAAATAGACATTTAATTCTTTGAGTGCTTCAGCTTGTATCACTGCTTCCCCTTCTATTTCACTATCGTTATTGTTACTTTCTACTCCATTGGAATCTAAAATTTCCAAAACAATTTTGGAAATCAAATAAAGGACGAAAAATTACTGAAATCCCTCAAAGAAAGTCAGACAACTTTCTCTTGTTCCCAATAACTCATATTTTCAATTTAATAATGATTTTTATAGACAAAATAAGTGAGTGCCCATGGGCTCCCCGATCTCTGGAGTGATTGCAGAGTGGAAAATGTGACATCTTAAAACAATTTTAAAGAAATCTCACACCCACATAAAACACTGGCTTAGATATGTTGATGACATTTTTGCAATGGTGGAAAATAATAGCCTTGATAATATACTTCGTGAAATAAATTCTCTGGATAAAAATATACAATTTACTATGGAAATTGAACAACACAACACATTAAACTTTCTTGACATTAAAATAATAAGAACCACTCCACACAATTTTGAAACCATTGTCTTTAGAAAACCTACCAATAACAATAAAATAGTTAACTTCTCTTCTGAAACAACCTATAACTATAAAACCTCGATAATCCGCTCTTATGTTAATACAACTCTAGACATCTCCTCTAACAATAAATTACTCAAAGAGGAATTACAATTTATACAACAACAGTGTCAAAATGCTAATTACCCCAATAATATCGTTAAACAGTTAATTAAAGAAAGAAAAAATTAAATGTCATCAACAACGCTCAAAAAGAAAAACCTACTTTCACCCATCCCATTCCTTACTGTCGCGGTCTTGCCGAGAAATTTACTAACCTTGCCCGTAAAAAGAATCTCAGAATCAGAATCCCCATAAAACCCAATAGTAATATTTTAAAAAGAATTCACTCCGAAAAAGATAAAATTAATCCTTTGGAAACTGCTGGTGTTATAGAATTAGTTTTGTCTATAAAGACCGGCATCTTCCGGCCACTACATAGGTGTCACAAAAAGGAAAATTAAAGATAGAATAAAGGAACATATAAACCACATTAAATTTAATAGACATAGTACTGCCCTCTCCTGCCTTGCCTTAAAAGAAAATATCGATATAGATTTCATTAACGTTAAAAAAATAGGCAATTACAACAACCATAACTATAGTTTGAAGCACGAAGCATTAGAAATACTTGCACAAGAGGGCGCCGTCAACGATATGATGCACACGCAGGTCGACGGAGCATGGCATGATGTGCTGAAGCTGGGAGGAAACTCATCAGTTCTGAAGACGGCAGCGGGATAGGCTGCTGAAAGCACTAAATGGTGTGTTGATTTTAACAGAGTTTTAAAGGCTTTTATAGATGTTTTTAATCAAGTTTTACGATACCTCCGTGATTGATTTTAACCTAATTCTGTGTTACTTTCAGAAATATAAAAGTGATACTAAAAAACTTAAAGAAATTTGATATAGTTTATTTCAACTAATGCACTACTTAATACTTAATCTAAAATGAGCAAAATTGATTTATGCTGAGTCATAAAACACATATTTTAGTGAAAAAAAATTGTCACTAAAAGTTTTTTTTTTTTTTTTAAATGGATACATGCAAAATGTAAAAAAAAAAAAGAAATTTATCACGCACAAAAAAAAGTTTATCATACATCACAGAAGTAACTCATTTGATGAAATACCTGTTTCTATTTTTTTTTTTTTTTTTTTTTTTTTTTTAAAGGACGAATACTGCTGAATATGAAACAAGACAAAAGGAGCTTTCCATTCAATTATAACTATTATGATTTGTGATTAACCAGTTTTATGTAACATTGTTTGTACAATCTTTTAATTTTTTAGCCTCTTATTAATGCAAATGAAAATGCTGTTTCTGTAAAAGAAGAACCTTCTAGTACTTCCTCAGGAACTTCCAACTGTCCTTCCAGTAATGTGACTGTTAAAGAAGAAGTAATCATTAAAAAAGAGAAGGATGAAGATCAGTATAGAGATGAAGACACTTCAGACATTAGGGAAAAGGGGAAAACAGATGCAGAAATTATCCGAGATCTCAAACAGCAAATAAAGTAATGACACTGAAATTGTGACTTTGCTTTAGGAGTGTTATTTAAAATTTATGTGTGTATACTAAATAAAATTCAGTTTATTTTTGTTTAATTTAAATGTACTTAAGTCTTGTAATCTTTTGCAATTCATAAAAACAAAAGTTGAATGCATATGTAGTACATATTGAGTGCATGCACTTATAAGATTAAGAACCTCCCCATAATATTTATGGCGAGGAGAGAAGAACTAACTACAAGATATATATATATATATATATACTAGCTTGTACCTGCAACTTTGCCCACATTGACTTTAGGTACGAGCGAATTCAAGCGTATGTGAATAACAAAAAAAGAAATAGTCTGATGACAGTTGCACTATAAATAATTAGAATTCTTTTGGCTCTGTAAAAGAACTTGTTTACTATATACATGAAAGGTTACCTTTAATACTCAGTAATAGTGTAGTGAAAAAAGTCTTAGAATAGGTTTCTTGTAAAAGGACTATATGTGCTATATGCATGAAAGGTAGCCTATAATAGGAATAGTGTAGCTTTCTATTAGTGAAAAAAATTTAAGAATCAATTCAGTAGTTACAGAGATCCCCATAGATCATATTGTATTCGAATTATTTTGAGTGTCTCTATAAAAGAACTATTTGTGCTGCATGCATGAAAGGTAGCCTATATGTTAATCCAGGGTATAATCTATTTTCATTCCAAATTTTATTCAAATCCGTTCTGCCATTTTCGTGTGATTGAGTAGCAAACATACAAACTTTCACATTTATATTTTTAATAGGATATGTATAAACAGTTTTTTATCTTGATAAATCAATATTTATCATTTAAATCTGTTATGACACATATTTAGGAAAAAAGTAATAGTACTTCCATGTACAGTAAAACCTCGATGTAACGATACTCAAGTAATAATTTTAAAGTAGTAAAGTCGTAAATTAAAAAAGTATCAAACCATCATTGTGAAAGATGCTTTAAAAAAGGAAAGAAGAATTACATACCTGAGAAATTTATTGAAAGAAATCAATTTTTTTTTGTTCGCTTGCAGGTTTTTTCACAGTTAAATCAACTAAAAATGTCTAAAAATGTCTGAGTCTAAAGCATGGAAGTGATCATCATTTTTGGATGAAAGGCCTGAAAAAAATGTCTGAAGAGGCCATACAGATTGAAAAGCTTCTTGGGCTGTTAATAAAGAGTGCAATGAAGCTGTATCTTCATCATCTTCTTCATTATCATTGTAATTCTCATCTGTTATTGCAGACAAGATGTTTTTGTTAGTAACTCCTACAAAAACCATAACTTCATCATCTCAAAAGTAAAGTCAAACATTGGCCCAACAGCCCCTCTGCGGGGCCAAGACCTGCACTGCCCAGCCCCACCTTCACTACCATGGGCTGTGGGGTGCAGATGCATATGCCTCGGCCAGGTGGTCAACCTGATGCTAAGCCCCCCAGTGTTTGACCCCAAGCAAGTTCGGTCCTCATTTTATCGACCCACTCAAGGGATAAAAGGCAGAGTCGACTTTACACAGCCCGGGATTTGAATCCCGGACCTGTGGGATGGCAGTGCAGTGCACAAACCATTACTCCACTGGGCTTCGTACTCTCCTTTTACCTGGAATATTTTATTTTCTCATGTAAACAGGTCATTTGACAGCTCACTTTACAAAGTATCTCTCCTTAAAAAGTAATTAAAACTCCATCCCCCAAGCATCAGCAGTATTAGTTCAGCAGAGATTTTTAATAGGTGTTTGCAGAGACTACAGAAAAGGAAAGATGACCAAACAGAAATACAGCAAAGCTTTTAAGCAGTTGCACAGCCAGGACTTTAGTTCAGGTGGAGGCTAAAAATAAAGCTGAATTCAAGTACAGTGATTTGAAGTGATTGTTAATAATAGAGATGTACCAAGTACTTTGCATATACTTGGTGATCGGTCTCTTCACCGAACTTGCTGAGTACTTAGTTCACGGCCAAATTTTGACCAAGTAGTCAGCTGAATAGCAGCTGAGATCATCATCTACTGTTAGAAAGAAAACATCAGAACACCCAAGAACCCACAATGGAGTTGATTCGTTATTTCCCACGGCTTTGTCCAACCGTGACGATTACCTAGCCACCCAGTAAGTGAGTATAATTATACGTTTTTCACACTTTTAGGTTTAGGATCATGAAAAATGTGGGAGAAACACAATCCCAACTAATCCTCATCTGTACTTTATTTATTTTCTTTAATGCTGATTAATTTCAAAGACGTTACTTTCTTGCAATGCAGTCAACAATTATAGTGGGTCTTTCTGCCCAGAAGCACAAAAGGGGGCCTCTTGCCCCTGATGCTACTCAGAATGGGAAACTTCACACTGTCAAAAATCTTCGATAAAAGAACCTGCTTTCTTTCGATGGGGGGGGGGGGAAGAAGTTTCGGCCCAAGAGCTATGAGATTATCGAGGAGCTGTGAACTAAAGAGTTAGAAACCTTTTGTCAGTTGCAGTTGGAGAAATGAATGATGAATGACAAAATTTTATCTACAACAAAATGATGCTATCCAGAAAATATAGCAAGCAGCTAAGAGATTGAATCCACTAGGAATTCCCTGAAACCCCCATTTTAGTCATGCTATACAGTATTTGAATACTGAAACGTTGTTGAAAACACCAGAAAATGACAATCAGTCTGGGGAAAAAACATCGTTCTACAGAATTTTATTGCTGTAGAGATTATTATAATATATTGGAAATTCACCAAGATTGCAAAATTGTATCTTTATAGAGAAATTTATCATTGTATCAAGTATCGTTATAGCGAGATTTTATTGTATTACATTATATGAGAATATTGTTACAGTAATAAAAACTTATATACCTATATCATCAATGAGCTTTAAACAGAATTCATATGCAGTAATAATTCATAACATTTTATTATTAGGTGTGAGAATAAATAAGATATTAGCTAATTAATTTTAATAAGTTACATAAAATTATTAATTTAACTTTCTAGTGTTTTTGTTAAGGTAAATTTTCATGAAAATAAAATGTAAGTATATAAAAATTTTAAGGTACTAGGGTGGTTTTAGTGATATTTATTTATTTATTTATTTATTTTAGACGAATGATAAGAATGCATTTCATTTTTACATCTGTAAATGTGGTTTCTCCTTGTTTCTAAGAAATTAATTTTTTTACAATTCTTAAAACCTGCTATTAAAAAAGGAAAGAAAAAAAAATCAGTATTTCACAGCTGTATGTTGGACAGCCCTGTTATAAACAGAAGTATGTTATAACTGTGCCTATTGTATTTGATAAACTCTCAAACTTATAAATTTTCAACTATATTAGTGCATTTTATTTATCCTATTATATTGTAAAATTCAAATCATATCCTCTCTACTTTTAAAATTATGACCTAATGCAGTTTAGTTGTATAAATGTGAGAAACTGAACTTCCTGTACCTTGAATTCTGTTAATATTTCAACTATGCATATATTAAGGAAATCTGCGGAAGCTCAGAAGGAACTAAAGTTGCTGCTTGATATGTATAAAGGGGTTACTAAAGAACAAAGAGATAAAGTTATGGTATGTTTTATTACTAATATCTGATTACTTTGTCTTCCTGTACATTTCAGAAATGCTTTATGTACTATTATTTTCTTTTTCATGGTGCTCTTGAAGTAATGTAATGCTATCCCTGCAATTGTAAAACTGGTTGCACTCAACACAAATATTTCCATATAATAATAAAGCAGGCAGCCCGTTTTGGGATATGACTTGGATTGCTTTACAAATTACACACCAGATTATTATTGATTATTACATGTAACTTACATTACATGATTTTGGTATACATATAACCATGAAAACACAGTGCCTTTTATGAAACTTCCAGGAAAATTTCATAAACATGAAATGCATAGCAACATTTTTCAAAAAGTGACTAGTGCTGTAAAATTTTCAATTTTTTAATAATTTTATCTAAATGTTTCATGACGAATATAGGTTTATTGTTTATTTCAGTGTATTGCACAGCTTGTACAGAGAAATTCTAAAAATTTTGAAGTACTTCACATAATTAAATGCTTTTGTACCAAAATCACATGATTCTTTTTGAAATGTGCTCTTAAGTTTAATTGTTAAAAAATAAAATAAGAGGAAGCGGGTGGAAATATCTAGATTATTTACTGTTCTGCCAAGGATGTATATAAGGGGAGGTACAGAAGATCCAAACCCTCCCCGAAATTTTGATTTTTCAGGGTTGTGATAGGTCAGAGAAATCACAGAAAAATCAGGGTATTTTATTGATCTGGAAATATCAGGGAATTAAAAAAAATATTCAAAGATAAGAGAACTTTCGTTTTCACCTTGTGAATAAGACCGTTTTTTGTTGTAGATCAATGCCTGACTCGTGGATCGTAGGTTCTTTCCGGATCATACAATGCTCAACTGATGCAGACACTTGCGAATCCAAAAACCTGTATATGGATCATAGGAGAATGCAGAAATATGAATACGAATCCGAGACACAAGTGATGTAGGCACTATATGAATCCAAAATCACAAGTTTTCGGACTTGTACTAACAAGGGGAGGCACCGATGTAATACTCACATGTCTGTGAATAGAACAGTCTTTTTGCCCATTAATATTTGTTGAAATATCATCTAGTGCTTGGTGCTTTATGTCCCGTAATGGACCTTGCCCCATTAAACCACAACAGAACAAACAATAACAAGGGGAGGCTCAGGCATTGCGATCACCGATTTTAATGAAATGTTGATGGGATATAGGGGACCCATAGTGAAGTAAAATGCCAAAGAATTAACAGCTCACTCTCATGTATTTTTGAGAAAATTCCATTTAAATATTTGATACATTGTTATATACCAATTGTTTGCTGAATCGGTAGCGCCATGGTTTCACATTCGGCTGGAGGACAAAATGTCACAGGTTCGTATCCGACTCTGTCCGCTCTGTTTTTTCATTTTTTCCTTTCCCTTTAAAAATTCATAAAACAGTTAAAAATGGTGCTCATTATAAAATTGATCTGATTTATTTAATAAACACTATTTATGAAATAAAATTGGATAACTGGAAATTAAAGTGAGGGAAATGAGGAACATTATTTATCAATCGTATTTTGAAAAGTATTTTATTACTTTTACCAATGTGTACTTTAAGGAAGGGCGATATTGTCCTAAAAGCATGTGAAACGAATTGTGTGGACATCTGCTGCAACATATGAAAGAAATAGTTTTGCATTTACATGATTGTTTCATTTCTGTTTGTAGAGGAAAAAATTATTTACATTTAGAAATATGTCTTTCATCAAAAATGTTGTTGCAAACCATGCATGTTTTAAGATGTCAAAAAAAGAATTGTGGTGGTAGCAGAAGATACATAATGAATTTTTATTGCATCTTCTCAGGTTCCTATTTTGCGTTTATTTTGCATAAGGTATGGAGAATTTTTAATTATTTGTCAATGAAATTACACGTCACAGGGTTGACAAAGTGATGAACTTTGTCAACCCTGTGATGTGTGTGTGTGTGAACCCTGTGACCCCAAAGATGGGATTACTTTTAGAGGAGAAGGTGAATTACTTCGTCATAAAAATGTTTTGTCATAAATTTCTGGGTTGGTTTGACCTTTCCATGAGTCAACTAAAAGCAAAAATTCCTCATTCCCTACATATTTTTCAAAATTCGGTCATGGAATGAAACATAGAGATTTGTTAAAAGTTTCCCGGACTTTGAACATGTTACATTCACATTGGAATGTTCTTTCATTAATCTTTAGTTTTATCCATTTGGGAGCCTAAAGCTCCTGATATTTTATAATAATAATTATCATTATTTTCATTATCTACTGCTTTGTGAAGTTTGATAAATTTAAAATTAAACTCATTTTGCATTCTACATCAAATCATAAATGTTTTAGACATATAGAAGGTTTTACTTAATGTGCATACCATATATTAAATCCCTAATTGTAATTACATGTGTGTAACACATTTAAGCTGAATGGGAAACTTAAAACAACTTAATTGACAGATGCTATTTAATTGCATCAGTCAAAATGAAGAAAAAAATGAATCCATTTTTATCATTCTTCGTGACGGCAATGCATCTGTGTGATCCAACAATGAGTCATATTCAAAAATAGCAATTTGTTAACCCTAGTAGTTGATTGGGGATTGCCCTTTTCGTCAAGAGGGTGGAATTTATGGTCATTGTGACTCTTGTCCCCTTATTTCACTCTGGAGTTTTCTAACACTTGTCACAATATTTTTTATCATATGCACTCGACGATCAAGGAAAAATTGGTGTAATTAATGTGGAATTGGGAAAATCGGTTAAGTACTTAAATTACTTCATACTGTGTGAAGCACGGGCACGCAGCTAGTATTTCATAAAAATGTGATTTATAGTTTCAGCTGGCTGTGGAAGAAATTATACAATTCATTTATATTTCCTTGAAGTATTACAACTTGTAGCACATTCACATCAAACATAATATATTTTTATAATTTAACAGTCAAACATTTTTTTAAAAATCTTTCTTTCTTTTTTTTTTTTTTTTGGTGCTGGTCAAAAAACTGAATTCCATGAAAATTGATTTAGACAACTTTATCATAAGTGTACTTATTCGTCATTAGTGTTACCTGTAGAAAGGTAACTCATGACAAAATTACACTATATTGACTTTGTTCTATAGTAAAAGTTAATGCAGTACTAAGTAACTTGCTAGGCTTAATATCTAATTATTTTATGTTCTCATTACCTATTAAAAGTAAACTTATCGTATCTAATGATCAGTTATAAAAAACAAGGTCACACTCATGATATTTAATAAAAATACTCACCTTCCTTTGCATTGTTTTTTTTTTATAATATTTTTGAAACTAATCAAGAGCATCTAACAAAAACACATTTACTGTGTTACACTACTTCAGGGAAAGAATGTTAAACATCAAAAGCTTGTAGATGGCATTGTTATCTATTTAAATAAAATTAAAACCAAAAATAGTAACACTTCTGAACAGGGGTCAAAATTTGTGGTTGCCCCCTTGCGCGGGACAGTCAGAATTTTAAATGGGCGAGTAGGGGAAAAAAAAAAAAAAAATTCAGTTGCTCCTTGGGTAATCAAGAAAAATAACTATTCTCATTTTTATTCCTTAGCTTGAAAATGTAATTTCCTATTCCTATTTTCATTCGGAACTTCTATTTCTATTTTCATTTCCTAATATAATGGCGATTTTATGAATAAACGTTTGTCAACTTATTTTCATTGCAACGGCTGCATGTCCTTAAAAAATTTTGTGTTGCAAAAATTTTATGGACAAGGAACTTCATTTGTGGGCAGCCAAAATAAATTTAGTGATTGCCCAATGTTCAACCGAAAAACCACAAGATTCTACCTGTGCTTACAACTCAGTATTGGCACTTAATAATAAGTTTTTTTATATTTTAAATCTACTTATTATAAAAGAAGATGTCTGTGGGTGCAGTGGCGCACCCAGGATTTTAGTTTAGGGGGGGGCTGGGCGACATGCAAATACTGCTGAACTCGGTTATAGTGACCTCGATTAGTTACAACTCTCTTATAGCGTCTACATATTCGGTACCACTTGACTGTCCCATATAGAACACAAGCCCACAAGCAATGCAACTTGGTATGGAGTCATAAATAATTATCTGCTCTTTTCAGTGACGTTGTAACCGAGATTAACAGTGTTTCGTAAACTAACTGTAAGCATTTATTTAAAAACTTTTTAAATAAATGTCTTTTTTGGTTAGAAATAACTTGAAGACAATTAAAAAAAGAAAGAAAAAATAATTCATTAGCGACAATTTTCATTTTTTAAAGCTTTTCACTTCTAACTTTCTACCTTTGGGGGGGGGGGCTTCAGCCCCCATAGCCTCCTCCGTAGGTGCACCTATGTGTGGGTGTGTCGGCGGCGTTACAGACAAACGGCTACACCTAGAAACACCAAATTTGGTACTCGGGAAGTTCTAAACATGAAGTTGTGCACCTGGAAGTGATTTTTTCAAAATTCGACCTTGATTTTTTTTTTAATTTTATGTTTTATGCGATTTTTGGCATTTTTTCTCACCTAATTCGTAATAACGACAGAAATTATGCTTGCAGGAAAACGGCATTTGTATCATCAGATAGAGGAGAGAATTTTCTTTTAAAAACAGTTTATTCTGAATATGTAACATTATTTACCGATTTTTAGGAATTTTTATACTAAACATCTGTTTTAGCGAATTTTTTCGTAAAATAATTTTAAAACTGTCGCATCTTGAATTCTGTCCATCATAACTTTTTGATATTTTGACAAATCGTGAAACATTCTTTTCTTCCTCTTTTAAATTGAAAACGAAAAAATTATGTCAATTAGATGATTTTTTAAGAATTTTAATGTAACCTAATGTTTAGAATTTAATAGCATCAACTTTGATAGCTTATGCCATTGCATTAATAAAACATGGCAAGAGATAATTTTGCTATGTTGTCACAGAAAGGATTAGAAATTTTTTTTTCAACCTATCGATAGAGGTTTTAAATGGGTACTGGATTTTCAATTCACTAGTGAGGATCTATGACATCAAATGCTTTAAGATACGTAAAAATTACGGCACAATTTTAATGCATTTATCCCTGCTCTTTTTTTAGCAGAAGGAGGCGATATTTTGACTAGAAATAAACTAAGAAATTCACGATTATTATTATTATTAGTGACATTTCAATCTGTTGCTTATTTAAAAATGTGTATAGGTTTTCTAACATACGCATGTTGCGAGTATAGTTTTATTTTAACATTGGATTACGTTCCTTCATAGGGGTCCTTTATAAAGTAAAAAAGTTTTCAACGTCTTTGTAAGTTTTAATAAGATACTGTTTGAAAACTACTTTGCAAAATATCTAAATTAACTCCCTCTACCAACCGGGGTATCTTTTACGGCAGTTAAACAGTGATGTCATAAATTAAAAAAATGCGTGAAATTTGCAAACTCTGCAACTGCCTTCTGTCACAATTAAAGTGATTCTAAATAGCTCCCCGAGATTACACAGTTTGTTGTTTTCAGGAGACAGAACCATGGAGGATTTATAAGATATCGCTATATTGGATATGTGGCACCGCTTGGATATTTTCAATCACGTTGAGATGGAAAGTTTTTTGGTGCTAAGTATGCAAATCTTACAAAACTATGCATAAATTAAATATATAGAGAAAGCTTCCTTAATGGCAACCATTATCTGAAATGATTTTTGTTTATGCTTATGAGTAAATTGCAGAGAATCGCCATAGAATAAAAAGATCCCATTGGTGCCAAATAATCTAAGCTGTTTCTTTTAATCGAGCCTTGAAGAAGGAGAAGCAAAGATAGATAGTATTGATATACGTAATAGGTAGTATTAGTAGATTTGTAAGGATAATTTGAATAAATCACAATATACCACGTTAATAAATATTTCATGATATTAAAAGTGTTCTGTTTATCCTTTTCCAAGGGTTGTCTTACAACCAACTAAACGATAAGTAATTCTAATTTGCCTTAGTATATCCTGCAAGAATTTCAACAGAGGAGATTACTTGAACTTTTGTAAAAATGAACTTCTGTTTTTCACATGCAGATATGATTTTAGTAAAATATTTGCTTCTTCCCGAATAAAGAACGGGTGTGCAGCTATTTAAAAATAATGGTTGTAAATTTCATGTAGTGTCTGAAGTGTTTAATCCTACAGCTGGAACCTAGAAAACAGTATGATGTAGAAATAAGACATTTTGAAAGTCAGGAGTTCTGTGCAAACCGTTAAGCTTTTCAATTTTTTCATTGCGAATTACACTGACGTAGTTTTTTGAGTCATTATATCGCAATGATGCCAGGTTAGTACTCATGACACAAAGTCAAATGTCTCATAATATTTCTTTTCTTTTTTTTTTTTTTTTTCTTTTTTTTTTTAGATTGTGAAGAACGGGCACGCAGCTAGTATAACCATATGCTAGATAATCCCATGTAGCTTATGTAACATACAGTTGTTTATAAGAATATTGCAAATTGGTATTTGAAAAATTAAGCTATGGTTGAGAAAATGGCCTTCAGACAGCAAAAATGCCCTGTTTTCATGTCAAAATTTTGTTTTTCTTTTTTTTAATCCCGTGTATTATAATCCCTAAAATGCTAGAAAAATTTAAGTCATGTGGAAAAAAAGCTCACTAAACAGGAACAGAACTGTATTTTTTTGCTAAATATGTATAAAAAATAATTAACAGACCTAAAATAACTCACAGGGATTTGGCAAATTTTTTAAAAATGACCCATATGTTTTTGGTTTATAAAGTTCAAATGGCCCTTTGCGAGACCTAAAAAAACATCAGTGGGTCCGGCCATCGCTTCAGGGGGGGCCCCTCGAAAATATGCTAACGCTGGCCCCTTTGCGAGACGAAAAATAAAAACATAAGTGGGTCCGGCCATCTCCTCAAGGGGCCCCCTCGAAAATATGCTAATGCTGGCCCCTTTGCGAGAGAAGTTGAAGCACTTTAAATTATACAAATTTCTATTCATCACAATTTTTTTGTTCATGCATGAGAAACATAGATTTTCACTGAGAAGGCCGCATCAAAATGAGTTTCGCGCCGAATAGTCCCATCCCGAAATATTAAGGGATGTCTCAAAAGGGAGAAAGATAAAATTACTTTTCAGCTGATATTAATTTATGTTAGTGATCTTTCGACATATACATTTTGACTCCTGGAAATTCTTTTTTAGGTAGAATTTTATTATAATTAGTGTTTGACAGTTTCTGGTGCAAATTAACCTACTCCATTTTCATCACTTTCTATTGAACACTAAAATTTCTTCTCTGAAAGCGTGATGTTGTTAGTGGACCCTAAAAGACTAATTATCCATAACTTTATAATGCAGTACCTATCAGTTCACGTAAAATTGTACCTGTTAATGTCACATGTTTGATTGCGTTTTATTGAAACTTTCAAACAAATGGATCAATATTTAACTTTTATGAACTGCTTGTTATTAAGTAATGATTTTTTTGCCTCCAAATGGTTGCCAGCACAGCAGGTAAAGTGGTGTAAGATGTCATTTTTAACATTAATATCTCTGTAACTATTTCACTCAGAGACATGGAATTTTTAAACTTTTTTAATTTACTTTCTTAGACAAGGAGCAATATTTTCTTAAATATTACTGATAAGAAATGAAGGACCTTATAAAAATTAGAATTTTTATTTTAATTTGTATATAGCCCCTGTAAAAAATTGTGATATCTAAAAGCTAGTCTAAATTTGACGAACTTTTGTAATTGAAAGTATATTTTGATCATTTATAGTTTAAAAGAAAATTGCTGTAATATCTGTTTGGAATAACTTGCTATAATTAGACATCTACATTTATGTTATATATGTAGGATTCTATCGAGCTGTATGAATAACTATCATCCTACAGAGTATTAAATCCACTCATTGAAGGTATAAGGCTGTTAGGTCTAGGGGATTATTGGGTTCTTGAAAGTTTAAAAGAAAGAGTAAGCAATTTTTTACAAACTTAACTTATTTATTATTTAAAGGATTAATTTACATGAGAAGATAAAAATAGAAGTGTGTCGGATCAGGCAATAGAATTTAGTTAAATATGAGGTTAAAATGATTTAATGAGAAAAGATGTTGACTTACATTTTATTTTGTATGGATAGCCGCAACGGCTAAAGCCTCAAAGGAGAGTGTAAATTTTTGTCTGGTGCGTCTGCCAGCCGAAAACCCTCTGCTTTTTTGGCTAACTATGCAGAAGTTTTTTATATGTTGACTTTTAACAACAGCAACACCTGCGGCACCATCTATTGCCTTTCGGACCCACTTGTACATATTTGTTTCTCAGAGGTTGAAAGTTTTATTATTGTTATTAACCAATAGGACTATATATATATTTTTATAAATTAAAGTTATAAACACTATTTTAAGTGGTGTTGTAGGTTATTAGTAATTTTTACATGCATTCCTATACTGCATCTGCAAAACGCATTCAAATTCTTCCTAGATAGCAACCGTGAATTTTATTTTAACTCATATTTTTGTATTCAACTTTTCTTGTTTTTTTTCCCCTTTATCTACCTTTATATGTTATGTAACTTAATATCACAAAATTTGTGTTCATATTGCAGTTAATGGCAGCTGAAAAAAAGGCACGAACTGAAGTTGAAGAATTACGTATCCAAATTAAAAAAAGTCAAGATAACGAAAGAAAAGAAAGACGTAAATTAGCTGATGAAGAAGCACTAAAAAGGATTAAACATCTAGAAGATCAGTTGCAATCTCTTCAGAAGAATTTAGCCTCTCAAAAACAAGTGAGCTTTTTAACACTTTGTAGATTACTTTTGGACTACCTTATCTTTTAGCTTAAACAATAATTAAAATAGCTAGTTCATTATAAAAAGGTGCACTCAAATTTTAACAAAAAGGATGTTAAAGGGTGCAAATTTAATCCATACTTGCCAAGTCTCAGGATTTCGGCCTGAGTCTCGGGCTTTTCAATTCTGTTTTGAGCCTCAGAATTTTTCTTCATTTTCTCAGGCTTTTTCAGAATTTATTAAAAGATTGAAACTTTCTCCAATTTTCTTTATCAGATTTGCAAAATCAGTTTGTGTTTCTTTCTTGTTACTACATGAGGCTCAACAATCTTCAGGCATTGAAATATTGCATCTGAAGTTCTAAAAAATTACATAAATAAATTTTCATTATTTATGCACTACGCTAAAATTTTTAGAGCTGTATGGGGGTTGAGAAATTTTTTTTAAAATATAAAATTAGATATTTCAAATTATATTGTTATAAGTTACTTTAATTTTTAAGTATGAACACTTTATCCCCTCTGTATTTTGATTGAGATTATGTATTTTTCGATATTTCTTCAAATATTTGAAATTGAATTTATTTACATTATACTATACTTAGCACTATCCTATTACTTAAGCTATATGGACGCACATAACATTTAAGAAAAGAAACTATATCTGTATTGATTAGTATATCCATTTTATGCTGAAAATAAATGCATAAAAAATCTCTGGCTTTTTTACATTAAAAAGCAGGAGATCTCAGGCATTATGATTTTGGAAAGTTAGCACATCTGTTAATCCAAATAAATTTATAATTGAACATTGTTAGTTTAAATGCGGTGCTTGCCGCTTTAAAAACTCAGTGATTAATAAAATAGGCTGATCAAATTGCTAGGAATTGAAACAAATCATTACAGAAACACTTTAAAAATTACCATTTAATGAAATCATCACTCCTGGTAAATAAAATCAGAAAATTAATCTGCATCTGTGAGAACAAACAAGTCCTATCAACTGACATTGGTAAGCAAAGAATTTGCAAAATACAAAATCAATCAAAAACAGCCATCTTGGAGAGAAAAGCTTGTGCTTGAATTTGTTTCTTGTAACAATACCAAGACCATACAGCTTTTAGAAAGATATGGAACAAAAAAGCTGGTGAAAACAGATTTTACAACATACTACTTTACCATACAATTAAAAACTCTAAATTTACAAAGTTGTTTCAGTCGCACATTGATATTATTTGTTTCTTCTTCTAGAAACTACTTTTAAAGTACCTCAAATGTCAAAAAGCAATACTGTGTCAAGTCAATTTTGTCACAGCATTGCTTTTTGACTTAAAATATGGCGACTGCTAATTTCGTTCTGTATCATAGGCATTGCTTTGAGGGTCCATTTCTTGTCGTCATTTATGCAAAAAGTCTAGGCACTGGATGAAATGGAATAAAATGGATGGAACAGAAAAAAATAAACAAAATTAAAATCTATTAAATTGGAAGAAACATATTGCTATGGAATGCTAAAATTCTATTCCTACGTTTCATTCTTTTTACAGCGAAAGCTTTTGACAATGAATGTTGTTGTAGATTATTTTGCACATGTGTTCTGACATCATCTACCAAAAGATTTTTCAATATTTGTCATTTTGGCATAAAATGACTTATCAGTAGATGTACATGACTATATATCATTAAAAATATATGCTAGTATAAGTACCTAATTTTGTCCTGCCTCACACCTATAATTATTGTGTGAGGGTCCATTTCTTGTCGTCATTTATGTAAAAAGTCTGGGCACTGGATGAAATGGAAAAAAATGAATAGAACAGAAAAAAATAAAATTAACATCTATTAAATTGGAAGAAACATATTGCTATGGAATGTTAAAATTCTATTCCTACGTTTCATTCTTTTTACAGCTAAAGCTTTTGACAATGGATGTTGTAGATTATTTTGCACATGTGTTCTATCATCATCTGCCAAAAGATTTTTCAATATTTGTCATTTTGGCATAAAATGACTTATCAATAGATTTACATGACTATATATCATTAAAAATACATGCTAGTATAAGTACCTAATTTTGTCCTGCCTCACACCTATAATTATTTCTTTAAAATCATTTCAAAAGGACTTGAAGATTTTTTTTTCTTGTTTCTCCCAAAATATTGTAGTTAGAAAGTAAATTTTCAATGCAGGAAGAAGAAGCTCTTTTGAATGAAATGGACATAACTGGACAGGCTTTTGAAGATATGCAAGATCAGAATCTGCGTTTAATTCAGCAATTGAGAGAAAAAGATGATGCCAATTTCAAACTTATGTCTGAAGTAAGTAAACATAATTTACTACAAATGAATTTATACACAATAGAACTTGCTTACAATAATAATCTCTGCTTCCTATATTACAATAAATAATAAATAAAATTGTTTATAATATGATCATGTAAAGCTTGTAAACTTGTCTGTGGTGAGAGAATTTTATTGTGGACTTCTTAAATGAGATTAATTTTCTTTTCCTGATTGACAGTGTGTTTATCAATATGAATTTTGAAATTCGCACTCTGAATATCTAAAATTTTGAAAATTTTCTCACTCGGCCTTTATAATGAAAGTTCAACATTCTTTATTCAAATTATTTTTAGAATAATTATTTTATAACTATGACTTATTATTTCTTTAGAATTATTAGGTTGTCATTATTAGGTCTTTAGTAAATGAGGATTTTTAGACTAAGTTTGGTAGTGCAAATTTCTATTGTGTTACTGAATAAACAAGCTAAGATCCTACAAATTGTAACTGACTATTCATATTTAAAAAAAAAGTATCACATTTATCTAAATTCAAGTTCTGTTTTCTAATTACACTCTTAACTTTTTTTTTTTCATTTTTTGAAAAATAAATACTTAAATCATTGATTACTCTTAGGCATTTTAAAATTAAATTTTCATTTCTTTAAATCTCGACAAAGAATTGAATGCAAAATTGAGAAAATTGCTAAAAGAATCAAATCATTTTCCATTTTTACAGTGAATGTAGGAAAGATATTGTATATAGTGGTTTTCTTATTTCTTTTATTTTCTGAATTATAGAGGATTAAATCAAACCAAATACATAAACTTCTGAGAGAAGAGAAAACGATGCTTACAGAGCAAGTTCTAACTCTAAAAAATCAAGTTGATGCACAGAATCAAGTTGTGAGGAAGTTAGAAGAGAAAGAGAGGTTACTTCAAACGAATGTGGCAACAGTTGAAAAAGAACTCAGGTAAATTATATATAATTAAGATTTTTTTCCTGTGTGTTATTAATGTATTCCAAAGTTTGTTATTATAGCAAAGCATATATCTGTATAAATAAAATTAGACTTTTTTCTGTACCTTACTTGGAATTAAAAATTTTTACACTTTCTTTCTGTTTCAAGCACCTGGGAATCCAGTACAACCGTAAAAAAAAAAAAAAAAAAAAAAAAGTTTGTCTGTCTGTCATTCTGTCCATGGCACTTTTTCTGTTCTCGCATCACGTAAAATGACTGAAGCGAATGCAATGATATTCGGTGACGTGATAGCTGGTCACTCAACTTAAATTATAGGCATCGAATAAAAAAAAATTTTTGATTAGATTTTGAGATTTAGCGAAAATCATTTCGAACTGTGTACATTTTTACCATGACACTGCAATAAATTTTTTCATGTGGACTGATTTTCAAATTTCTTTTTTATTGGAAAGGGGGATGGCTGAGAGGTGATCCCATATTAATTTGTCCCGTTCTGATGATAATCCAAAAATTGAGGGGGAAAACGAGTTTTCAAACCTTTGCTTTAAAGCTTGGCCACTTTAGTGATTTGACCCTACTATTTTCAATGGGAATAATGGTATAGCTTAGAAAGGTTTGCTGGTACTGGAATATGTCAAAAGTTGCTAAATTTGGCCACTTTTGGTGATTTATTGCCAATTGTCAAAAATAAGCTCTCAAGACTGAACTCAACTTGGCAGTATCTGCTACATTTGGCAAGAATTTACTAAACCCTACTAATTTAGAATAAGAATATTTTTTTCATTTTGGTGACATAATTTAAAGTTGCTTTTCTTTAAACAAGTTTTTTTTTTTTAAATCTTTAATTTATCTCTATTTCACAAAGCAGTGCTTAAAAGAATTCTTAAGAAGTGAATGTCTAATTGCTGTTGTTAGTTGATAATACTAGAAAATAGCTATGAAAAGTTGAAATGATAAATTGAACAATGGAATTAATAAATTGATTTTCCAGTTGAAAGATATACCACCGTCTCAAGACTGGCATTGATTTTGGTGTGTATAGGACTTATCGTTTTTCTACAGGGCTATGACAAAGATTTCTTTTACATTATGGCATATGGGGAGAAATTCTTAAAAGTGCGCTAGTGTTTAAATGGTGCATTTGATTGAGCTTCAATTTGGTATATATGTTTGAATTACACTGCGCAAAAAAAAGTAGAAGGACAATTAAAATTTTTTTAGAAAAATAAGGAACCTTTTATTTTTTCTGATTTTTTTTTTTTTTTTTTTTTTTTTTTGTATGTAAGCAACATTTTACAGATCATTTAATAAGAAAATATCAATATCATGACCATGATATTGAAAAGTAAAACATTAATGACAACAGAAATAATTCTACCATTTGAAACTCTGTAAAAAAAGTAGAAGGACAGTAACCCAATGAATAAAATACAAGCGATGTTAGTAAGGAATACGCTTCCCATTAGATTTTATAATTTCGAATATTCTATTTGGCAGTGAATCATACAAAGATTGGATGTCTGTTTGGCAAAAATGATCCCATGAGCTATTCAATGCTTCTCGAAGCTCAGTGATGGATTCAAACTGTTTTCCACCAGCATATACATGACGAACAAGCATTGCCCAGATGTTTTCTACTATGTTAAGATCAGGGCTTTTAGCTGGCCAGGGTAAAACCTGCACATTATTTAAAACGAACCAGTTTTTAACTCCATTGTCGGTGTGAATGGAGGCTCCGTCTTGTTGAAAGATCCACTCTTCTCCTCCTAATTCGGAGCCATAAGGAAGAAGCTCAGAATTTAGCAGCTGAATATAGTCTGTATGCTTCTGCCTACCACTCAGAAAGACCAGACTTGTTCTTCCTCCATATCCAACTTACTTTCCAGTTCCATGGAAAATAGGAGAAATAGTCTACTTTTTAAAACCATATAAGAATTCACTATCACCGAATTCTTACAGACCAATAACATTATTGCCAACACTTTATATTAAACAAGGAGAGTGTTTAATAGTGTGTGTGTGTGTGTGTGTGTGTGTGTGTGTGTGTGTGTGTGTGTGTGTGTGTGTGTGTGTTGTGTGTGTGTGTGTGTGTGTGTGTGTGGTGTGTGTGTGTGTGTGTGTGTGTGTGTGTGTGTGATGTGTGTGTGTGTGTGTGTGTGTGTTGTGTGTGTGTGTGTGTGTGTGTGTGTGTGTGTGTGTGTGTGTGTGTGTGTGGTGTGTGTGTGTGTGGTTGTTGTTGGTTGTTGTGTTTTTTTTTTTTTTTTTTTTTAAATACACATCATCGATATGTAATAGTAAAAATTAATTTCACAAAGAAACAAAATAAATAGAACTTGATATCCATTACACAGACAAATAAATATTTTAGTAACTAGATATATTACACCTTTCAGCTACATAAATTTGTTTCGAATTAAAAAGTTATTTTTATTTCAAAATATTTTCCTGGCAACCAGCGAAAGAAAAAGAGAAAAGAATCTTCGTTGCCATCCCCGCAAGCACCTTGATGGAATGTACGTAAATAATTTAATTTTTTTTAATTCATAGTTATTAATACAAAACTATTCATAAATCTTATGTGAAAAATTGCCTGAATTTATTACAATTATCCTTTTGTAACTAACGTAAAGCTAAATGTATTTTCATGTATATAATAAAACCATAAAGATTTTTCAAGTATTTTATTGATCCATATGATGCGAATTTCAAAAGTGCATAAATGTTTCAGCTTAGCCGAATAATTTAAATGAAAATGACACCCTTTTCAGTCATTCACAGTAAGAAAAAAGATCCTCTGACGTAACATGAAATTCCATTTCTTTTCTTTTTTAAAAAAATAACGGCACTAGGCTAAATTCTACTTTAACTGCCTTATTCCGCCAAGTTGACGATAAATATTTAAATGTTGTTACCCTGACGATTTTTTTTTTTTTTTTAAAGGGACAACCGTTTATAATGAAACGATCTTTGAAACTCCAATGAAAAAATTTATAATGATACAATCGATTCCTAAATTGGGCTCGCAGCCTATATTCAAATTAATTTTGCAGGTGATCAGCCATCAGTTTAGTTTTCATTCACTGCAGTTGATGATTTCAACTCATTTATTTTATCATCGTATGGACAACCTTTGAAAAGTTGCAGGCAGAACTTTACGATATTAGCGAACTCCTGGGCCTGACTTCAGGATGTTAGCGAAATCGCGGGCCGTATAATTCGGATTTATATGGAAGTTTGAATGTTTTATACAGGGTTTTGACTTGTTCTGCAGGCTGGTCCAAAAGCCATGGCGCGCCCCATCCGGCCGCAGGCTGGAAGTTGCCCATATGTTTGAGCAGTGTATGGCATACCAGCAACTGGTATGAGCAGTAAATTGGGAGGCTGAAATCTGGTTACTAAGATTTTTTCTAATAAATTTTCGATTCTTATTTAGACGTGGATTAGACTGTGTTGTTTTGTGTTGTGTACTATCATTAAACTAAAGAATAAAGGCCCTTGTGGAGACAATTACAGCGGGTGATAGAATGTCTACACTCAGAATATTTAATATTTACCCACTTAAAATCAAATAACTTCATATTCAATTTTTATTATATATCGAAATTCGAATTGTATAATCTGCAGAAACATTTAGTTTGGTATCAACATCCTCTCATACCCATGCTTAATGCATAGAAAACCATTTTATTTTTGAAAAAAAAAGGTAAACTGAGTAGTAATTTAGAAAAGCTATGTTAAGCGAATTGGAATCGTAATTTTCCCTCCAAAGCCTGATAACCTTGACTTCAATGTAACGTCAATGTCACTTGCTAGATAATTCTGACACTCAAATGATTAGCTTTTTTTACTCTCTTAAATGAAGTAGAGCTGTAAATACTAAGGAAGAAAAAAAAACGCTTAAAAATCAGGGAACTGGTGGATTATCAGATTTTTTTTTTTTTATATAATTATCATAATTTTCAGGCTGATCGCACCAACGAACCGTGTAAATTTTAAGTTATTAGACACTATATTTTTAATCTGTTTGGATTAATGATGTAAAAGTTTTATTTTGAGTGGTTGAACTGGAATTGTGACAGAGTCAGGGATCAGCGTAACTATATAGGAATGATGTATTTTTGATTTATTCGAGGTTAGACGTCCATTTTCTACAGTCCATCCATTTGTTCTATTATTGTCAACGTTTAAGTAGTTGTTAGGGTTATTATAAAAGAATATTTTTGATCTATTCTGTTTTTGATTTCATGATTTCGAAGTGTCCTTTTGTACTAATAATTTAAATTGCATTACACTTTTTCTTTTCTTAAGCGTCTGTTTATAAAATAAAATTATGTTTAAAGCATATTTATGTAAGATTATACTTTTATGGCATCTATATTTATGTATCTATAAGATTAAATTTACATTTGTAGAATTTGTTTATGCAAGATGTATTTTCTTTGAATTAGAAAAAAATAAGTATTTTATGTTTGAATTTTGAAGCACTATAGAGAAATTTACAATTTCAATCGTAAAGAATTATCATCATAGATGTATTATAAAGACGTAAATGCATGAAAATGCAGCTCAAAAGCGAGCTGCGGAAACATTTGATCACCGGCAGCAGCACTTGGCCCAAATGTGTGAACGTGCAGTTCAAACACAAGCAGATGAAACAGATGATTAGTATTTGGAAGGAGAACGACATAGAACAGCTAGACGTCAACAAATACTTTGGGTAAACAGTCTAAGTATCTACAAAGCTGCCACAAATGTGGATACTTACTATCATAGTTGAAAACATTTTAACATGGATTGCATTCACCGTGGAGCTTTGCATTTTTCTGAAGAGTAAAAACAAAAATTAACCGAAACCATTTTGGGGACTGTAAGATTGATGTAGGACATTCCGAATTTCCTAATGAATTGGTGTGGTTGTTTCTTTGATGTCACCCACATTTCAAAGAATTTCATAAAAGAATTCGAAATTTGAAAGCATACTTTACAATGGCTTTGTTCACAGTATATGACGATAGAAACTGTTAACGATTTTGGTGTGTACTGCTACGTTGCGAACAGTTTATAACAGACTTGATGAATTTTTTTTTTTATAAACTCATTCATCTGACAGTTCAACCAACTCAAATTCTTGATGCTGAATTTAACGTCCTCAATATGGACAGATATATTTCTGAAGTAATGAAGACGCTGTTAGTGAATGTATCGCCCAAGATCTTCGCTGATACCCTCGCTGATCTGCTACAGAAGGAAAGGAGGCATCTTACGTTAAACTACTTTTTGCTCAACTCTGATGGCACCGACCATCAAATAGTTAGCATCCCTTTTCAAAACGTAGTCAAACGTTTCAAACTTTTCAAAGTATATGCCATTGTAACATTGAATGCCGACCAAAGCTTACCTGATAATGTATGAGTGATCCGACAGCGATGAAAATCTTTGGCAACCATGAAGATTATTGATATGTGCCAAGGCATTTACGCACTCATTATTTTACACTTAAGGAGCCTTTAGATTCTGAGCATGGCTCGGTAACCTGGTACTTATCATTAACAGACAAAATACATCCGAATCAACATCGCTTTGTAAGAGGGGGAAAATACGGAAACAGCAATGAAGCAAGTACAGGAAATCATAAACATTAATAGAAATAATCATAAATATACTGGTATAGTATCTATAGATTTTACTAAAGCATTCGACTCCCTGCCTTGGACTAAAACAAAAGACTTGCTAATAGATTTAAACCTTCCAAAGGACTTAACAAACGTAATAATTTCTTTTTTACATAACAGATCGGGAATAGTGGATTGGCAACATCCTGAATATTTGCATCACCTTTCAAAAGGTTGTCCACAGGTCTTGTGCTTTGGGCCCTTTCTTTGGAAGGTACTATTAAACTCATTGCTAATAGATTTTAAATTGCCAGGTGTTACTCTGGTGGCCTTTGCTGACGATCTTTTGGTGGTTGGTGAAGGTTTTCAAGGGCAGCTTTGAAGAGAACAATAAATAATAGTTTAGATTTTATAAATACTTGGTCAAACAATAAGTCTTACAATATCCATAGATAAGTATACTTCTATATCAATAGGAAAACCACGGCAACTAAAAAGAAGACCATATTTTAAAATTCATAATGTTATAATACGTACGATACCAAATTTAAATACCTCGGAGTTATAATATACATAATAAACTGTCTTGGATACCTCATCTGAAATATATAAATAATAAAATAGACAAAATACTACAACAGCTTTTTAAACCTCATCAAAAAATGGAATAAGTAAATATATATTGAAAATATGGTATAAAGCTATTATATAAAGATCAATAGTTTATGCTTCTACATGTTGGTATGAATCGTTAAATATACACGGAAGACGGTTGCTTCAATCAATAAAATGCAAAAATCTATTACTCATATCAAGATCATACAGGACAACCCCAACATCAGGCCTCCAAATTTTAACAGGTATTGCACCGGTCTCTTTATTTCAAGAATAAAAACCCAAAATACAATAAATAACACAGTACACAACTACTCTGATTATGACATTCCTATAATGAAATCGTTGTTGGATCCCTTGCTTCCCCCAGCTCAATTGTTTGATAATATCAATATAGACCTTAAAATTTATACTGATGGCTCTAAAATAAAAGAAAGTTGCGGAGTGGCATACTATGTTTTTCAAGATGATAGTCCGATAAAAAGTAATCAATTTAAATTTAACAGCAACAACTCCATTTTTCAGGCAGAATTATATGGAATATATGGATCGTTAAAATGGATTTCAACAACGTCATATAATTCATGCTTCATCTTATCTAACAGCAACTCAAATATTCAAATTCTACAAAATAATATAACTACAAATAAAATAGCTCAGAAAATTTTAGTTTTCCTTACAAAAATACCTGAAACAGTAAGATTTAAATGGATAAAAGCACACTCTATGGGAAACGAGCTAGCAGACGGATTAGCAAAACAAGCAGCTATCTACAATAGTAATTTTATCACTAAAAACAAAAATGGTAGTCGCCTCCAAGAAATAGAAAGCATTTCACTTCCAAGCCCACTATCTTATCTAAAATACATATTAAAAAAGGACAAATTAGAAAAATGGAAAATATCATGGGGCACAGAAGTTACAGGCAGGTATACTTACCAATACTTTAAAAAACCATCAGAGGATTTTCTTTTAGAACACAGGAACGTTTACCTTTTTTTTACCAATCATGGACCATTCCCAGAATATCTTTTAAAAATAAACATTCCCAGAACATTTTTTAAAAAATAAACAGAGCCTTCTCCGATCATTCTAAATGCAATTTTCAAGGAAATTCATTACATTATTTCACTAATTGTACATTATTAAAGCAATACAGAGTTTTATAATCACCTTCACAAAGTAATGAGCAGTGGGCTGCATATGTATTAAAAAATAAAAACTTATCCAGCAAAATAATAAAAGGGATTGAAGAACTACAAAATAATCAACCCAAGTATATTCATCCGATTGAAATAAGACCCCATACACCAGAAAGCGATTCAGATTAAATAAATACAAGAATTTCAGTTGATAAAAACCAAGTGAAAACTCTAAATACAACAATTTTTTTTTTTAAATTATGGATTTATTCGCATTATTTACTTTTAGATATTTATTTACTTTTTTTGAACTTTCAAAATTGTAAAAAAGAAAAAGAAAAAAAAGGAACGTGTTAAATATATATATATATATATATATATGGTCAAATGTTACTAAGAACAATATTGTGAGCAATTGTAAACCATTATAAACTAACTTCTTTTATATTGTATAACACTGATCTATTTTACCAATTGTAATCCAAAAATTGTGCTGTAAAAAAAAAAAAAGAAAAAAAAAGAGGGAAAACGCTGCTTGTTGGACCTGGGGCTGGGGCTCAGCAGGACAGTAGGACACTTCAGGAACTAAAACAGGCTTTAAACCTAATAGGTAGGCCGGTCCTGAAGGTAGTATCCTATAGTATCCATATCCAACTGCTAACCAGACCATCAAACTTCCTCCCCCATTTGTGGAGTTCAATAAAATTGTTCTTTGTTACCAGTAATACTGGCATTGTCTGAAGAACAATCTGGACCATCTAAATTGAATTTCTTCTCATATGAAAATATCACAGAAGTCCATTCCGTAGTCCATGACATGTGTTCCATAGCCCAAGATAAACGGTTATCAATATGTGTTTTTTTTTCCACTTTGGATGATGCTTCCGCTTTTTGAAAATGATTTTTTTGGAACTTTTAATGTAGTTGTAAACTGTTTGCCTTGACACATAAGTAAGTCCTGCTTGAATTCGAGCCTTTGCAATACTTCCATTGCACTTTTTAAGCTCGTGAGCAACTTTTCTTTCATCGCGAGTCATTAACTTTTTAGGTCTGCCAGTCTTCTTTCTCTTTCCATTTCTGTCTGGATTTCTGATAAAGTTAGAAACTGTATTGGGGCTGACGTGCAGTATACGAGCAATCTCTCTAACACCTTTACCATCATTTTTATATGCAAAAATTTGGCCTTTTTGAAAATCATTTAAGGGTATTTCTCTTGGTATTCTGGGATTCTGGGGAGAAAACAGAGAAATTACACTAAACCGAGTTTATTGCTGGAAAACTAGAATAATCCTGTCTTCAAAACATCTTGGAATAATAACTAAAATTCTTAATGATGCCATTCAATTAAAATAGAAAACAATAATGCAGTAATTAATAGAAAGCAGACGATTTCATTAAAATTCTTTTGTTAAATACTACACTTACTTGAATGGTAGTGTACCTTGGACCAGTCCGAGGTACGCCCGAAATAGATCATTTTTGCCAAACAGACATCCAATCTTTGTATGATTCTCTGCCAAATAGAATATTCGAAATTATAAAATCTAATGGGAAGAGTATTCCTTACTAACATCGCTTGTATTTTATTCATTGGGTTACTGTCCTTCTACTTTTTTTACAGAGTTTCAAATGGTAGAAATTATTACTGTTATCATTAATGTTTTATTTTTTAATATCATGGTTATGATATTGATATTTTCTTATTAAATGATCTGTAAAATGTTGCTTACAAAAAATAATTCAGTAAAAATAAAAGGCTCATTTAAAAAAAAAAAAAAAAAAAAAACTAAATGTCCTTCTACTTTTTTCATGCACGTGTATTCATCGATTAAAATTTATTTAAATGTTTGGTAATGATCTTAATTTTAAGTGTTCATAAAGTCGAGTGGAGTGACTCCAGATTTTTTGTAATTTATATTTTGAGTGACTTAATTATCTTAAAAGGTTAATTAAATTACTCAGTTAAAAAGACATAATTTAATTAATTAAATTGTAGCTTGATTTTTATATCCATCCTTTCTTGAACAAATAAACAATTTAGCAACCTTATTCAATCCTTGCTGAAAATTGCTTTATTGTTTTTGACATATAATTGGCTTTTGTCAAATTTTCATTGGTGGTTGATTTGGTGGAAAAGATTTAAGGGAGATAGGGTATTTGTATGTCAAAATTTATCCAGATTCTGAAAATTTTTACATACATATTTCTGGATTTCATTTTTTTTTTATAAGTATCAAATATTAAAATATTTATTTTTTGTAATATGAAGTGTAATCTTACTTAAATTTTTTACTTTTTAAATTAATAAATCTGAAAATTATGAACTTGTAGATCACTATTAGACGGCGATTGCATCTCGTATGTGCATTTTTTGCTCGCATCTAACATGACATTTCATACAGTGCAATAACTTAGAATCCTGAGCCAGGATCCAAGTATGATTTTCATGTTCATCAACCTGAAATCTATCAAGGACAGATATTTTCACCTTTGTAAAAATTTTAGTGTTGAACAGTGTAATTAATCTAAATGTTATTTTCACACACATAAGCACAGATGTGAATAAAAATAAAACAGTAAAGAAGTCTGAAGGGGCGTAGCTAACTAGTTCCAGATCCTCTGCTGTAGTGATAGGCTAACTAAAAAATGATTTATTCGAAACAAAGGATTTTCCTCCAATTGCATGAGCCATATAAGTGGAAGGAGAAGGAAGTGTATCTACTTAGGCTATTTAATTACACAAGGGCTTCAGTGAAACTTTATTAAAATTATTTCACAAAACTTAAATGCATAGGGCTGCCATGAGTCATGTTAAATCTAGAATGGAATTTTATTTTGACAAAACAGAAAATCTCAAAATGTGACATGTATTAGAAGTCTGTATTTATAAATATTTTTTTATTATAAATACAGTCGTCTGGGAAGCTCAAAATTATTTGACATGTGCATTCAAAGGATTAATGCTGCTCTCTACTGATATTGTTGTAATTTATATGTACATTGTAACAACATAGTCTGAAATTTTATCAGAAACATTCCAAAAAAGTTGGAGGAATTTCATATCAAAAATTTAATTGAAACCCTGAATATACAATCTATTACCAACTATTTTAACTATTAAGTGTTATTTTGTCTTTATTCTTTAAAGCAATAAATAATTTTATTATTTTTTTTTCCTTGAAGTTTGAGGCAGCAATCATCTGAAATGCAAAAGCGTAAGTCAATTGAAAGTGCTCAGTCTGCTGCAGATCTTAGGCTTCATCTAGAAAAATATTTATCACATCTAAAAGAAGCACAAAATACTGTAGCCGAGAAGACAAGTGCAGTGCAACAAGAGGCCTTTAAAACAAAAAGGCTACAGGTACAGAATTAAAGCCTTGTTTCACACTTTTATACGAAGTTCAATTTTAGTTTGTCTGTTTGTCCTTAAGTGCCATAAATATGCATCTATTGCTGTAAAATTCATATATGCTATTAGTATGTATTGGGACAATGCTAGAATTTCAGAAATCAGCACAATGAAGTCTTGACTTTGCGAGAAATGCATTCCAAGAACACTCGCATAAGTGGAAATTTCGTATTGTGGAACAGGGGGTACATAGAAATGAGTTTGGGCTCATTTTTTGAGGATCAAGTTCAAAAATTTTTAATTCGAGCCTGAGTGATATTGTTTAAGCCGGAGCCCAAGCCTGAAATTTCAGCTAACAGATAAATGAAAGTCAATTACTTCATTGATAGAATATCATAAATTTTGCCATTTGTGCAAATTAAAGACAAATAATAAGACAAATAGCAAACTCTTACTTTGCACTTTCTACTTCATTCAAGTTTATCAAATAATAATAATTAGTTTATTTCTCGGGTGAATCACTTTTTTAAATCTGTTTACAAGGACAATGTTCAATAAAAGAGAAATTTTGTCCTAGCTCGAATACAGTCGTTTATTACAGCCTGAGCCTGGTTCGTACTCAGGCTCAGGCTGAGTCCATCTCATTTCTAGTATATATATGACTTTTTGAAACACCTGCACAATTGTTTTAGACACTTATAAACAATCCTCTAACTGTTTTAAACTATTTCATATTTTTATATTATCATTTCTTACATAAAATGATGAATAAATGAATGTTGTTGAAAAATCTCGTGTTGTGGGAAAGGAGTTTGTTTTA
Source organism: Cheiracanthium punctorium (assembly GCA_038373885.1). NCBI lineage: Eukaryota > Metazoa > Arthropoda > Arachnida > Araneae > Cheiracanthiidae > Cheiracanthium > Cheiracanthium punctorium. The sequence goes on along the minus strand of JAWZYV010002907.1, from coordinate 209,797 downwards.
GCTGTAAGATACATACTCATGAAAAACTCGTGTAGAAATCAATTCATATAAGTCAGATCGTATCGCAGTGCAAGTGCATTGTATTACAAATGTATTAGTATTTTGGTCATTTTAATATGTTAATATCATCACAAAGATATTATGATAATCAGTATTTTTCAAATTCAATTTTAAGAGCATCTTTAATTCTTTTCAATTTGTATCATAATCATAGATTCATATTTAATTAATAATATTGTTTAATATTACATAAAAACTTAGTACAGACATAAGATTATACATCGCACATTTGCATGGCCTGTGGAATCCTGCTGTAGCTCTCCTCTTACAGTTTAAATCTTCATCAGAAAGTGGGAGTACTTCTGAGTTTTAGCCTCTCTTGGATATTGCTAGTGACCATAGAAAGAACTTCAAAACCACATATTTAACATGCATGTACTAGAGATCTATCTGGACCAAAAATTTCAAGCCCAGCCTCTGAGCATAATCACCTCAGCCTAGCCTATAGGAAAAATAAAAAACTCGAGGTATTGTTTAGGCCGATCCAACCATTTATGAATCAGCATTTCAAAAAATCCTAAACAAATTAATATTGCATTTCATTTTAGAAAAACTAGGGGCCAAGGCCCCCAGACTCGCTACGCTCGCTCTTCGTATGAGGCATTCGGCCCCTAATAAGGCTTATTCGTAAAAAAGACATAATTTCAACAGACAAAACCCGAAGATTGGATCAGATAGAATGTTACCGAGCTACACATTTCATGGTTCTTGCATGTTCATTGATACATAAAAATTTAAACTTCACACTACAGTAGACCCCCTCCCCCTCATAACACGGAAGATATTTTGTTATGGGAATCCGTGTTGTACGGATCCTGAGCTATACTCCACCTGGAGTGCGGACTCCGCTTATAATCGCTGGAAAAAATTATTTGCACTCCTGAGAAACACAATGATATTTAGTATTGCCATTCAAAAGTTTTATTAATTAGGAGCTAAAGCATAATAAAATCAGAAAATCTGTTTCAGCTGTATTTTTAATAATGTAAAACCTATTGGACACCTTGCAAATTTGCCACCCCTGGCGATTTTTCATTATTTGGCGACTTGCGTACATGTAAAGTTAATAAAAACTACGGAACAGATAGGATAGCTTGCCACCAATGGCGACTTTTCATTATTTGGCGATTTACACATGCTCACAACCTATAATTACTGTTCATTTAAGGTTACCGGAAAACCGTTATCCATATTTTCATTTACATAATTGTTTGCAGATTGGCGTACTTAGCACCACGAATGTACCATCTCGTCGCGCTAGCAAATATCCAAAGTGTACTATAACTGCTATAATGGCATAGTTTAAATATATAATATATTTCTACTGGTAGCAAATAATCCAGCTGGACCGAACCGGCTTTAAAATAATCTGCACGTTTTTCATACAATTTTCAATAAAGGGGGTGAGAGATAAAATGACATAGTCATTAATAGATGGAGAAAATCTGCACAGAAAAATGCACAATTCCAACTGAATGAAAATTTCAAAACCTTATTCTCAGGTGTATTCAGCAGACGATAAATTACGATAAATTGCACCAAGCATTAGAATCATCTCCTCAAAATCGCACAAAACCGTTTAATTTTTAGCCAAATTAAAAAGTTGCACATTTTAGTCTCAGAAAATTTCTAAATATGTTTCTTTTGAGTATAAAACATTTCATTCCTGCTCTGATTTCCCATGCACACGATATTTTAATTTAAAAACAGCCTTACAAATAATCTAGACAAAAAAACAAAAAAATCGTTATTCTTTTATTTTTACTTCAAGAGTCTGAATCATTTAATAAACTTGCCAAATGTGGCAACCTAGATAAGCTTAAATGTTGCTTTTTTTTCCACTGTGGGGTTACAATTACTAAATGGCGGAAAGCAAAAATTAGCCTTTTGTGATACGTTTTTTATCGATATCTGCTAAAATAATTCGAATTTTGAAAAAATCGCTTCGAGGTGTGTCGGGAACTGTCATAGAAAATTTCCGTACAAAATTTGGTAGGTCTACGATCACCGCGAGACACATTCAAACAAACTAACTAACAGTTTACACATTGTTTTATTAATATAGAAGAAAGATAGTTTTTATTTTGGCCTAAAATGGGCGTAATTCTAACTCATGTTTGTAAATTTCACGCGATTCTAGATACTTGGAAACGCTTTGTTGCAAAGGAATGAATGATTTTATGCCAAATCTGGCAACTATTCTGTTTATTTTTTCAGTTTTTTATTAATATCTTCTAAAATAATTCGATTTTCGAAATTTAACTCAGCTTAGCAGGTTCCTCGGAATTTTTCGAATCTGTGGGCATCTTAGTCGAAACTCAAATCCCCACGGTTTAGGAGGAGATAAGCTGACAAGCTTTGACAGCGACAGCGGCCTTTACTTTTTTTAGAATAGAGAAAGAAAAAAAGAAAAAAAAAAAACAATGTATTGTAACTTTATGATGTACTTGTTTGAAACAGGGAAATTAATTTATGCCTGAACAAGAACTTTTAGTGAAAAACTTTTTAATTTCAACTTAAATTTTTTTTAAAGGGGAGAAATCATGTTGTCGACCTTAGTTTGATTACAATGCATTAAAGTCTACTTTATAATGTTATGTTTCATTAACTTCTGCATGAGAGAACAGAACTAAAGGCAGGCATCATCTGCTACAGGATAATATATACTGATACTTTACGAGTGTTATATAACACTTCTTTCAGAAAATAAAAATGTAACCCCTCCCTTTTTTTTAAGTATAATGATTAACTTTGTTTATTATTAAGATTTTAGTGTGTTTAAGAGGCTACTATTTTATACTGTAAAGGCTACTAAAGCAACTATTTCTGTGGTTATGTCATGGTGGGCACCCTGACAGTAGCTTATGTATAAATAGGACTGTGTTGGAAAATATTTATGGATAATATGTTCAGAATGATTTATCTTTTTTGTTATTATAGAACATGAATTATGATACATTCTTTGAGTGGGTATTAAACAAATACTATTTTTTTAGACTGTATACTGTGAATCTGTTTCAAAATTATCTTAAAATACTTAAGCATAATCAGAACTTCTCCATGTCAGTACTTAGAATTTTGAAATAAAATTTAATAACATATCAGCAGTAGCATACCATAGAAATTAGCTCCCCTTCATTTTGTGGGAGCCTCAGCTATGCCACTTTTCGCATAAGGAATTTTTTTAAAAATAGAAAAACACATATCAGCAATTTAAATAAATACAGCACAGATGTAAGATACAAAATTTTATTAATATAAATGGTAATAAAAAGTTCTGGTAAATTTTGTAAATGGTTGCTCGACAAAATTCCTGAACTAATTTGACTTGCTGATTTAATTAAATTTTTAAAATTGAATTTGAAAATAACTCTTTTTCTTCATAAAAGTGACTTCAAGTACGCATGCTAAATGTTATTTCTTGTGGGTTTTTTTTATGCTTTGAACAACATATAATATAACCATATTGCAAATTTTAGGAGGAAATCATCAGTTTAAGAAGAAAGGTTGAAAGAGGAAAGAAATTCGAACTGGCTTCTACGGCTGATGAGGTCTTGATGGAAGAAGTTAGAGAATATAAGGTAACATAAATTCTATAATCTACTAGATCAACTAAAATAAAATATTTTTATTTTCCAGCCTGGCCTCTCTCCCATTTTGCTGTAGTTTTAATGAAAGATGTTTATCTGATTGAAAGTTGTTAGATAAATTTAAGGATGGAGTTAAAAATAACCTTTGTTCTCAAAGCAAATTATATAAATTACACAAGCTGCATACCCATTCTTCGTATTGAAGGAATCAAAGTTTTTCATGCCCATATAAGTGAAATTTATTCCATCTTTATGAAATTTCAAAATATGAGAAGTTCTTTGCCTCATGATATAAACTTTGCCTTACAATGCAAGCGCAGCTGCAAAATGATAACACCAAATTTATGTCAGCATTGTTTGAGATCAAACAGAACGTAAACAGTGTTTTGCAAACAAATGTATTCACTTCCAAAGAGCTTCTGCAGGAAGTTTTTGGCTTAAGTTCTAGTGTCTTAAGTAATGTCATATGTTGTGGACCACTGTTTTATGTTGTCTTCTGATTCCTAAAGCATGAATAATGTGTAATCTCAGTCATTCTGCAGAACACCTTAGTAAAACTTTACCATATAAAAAGTCTTAAAATATTGTTGATATCGTAGCCATAGAAATATCTTTATGAAACATTCATTGTTTCGTGAAGTTTTTGGCTATCATGGCTGTCATAAAAGTAAACCCTAATGAAGTAATTTTTTCGTAAGGCACATTATCCTCACTAAGATTTTGTTGCAATTTGAAATTCATGGCATCCAAATGATGTCAAATTCACTTACAATTAGAATTTTACATAAAATCTAATTTCATGTTTATCACAATTGAAGGGGGCTTTGGTCTTCTTTCTCCCTCTCAAGATTTCAATTTTTGTTAACAAAATAGTCTTTTTGAAAAATTATGTCTTTTCCAACATTTAGACTCTCACCCCTCCCAAATTTTTTTTCTGAGTACGACCCAGTCCATTACAGCCTGCCACTTCCTACAACCACTACAGCCTGCCACCAAATTCAACAATGAAATGAAAGATAATCTAATTTTTAGAGTTCTTAGTTTAAGAAAATGAAAATACATTTATTATGAAGAAACACATTATTTTACAGGAGTTTTTAAAATTCTTAGATGCTTAATGCTACTGCAACTATTTTTCAGTTTTTCCTTTGTATGTCTGGCAACAAACTTTTCAATTTACCCGAAGCTGTACATGCACACTATGCTCATACCCATAGCAGATGCAACGAACTTTTGCCCTCCTATGTGATACTTGTCCTTTAATTTTCATTTATGCTTTCTGTTACAGCAAAATTATTTTATCCTGTCATTGCTAAGAAAACAGGAAGCATGAAATTTAAAATATTCAGGGTGTCTACCGCTCCGGAAAGTCTGGAAAAAGCCGGGAAATTGGAAAATGCGTCTGGAAAGTCTGGAAAAAAACGGGAAATTGGATAATGGGTCCGAAAAATTCACCAAAAGAATCAATTTTTTTATTTTTAAACCTTTCTCTCTAATTGTCAGACTGGAAACCGAAAGCAACTGCAATGCATTTTTCGGACCGCGAAAGCAACAAGCAATGTGCTTGTATAAGGAGAGGAAAATGGGGGCTCATCAATCGTGACGGGAGGGTAAAAGACAAATTAGCTTACTTGGTAACTTATATGTTAGGACCGTCTTTCCAAGAACAGTTAGTTAATTCTATCAGAAAGTGCGACTACTTCTGTTTCTCAATTGATGAAAGCTTAATCCTGTACTTCAGTTAAAATTGATTTCAAGAAGTTGTACAAAATATGCAAATATAAAGACAAGGGAGGGGCATTGTGCAATCTCCAAAAGTAAAATGCATTGGTCAGGAATTTTTTTCCTGGGACCTCTCAAAAGTCAGGAAATTGACTTTCAGAAATTTGGTAGACACCCTGATATTGTTTAAAATTTGTAGAAAGTCTTCTAATTAATATTTTTTGTTGTTTATCTTTGAAGGAAGCTTTAATATGCATTTTATTACTTAACGAAATTCTACTTAACTAATTACTTGACAAAATTTATTAAATCAAAAATATTTTGTGCATTTCATCTAAACTCATTTTGTTTGAAAGAGATAAAATACTGCAATAGTACTCAGGTTTAGTGATTTCTAGCAAATTATGTGATATTTTGCCTAAAGCCGACAAGCTTGAGATACTATATGGATAAAATAGAGCGATTTGTCATTATTAAATTTTATTAAAAACACCTTTTAAAACATTCTAGTCACAAAAGTACTTTCAGCTAGCTGTCGTAGCCGTCTTCAAGTTGTGTGCCGTTTTGGTTCTGCTTCCTTGTCGTTATAAGTCTTCTCCACCCCTCATCTATTTCCACATGCATTGTATCATTAACTTTTTGTTTGCAGTTAAGATGAACTGCCTTTTATGTGAAGCTTTAAATATCTTAAATGCAAACGAAACCGTAAAGTTGCTAAAAGTTGACAAGCTTGGAGACTTTTAGCATAATTTATGAGGGAGGCACATGACCTATGTCGGACCATTATCTAACTACATGGCAGGACGGTATTGTGCTTGAACTGACTGAATGTCCCTAAAACTGCCATTGACTGTAATGTGTTGGAATTTTTTTAGTGTTCCTTCCTGTAGGAGAACTATAAATGATAAAGACACTGTTCGGTGAAGATATTCATTTTGTAATCCTTAACAACTTATATCACTTTTGATTTGTTTAAAATAGCCTAATACCTCTAAAATATGTTTTAATAAATTTCTGCCCATAAAGCATAATATATGGAAAATCTTTTGGGTGACCCTGTGAATAACCTATCCAGTCGATTGGAACCAAAAGGGGAGGTGCACAACTAGATGTTACAACAATCCTAAATATAAAATTTCTACATTCTATGACCAATAGTTTTTGAGAAAATATATTGTACATGCATTTATATGAACATACATACATGCGCTCGATGAGAAGTCTTGTAAGAACTCTTAAAAATAAATTTAAAGGTAGTCAAAAATTTTTTTTTTTTTTTCCCCCTTCATAAAATCAGGGTACCAAAAGTTTTCATGGTCGCATTACTTCCTTATACTTTGTACAAGGAAGTAAAAAAGATTCTGACTAATAGATTTCAGGATGTGAGAATGAAAATCCGAAAATGATATGTAATCTTGAATTGTAACAAATGACTATACTCCTTAGTTGAAAAGTGATCTTTCTGTAAAAAATTCTTATAACTCGGCAAATTATGCTACGTAGTCTGAACAAACTATTTTTGAAAGAAAATTGTATCCTCTATCTGATGATAGAAATGTCTTTTTACTGCGAGTGTAATTACTGACGTTATTACGTATTATGCAAGAAAAAATACAAAAAATCGTAAAAAAACATAAAATAAAAAAATTTCTTATTCGAATTTCGAAAATATCTCTCCAAGGGGTCTTAGGACATGTTCTATTGAAGCCATATACAAAATTTGTTAGGTCTGTGACAACCCATTGCGGCACTACGTGATGGAAAGACACAAATAAGGAGATCGCAAGTCACATACCTGCCCAAGTACGTACATAGTCCACTGCAAACTTTGTTTATTTTACGGATTTTATTATATAAGATATTGTCCATCAGTTATCTGTTTAATTTTTGTATTATACAAAAGTATTGGGAATATTTCTATGATTTATAGCATTCTTTTCTATGCATATTAGATATAATGTTTAATGTTATTTTGTGTGGTTAAATATTTTCTCGGTTATTTTTTAAATACATAATTAGGAAAATATACATCTTAATAATAGATAAAACATAATTAATGTTAGCATCAGTAATCAATAATCTATGTTAATTGATCAAAAATTTAGCAGCATCACAGAAAAAGTTTTAACTAGCTGCCAAGGCTGCCTGCTTCGTCGCCCCATACCATACTGTTTTTACTTCCTTGTACGTAGTATAAGGAAGTAATGTGATCCCGAAAAATTTTGGGGGCCAAATTTCGACAAAAAAACCGATTTTGACTACCTCTAAATTTAATTTAAAAATTTTTTTCGATGCATCTCATTGTAGGCTAGCATGCACGATCATATTAACGTGTCTTCAACTCATTTTGACCAGCGGCCAGTCTATTGTGGCCAGTTTTTCCATGCCGTCTGTACGTACGTACGTATGTACGTACGTATGTATGTATGTAACTCGCATATCTCAAAAACTATTGGTCGTAGAATGTTGAGATTTGATATTTAGGACTGTACTATGATCTAGTTGTGCACCTCCCCTTTTGGTGGCAATCGAATGGATAGTTTATGTACAGGACCGCCCAAAAGATTCGAAATACATTACGCTCTATGGGCCGAAAATCATTAAACTCGCCTAACTCAAAAACTATTAGGCGTAGAATGTCGAAACTTCATAATTTGGATAGTTGTAACATCTAGTTGCGCACCTCCCCTTTTGGTTCCCTTCGTCTGTATAGTTTATCTACAGGACTGACCAAAACATTCGAAATACATTACGCTCAATGGGCCGAAATTCATTAAACTCGCATATCTCAAAAACTATTAGGCGTAGAATGTTGAAACTTTATATTTAGGATTGCTGTAACATCTAGTTGTGCACCTCCCCTTTCGGTTCCATTCGACTGGATAGTTTATCTACAGAACCGCCCAAAAGATTCGAAATACATTACGCTCTATGGGCCAAAATTCATCAAAGCGTTTTTTGGTAGGTATTGGGCTATTTCAAACGACTCAGAAGTGATATATGCTGTAAAGAGTTAGAAAATGAATTTCTCCATTCAAAAAAGTGTCTTTGTCATTTATAGTTCTGCTACAGGAACACTCAAAAGATTTCCAATACATTACGGTCAATGGCAATTTTAGGGGCATTCATCCATTTCAAGCACAATACCGTCCTACCACACAAGTTAGGTAATGGTCCGACCACGGTCACGTGCCTCCCTCAAGAACTATGCCAAAAGTCGCCAAGCTTGGCGACTTTTGGTGTACGTGTGTGCATATTTAACTATCAAATCTCAAAAACTATTATGAAATTTCATATATAAGATTGTTGTAACATCTAGTTGTGCATCTCGATTTTTGGTTCCAATCTACTGGAGAGTTTATTTACAGGACCACCGAAAAGAATTTCAGTACTTTAATGTCTATGGACATCTTCAATATAATACAACTGTAGACAGTCATTGTTTGGTACATGCCCAAAATCTCGCCATCTATCCTCGACCTTGGCGAGTTTTGGCGAAATATCGCCAAATTTGGCGATAGTCAGTCATTTGGTCCATGCCTAAAGTATCGCCATTTGTCATCGTTCTTGGCGAAATATCGCCAAATTTGGCGATAATCTGTCATTGTTTGGTCCATGCTTAAAATCTCGCCAAATGTTGTCGACATTGACGAGTTTCCCCGAAATATCGCCAAATTTGGCGCCAAAAATTATTTCGTATTTTGTATAACTCTAAAACTTTAACCAGTAGAATTTTGAACTTTAGTATTTAGAACTATTGTAATATCTAAGTGTTTTCAGTATCTTTTTTGACAGCAATCGACTGAGAATTTATTTACAGGGTGAGCCAAATGACTTTAAATACATTGAGGTGTATGGATGCATTCAATTCATTGAAAGTCTGTGGTCAATGACTACTTTAGCTATCCCCAAAATCTTGCAGACTATCTCAAGTTTGTCGGCTTTTGGTGAAATATCGCCAAATACAGTGTCAGAAGGAAATCTTTCAAATTGAACTCAGCTTGGCGATATCGAAATATTTGGCTAGAAATCGCTAAACCTTACTATTATTGATATTTTATCTCTTTCAAACAAATAAGTTTAGAGGAAGTGCGTTGAAAATATTTTTGATCTAATAGACGTGCAAGGAAGTCATGTGTTGGACACATCAGATTTTTTATACTCAGTGCAGTGTTAACCAAATTATTCGACTGATTGGAGTGCTTAGTGTGGGGCCATTCTATTCATGAGCCCCATGTTTCCGCTAATGAGTACTTTTCTAGTTTAATAATACCAGTGTTAATGTGCCAAATTTAGCAACCTAGTGATTTTATAGTCTGATTGCATTATTGAATAAGTATCCTTTGTTACAATAATAATTAAAAAAAGGAAACAGGACTAAAATGCCCGCTGCATGGTGACTTTTTTCTTCTCTTTTTGGATGTGCAATAAACGTGCCAAGTATTCTAAATTTGATATTATTTTTAAGCTGCGAAAGATCTGAAAGATCTTGCATTTTTCCGACTGCATTACTGTTATAACGCTAATGTTTACATCTATCTGTTGGCATTCGCTGTGTAGAAATATTTCCAATTTTGGTACCACATACATTAGTGTTTTATATAAGTAGATATTGTATAAAACATATTTATATTGTTACGTAGTGAAGGGTTGCAGTTCTCAACAGGAGTTAAATAACATTCGTCCATGCATAATATGCATTCAACATTTAAATAAGAGATTGTGGGTTATAATGATTTTTCATACTTATTACTATTTACAAATGTAATACAAATATATACACTGGGTAGTTCATTTCAAAAGTAGGCAGATTACTCTGCTAGCACACAAAAACTCATGTTTTTGAACAGATGTACTCTTCGAACTTCTCTCCATTCCCAGTCGCTATCTGTCTCACTACAGAGGTGGCTCTTCTTTTTTTCATACTGCCTTCCCTACCAGAATTCACAGATGCAAAAAACAGAAGAGAGACATTTCGCTTCACCCACAGTGGTTAAAAGGCTCCCTCACCTCTCTGGAACAAAAGCTTGAAGGGGGGGGGGGGGGACATATGCCGCAATATAGAGGTAAATGGAAAAGTGTGCAAAGACATGAATAAGTTGTTCATCCTGAACTGAATACTTTTGGGTACCGAAATTGTTAAAAGTAGAAAACTCTGGGTAGTTAAAAATTAAAATTTTACAATTCTGGGAAAGCTGAAAAATTCAATATTTTCATGTCTATTTGAGCTGGAGAAGAGGGAAGAAAAGGCATGGAGTTAGTTAACTAGTGAAACTATGAATATAATTCAAATTACATTCATAGTTTCTGTTACTGGATGTAAATGAATATAACATTTGAAGCTCATTTAGAAGAACTTAAAAAAAAAAAAAAAAAAAAAAAAAAAAAAAAAAGAGGTTGATACCATAGGGACAATTGCAATGATGTGAACTTTTAACTAACAGAGCGACATTCCTGAGCTTTTAAAACTCACCCGCAGAATTGGCAGTAGCATAATTTTGCTAAATATATGTTTCTTCACTTTTGCATACTTTGAATGCCCTAACAGAATCGTGATTTTTGGATTATGACTTTGTTGCAGCAAATGAGTGTTATATATGTACTAGTAAAACATTGTGTTGGAAACTGTTAGATAAGTCATACCAAAATAGTTGATTGTAATTCTTTGTTCTATTGCAACTTATTAAAAGTGATAATTTTCGTATTTAATGCTGTTAATTTTTATTTGCAGGAGCAATTAACATGTCCTTCTTGTAAAGTAAAAAGAAAAGATGCTGTGCTGACAAAATGTTTCCATGTCTTCTGTTTTGACTGTCTAAAAACACGCTATGAAACACGTCAAAGGAAGTGTCCAAAATGCAATGCAAACTTTGGTGCTAATGATTTCCATCGGTTGTATTTAGCCTAGACTTTTCTAATTTTTTAAAAATGTGACATAAAACTGATTACCAGAAAATTATTCCTTATAAATGGACCCAAATGAAAAAATGTATTTTTTTTAAGCCTGTATTGGTGTAGTTGTCTGGGAGAAGGTAATTGTCAAGTTTTTGTTAAGAGAAGAAAAATAATTCTTCATTGTTTTCCATTCATATATTCGTGTTCATATATAATATAGCTAATTGGGCTATATTTATTTGTTATTATAGGTTTTAAATATTAAGTTGAAATAATTTGTAAAAAATAAAAGTGTGTGTTTGAGTCATTCATTTTATATGTTGTATGCACTGTTCATTATTTTATATTTATATATATATATATATATATATCTGTAGGTGAAAATAAAATTGTTTTATAATTTTAAAAAATTCCATTCTGAGCTCTGTATTTTGTTGGATCAACTGTCGTAAATATGCATTTAAATCTGTATCGTGAATGAAATTGTGACAGAAATCAACATTATTGAGTTAAAGAATTAATTTGTAAGTAAATCTATTTATTACTTTATATATGAATTCTTATATAAATTAAGGAGGACACTTTGTTTCTGTATATTATAAAAATCATCTCTTCTGTGGCATAATTATAAAATAATTGAATAAAATAATTGTTACAAAATAATGTATGTATGCTTTGTCTCTTAGTGCTGTTATTTCCCAACAGTGGCATGGCTAGGTCACTGATATGCAGTACTAAGTTTTGTCACCTCCCCTTTCCTCATTATTATGGAAATATCAAATTAGAAACAGGGTAAAAAAATTCAGTTTAATAAACAGAATATAATAGAGTTAAACTTCATTATTGCAGACTTTGATTTAAAGAGAATCTGAGTTTAATAAGTTAAATTGTAATGAAGGCTGGCTTTGTTGTTGAAAGAATTCAATTTATAAAACTGATAACATGAAACCTAGAGCATCTCCCTTCCTTTTCTAGTGCAAAGTTTGAAATTACATCATCGAAATTGATGCCTTGAGCTTACTATTTTCTATTAAACTAGTGGCCAAACTCAAGAACTATGCTTGTCTTATTGTGTACCTTAGGTTATTCTTAATTAGTTTGAGTTTAGTTAAAATCATGTACGGAGATACCTTAGTATAGATTTAAAAACATAATTAAAAGCCTTAAAACTCCGTTAAAAGGTTAAAAACAAACCATTAGCACTTTTGGCAGCACTAGGCTGCTGCCATCTTCAGAACTGGTGAGCTCGCTCTCAGCTTCAGCACCTCAGACCATGTATCATCGATTTGCCCATGTGTCGTATCGTTGACGGCACCCTCTTGAGTTATTACAGTCGTCCCTCGCCACTTCGCGCTTCGACTTTCGCGTCTTCACTCTATCGTTGGTTTTTTCAAAAAATCCTTTTTTTGTGTGTGTTGTTGTTGTTGTAGAGGTTTTTGTTTGACGAATGGGATACACAAATGATGTGTGCATTGCGGTTCCGGAATGCACTTGATGTAGCGATGGAACCCTACAAAAGCCTCCTCACGCATATGAAAAAACAGCGTAAGCAACTGCCTATCATGATGTTCTTGAGCTGCGCACCCAGACATCCACTCCCTACGACTAGTATCCCTTCAGTAGAAGAAAACGACGACGCACGTGCTGAAGATTCTGCTACTAAAGTCGTTCCTTCAGAGGTGCAGTAACCTTGCTCTTCTTTGCTGTGCAGTACATCTTTTCATCTTCATCACTTCATCATCAAACAAGTTGTATTCTTCATAGGTTAGTGGTTGTGTGCAATTAAATGTACAATAATAATGATATATTTGTAACGTCTAATATGTCTTATTTTGTCTAATATATTTGGTAATACGAGAGTATTGGTGACTTAAAGGTCCTATTTCATGTCTATAGGGCTCTAATAATTAAAAAACGCATTTAGAAGGTCGTTAACAGGTAGAGTCTGGAGCCAATTAACCGCGATAAACGAGGGTCGACTGTATTTCCAACGCTTCCCGTTTTAAGCTGTAACTATGATTGTTGTAGTTGGTTATTTTCTTAACATTGGTGAAATCAATATCAATATTTTCTTTTAATGCAAGGCGAGAGAGGGCTGTACTTTGTCTATTATATTTAATGTCACTAATGTGCTCTTTTATCCTATCTTTAATTTTCTTTTTGTTACACCAATGTAGTGGCCGGGAAGGTTAGAATCTTTATAAGTAAAATTTATTTTATAGACATGAGCTGTTTCTAAGGGGTTTATTTTGTCTTTGTCGGAGCGTATTCTTTTAAAGATATTACGATTAGGTTTTATTGGGATTCTGATGTTCATTTTACGTGCAAGGTTGGAGAATTTCACAGCGAGACCGCAACAGTAGGGGATAGGGTGAGAAAGCATGGGTTTTTCTTTCTGAGCATTGTTAATGAGGTTTAGTTTCTTTTTCCTTTCTTTAATTAAGCGAGACACAATATTTCTGGGGTAATTAGCTTCTTGGGAAAGTTGTTGAATTAAATTGCAGTTCTTCTTTGAGAAGTTTATGGTTGGAACATATTTCAAGAGCTCTATTAACATGAGAAAGAAGTATTGAGATTTTATAGTTAAAGGTAGTTTTAGATGAGAAGTTGACTATTTTATTGTTGTTGGTAGGTTTTCGATAGACAGTAGTTTCAATATTGTTTGGGGAGGTTCTTATTATTTTGACATCGAGGAAGTTTAAGCTATTTCCATAGTAAATTGTATATTTTTATCTAAAAAGTTAATTTCATTGAGAATATTACCAATGCAATTGTTATCCACTATTGTGAAAATGTCATCTACATAGCGAAACCAGTATTTAATGCGGGGGTGAAAGGTTTTTATGATTATTGTTTCTAAATTTCTCATCTTCCATTCTGCGATGATCCTGGTGATCGGGGAGCCTATAGACACACCTTTATTTTGTTTATAAAATTTACTATTAAATTGAAAATAAGAATTACTGAGGATGAGGGATAATGCATTTTTAAGCGTTATGCAAAGTTGCCAACTCTCCTGATTTAGGCAGGAGACTCCTGATTTTTCCTCTGATCTCCTGCCAACCTGATTTACGATACATTTCTCCTGATTTTTAATTATTTGCTCATTTTCTCCTGATTTTTATCATTTATCACATGAATAATGATATTTTTTGAATTTGAAATCTTTTTATAAGTTTTATCGTGGCAAGGAACCCTTCTCAGCATTTTCCCCTTTCCTGCAATCAAACTAGTTCCAGGAACCCATGCTTGCATGTGTGACATCATAAAGTTCGGACTTTACTGACAAATGTATAATAGTGAAAGAGGTACAGCTTCATGTTCTACAGCATTGAAATTTCTATCTTTTTCCATCACTCTTAAAAATGATTATTTTTCGTTTGACATTGTTTTGTTTAATCCTCCAATGACTTAAAAGTAAAACATTGACCACAATTTTTAACTTTCCAACTTAACATTTTTCATGTTGCTAAATTTTTTACAAGCTACTGACTACCTAATAGAAGTCATGACCCAAAATTGATTTTTTTTTTGTGTTCCAAAAGTATCTATATCTGGCAACAAACAGCACCAAAGATGCTTTTTTCTCTCTCTCTCCAAAATGTAGTTTCAGCTGATATAACCCTGATCTTTTAAAATTTAGTTTTTTAATCGAAAACAAGTCTCCTAATTTTTAGAATAAAATCTCCTGATTTTTTACTTTGCCAGGTTCGCAACTCTGGTTATGGTTATATCCTTATTGAATGAGTTCTCTATTTCTTTGCCTATTGTGCTAAACATTTCTGAGGTGTCTATTGAGGGATATAAGTTAGTTACATCGAAACGGAATCTGAGAAGAGTATACTATTTAACTGCTTTAAAAAATCGTTAGTTGAGTTAAGGCATGAGTTTGAGTTTGGTATAAGTTGTTGTAATATGGACTTTAGATATTTTTCAAGCAGGTAGGTGGGGGCCTTCGCATTTACTAACTATTGGATGGGGGGGGGTTGTGGTCTTTTAAATTTGCCAAAAGTACGTGGGGTGAATGCAGTAGGATTAATTAATTGTGATGGTTTATTATCAGGCCAGCTTCCTTTGTTTATAATGTTAATGTTATGTTGTTTATAATGTTTTTTGTTGTAAGATTATTGTTAAGTTTGGTGGTAGGATTTTTATTTAGAACGTTAACGTCAAGTTTATTGATAGTTTCCAGCATTTTGGTTATATAATCCTTTCTGTCTAGAATGACGATTTTTCCTATTTTATCGGAACTGAGACAAGTAATTTCTGGGTTATCTTTTAGTGCTTTTAGGCATTTTTTATTTTCCCGATCCCTCCTATCTATCTTTTTTAATTTAGAAAGTTCTTTTTGGGTGAAAAAACGTAATTCATTTTTATTAACATTAAATAAAGGTTCTATTGCAGGCTCATATGCAGCTATTGTATCATTTAAGTTAATATTATTGTCTAGAATGAATTTTGGACCAAGGTTTAGGGTGTCTTCCTTGTGTTTATTTCGGTGTATAGCCTTAGGGTTTGGGGTGTCTTCCTGGTGTTTATTTTGGTGTATAACCTTGGTGTAATCATTCCCTACATATTTAAAATAAATGATTTGTTTTCTTTTGCTAATATATTTTTTATCAGCTGTTTTCATATTTTTTTTTACTTTAATTATTATTATTTAGTTATTTTTTATGAAATTCTAATCCATATAGACGATATTAATAATTTTAATCATTTTCTCTCTCTCTCTCTGACGCGCTCTGTTGCAGCTATCTCTGGAACGCAACCAACAAATAAGCTGCCACACACTTCTGACTTGCCTATTCACCCTGGGACTTAAATTGGTCTGGTTCTTAAAAAAAAAAAAAAAAAAATTGTATTCTTTCATGACAGAACTATATCATACTAAAATGACAGACATACAAAAAGGGTTTGAAAATTTTCAATTTTTTAACCACTAAAAGTAGGTCTGGCAAAATGTTAGCAACAACAGAACCATCTGGCAACTATAAATTTATAATGCTGAAAAGAAATAGAAAATTATAAAAAAGGAATCAAGTTTCTTAAAATGACTTCAAAATTTCAATTTTTTCCTTTACAGATCAGATGTGCAGTACTAAAATTCTTTCTCAAAAAATATAGGCTTTATAGCTTTTAATTCAATATGAGGGTGTGCTGGGCAGTTATCAATAATAAGTACAACTTTATGCTTTTCTTGTAAAAATCGCTTATCCAAATTGATAATCCAATCACTGAACACAGTGGCCCCAATCCATGCTTTTTTGCTTACTGTGTATTCAACAGGTAATGTTCTCACATTTTTTTAAATACCGCGGTTTTAAACTTTTTCCAGTCACGAATAAGGGCAGTATTTTAGACCCATCCGAATTGCATCCAACCAATACAGTAATTCTTTCTTTGGAGATTTTTCATTCTGAGAATGACTGCTGTTTAAACAACAAAGTTTTATAGGGTTTATAACGTAATCCAATTTCATCTGCGTTAAAGATGTCTTTTGGTTCATATTCTTAGAGTATTGAAGGCAACGTAGAATGCAACCAATCTACGGGTTGGCAAAATGTTATTTGCTTCACCACAAACATTTTTTAACACAGTGCTGCAGGGCCGTAGCGCTGGGGGTGCTATGGACGGCTCAGCCCTCCCCTAGCCGAAAGAATGCAGGCATCAAGGAACATTTTTTGAAAAAATAATAGAGATGTAATTTTTTTAATTTTTGTTCCTGTACATAAAAGCAAATATTTTATGTTCTTTAAAGAGTTTTGGAAAAGCAAATATTTTATGTTCTTTAAAGAGTTTTGGAAAAGCAATTATTTCTTTACATTTAAGATAAGAAAAATCATATTGTCTGAAGAGGAAATCGCAAACTTTAGAAACAGCAAGCTCTAGAAACATCGTAAATTTTCTTTGATCGTTTTATTCGTACGGATGCAGTGAAAACATCTTGTTAAAAAAGGGTGTGTGGATGGTCCACTACTAATTTTCTCACAAGCAGTCACTGCCCCGTCTCTACAATTAACGACCAACCCGTCGCCCCTCTATCAGCACCAGCACAAGCCTGTAAGCAATGGAATGAGAAAAACTTCTGGCCTTTTCAAAAGGCAAAAGTGTTTTATAATTAATTGGTTCAGCACTTCATAATTTAGAGGTAGTTGAGAATGAGTGTAAGGCCTGTCATTTAAATAAGAAAAAAGTCTTCAAAAAATTTGAATTTAGAAAGCTGTCTTAAATTCAAAGGGATTTTCAATTCTATTATCAAAATAATTTTTTTCAAAAGTGGTTTTGGTGACTTTTATCGGATGCAACATGTATTCCGGCCAGTTTCCCCAAAAGCTTGAAAAGAAATTCTCCGTTTAGTGAGGAATTTAAAATACTTTATTTTTTGTACTTATTAATGATAATTTTTATTTTATTACAGTTATGTGTTTTTTACTTTCATTTAGCAATAATATGGTTTTTTAAAAATATTTTATAGGAACATTAGTTTTTATTCTGCATTTAAATTCTAGAATGATTTTATTTTAATAACTAGTTTTCTAAACTCATTATTTGTGTTTAAATAAGCACGTTTATTATACTAAACAAAAAAACTGCTTTTTTTTAATAGCGGAAATACAACCTGTAGCAATCCAAATCCCACGTAACCACGATTTAAAAAACTGAAAAAAATCCTTCCATGACGCTGGAGACCAAGTTATTGCTGTGTATATAGTTCCCAATCTTCTTACATTTGGCAGTTTTGCTGATTCTAGTGCTGTCTATAAATCACTTTTAGGTTCTTTAGTGATTTTTAAAAGATATGCTAGGGTAAGTTTTTGGAGATGCTTTCTATCCTGTCTGAGACCTAGACGACGTTTTTATAATTTGTGAATAAATGTAAATTTAAATTTTTTAGAATGTAATGTGAAATTTATCTTAGATTTTTTGCATGCTTTTAATCGACAATATTTAAATTTAAAAGATACTTTTCCGTTTTGGGACGCCATGAAAGAATTGCCAAAATGTGCAGAGATATGCATAATAAGGTAGTATGCGATATGCACAAAGGCTGCCACTGTTTGCAACCTTTTACGTCAAGAAAAAAAAATTTGGCCTCCAAAATTTTTTCGTGGCGCACCTGAAACAGAAAAGTACATTTTAAAAATATTTACATCCATTCCCTAAATTTTTGTTTAATAATTCTTATTAATTATACAAAATTATAATAATAATTTAAATATTAATTTACAAACACATTCATTCTGGGATATTGGTCAATAGAAATTAAGACGAATGTGCTTCCATGAAACAATAGAAAACTCATAATGGTATACTTGTGTAAGTAGGGTGTATCGAAAAAACCTTTTTTCGAAATTTGTTTACCCTTGCTGCTATTTTTTGGCCAAATTGGCTCAATAAAAAGTGTGCTAAATTTCAATTCGATTGGTTAAAGTCTTCAGTTGCCACATTGGACCTAAATTTTGAAAAAATGAAAAAATGCAAATTTTTGAAAAATTTCTAAAAAATATAATATTTCTTTATAAATTTCTTGCCCCTAGCACTGAAGTTTACTTTAATTGAATCAATAATAAGTGTGTAAATTTTCAGCTCGATCGATCGATATGTTCAGTTGTGTAATCAACCTAAAGTAGGAAAAAAAAAGTTTAAAAATAAAAACAAGTAAATTTCTTGACATTTGAAAGAGACATTTCAATCCTTTAATATTAATATTTTGTGTGCACATCAAGTGTCGATAGCGTAAGTAGCATAAGAAATGTGTCTGCAATATCCATTAACAAATCGTGCTTTAATCGCAAGCTTACGTTATTTCTCCCGATCTGACTCCTTTCTGAGGGGCACACTTAAAAGACTATGTCTACCGGAAACATCTAAAAGAATGACTATACTTATAATCGTTCTTTCTGGTTGTCGATCTAAATTTGCCTTATAGCTCCATCTGTTACCCGTAGATCACTTGAGGGGCGAGGAAGTCCAGTCCCACTTGTCGAATATATTTTTCAACATGAAATCCATAGATTTATTATTTTTAACGTAAAAATATCGCCTTTTAACATTAAGATTACATGTATAACTGCCCCCCCCCCCCTTAAAGAAAGCCTGTGTATGCATTTGTCTCTGGATTGAAAGACACTGTCTACCTGAACTCGTCCAATATGCTAGACAGCTTGAATTGCCGATTAGCGCAGTGTATGAATCCATTCAAACTCAAACATTACTGGATAAAATTTTTCCAATTATCTTGATGAAAAATTTAGGGGTCGCGTTATATTCGGGCTATGGTATAACCCCCCCCCCCCCCAAAAAAAAAAAAAAAAAAAAAAAAAAAAAAAAAAAAACTTGGACACCCCTCCCTCCCCAAACAAAACCAACAACAACAAGCAAACTTAAAAACAAAGGAAAAAAAGATTGCTCTTCTTTTTCAGGATCTTTTCCTTCCTTAGGGAGAGTCTGTTTTAATTCTTTACTCGTGAAAAAAAAAGTGGGGGGAGAGAATTTTAATGATCAGTAATCGCTGCCTTTATCCCTGTGTCCCCTTTTTTCATACTGTTCTATCATTCAAACTTACAGTGAAACTTGCATGAGCGACCACCTCTATTAAGCGACCCCTCCTCCAAAGACCCATTTTTAAGGCACCGATTTTTATCCAATCTACTTAATGTTGAAAGATCCTCTAGAAGAGACCACATAGCCCTCTATAAATGACCGGATCCAGTTCCCTGTCCGAAAATTTTCTAGCATTTTTCCGGAAGTAAAGTAAACAAAAACCAGTCACATTCCAAACTAATTGTTGTAATGCAAACAGACAAGCAAGTACAGTACACGTACAAATCATGCAGGTTAGAGAATTTGTCTAAAAAACGAGTTATTTTACCTTACCGTTGAAGCAGAGTATTGATGGGATCGAGTCACACAAAAAAAGGAATTGAATAAGAAAGTTGTTGGTTACCTTTGGTTTTGGGAAAACCCAGAAAGCAAATATATTTTATTATGGCAAATTCAGAATGCATAAAGAATATCAGGATAAATGCTCTTTCGTTAATTGTAAAAAACATAGTGGAGACAGAAAACAAGAATGAAAAAATCCAAAATTTCTAAATATTCTACTAAAATTTAAATTAAAAAAATATGTTTGTATAATAACTTTTATTAGTATGCAGTTCCATAAATATTAAAACCAACAAAATTTTTTAGCATTTTTTTGCTTGGCTATCAAATGTTTATACTTCATTGAGCGACTACCTCAGTTAACGACAGATTTTTCGCGGAACGAAGGGTGGTCACTCTCGAGAAGTTTCACAGTATGTATGTATGTATATGTGTGTGTGTATGTGTTTGTGCACGTATGCATCTGGTGTAATGATTGAAAAACTTACTAAAGTATAAATCCTTGCTAAAATATGAAAACTGAAATAAAAGAAGTTATTTTCAGAAAAATAACAAAAACAATCATCTACATTCACTTATCAAGTGTTTTTATTCACTGTTGACTGTCTATAAAGAAAACTGACAAAAAAGTCAGGATTCAGTTTTTTAATAAACATACACAGAAGTGTGTGTTTATAAAAAACACACTTCCTTCTGTGTGTGTGAATACCTGTATGTATATATTTGTAAGCCCCCCCCCCCTCCTGTACAAGCGGTCTAGCTACGGCCCTGCAGTGCTGTTTCTTTTTTTGAAACACTACCCATCCTGGATTTCCCGAAAATTCGATACTCATTTGTTTTGCCCATTCATCTGCTTTTTCTAGCAATAAAGGTCCTGAAATAGGACCATTCAGCAATCTAGCTTGTTTAAACCAAATAAAAATAGCTGTCTCTAAATCTTCGTGCTTAGTCGTTCTCATTCATTTTCTTTCTGGCTCAAACATATTGCGCTTAAACATTGATGTGATTTGAACTTGGGTCTTTTATTATCGTTGATAAGGTAGAAAATGCAATTCCAAACTCCAGATTTCTGTTTTTGTCCTCTGCTTCTCATCAACTGCATTAAGTAGCTCTATCTTCCTTTTAAGCGAAATGGCCATTTGTTTTTGTACCGATTTTTCTGCTGTTGTATTCATAAAATGTAAGCTAATTTATGAGAAACACTAAATCACTGATTTTCACCTGAAATTCAACGGTTATAACACAAAATTCACCACATTCAACTCAAACCAACTGACTCTGGAAACGAACTAAAGAACAAGAAGGCGTTTTCTTGAAATGTGTGGGAATTTCTTGTCACCAAACTCCCTTCACGGAAAAAAGAACAGGCCTAAGAACAACTAAAGTGCATTCCCACAATCAGCAATTCATGTATACAGATAAGAATTCTATTCGTTAGGTTGAGAGATCTGATAGATCATACTATTGATACTTCTAGGATGACCAACAGAAGAGAAACCAGTTCTCAGAATTTAAGTAATTCCACAAAAATGTTCTAGTGACTTGTTGCAAACATGCTACTGAATATTAAAAACAAAGTGTTTCCTGTTAAACAATTTTTGTTTTGTGTTAAAAGAACAAAAATGGATTAAATTGCATATTTTGCAGTCTGGACCGTTGTGTCATTTCATGTTAAGTGTTTTCGTGTTAAGCATATTTCACTGTATTTATAATTTAATAGACGTACAAGGAAGTCATGTGGTGCCCACATCAGATTTTTTAAATAAAAGCCTCTTGTTTCTTCTTGATTCATTTCATCTTTATCAGTCCTGATTCTATTGAAAATATTAAGGAAATTGCCAACTACAAAAATGAATGCTACAGTTTAAAACAGGGAGCTGTTGAAATACTTAAAGAAAAGGCAGTAAACAACATGACACATGCACAGATCGACGCAAGTTGGTGGGCATTGCTAAAACGAGAAGAGAGTGAGAGCTGACTTCTGATGATGGTCATGAATGGTGACGGAAAATGTTCAAGTTATACAGATAAAGGTATTTTACTGTGTTTACTTATGGATAAAGGCTCTGTATACTCATCTAACTTATATTTTATAACAACCTTAATAATCATTTTTATAAAAGCATACTCAATTTTAGCTTACAAAAGATATTTATATTGGAAGTCTCCCTTAGTGAAATTATTATGCAGAGGGCAGCTCTGTAGCTTTGGCAATGTTGAAGAACCAGTAGTAGTCAACATTCTGTCTATGTTAATTTGCTTTTCTTATTAGGATGTCGTGCCAGCTGGAATTAATCTTGAAGTTTTGGATGTTGGTATTTTATGTATAAATCTGCTATAACAGAGGAACTGTTTTTACCAATATACAAGCTATGATAAATGGTTTAGAAATTTGAAAATTCATTATAACACAAGTATGGATGGCATTAAAACATAATAAATGCTACAGTTTAAAACAGGGCTCCCTCCTTACCTCCCTGTCACAAACTGTCGCATTTGGCTTAATATCTCCAACCTTTCAAGCATTTTTGCATAATTTATGAAAACCCTCCAAGATAAACTCATTTTGTGTGGCTGGAATAAATAGCTTGTAAATCTCTTGCCTGACTACTGAGTTTACTATTGTAGCTTGATCAAGTGTGTTCTTTTGATACTGTATCATAGTTTTGATCACAGTTTAGTCAGCTGTAAAAAAAAATTCCTTTGTTTTCTGCCAGTATGTGATCTTGCGGTGGCAAAATAGATTTTGTTTGATCAAACACATAGTGATGTCTAGAGCTATTTTTATAAAAGATTTCTACATTTTCTTTTTACTTTTCAAACATGTACCATAAGGAAAGTATTGCAATCATGATAAAATTTGATTTGAATGTGTTTTGAAATCTTCTGAATTCATTTATGCTATTTTTATGCTGATGCATGCATGTGTGTGTGAACACGATAGCTCCTAAACAGTGCATTCAATTGAGCTCAAATTTGGTATACATATCATACATTGATTAATGGTATTGATTTTGGGGGTGTATATGATTTTTTACAGGGTTACAAAAAAAAAAAAAAGGAATTCCTATGCATTACAGCCTATAAATGGATATTCTTGAAAATGTGCTAACATCTGAACAGTACATTTGATTGAGTGCAAATTGAGTATGTATGTTATAGGTCACAGTCTTATGAACTGCATAGATTTTGGAGAGTGTAGAGCTGCTACTTTATTCACAGTGTTGCAAACAGAATTCGTATACATTACAGTCTATGAACAAATCATTTAAAGTTTACTAGTGTCTAAAGGTGCATTTGAATCAGGGTTTCGGACCCACCCAAAAAACCAGGGTGAGTTTTTTTTTTTTTTTTTAACCCCATAAAACCCACACATATATGTGTTCTTGGGGGTTTTATTAACATTATCAAAATTTTCCCTTCCTTACATTTAAATCATTTGTTTGACATTAAATATATATGATAGTACCTACAAAACTTAGTGCATTATATTAGATTATACATTTATACATACGAGTTTAATTTTATATAATTATTTTTCCAACTTCAACATAAAGAACAATAACCTTTTTAAAAATAATACCTTGAGCTAATTCTATCTGCAATATTAATTTTGAATGTAGAGTGCAGGCACGGATAACTTAGTAATTTATCTCTAATAAATAAGTTTCAAATACAAATAAAATATGTAATTATCAGTATAATGACAAAAAAGAATCCTTTCCCAGATAAGAGAAGAATGGGATATGTCTCTTACAACTAACAAGCATGCATCTCAAGAATGAATTCAGGTTCAGGAAACCATCCTGTATTGTATTAGTTGCTGTATTACTTTTCATACTGAGAAATATAAAACTAATTCTTTATACATTGTTTATGTGGGATTTAATATCAGACATATTAATTCTAGATTTTTTAAAGTAAAAAGAAATATACATTAAAGCAAAAATGAACACCTATAAAGAAAGTTATTAAATAAATACTACTTCTGTAGTAAGTTGGCCTGCAAAGGATTTACTGACTTTTATTCTAACTAGAAAATATAAATGACAAAGAAAAAAAAGTAAATCATAAATTTAAAATACAATAGGAAACAACCAATCAAAAACAACTTATTTTTATAAGTGAACAACAATATACTTTTATCTATGGTCATAAAACAAATTAGGAACCTTTTATGAATACCAGCAGAAAAAGATGCAACTACATTAAAGTTGAAGTTATTTTTATATTTTAATTAATTAATTAATTATTTTGTAATAAAAGTTTTCTTTTAGACTAAAATTGTTCTCTTTTGAAATAAAACTATAAAATTTAAATCGAAAAAGTGTTAGACTATGAAAAATCTTAATAAAACCCAAAAATACCCAATAAAACCCACCTGGGTTGGTTTTTTTTAAAACCCTGATTTGAATGAGTTCTAATTAGGTGTATGTATTATAGGTTTATATCTTACATACTGTACAGATTTTGTGAGTATTGGACTTAAACTTTTACTGGGCTACAAAAAAGTATTCTTATGTTTTACAGGCATACACAGGTATACACTTAGTGCACTAACTTCAGAACACTGCATTTGATTGAGTCAAATCCAATTTATTTTAACACTTTGTCAAGGTTAAGGAGTTACTCCACATTTTTTCAGTTTCTGCCTGCTAATTTGATCAGTTGTTCTAATAACAGTTAGAGTTGTTTTTAGTTTTTTTTTTACCTTTCAAAACAGGCTTTATGTTATTTTGAGGTTTCCTGGTTGTGAATTTTCAGACTAAAATTCTAACAAGTTTGAAAACCAGTGACAAAGCTGTGTGCTAGTTGTAACAAATGTGACAACTAGCTGTAACAAATGTGTATTGTTGACATTTGTTAGAGCTTAGTTTTTAAAATAGATTTTCTTCCTTCAGTTCACCATTCCATGAAATGCGCATTTGTCCTGTAACATCCCTCTTCTTTGATGAAAAGAAAATAATTTTTTAGCCTTTTGAGCTTGTGTTGTAGTACATGGTAATTCTTGATAATTCCCACTGAGCTGATATTCAGTATGGGTTGCATCCATCCACCTAGCTATACCATTGAAGTAAACATATCTAGCACAAGTCATTCAGTATTATGTGGAAGTATACACTTGCATACTGATTTCATTCAGAAGCTTAAATGTGATTCAAATTATTGATATAATTTGCATAACATTGCCATACTTGTCAAATTTTATGCTTGCGGCATAATATCTCCAACCTTTCAAGCATTTTTGCATCATTTATCAAAACCCTCCAAGATAAGCTCATTTTGTGTGGCTGGAAGAAATAGCTTGTAAATCTCTTGTCTGACTACTGGGTTTACTATTGTAGCTTGATCAAGTGTTCTTTTGATACTGTATCATATTTTGATAACAGTTTAGTCAGCTGTAAAAAAATTCCTTTTTCTGCCAGTATGTGATCTTGTGATGGCAAAATAGATTTTGTTTAATCAAACACATAGTGATGTCTAGAGCTATTTTTATAAAAAATTTCTACATTTCCCTTTTACTTTTCAAACATGTATCGTAAGGAAAGTATTGCAATCCTGAAAAATTCAAATTCAAATTATTGGCATAATTTGCATCACATTGCCATACTTGTCAAATTTTATTCTTGTGGCATAAAACTTACGCTTATTTAACAAGTTTTATGATTTTATGTAAAATGCCCATTCTGTTATGCTTTTTGGTACACGTTGAAGTTTTTTTTTTATATTTTAATATAATTTTGCATTAAAATCATGTCACATATTTTCTTTTAAAGAATAATTGTTAAAATTTATCATTCATTAATTTCCTATGGTTTTTATTATTTTAAGATTCTGTTTTTCGGCTTTCCCCTTTCAGATCGACTAATTATGCGAAAATGCTCCAGCACCTTAATTTCAATCCTTTTCCATGAGTCTTAAGAATAAATATTTTTCCTTTAGTATATTTTTATTTGAATGTCCAATATCATAAAAGTAAAAATTGGTTATTATTTCAACTTTAAAATATTTTTAACGCTTTTTTGAAAATTTAAAATAGAAAAGAAAATTTCATTGAAGGGGGCGAATTCAAATATGAATGAAAATTATTGGCTTACAATAATAATAATAGTGAAAATATGACAAAGAATGTTTTGATTACGAAAAAAAGTTGATAGCAAATAAAGAATAACTTAGCATGCTTATGCTTTTAACAAAAAAAAGTTAAGGTGTCATTACACAGTACTGTCTTATACAGGGGTGTAGCCAAAGGGGGGTGCTGCAGCCTCCTCCCCGAAATGGGACCCTTTACTTAGCTTACAATTTGATACAAAGCCCCCCACCCCCGAAATAAAATCCTGGCTATGCTACTGGTCTTATATGTAACAACTGAATTTTTTTCTTTAACTGAAATTTATTAAACTTTAATTTTTTTTCTTTGCAGAACTGTACTGTAAGTGTGAGTTAAATTGTGTGTGTTATGTAAATATGTTTTTAAAATTTTATTCTATTTAAAATGTGTAATTTGTTAAAACTTAAAAGGTGTCTAATGAGTTTATTTGATGAAGCATTCAAACTGCTATTTGAATGCTGTTTAGTATAAATTACTGAAAGTATGTTTTTGCAAAAAGCATTAAAAATGATGCTTGCATTGTTTGAAAAAAACATGAAAAATGCCATTTACACGCTATTTTACACCTTGGGAACTTCAAAAGTTGGCAGGTATGCATTGCATTGACAAAGAAATCATGTCAGATAATTGCATTTTAGGAGTCTTACACTAATATTAAAAAAAAACAGTGATTGCATAAGCACATAATACTTTTGCGTTTACTGGTATTATATAGCCCCTTACCGCCTTTATTAAACATATCTGACTTTTTTTTTTTATGATGAAAGGCTTTCTACAACACCTAATTATGTGTGGTGCACATTTTTACTAGTTGGGAACTTTTTGTATAGGTGCTATATAAAAATTTAAATTTTGCATTTATTCAAATTTAATATCCTGAAAATTTTAAGGGATTTCACAGCATTCTGCACCTTTTTTACACAGCTTCATTGTCTATGATCAATATATGAGGAATAAAAGCCGAGGTCTATGTTTTTGGATCTACCTGGAACATCCTGTATATATACATGGTGTTCCAAAAAGATGGTAACAGGCTTTAATTGTTTATCTGTTAGAGATAAATGGACAGTGTAAATTGAAAAAAAATGTTCAATATATGGTGGGAAAAAATACCACAAAAAAAATACCCAATTAGTATAATGTGCCCTTAACACTAATGAGATATGTGCAAAACTTGATTATATCCTAAAAAGTGTCACAGGTATGAAGATAAATGAATGGTAACTTAAATCACTTTGCAATGACCCTCAAAAGGGAAAAAAAAGTTGGATGATCACATATCAGGGGTCATACAGAAATTATGAAAGAAAACATTTTTTCTCCCTCTCTAGCAACAAATGTTTACATTAAAATTCATGTATAGCCCTTTGATCATCTATGTTTATAGCTCTCTCTTGACATTTTATGGTGAAAGGATAAAATTTTGTACATCACCTCATTAGTGTATGTGGCATATTTTACTAATTGTGAATTTTTTTGTACAGGATCGTATACTAATTTTAAAGTGTCATTTTTAAAAAATTATCCAGAGGAATTTTTTTAACGTACTTATCTTCCTACCTCATTTTGATCATTTTTTTCAATAGACATTTCCTGCTTATCTCTAATGGATAAATAATTAAAGTGAATTACCAGCTGATGACATAATTAGAGAATTATATCCTAAAAAGTATCACAGGTATGCAGATAAATATATTTAAACCACTATTCAGTGGCTCTTGAAGGGGAAAAAGTTATGTAGGGTGATCGCGTTTTGGGGGTCTTACAGAAATTACGAAAGAAAATAATTTTTCTAGTACTCTAACAATAAATGTTTACATTGAAATTGATTTATATCTTCTGGCCATCTTTGTTTTAAGATATCTTTGAGAGTTTTTCTGGTGAAAGGCTGAAATTTAATGCATCACCTCATAAGTGCATGGGGCTCATTTCACTATACTGCAATTTTTTCCCTATATTTAAAGTCTTTAGTGTCACTTTAAAAAAAATTCACCAGAGGAATATTTTTGCAGAATTGTTTTTTCCTACCTTATTTTGAACATTTTTACAATTTATATTGCCCACTTATCTCTATTAGACAAAGAATTAAAGTGTGATACCACCGTTTTGGGACACCTTGTATATGTATAATTTGTTTTTTATAGTTCGACATTGCCTAAATTTTAACATTTTCACAGTAGTGTGAACTGCTACTCCGGGAAGTTGCTCATCTAGCTTAGTTCTCATATTCAAAGTTGAAAACTGATTCATTGATGCAGCTGTCTAGAATATGCCTGACAGCAATTTCCCATTCAAAATTTAAATTTCCTCCTTTTAAGAATTCATATTTTACAGAAATGCTATTGACTCAAATTATTATTTTTTTTTTTTTAAAGGAACAAAACATTGTAAACATTTAGATAAAACTCTTTATGTAACAACAAACAATTAATAGCCTGAACCATCTTTCTTTAATGAAGAGCTGTTCAAAAAAGTCTTATCCAGAAGTGTGATTAATTATGCTAGAGACCGAAAAAGTGTAGAATGTATTAAGCACTTTTACGAAGGATTAACCTATAAGATTTATGAAATGTTCAGAAAAGCATCTGTAACATACCATATTTCATGATTTGGATGATACCTCAGTTCATTTTCAAAGGCAGTTTTGATATTTCATGGTACAATAACCACCCCTGTCAGTTTTGAAATAGCACTTTTGTTTACGATTTCATAACAATGCCAGGGTTTCCTTGCTCCCCTGCCCCCTTCAGTGTAACATATACAAAGTAATGATCATATAATTAAATTATTTTTCTTCAAATTTGCTCTAACCAAGAGTACTGTTGAAGCTTATTCCATAAATGGCCACTGTACAGCAATTAACAGGTTATAAGTACATTTTTCAGAAAGAGACTTCTGAAACATCTTTCTAAAATCATTAACAAAAATGGTACTGCTGATTGATTTAACAGGTTATAAGTATTAATTAACAGGTTATAAGTGCATTTTTCAGAAAGAGATTTTTCTAAAATCATTAACAAAAATGGTACTGCTGATTGATTTAACTTATTTTTGAAAGCAAAATCTAAGTTACTCCATAGAAGCAAAGTTCATGAGTGAAAACTAAGTGCACTGGCATCTGAACACCTTGTACTGGTGTAGCAACCTTTCAAGTATGAGAGTAATATTGCTTTCAAAATTGCTTTGCTGTACTTGATTTATCAATTATCACAGCCTTTGTTGTTTATTAATAAATTATTACATCACTTCACAGCATAAAATTATTAATGAATTGTGCATGACAATGTATAAAAAGTACTAAAAACAGTAGATACAAATATGACAATGTTATATGAATTCTTGATGAGTTATTTTCTGTGTGCACAGGCTGTACATCAGTATCCACCACCTCGGTAGTCACAGTGGTAGCTTTTTCTGTTTTTTTGCTTGGACAGTGGAACCAAAAGCCTCCTATCTCGGAGGGCGTTTTCTTTTCAACCCTCATTTTGACATCTACAAACTTCCAGAATTTGTTGCTCTTGAAAAAGTATGTATTGCCTGAAAATAGAAACTACAGTTAGTGTCCGGTTATCTCATTTTGTAAACTCAAAACGCACTTTAAAATATTTTAAGTAAAGGTAATTTCTTTGACAGTTAATTAGCGATTTCCATTTATCTTGTCACAGTGGCAGCCTATTGGCATTGTGCCCACCACAGCGCAGCCACAGAAATAGTTGCTTTACTAGCCTTCAGGTTACAAAATAGTAGCCTTTATGGCCCTTTTTTAACAATCTAAACTGACTGACATCTTCAAAACAAAGTTTTAAAAATGTTAAATACACATTTTTGTTTTCTGAAAGAAGTTTATATAATATTTGTGAAGATTAAATTCATTATATATTCCTCCGTATCAGATGATACTTGCGGTTTAGTTCTGTTTCCTTAGATGCACAAGTTCATAGAACAAAACATTATAAAGTAGACAGTTTCCAATGTCTTACCAAGTATTTTAAGTTAAACATGAAATCCAAAACACAGTAGACTCTCTCAAAACTACATACACCAGAATCAATAAACATGCAGATTATAGAATTTTAGATCATTGAATTGTTAACATAACTTTTTATTGAATTATTATGTGACTTAAAAAATAAATAAATACTCAAAATAAAAAGTTATGAACCTTTTTAAAAATTAAAAAAAAATTCTTTTTAAGAATGGAAAAAAATACACAGTTTAAAAACAAGCAGCAGATGTATGAATTTTCATGAAGCATACATTACTACTAATAAAAGTTGATAGTGTTACTAAAATTAAGTTTTGCACGTTGTTGGATGTAGATCTGTTAATTAGAATGCAAGATAGGAACATTTAATAATCAGTCACATAGGATAGTATCAGAATTGGTGGTTCTTGTTAAATATTGGCGATATTGCTTGGCTGGGTTAAGTTTTGGGGGCTTTTTTTTTGTGGCCAATCAAAATCACTAAGACTGGCAATATCTGACATCCCCCCCCTTTTTTTAATTAAAAAAAAAAAGAGACCTGCAATGCTTGCTTACTCACTTAGCATTACACAAATGATGCAAAGAAAATGATAGAGAATTTAGAATACAGATTTTTGCCAGAACTTTAGAGAAAACTCCACAAAAAGTATAAATACGTGAGTAGCAGTGTTGTAGTCCTAACAAAAAAAGTGGGGGGACGCTCATTTTTGACGAAAATTTACCTAAACTTATCGAATTCATAAAATGTAATTATTCCTTAAACAACCAATAAAACTAATTTAACCATCATTTGTTTATTAGTTAAATACATTGAGCTCATTGTTAAATTATTGATTACTTGTTAATAATCTAAACTAAGTCTTTTTGATCAACCGTGTAAGCTACTTAATTTGTGGTTGCGAACATGTATATCGGATTTGTGTGCTTGGCTTGAAATTTCTCTTATAAACCCTCGTCAGAAGAAAGCACAAGGGGGGGGGGATGCCCTCCATGGTGATCTTTCTAAGGGGTCCCAACCCGTATTCATGCTAAGTTTCGGAAAGAACCACGAAAAACTCCGAACTGTTATGGACGCGCGATGGGAGCTACTTAATTTTTTCTATTTGCATTTGTCAACAACCCATTGTTGTTGTTGTTATTGTGAACACGTATAGCGAATTTGTGTGCTTGGCTCAAAGCCCGCTTATAAATCCTCCTCAGAAAGACCACACAAGGGGGGTGCCCTCCGTCGGGGTCTTTCTAAGGGGTCCTAACCCTCATTTATGCAAAGTTTCGGAGAAAACCACGAAAAACTCCGAACGGTTAGGTCGATGGACACGCAATGGGACCCGAACTTGGGACCTTCACACTTCGCTCATCTACCATTTACAGTAACATAAATACTGTGCCATGGTGAAGCAACAATCCAATGTCAGTCAAAGTGACAGATTTTCTTTTGGATTGGTACATGACTATTCGCTACCCCGATTTTCGTCACTTTTCGGCCATTCGGAAAATTATTTTTTACTAAGAGTGCGTTCGGGAAGATTTCTGTTCTATTCTTAAGGATATGTTTTCACTACTGAAGTGTTTAAGAAACCATTCCATTTGTAAAGTCTATTCAAACAGTCAAAAGTTTCCTTTTGATTTTTATACTGATATACTTGCTTTCGCGCGAACAAAACGAAAATTTTAATTTCTTCACAGAATTTTTAAAAAGATCTTGTAAATGAGCGTCCCCCCTGAGAAAAAAAAGTGGGGGGACGTGTGGGCTGAAATGAAAAGGTAGGGGGACGCCGTCCCCCCGCGTCCCCCTTCGACTACACCACTGGTGAGTAGGTCTTCCCACTGTTTCAGTCTTGAATTGGCTTTTCAATCAAACGCTAGCTATTAAGAACATAAAACGCTTTACATAATTTTGATGCCAGAGTTGGTTGCCAGTTGTTTTGCCAAGCTGTATTTTAAAATTTGTTTATGAATTCGGTATTGTTGTATGCTGTGGAGCAGTCAAGGGTTCGGCTCGAGTATTCTGATATTTTAGTAAATGGAACAATTTTATTTACTGTAAAGAAATTGCAGTATTTGAGGAAGTTTCTCTGATTGATGACTAGTTATCTATGGAATTACTGCTTGTAAATTCCTGTAAATTGTGCTTTGAAGATTATTTGAGAAGTTTATAAAAACTGTTATGTTTGTGTTTTGTCCTGACATCGCAACTGGCTACTGAAACTTTCTACAAACCCCTATTTTAAAGCATACTCTCTAATATGAATCCGACAATTCAGCAGAGTTTCTGCAACAAAGTGAATGATATACCACTGTGTTGTACCCAAAGTTGACTGCATTGCGTTTTTGGAATTTTGAAGTTCTGTCAATTTTTTTATTATGAAAACACATCTTTTACTGTAGTGAACTACAATAGAACGACACAGGAGGTATGAATCTAGCTTATCTGTTCTTGCCAGATATTTCTCAAAATCTGGGTGGACACTGTTGCACTACGCTCAGTGTTCATCATGTTGTTAGTAGTGTGGTTACATGCACTAAACTGAAACATTCTAGGTGAAAAACAGAAATTGCATTGTTACTCCTAGAAAAATAGTTGCCATTTTCCTCAAAACAGTTGCTTTTTAGCTGTTTTTACATGTAAATAGTCGCCTATTCTCGATTATAGTAGCAAATAGTCTTTTAGTAGCCAGTGGGCACCCTGTATTGGTTCCAATTGGCACTCAAAAGATAATTTCATAATGTCAACTATTATGTCCAGTTATGCAACCATACATAAGTTATTTATATAAGTTAAATGTAAATTTAAAATAGCTTTTATGGAAAATTGTTTTGATTACAAGTTGCTTATATAATTAATAGAGAATACTAAAATATTTATTAATTAGAAAACATGGTAATACTGTGCATTTAACTTTTATAAATGCCCAGTATTACCCATCATAATTCATCACCACAATAACATATTCATTACTCATTCAACTTTTCTAAAATAATAATATTTTATCAGACCTTTGTTACTTTTATATTTGTTTGCACTTTCTTTAACATTTACTTCTAACTATGGGGAGAAAGGGTCTGTAATCTTACCATCGGTCCACTGAAATGCTGCATCAATATTAGAAGGAATGCCTCTCCAAGCGGCGATACTTCGTGGATAATCCAATTCAACTCTGTGCTCCTCTTCATCAAACTTCCAGTATTGTGTGCCGCTGAATAAGTACGTCTTCCCATTGTGACCCCAGACCATTGCTGCATCAATGTGATCCACATCATCTGGCAATCCCAGGTCTGTCAGAGGTTTTGGGTAGTCAGGCTCCAACTGATTGGCTGAAAATACCCAGTAGTTTCTTCCTACATGGGAGCAAAATACTCTTTTTGAAAAATTCACCAACAAATTATGGCAAAAACTTTTTAAAAATTAATTCAGGATGTTTCTCTTCCCTTAAAAACATTTTCAATTTTTATTTATTTATTGAACTGATTTTGCATAGCTTATCAGAAGTCTTTACAATATAATTTTTATGCATAGTTTTCTTCAATATAAAGTAGTTCCCAAAATATGCTTGACATATGATTATTTGTGTTCTTAATCTGAATGTGGGAAATAAATGTGTTTTATGGATCATAAGATGTGAAATTTGGGACTTCAGATCGTAGAGAAGAAATATGTGGAGTGAACATGGTTCTGTTATCATTTGGAGCAAAGAACCCATAGCAGTAAGGGGGAGAAAAGTTGACATATTTGACTGATTATTCCCCTGTACTCCATTTTGCATGGAAATATCAAATGCCCACTGTTTTCCTTTTTTATGACTCTACAATTTTGATTATCATTAAATTACTATTAGGATAATAATTCAATTCTGACATTAAATATGAAATTAACAAAATTCCTAGAAGTTTGATGTAGTAATGAATAAATAATTTATAACAATGTATGTATTTTATTATTTATTCTTATTAATTTAAAAATAAATTTTGAATCATGCATTATTATTTATGTAGTTTTTACAATGTCAGAAAGAGCCAAACAATATTATATAGAACACTGCTTTTAATAATATTGCCAAACTTCCTTATGCTGTAAAGTGAGAAAAACGCACAATAACTTCACTCTCATCAAAAACTATTGTGAACCTTGGCAAAATCCACCCCTACTGTCCACTCGTCATGTGACAGGTATGAATGTTTCATTATGGGTTGCCTTTGCAGGGTTTTGATTGCAGAGAAAAAATGTGTGAGAATTTTTAACTAGATTTGGCTTTGGTAAATACTGAGTGTGTAAGGTATTTATAAATGGATATTTATTCCTACATCGGGTAAATACCCAAAATCAGGGTGTTTATGATTTTTGGTTATTTTTATTGCATGTAATTGGACCAAGTCAGGCACAGTTATATGCAATAAAAGTAACCCAGTTGCAGAACAACCATGTCTTCCGCCCCCTCCCCCCCCTTTTTTACTTCCTTGTACGTAGTATAAGGAAGTAATGTGATCCCGAAAAATTTTGGGGGCCAAATTTCGACAAAAAAACCGATTTTGACTACCTCTAAATTTAATTTAAAATTTTTTTTCGATGCATCTCATTGTAGGCTAGCATGCACGATCCTATTAACGCGTCTGCAACTCATTTTGACCAGCGGCGAGTCTACTGTGACCAGTTTTTCCATGCCGTCTGTACGTACGTACGTATGTATGTAACTCGCATATCTCAAAAACTATTGGTCGTAAAATGTTGAGATTTGATATTTAGGATTGTTCTATGATCTAGTAGTGCACTTCCCCTTTTGGTTCCATTCGACTGGATAGTTTATCTACAGGACTGCCCAAAACATTCGAAATACATTACGCTCAATGGGCCGAAATTCATTAAACTCGCATATCTCAAAAACTGTTAGGCGCACAATGTTGAAACTTTATATTTAGGATTGTTGTAACATCTAGTTGTGCACCTCCCCTTTCGGTTCCATTCGACTGAATAGTTTATCTACAGGACCGCCCAAAAGATTCGAAATACATTACGCTCTAAGGGCCGAAATTCATCAAAGCGTTTTTTAGAGGTATTGGGCTATTTCAAACGACTCAGAAGTGATATATGCTGTAAAGAGTTAGAAAATGAATTTCTCCATTAAAAAAAGTGTTTTTATCAGTTATAGTTCTGCTACAGGAACACTCAAAAGATTTCCAATACATTACGGTCAATGGCAATTTTAGGGGCATTCATCCATTTCAAGCACAATACCATCCTACCACATAAGTTAGGTAATGGTCCGACCACGGTCACGTGCCTCCCTCAAGAACTATGCCAAAAGTCGCCAAGCTTGGCGACTTTTGGTGTATGTGTGTGCATATTTAACTCTCAAATCTCAAAAACTATTATGAAATTTCATATATAAGAATGTTGTAACATCTAGTTGTGCATGTCGATTTTTGGTACCAATCTACCCAATTTACAGGACCACCGGAAAGAATTTCAGTACTTTAATATCTATGGACATCTTCAATATAATACTACTGTAGATAGTCATTGTTTGGTACATGCCCAAAATCTCGCCGTCTGTCCTCGACCTTGGCGAGTTTTGGCGAAATATCGCCAAATTTGGCGATAGTCAGTCATTTGGTCCATGCCTAAAGTATCCCCATTTGTCATCGTTCTTGGCGAGTTTTGGCGAAATATCGCCAAATTTGGCGATAATCTGTCATTGTTTGGTTCATCCTTAAAATCTCGCCAAATGTTGTCGATATTGACGAGTTTCGCCGAAATATCGCCAAATTTGGCACTAAAAATTATTTCGTATTTTGTATAACTCTAAAACTAACCCGTAGATTTTTTAACTTTTGTATTTAGAACTATTGGAATATCTAACTGTTTTCAATATCTTTTTTGACAGCAATCGACTGAGAATTTATTTACAGGGTGAGCCAAATGACTTTGAATA
This sequence comes from Cheiracanthium punctorium, assembly GCA_038373885.1. NCBI lineage: Eukaryota > Metazoa > Arthropoda > Arachnida > Araneae > Cheiracanthiidae > Cheiracanthium > Cheiracanthium punctorium. Next base: position 173,620 of record JAWZYV010002907.1, on the reverse strand, counting down.
CATTGAGGTGTATGGATGCATTCAATTCATTGAAAGTCTGTGGTCAATGACCACTTTGGCTATCCCCAAAATCTCGCAGACTATCTCAAGTTTGTCGGCTTTTGGTGAAATATCGCCAAATAAAGTGTCAGAAGGAAATCTTTCAAATTGAACTCAGCTTGGCCATATCGAACTATTTGGCTGGAAATCGCTAAACCTTACTATTATTGATATTTTATCTCTTTCAAACAAATAAATTTAGAGGAAGTGCGTCGAAAATATTTTTGATCTAATGGACGTGCAAGGAAGTCATGTGTTGGACACATCAGATTTTTTTCTTTCGTGGACTTTAGGAATTCTTCAGAATCCACTCTGGGTTAAACTTACTTCTGTTTTTATTATTATTATTATTATTGAGAAACTGATTTGTAGGCCACACAAATTTCTTGCAGTAATAATTTTTTAATGCAAGAAAAAGAAGAAAAATGTGGGATTCTCATGTTCTTGCGCTTTAGTGAAAACACTGCTATGCTACCTCCACTTGTTTCTTCTCTATGCTCCAGATCATGCACTTTGAATTTATCAAATAAAAGTATACTACACAAAATCATCAATAGGCCCACTGAAAAATAACAGAACTTTCTATAGACATTTTATTTATATCAGGTTGTAACGAAAGTTTTCCGCCAAGTCTTCTTGAAAAACTAACTTTTAACTCCTTAAATAACTGTTGAGTGGTTAATTACTGATCTTCGTCCCCAAGTTCTCGCAGGCTGGCCTCATCAACATCAATAGACCAGCCAGAACTCTCTGCTTCTTGAATGTCATAGTCCTTGTTTTTGAACTTTCGGTACCAAACCTGCACAGTGTCAGATGATACAACAATAGTACTTAAAGCTGTACACATAATTCGTTGATATTCTGTAGCAAAATTTTTGCAACAGAACTGGAAGTAAATGATGCTTCTAATCCGCTAGAGTGATAGTTCCATTTGAGGCACATTGTACTCAATGATAACTATATTTCTTTTACAAATTTCACAACACAGTGGCAGGAAACTTTCGTTACAACCTAATACTAAAATATGTTTCAAAATGTGAAAGATTTACATCTAGCATTTTATGGGAATCAGATTTATTAGCACTGACAGTGATAGGAAAATCAACTAAGGCTTGTGAATTTTAGATTGACACTGAAAAAAACACATGTCTGCAGTACGGTTTAAAACCTGCTCCAACACTGGAAAACAGAACATACGTTTTCTATCTTAGAACTGCAGCAACATCCTTGTCTCCAATTCACAATTTTTAAGCAGGATGATGCCCTTCCCTACCTTCACTGTAGCATTACAACAAACTATCACTCCCCAATGCATCATGAATGGTCAGGTATTTTTTCCCTACTGGACCTCATTGAGCTGATTTAAAGAGATCAAACCCAGAACGTTGGCACTTTTGTATTATCTGGTTTGTCTGTGGGACCTATTGTGTTCCTCTATGAAATACTTTGTTTTGGGGATCAGAAAAGATTGTGTGTGAACAACAGTGAGAACAGAGGGTGATTCCAAATTCATGGTACAAACTTCTGGGGGAAGTAGATCACTTGACATACTAGCGTGGGTTCAAAAACATCACCTTCATGTACCTGTTAATTCATCAATTTGGAAGAAGTGCTGAAGTAATATTGAACTTTTCTACCATGGTTTATCAAAAATAAATGGATCATTCACAGAAAGCACTTTATTAAGATGGATAGTTTAGAAATTCAATTTCATTTTATTTTTTAAATTCTTGCACACTAGCTCAATTAAGAATGTATATAAGCACTTCTTCCAAAGAGATTAATAACAAGTACATGAAGATGAAGTTTGCGACCTCATAGTGCTCTGTGATTTTGATTTGTTTTGAGTAACCAACTCTGCACATAAGTTTGTACTATGAGTTTGGAATTCCCCTGTACTGTATAGAACATCTGTAAATCGTTGTGTCATTTTGCAGTGCTAGCTGTTGTTGACTTCATTTTTTTTTTTTTTTTTTTTTTTTGGCAGGGTGGAGGTAATAAATAAATTTGGAGCAGATGGTCTGAATTCTGGTTCTCTAATTTTCCTAACAATATGAACTATATAACACTATGCACAGCCCTCTAAATTAGGGAAGTTTAACTTGAACAATCCTATATAAGGGAGTTATTACATATAACCCCAACAGCAAAGCCTATTCATATTTTGTCCTTCGAATTATGTCACTGACAAGTGAACTTTTGATTTTCTGCAATAGATTAATTTTTATTTTAGAACTGGTCTAAGCAAGTAATTTCAGTATGAGTAACTGCTTACCGGCAAACAATTTCTTATCCAAAACTGCAGCTAATTATCAAGTTGTACAAATTTTTCCCACTCTTTTTTTTTTTTTTTTTCCCAATTTTAGAAGTGATACTTATATAAAATCTTAAACATTGAATAAATGGTGAATTACTCAGATAATTTAATATAAATTACATGCATTGACACAGAAATGTATAAACAGGGTGTCTACCGATCCGGAAAGTCTCGAAAAAGCCGGGAAATTGGAAAATGGGTCCGGAAAGTCTGGAAAAAACCGGGAAATTGGATAATGGGTCCGGAAAATTCACCAAAAGTATCATTTTTTTTTTCGGTATCCCTTTTTTTTAACCCTTCCTATTTGTCAGACTGGAAGCCGAAAGCAACTGCAACGCATTTTTCGGACCGCGAAAGCATCAAGCCATGTGTTTGCATAAGGAGGGAAAAATGGGGGCTCATCCTTCGTGGCGGGAGGGTAAAAACGCTGTCGTCAGCGTGTGATCATCCGTCTGGTTTGCAATAGAATTTCATTCATTGTTTATTTATTTTAACTCAGTGTTCTGGATTTGAAGTGTAGAAAGACGAAAGTGGCTAAAATTTGTGCTAGAAGTATCGTGGTATTTATTTTTATTGCTTAATATTTCTCAATATTTATGTATGCATGCTCGCATATAACACAAGCAATTAGTCCCTTTTTTTCTTAGAAAGTGTGCGCTCTTTGAGTTTCGTTTTATTTTTTTAATTTAAAGTATTGGATAGTGTTCAATTTGGAGGACTTATCTCTTCATTAGAATGGTTGCTGAAAGTCTGTCGACCGGGCCTCCCAGCAGATATTTTAAAACATTAATATTAACTCTAATAACAATAACATTTAAAATACCCCCCCCCCCCCCGGAAATGGAAACTTATATACGTTTCTGTCCTTCTACCTCCCAAAAGTCAGGAAATAGTCGGGAAAAAGTCAGGAAATGGATTTTCAGAAATTTGGTAGACATCCTGATAAAGAGACCTGGGAGAAGGTAGCTGTCTTTATCTTCTGCTACATTTGAATTTTTAATAAATTTTTTTTAAAAAGTTTTATGAGAAATTCTGCCTTTTTTACATTTTGAGCTTTAGAAATTATTTTATGGATAAGTACAGTAGTCGCCGCTTATTTTGGTCAGTGGTACTGCTGGGGTTTTATCTGGTGAGCTGCTTATTCCAGTGAAAATCGACATGAACAGAACGAAATGGCCAAATTGCACTGTTTTTCCAACGGTTACTTCGGTTGTGAGTGTCGCTTTATCTGGTCAAATAATCTTTGGAGATTATGAAAATTTTGATATAATTAGCTTTTAGGGTGGAATGAAAGCAAGTTGAAGATGACTCATATTTGTGTTGAGGCGTTAAGGTAATTCAATCAAAATAATTTTATATTAATTATAATAGTCCCCAGGATTTTAATAAAAATAATGATCAATCCAACACCCTTAACCAATGAGACACCTGATGATGATGACGATGTGCACCTGAACTGGTTACGTGTCACAAGAGTAGATGTGCTAAGTACTATAGACATTTTATGTAGAGCATTTGAGGAGAACAATGTAAATGATTGCATTACCTCTTTTCAGCATTAAGTGAAATTCAACTTCCTATGCCCCTAAAACAGCCTTTAATTTTTAATTTTCCCTCCAATAAGTAATAAAAAAAAATGTACATAAGTATTTTTTCACTTGTTCACTTCTTTATTCTTTAATAATCATGTGCATACTTTAAACTATTGACTAATATAGTTCATACTTATGATTTAATTTATTGATTTTTTCTTAAATTTTCTCACTTTTGGTACTGCCATTTATTTCGGATTTTGGTTATTTCGGTCGATTTTAATCTGTTCCGATGTGACCAGAATAAGTGGCAACCACTGTATTTGTATTGGCACAACTCTTTGTATATCACCCTTATAAATTCAAACAAAAATCTGAGTGTTTGTTGTTTGGATGAATTGTATACAAATCCACATCATTTGACTAATTGGCTTGAAATTTTACTAGCACTTGAAAGAACATAAAAAAAATACAGGGCAAATTGTGGTCTTTCTGAAAATCCACCTGTCCCCTAATTTTTAGCTATTTTTCACTATTTTCAGCTCTTTTGAATATCGAGAGTTAAAGATGTAAATCATTTGAGTGACACAAACTTTTATACCGTATGTAATATAACGTCATTTTGATGTCACCTTAAACTTTGAAGGGAAAATTGTGATTCCAGTTCATACTTCATAAAATATAATATGTTCTTTAACAGCAGGAAAAATATTCATGAAATATTAGCTTTTTCATATAAATAAATGTGCTTACTACTAACTACTGATTTTAAACCACAAAAGGATTTCCAAAAATTTAACACACACGTATATATAAACAGGGTGTCCCTAAAAGTTGGTAACATGCTTTAATTTTTTATCTATTAGAGATAGGTGGGCAATGTAAATTTAAAAAAATAGTGATAATAAGCTAGGAAAAAATACTATGTGAACAAAAAATTTTCATTTAGTAAAATGTGCTTCATACACGAATGAGGTGATGACAAAATTTGCTAATTGTATTCTAAAGGAAAGTATCAGAAACATAAAATTAAATATATGCTGACTTAAACCACTTTCATCACTTTTCCAAATAAGGTACATAGTCTTACCTTATTTGGAATATTTTTTAAAATTTGCATTGCCCATTTATCTCTAATGGATAAAGAATTAAAGTGTGTTACTATCTTTTTAGGACAACTTGTGTATGTATATATATAGTATATGCATGTATATTCATTAATATAAGGCCTAAAACTTATTTTAGCATCTGCTTTGCTCTATAAGTTTCACTGTACATCCTGTACTGTATGGTGACTAACATACTCATCTTTAAACCCTGAGTTCTATATCATACAAAGTGAACAGGTTCTGGACAAGAACAGTAAGATGCCAGCACCAAAAATTTAGTTTTTCTCAGGTTGACCATGTCACATAGATATCTCAATTTGTTTTGATATTTGCTAAGTGAATATTTCATACCATTTCTTAATGAATTTGCTTGAATTTTAATGAAAAGCCTGTGATCAGCAACTGATTGTTCTCAGATTTCAATGATCTGCCTGTCATTAACTGTCAAATGTATTACATTTGTTCAACTGTATTTTACTTTTATGTGGAGAATCTTTATAAATACTCTAGCTAGCCAAGAAAAAAAGGATCATGAAAATCATTTTAATTGCAAAATTTTAAATTACCAGAAAAGAAAACTATTTTTGTGTCTGATGGCCGTTCATAGAGAGCATCTACTCTTGAGATGTTTGGAGGAAGATCGTACCAGAACCTGTCAATGGAAACAGGGTAGCCCTCTCTGAGAGTTCGGTTTGTGTGAAGCCTCCAAAAGTGCTAGTAAAAAAAATAAAATAAATAAAAAGTATTAACAAAAGCCAAACATTCTAACTGTATGCAAAGAAATGCATTGTGATACAAAACAAAAATTTGAGAAACAATAATGAATACTTCTTTTAGAAACCAAGAAATAAAGCAAAAAGAATGACAGTGTGCATAGTAGTTATCATATATTTTGTGAAAATATAATTTGTCAAATTATTTGACTTTTAAGGGCAGCAGTAAAGGAAATATTTATTTGCTTTAACCTGTTCACTCCTTTTATTTTAAAGATGCAATAGCAGAGATTTTCCTTCAATGCTTATCGTAGCTTCTTGGCTTAAATCTTTGTATGCCACATGTGTTTTAGTAATGTGCTTGGACAAGTTTGGTTCACAGCAAGACATCTAAAGATCCATGCCAGGAATCCATGATAGGCACAAAATGGGAAATTATTTGTCTTCCCATCATTGCATTGATGGGAGTGAACAGGTTGGGTATGTCATACCTGCCAACTTTTACAGATTATCCATATACGTAACGTACGGATTTTAGTGTTAATTGACTGATGTATGGATATGATATCTTCATTTTATGGATTGCCTGGTGATTTTCTGCATTCTCAATTTTTTTTCCTCTTAACCTTTTTGCATCTGTCCATAGAATATATATTTTCCTTTCAGTACTCCTTTATTTGTTTTAAACCTCCAATGCCTTAAGAGTAAAACTTGATTCCTATTTTGAATTTAAATTTAACTTTTTTACCCCTCCTCATCTCTCAAGGAAACCAATAAAGAATAAACAACTTTACTGAATAGAGCAGGTCAGTGAAACAGCGAGAAAAAAAATTCAAGGGGTGCCCAAAAGGTAAAAAGTCTGATGTATACAACACAGGACTTCCTTGCACGTCTATTAAATGAAAAATATTTTTGGCACACTTCATCTAAACTTATTTTGTTTGAAAGAGATAAAATACTGCAGTAACTCTAAGGTTTAGCGATTTCTAGCCAAATATCTCTGATATCACGAAACTAGGTTCAATTTGAAAGATTTCCTTCAGACACTTAATTTGGTGATATTTTGCCAAAAGCCAACAAGCTTAAGATAGTTTGCGAGAGTTTGGGGATAGCCAAATGTCCCAAAAACTACCATTGACCGTATTGTGTTGGAAAAACCTTTTGAGTGGTCCAGTAGCAGAATTATAATTGATAAAGACCCTTTTTTTGATGGAGAAATTCATTTTGTAACACTTAACAGCATATCACTTCTGAGTCATTTGAAATAGCCTAATATGCCTAAAATACGCTTTAATGAATTACTGCCCATAGAGCGTAATGTATTTAAAATCTTTTTGGCGGCCCTGTAGTTAAACTATCTAGTCGAATGGGACCAAAAGGGGAGGTGCACAACTAGATGTTAGAATAATCCTAAATATAAAGCTTCAACATTCTATGTCTAATAGTTTTTGGGATATGCGAGTTTAATGTATTTCAGCCCATAGAGCATAATGTATTTAAAATCTTTTGGGTCGCCCTAGAGATAAACTATCTAGTTGATTGGAATCAAAAGGGAAAATGCAAAACTATATGTTACAAGAATCCTAAATATAAAGTTTCAATATTTTGCGACTAATAGTTCTTGAGATATGCGAGTTACAAACATATGTACGTACGTACAGACGGCATGAAAAAACGGGTCAAACTGCATTTATATGAACATGCATGCTAGCATATGATGAAATGCACCGCAAAAATTCTTAAGGTAAATTTAGAGATAGTCAAAATAGTTTTTTTTGTCGAAATTTGGCTCCCGAAATTTTTCACGATCACCTTACTTTCTTATACCCCATACAAGGAAGTAAAAAGGTAGAATTGCTTTGGTTATTGACATCCAGTTAGCAAAAATCCAAAATTTTTGGGGGTGCCCAGCTCCCCCCCCCCCCTCATAGCTCATCGCATGGCTTAGTAGCCTTTCATTTAAAGGTCCAGTGCCATAAGAATAAAAATTGATTCATATTTTAAATCTAATTTTTTTAATCCCAACCCCTAAGAAACCAGGAAGGAACAAAAATTTCACTGAGTAGAGCAGGTTCAGTGATGAATGAAAATAATTTATAAAAAAAAAAATTGAAAATTAAGAACATTTTGACGAGAAATAAATTTAGTTAACAATAGCATAAGTTATTACAGTATGAAACCTCTTATCCTGAAACCAGTTATCCAGAATCATTTTTCAATTGATTAAATTCCTATTTTTTCTGAAAGAAAAGCAAAAAAAATGAATTTTTTTATATATTTCTTATGTTTTTTTAGTTTGAGTACAACAGCTGGAATTTATAAAGTAAGCAATCTGATAAGGTATTTTATTTATTTTTTTAGTGTGTGACTAAATTTTCAAGAAGTTATCATATATTTACTACTTCCTCTCTAAATGATTATTATTTATCTTGATCATATTAAGAGTTTTTTTATATTATTTTTCTAGTATATTAACAATTAATGTTTAATTCTAATCAAATATAGAGACTAACATTTATGCTACCAATCAAATCACTAGATGTCATTTTAATCCCCAACCAGTTATCCAGAACACACCTGGTCTCAACCATTCTGGATAACAGGTTCTATACTGTAGTAACAAAAAATAAACTTAGTTTTACTGATGTGAGGTGGAAATTTGGTGAAACGAGTACATAATTTTATGGATGTTAGTTTTACCAAGTTTGCAGGTATAAGTACAAATGAAATGATTGCATTAGAAAGTGTTTTATACCACTGATACAGGGGCGTAGTCAAGGGGGGGGGGTTTGGGGGGTCATAACCCCCCATGAGGAATTTTGTGCCATACAAAATGTATATTCTTCACTACATTATCACACATACGTATACATATATATGAGTTGTAGTAGTCGTAACCCCCCCCCCCCCCATGAAAAATTTCTGGCTACGCCCCTGCACTGATATATTCAGCATAATTTATTTTTCTTGTTTCATTTTTGAAACTTTAAAAATCAAATTAAATACTGTGATTCAAAATATATACTTACATTTCCTTTGAAAACAAAAATTTCCCTTCGAATAACAGATATAGCATCAATTGACGAGTTACAAATGTTGGGTGCAGGTAGCTTGACTTTCTTTGTAGGAAGAGTTGTTTTCTTGGACTTGTGAATGGCTTTCTTGGTGGTCGACTTTGATTTCTTGGATGTGGTTGTCTCTGGCATGGATGTGGTGGGAGCAAGAGATGGCATGGTGGGTTCGTTCCTTATATCTTTTATGCCTAACATAAAAAAATAGATTGAGTGCAAAGAAGTGGCAGATACAGAAAAATTTCAATGGGGGGTTGATAAGCTTAGGAAAGCATTTTATCAAAAAGTTTTTTGGAGAGGGATCGTTTTCTTCCCCTACTATTTTTAACCTTGAATCCAAGATTAACCTGTTTGCCATCATGATTGAAAAGACATACTGCTAAAGATTTCCCTTCTGTGACCTGTGCATATCCCCAGCATTGTGTTAGTGTATTGTTGGGTCCATGCAGTATGTTCAAAGATCCATGCTGATAATCTTCACCATTGCATCTTTTTGATTAGGAGAGTGAACAGATTAACCATGGTCAAATAGGTTGAACTCCTGAACTCCTCGCACTTATTCACTTAACTGCTTGCAATCGCGCAGCGGAAACAACTTCACACTTTTACCTTTATTTCAAGACTCTTAAATGGTTCAAATTAAAATAAAGAATTCAGTGGCGTACGCAGGGCGTGGGCCCAGGGGACACGAGTCCCCCCCCCCCTTTAAACTGAAAAGGATTTAAAAAAAAAATAAAAGTGGGCTTTTTATTTGACTATCAAATATTTCATTTTAAAAGGTGTTCAAGTTAATTTTATATACATAATTATTGAACGAATGGCCCATTTCTAGCTTTTTAAAGGCCAGTTCTTGAAAGACAACAAATTCCTTCAGTTTAACTTTTTCAACTCGGCTTGCTAGTGTTGAAAATTTAGCTGATCAAAGATCATAGCAGAAACAAGTGTTTTTTTTACCTCCCTTCGTTAAAAAGTCCACTATTGTGGGTGGTCTTGTGTTCAGGCTTGCCACTTCTTTCGAACAATAGGATAGCTTCAAATTTCTCTGGACAGTCCAAAGTATCTGGATTCACTTCTTTTGTTTGAGGTGCGAATTAGTTCCAGATGTTTCAACCACGCATTTAAACACATGTCTCCCCCTTCAGCTAGTTGAAATAGGATAGGTCGAGCCCCCCCCCCCCCCCCCCGAAATTTTCAGACTGAAAAGGATTTTTTAAAAATAATAAAAGTGGGCTTTTTGTTTCATCATCAAATATTTCATTTTAAAAAGAGTTCAAGTTAATTTTATATACATATTTGTTAAATGAATCGCCCATTTCTACTTTTTCAAGGCCAGTTCTTGAAACAAGACAAATTCCTTCTGTTTAACTTTTTTATCAGGGCGAACTGGGATTGAAAATTTATCAGACAAAAAATCCTAGCAGAAACAATTTAAAAAAAAAAAGCTTTATTCCTTGAAAAATGCACTATTGTGCACGATGTTGTTTTCAGGATTTCCCCTTCTTTCGAACAATAGGATAGCCTAGAATTTCACTGGACGAATCCCTGATCCTCCTTGGAGAGCTAATTAGTTCTGGATGTTTTAACCCTGTTTTCTTAAAGTAGCACCGGAAAAAGGGAGGGTATCATTCACTGTCAAAAAAGCTGTTTTTTTAAATTGCTGGACTATTCTATACATTCAAATACATATCCCCCTTCGGCCAGAAGAAATATCTGGACCCCTGATTCTAATCTGATTCATTGAGAAAGACGTGGGATTTTACGTTTTTCTCTTTTTAGTGTAGCTAAGTTGGGTAAGATCAGTAGATCATATTACGAGAATTGCTGAACTTGAACAGTTGCTTTGCTGGATCTGTTAAAGCTATGTGAAGTTTATTTTTGTATTGCTTACTTTTAGTTGAACATATAGCAGTAATAATTATAATCCGGTCGTAGTTATTTGAAAAATGAAAAAATTTAAAACTCGGAAAAGCTTTTTTTGTTGTAAGTTCATATAAAAGTCCAGGGTTCTGACCTGCCGCGTGGCTGTAGATCTACTGGTTTAAAGTTTTGTGTAGTTTTCTCTAGATGCAACTTGAATACACGTTAGAATCCTTTAAAAAGTCTTAACCCCAAACCTTTACTCTTAAGGCAGATACAGAGCCTGATTACGACCAACAGGGGCCAAGGCATTGATGAATTTGGGGGCTCCCAATCTATGAAATTTGTTTTATTTTTCATAAAAGTGTGATATAAAAAATATATTTCAGAACAATATTTGAAATGGGGGGCCCTGGGCAAAGTCCCTATTTGCCCATGCGATAATAAGGCTCTGGGCAGATAGCCATCGTATAATCATCGGAGAGGCTCTTCGGACTGAGGGTGCCACTAGGCCACCCGCTATTCGGCCCATTCTATAGTATATATTTAATTTTTTTAACTAATAATGTACTAACGATGCATTTAAAATTTTCTGCATATTTAGAGCTAAAAGAAAGCCCATTTCGTCGAAACATCAATTGTTAAAATCTTCATTTAAACTATCAAATTTTAAAAACGATTTAAAATTTTGCCTTTATCTTGTTTAGAAACGTTTCAGGGTTGCTTTGTTTGTTTATGATAAAAAAAATGTTTTATAGTTTTTCTCAGAATCATACTGTAAATTTTTTGACTTTCGCACAAAACATTGTAAACAGATAAACGAAACAAGGGTCCGAATAGCATGTGGGCTAACATTGGCGCCGGCAGCATAGGGCAAGGTGGGGCAAGGCCCCCCCTGGATTTTTGTATGCAGTGATTTCCCTTGCTTTTTTGCTCTTTCCAACATGGTAACCATACGTTTAAGTAGTCTTTGCACCCCCTGGAAAATATTCTGCCGGCGCCCATGTAGGCTAATGGCACCGTAGTTCTGTATAACAACGGCCGTGTAGCATTGTCTTAAACACAAAATCAAATTAGAAGAGATTTCACCTGATCATTGCAAGTTTAAAAATTTGTTGGAGTGAAAATAATCACTGTATTGCAGAAAGATTATATAATTAAACATCACATTATAGTCTTACTCTTTGTTTCTTAAAATCTTCTTTGTTTGTGTGAAGAGTCAGTATAAAATAAGAAAGCTCTTCAAAGTCTGTCATAAATAAAATAGTATTTACATTCTCTGATCGCGATCCTTGCTCCACCCCCGATATAGATTCTGACACTGTTTGTTTGTGAATTAAGGCCGATTGACTGCACGTCCTAAGCCCAGAGACGGCCCGAGGGGCATGCGGGACCACAGGCATAGCGCAAGAGCGGGGCCTCTTCTCTATCATGTCTTATGAGATAGCAATAAAATGGCCCAGGTGGGGGCCTTAGGCGATCGCCTACATTCACACCCCCCTTGGGCCAACCCTGCCAAGCCTATAGGGAGAATACCCTCCATGGGGGACTTTATAGGGGATCCTAGCCCGTATTTATGTGAGGTTTCGCAAAAAACCACAGAAAACTCCGAAAGGCTCGGTTGGCATGTGAGACGGGTTATTTTGACACTCATTAAGTCAGTTGTGCATGCAATTTCACTTTCTAATATTTTGCCAAGAGCCCCAAGTATAATGCTGTGCCTGTGTGTAAGATAACAACTTAAAAATGTTTTGGTTTGTGGTAGAACAGTGTATGTATGTTTTTGACAAAGTGTTCTTCATAGTGTTCATTAGCTGTTTTTAAATGCTATTATGATTGACTTTTAATTCTCTGGGTTCGTGAATCTGAATGAAAGTACGTTAATTAGTAGACAGTTAAACGAAGTTATTGCGCGATTTCTTTTCGCAATTTAAGTTTTACTTTCATAATTTTCCAATCGATATTTAACGTTTAAATGTCCCAACAGAAAATTAAAATAATGTTATGTGTGATTTTTAGACTCTAATAATAGGGAAATAAGCATAATATGAACTTAAAAGCAGCACACGTTTTAAGCTTTCAATATCGCAACACTTATGTTGGGTAATATTGGTCAAAATCGAGACAAACGACTGAGTTTGAAATCAATTTTGCAGTATATTTGTATTTTATTTCGAAGAATTTCAATATTTGGAAATATAGAATCTTTTTTTTAATTCTATGGCCAAGTACATTTATGACTGATAATAAATTATTTGTTATGTGGATGTGGCTTTCCAAATCAAGCAGTAATCAAGTTGTACTCAAGCTTGATAGTTCAAATGACTTAAATTCGGCGGGAAAATATTTGCTGACTCATTTTTTTTTTGTAATCTCCAAGCTTGCTGCAAGCTTAAAATGAATTGAACTGTCAAGCTTGATGTAAGCTTATGTGTTGTCTGGGCCCCTGGAAAATATTCTGTCGGCACCCATGACTGCACACAAAATATTTTGCTCTAAAGACCAAGGCTGACTTCGATCGTTTTTCGGTCATACAATGTATTTGAATGGGGATTTTCGGCCGACATTTTATGCCGGCCGACAGCGGACTGTCCTCTACCGAACAATAGATGGGGGAGGTGTGAAATCGTAATATTATTCACGGTTCCCAATTAACTTTTGTCGGTTTAATACCAGAGTAGCTCCCTCTTCCTCTGCGGTGGGTAAAATTTATTGCTTACAAGTGAGAATTGGCCATTAGAGTGTTCTCCTACTAGATCCTTACTGAATTCGGCTGTCCGAAAATGCTCGAAGTCTGCCTTGGTTTTAACCAAGACTTCACCAGGGAAAAAAAAAATCTTGCATTGCTGTTAAGTTGAACCAAATCTAAAAAGATATCCTGTTATAATTGCATTTTCTTTTTTGCTTTCCACTTGCACGTGGTTTTATTGGAAGAATGTCACTCTCACACGTAATTTTTATGCAACCGGATGTGGACGGAATAAAATGCAGTACAAACTAAGTAAAACAAGATCTCACCATACAAATGCCTTATGCCATCCGCATCATCCTGTGGTAATCGGAACTGCTGACCTATGATCTGGTAGTACGGGAACATCAAAGATCCAGGCGTAGATGAATGGGATAGCCCAAGAGAATGGCCGATTTCGTGGGCAGCAACAGCAAATAAATTAACACCTGTAATTTCACAAAATGACAAATATGTATGAGTAGGTCAAAAATTACTATATAATTTAGAAAATGCGTTTCACTTACGAACAAAAAGTTAATTTTAACCCTTTGAGCGCAACCATTTCCCAATGTGAAAAAGTACAGTCGTTGCCGTCGCACGATTTAACTACCAGCAAGATGACGGTTGATCGAATCACACACTGCATGCGAAAGAGCTAAAGAACATTTTTGACACAACTGGCTGTGTCAAAAATTAGCTGGGGCAGAAAAAATTAGCTAATTTTTCTGTCCCTATCCTACAGTATAGCTCTAAACTCAAGTTTTTGACCTACAGTCAGACCAGTAGCCATTTTCCTGTATTTTAACAGATTGCATTATGCCATATGTTGATTGCATTAGACGTTTTCTGCTGCTATAAATAAACGTGCCTGTCTCGTTTATCAGTTGTTTGTTATTGGATTTTGCGCACACAGTGCTGTTGTATAGTTGTTGTAATGGGTAAAAATCCTTCACTTACTGTTGAAAAACGGGCAAAAATAGTGGCCATGTATGAAGTAGGCTTTTCTGAACGTGAAATAAGTTTGAAGTTAAATGTCAGCAAGACAGGTGTGCATCAATGTATTAATAAATTCAAAAGTTCGGAAAATTATACGGATCTTAAGCGGTCGCCCATGAAAAACTAGGGCACGTAATAAGAAGGATGGTCACTCGATTTCCAACAACCTTCTGCAGTAAAATTAGAACTGCTCTGGCAGCAAATGGTATAACGTTAGTTGGAGTACTATTTCATGACGTTTACTAAAGATTTTGGTTTATTATCCAATAAATCTGCAAGGAAACCTTGACTTACTCAACGTATGAAAAAGAAACGACTGGCTTGCGCCAGACAATATCAGAATAGGACTGAACAACAGTGGAGTACAGCCTGATTATGACCAACTGGGGCCCCGGGCATTGATGAATTTGGGGGCCCCCACCTATAAAATTTGTTTTAATTTTCATAAAATTTTAATATAAAAAATAATATTTCAGATCAACATTTGATATTGGGGGCCCTGGGCAAAGTCCCAATTTGCCCATGCGATAATAAGGCTCTGGGAGTACAGTGATGTGAGTTTTCCCGATGAGTCAAGCGTGCAGGAATTTTCTGCACGTGCTAAATGTATTCGCTGCCCATTTGGAAAAAGATATGATGACAGATATACGATTCCACAGTAAACACCTTCCAAGTCAGATGATATTGGGTGGTACTGCTGCTCTGTATTTCCTGCCATCTAAAACCACTATGAACGGCAGTTGCTACCTTAATTTGTTACGTGACAAGTTGAAGCTTCACATAGATGTTCACAGATGTTTAATTTTCATGCATGATGGGGCTCCGTGTCACAAGGCAAGGATTGTTAAGGACTATCTGACAGCTTCTTATAGGAGCCGAGTTTAACCTATTGAGTAACTGACAAAAATTGCATTATATATATAGAGAGAGAAGCTTAAAAAATATAAAAAAAAAAAAAAATCTTTCCTAATAAATTTTATAGAAATTCAAATGCAATTGACAGCTCTTTTGCAATTGAATTACTTTCAAATTTCAAAGCTAGTGGTGGGAGAATTCACAGGCTTTGAAACTTGCCAGTGGTTCTTTCCACAGGCCACTTTCAGCAAGAAATTACTAGCATTTATATACAACTTTTTAGCTATATTACTAGCATTTGTATATAATAAATTGATAAATAAAACATTCAGACTCCTAGAAAACAGTAGTCAACAAAAAAAAAAAAACCTTCCAAAATTTTTATTTATATCTCAATTTAATAATTAATGTTTTTACACTGTTTATAAAGTACGCCATTAAAATTTCAGTTTTCCAACTAATCCATTCAATTCCTAATATTAGTTCACACTCTCCCTATATCGATTTATATATCTTGTTCAAATTTTCAATCATTACTAAAATATTTTTCATTCATCCACTCAAGTTCAAATACATTTTTTAAAACTTGTAGAGGATGACACTTGATGTTAATACAGTTTTTTAAGAAAAAGTAACTAAAATAAAATTTTTCTTTTTTGACCTAAGTAGGAATTGACTTTAAAATTTTTTTATATTAATTGTTTTTGCAGTCAGTTCACTTTTTAAAGAGACAGTCGCAAGGCTGTGTGGTAACGCTAGCTCATTCTGTTACCATTCAGGTTCGTAATGGGAATCCCTGGCAGAAGTTCCGAATATTAGAGAAAAAATATGGCAGCACCATATTTTTTCTCCTATCTGGCTCTCATTTTTTTTTTCCCTTCCGAGTCACTCCGTGGTCAGCTTGTGACAAATTGTTAGGTCACAACGTGACTTTCGCGAGAGACAAACATATTGACCTCCCAGTGACTATACTTCACCGTCACAATGATTACTCGTGACCAAATTGTGACTGTCACTTGGGGGGGGGGGGGTCACCTTGCTATCAAGGTAATGAACATAAGTATCTGTTTGCTCTTACCCTCGTCGTCGTCCGGTTCCGTGGGCAGCCACCGCTCCTCTGCGTCGAAGTGGGCGTCGCCCCCGATCCCCTCTCCGGGGAAGAAGGCGTGGGCTAAGACGGACCCTTCCCCATCAAAGGGGTACCCGTCGCCGTGGGGACCCTTAAGAAAGGACACGATGATGTCAGCTCCACCCCCTCTGGTGGTAGTCGTGACCTCCGAGAAGGTGAGGGCCGATGCCTCGCTCCACACGCTGAAGGCACGCCGCAGCTGGGCGCGCACCATAGGCAGGTCCGATGACGGAGACTCACTCTTGACGCTAAGCACAAAGAAAGAGAGAGAAACAACAAAATATACTGCAGTTCATGAAAGGACAGGTATCATAATAGCAATAAGAAAACGTTCACTCAGAAGTCGTTTCTGTTGAAACCACAGCGGAATATACTACATGGAAAGCAATTGAATTAGGGATAGCTGGAGTTAGGCAAATTTTGAGCTTTGCGCTAGCCTGGAAGTGACTTGCAAACGATGTAAGCAGCAGTTTGAAGAGATAAGGAGTGCTGCTCACGGTATCAGTAACAGTCAAAAACATAATGCTTAAAAGTACGGATTTTGTCCAAATCGTCGTGTACTCCATTTCGGAAGACTCTGTGCAGAGATTTGGATTTTCATGCACAACTGTATCAAGAGTGTACTTTGTGTGTAACGAATCTGGCAGAACCACGCCTGCCTGGGCGAACAGCAGTGAGTGGATGACTGAAATCATCGGCAGCTAACCCGCATTGTAGCAGTGGATAGACGGGCCACAATGCAACAGATCACTTGTCAATTTAATGCTGGTGCACACAGATGAGTAAGCTGCCACACTATACAAAACCATCTCCTCTCATGGGGTACAGGAGTCAACGTCTTGCGAGAACAGGGGTGGGGGGCATCGGGGAGCACTGGCCCCCGTGTCATCGGGGATTTTTTTAGAGAATTTGTTGGTTTAGAAAAACGAAGGAAGTTTTGCAACCAGATAAAAAATTTCATTCAAAGTGTCTGACCCGACCGTGGAGGTTCCGTTCTTGGAATTATACGATATTCATATACTGAATATTGATTATCTGCAGCTCGGAGTATGTTTCTTGGGATTCGAAGAAACCAGCGAACAAGATCCACATTTCTAGGGTAAGCCGGGTTGCCCGATCTGCTGACAATTGCCTTCGTAACGACCTTTTTAACTACGACTTTGATGAAAATCACTGGGCTTTCCTGTTAACCAAGAACAGATAATTAATGACCATCTCATCATAATAATTTTTAATATATGAAACCAACGTAGGAAATTTATCTCTTACTTGAATACTTTTTTGAGAGGCTGTGCAAGTACTGAAACGTAAAATTTTGCGGTTTTATCGTTTGGCCATCCTGTCGGGGAAGATGGCCCTCCCATCGGGGAAAGTCTAGTGCCATCACTGTGCGATAATCTGTGTGCTGACTGCATAAAATAGGCGCAACGGTTAGCATGGGTACGGGGTCATCGCTAATGGACCATCGACATGTGGCAAAATATTGCTTAGAGTGATGAGTCGAGATTTACTTTGGTACGATGGCTAAGTACGTGTACAGCGTAAACCACATGAAGCGGATCTTTCTTGCCAGCAGGGGACTTTTCAAGCTGGCGGAGGTGGAATTCTTGTCCAGGGCCGGATACAGCTGATCACACCGGCCCGGGAAATACATGTAAAAGGCGGACCGCTTTTATTTTATTGTGGACAAACATACGCATTATACATTCGATATATATGTGAAAGTGACTGGCCCATCGGGAAATTTCCCAGCTTCCCGGTGGGCATATCCGGGCCTGTTGTCTGGGGAGTGTTCATATTGACTGAAATGGGACTCCTGGTACGTATGACATTGTCTCTCACAAATGAACGTTACTGGGATTTCCTTGATAACCAACTGCTCCTGTCGTTCCTTTTCGATAGCCCACGACAAAGATTGTCTTTCAACAAAGCAATGCACCATGCAATCACTTGCGAATTACATCGAAATGGTTCGATAAACGTTTTACAGAACTGCACGTGTTTTCCTGTTCATCAAGGTCATCTGACCTCAATCCCATCGAGCACAAATGAGATGCAATTAAGAGAGAGGTTCGAGGCTTCGTTCACCTTCTATCTAAACTTAGTGAATAGTGAGGGGTTGTTCAGGAGTCGCGGATTAGTATGGTTTCCCGTCGCTTCCAGTGTCTTGTAGAGTCTGTGCCAAGACGAATCGTAGAGGTCGTCTAGGCGAAAGGGGGTGGTACGCGCTACTAGACAGATATTCCTAATTCATTTGCTCTTCAGTGTACATGTATTAGCGTAGGATTATACTTATCGTTAGGCTGAAAGTCACCTGTCAAAATATGAACGAATATAACAAACATTTTTAATTTCATGAAATTTTTACTAGCACGGTATACTATATTGTGCTAATACAAATCTTTGCTATATTGTGCTATCGCAACAAACCTATCTAAGTAACAAATCTGCTAACACTACTACCTATTTATTACTTATACTAATGCTATCCATCTTTGTTTCTCCCCCTCAAATGCTTAATTTAAATACTCCATGGTTCAGTCTCGTGTAAAATACCAAGCTGTGTCATCTTAAGGAGCTATTGAGAATCGCACAAATTACGAATAGGACATTAAATTGTGTGTGTGGTATACTTTATGATAATCTCACGCAATTTTTTATTTATGAAGGTATGTTTTTGACAGCTGTAAAAGAAACCTTGAGAATAGTCGAGTCAGTTAATCTGGTTATTTCACAAACTTAGTCTTCAAACGGAGAAATATTGCAACCATAGAGATATGAAAACATAGAATTGGCATCACCTATATCTGACAGTGAAGCCCAAACAGTAACTGAGCCGCCATATTACTTAACATGCATAACATGCAATGACGCTGAAAAAAATAACTTTACATAGGACCGTTATGAGGAACGGAATCTTACATTAAAATGGTTTCATATAATCCTTGCAGACAAAGACTCCAAAGGACGCTTTGTCTGCAAGGTGGCTGACACATATGTGAATGTGTGGCTCCGGTTGATCAAATTTTGTGATCTGAGCATGAAAACAGCAATCTTCTGACAGCAAAATAATTATTATTTTACTACTGAAAATGACACTACAACCTACTTATGGTAATAGTAGATAGTAGTGTCAATATTTTTAATTTTTGCACTCTTGACGCTTCAAAAATAGAAAACAAACTACAGTCAATGTCACGCAGTAGCAGATCTAGACAAGCTTTAAGAGCGAAAAGTATGGAGAAGCATTTTATCATTAAAAAAAAAAAAAAAATTCCTTTTTAAACTTGAACACAGGCTTTCATCTATGCAAAGATGCAACGGTAAAGATCTCCCCTACTGCAACCAGCATTGCTTTCAAGCACGGGTCATTGAATGCCAGGGGTCCAATCATTCTGCTCAGATTGAATAAATTTTAATTGCGAATGTTAAGGGGGAAATGGCATGCGCTTCCTCCCGTACAAAGAACGAGTTTCTGATAGTTATAGTAGAACCTCCATCCATCGTTTTTCCTGGGGAACGTGGAAAAAAAAGATGAATGCGGGCAAACGACAAATGCGGGTTAAAGTCAAAATGCAAAGAAAGCTATGCTTATGCATACACGCAATGACAGTATGCCAACAAGTACTAATTTTTACAAAATTGTAAAGCAAATAAATCGAAGATGAAAATTATAAGTGATATTTATTTTAAAAAGTCAGTTTTACGTTAGGTTTTCAGCATTTTTTAAGTTAAACAGTAAATCTTCGAGAATTACAATACTTTTCTGGTCCTACTATAAATCCGATTAATTTAATTTTTTTTTTCGACATTAGCTTACTCTTGTCTTATTTAGCCAGTGTGCCAAATTTGGTCCAGATTCGACAAACGGTCTCGACTCCTATAGCGAACAGACAGACGGACAAGATTCTTCTTTATATATATATAGATATAGTCTGAATCTAAAGTCCTGTCGTACTTCTGTATGAAAAAAAAAAAAATTAGAAGATGAAATCACTGGCGCCTATATGTGTTCTTTTATCAAATAGAGGAAGGCTCATTTCGAGCTTCCAAACACTTTAATACAAAAACAATACCAAGTTTAATATGCTATGAAAATAGAGGTCGGGGCAGGGCCGCATTTAGGTCCATGCCGCAGAAGAGGCAAAATTAAAATCTGCCGACCTCAGCGTGCTCCTTTTACTTCTATATCACCACTAGCTGAAGTACCTGTTCTTCGCACGGGAATGGAGATTGTTAAAACTAATACGAATGAAAAATATATACATTTATCTGTTTGTCCCAGAAAATTTTTGTCTTGTAAATAATTTATATGTTTGCCTCTGGTTCCATGTTTCATGTTTGTGAAACTATCTTGATCGTGATGTTATTATTATTATTATTTTTTTTTTTTAAATTTGTTAGCATTTAACTTACTAATTCACTTTTAAACGCATTACATGATAACAATGTCAAAGAGAAGTTAATTTTATGTCCAATTTTGATATTATCAATTAGTTACCATAGAAACAGTATCTACGAGGTGTGTCTAAAAAGTTCGGTGAATGGTATGCGAAAAGAAACAAAACAGAAGATACAAATAAATTACCTTTATTGGCCTTCAAAGTAATCGCCATTGTACACAACACACTTTTGACAACGGTTATAAAGCCTCTGAAAACTGTCGGAAAAGCCTCTCTCGGATTTGATCACAGAACGGATGTCACACGTCCTTGAATGGCTGACACGTCCGCAAAACGAGGCCTTTTTAGGACCTCCTTCGTGCGGGGAAACAGAAAGAAGTCCGCAGGCACCAGATCAGGGGAGTACGGCGGATAATCGAGAACAGTTACGCCACGCTAATCCAAGAATCGGATTGCAGAGTCAGCAGGCACGTTATCATGCAGCAGGACCCACTGCCCAGCCCAGCTCAACTGTGGCCGAACACGCCATGTGTCTCCGTAGCTGTTTTTCCCAATTTGTAACAGAACTTGATGTTCACTCGTTCCTCTATTGCACGGTGACACTACCTCTCCACTGACTACGTTCGACTGCCCGTAGCGGGTTTTTCATGACAGCTACGAGGCTTCCTGCTAGGTCACATGGGGTCTCACTAGGTCCACGAGGCTTCCTGCTAGAGACATGTCAAGAAGCATAGCTCCTTGACATGTAGCTCCATGACAACGGCACATGTTGCCGTTGAGATATCGGACCATTCACCGGACTTTTTAGACACACCTCGTATTCTTGTTACTTAAGTTGTTAAATGCGGCAATCAAACAAAAACTGACTGAAGTAATTTTCAAAATTCTTAAGATTCGGAAAATAAAAATGCATGAATATGAAACAATTAAAGCATTAACTTTAAAAGTACTCCGATTAACACTGTTGTTCTTTAATAAATCAGATAAAATTCAGAAAAAGATTCTTCGCACGGCAGAAAATGACTATTTTTGCTATTTATGCTTTATACACTATGACTATTTATGCTGTATGCATGAATTTTAGACAGTGGCGGCTCGTGGGATACAGCAAGTACAGCCGGGCTGCACTTGAAATTATCAGCACATACTTTAAAATAATTTATTCTACTAATTTTCCTAAATTCAGATTAGAATTGTGGAATTCCTACGGTAAATTAAAAAAATCTCCGAAAAAAACCAAACACAAAAAAACGTATTGTGGCCGGATCGCTCATTCAGGGGAAAAAAAAAAAAAAAAAAAAAAAAAAAAAATCTTCCCGCAATTCAATTGGGAAAATCTTTGATTCAGCCCAGAGCGCTGAAAAGAAAATTGGCAGAACCGTTGCCATGACAACGACTACGTAAGCAGCTTCTCCGGCATAGGGAGTATGCAGCTGATACAGCCGATGAAAGATTTTTTAACGGCGGCTGAACTTGAGAACTCGACTAACTGAATGGCTCGGACGAGAAGGAGGGAGGGGGAAAGGAGAATATATGTTTGGAAAACTCTCGACATTATATTGCTGAATTTATAAAGAAGGTAAGCCTGAATAGGCGCTTATGAGTGGACAATTACCCATCAAAGTAGTATTGTTTTTAAGTAACAGCAAGAACTGGCATTTAGAGGACATGGCGAGCGAGAAAATTCTTTAAACATGGGAAATTATAAAGAGCTTTTAAAATTATTGATATCTGAATTAAAACAACGCCTTTTTATGCACAGTAAAAAAATTCAGAAACATTACATACTTATAGCGGAAAGGTTTCCGAAAGTATAGCGTAACCTACCGATGCTCTACTCGAACTCACGAATTCGGAAACATAACCCATATTTCGGGGTAAAGTATTTACGGGGGAAAGGAAATCTTTATTTGGGACTTCGCGCGCATGCGCCAAGTGCCAAGAGACAGAGGGATAAGACTAAACGCGTCTTCCCTAATAGCACAGATGGTCACAAAAGAGTCGCTGTGACGTCACAGAGGGTCACAATTGTCTCAGGACAGTCACATTGTAACTTCTTGCACAGCCCGATTATGAACAACAGGGGCCCCGGGCATTGATGAGTTTGGGGGTCCCCATCTATAAAATTTGTTTTCTTTTTCATAATATTTTGACATATAAAAGAATATTTCAGAACAACATTTAAACTGGGGGCCCTGGGCAAAGTCCCGAATTGCTCATGCGATAATAAGGGTCTGGTAACTTGTGAGTGATGTAACTTCACTCTGTGGTCACTGAAGTTTATTTGTGACCAGTCACCAGGTGACGTCGCCGGATGAATACTTAAATAAAACAGCACATTATCTCCTGAAAATAATTTAAGTGGAAGAATAAAGATTTAAGATTTTTAATTTATATTTATTAATTATGGTATTTTCTCTCCTTTTACAAAATACTTCAAAAAATTTTTAAGTTTCCAAAACAAGCCGTACCACAACAGCAGTCAGTTTACTTTTAAAGCAATTCCGGCAAGAGAGTCACAGCGTCACGGTAACGTGCTGTCTTATGGGCCAGTCTGTCTTCGGTTCGATTCTGGTCGCTGCTCTTGCGCCCTCCTTCCGTTAGTTTGGTGCTGCCATCTAGTTGATGTTACTTGAAACGCTTCATCTAGTGCATGTTACTTTTTCTGAAAAACTCAGAAAGGTTACTCGTTTATTCGGAAAACTTTCCGAAATACACGGAAAGGTTACTCAATATTTTACCAAAATATACAGAAACGATACCCATCTTTTCAGAAACCTTACCTAAAATAAGTAAATATGTTTCCGACATATGCAGAAACGTTTCTAAATACTTTACCCGCATGGTTCGGAAACGTTTCCGCAATTTTAAACTACAAGGGCTGCCCCATTTTTTGGGGTAACGTTTCCGAATTTTTTTTACCGTGTGGGGACATCACTGACGGATTCGCATGTTTAAAAGAAAGGAGGATTGATTTGACTTATAAAAAATAAGTAAGTTTTCGTTTTTTTTTTCTTTTCTTCTCAAGTTATCGTTACAAAAGAAAATTCTAAGGAAACTTCGAATCAGACACGGATTAATACAATTTTGAGGATAACAGCGGCTGGTTGAAATTTATGTCCATTTTATGGAAGTAAAATAGGAACTCTTACATTTTTTTATGTAATTTCTTTTTTTTTTTTTTTTTTTTTTTTTTTTAATTCTTCCTCGGTGAGGGCTTAATCCGCCAGCTTTCGAATTCAGTAACAAAACATTTTCCAATCCTGTCCGGAGGAAAGGGGGGGGGGGGCTCATATGCTTCCGGCTGCACTAACAGTTTTGACCACGGGCCGCCACTGATTTTAGAGTGTGTTATTCAGGGATCGTGCATCTTTCTATCAGTGAAAAAAGTTCTAGAATCGGTTAAGGAGTTACAAGATACCCATAAAGCGAATGTATTAGAATTATTTTGAGTGTCTCTGTAAAAAGAATTATTCAGGCCATACGTGAAAGGTTGCCTATATGCTAATCCAGGGAATAAGCTATCTTCATTCTAGGGATGGTCGCGTGACCATGCGCCAGCCCAGGTCTCGTATCGTCTCGCACTTTTACATTGAAGTACCGTCTCGCACTTGGAGGTATTGTCTTGCGGTCTCGTCTCGTATCTGGTGGTATCGTCTCGCACCCTTGGGTATGGTCTTGCATCCGTGGGTATCGTCTCGCATATGTCTGACGCCCAAAATGCTTTTATTTTTACTTTCTTGCCTGAAGTAAATAATGTACAGTCGTCTCACGTTTATCGCGGCTTCTCATATTGTCTTCATATCAATCGCGGATCTACCCAGACAGCACAGCAAACTTGCATCAAGCTTGATTTATCAAGTCAATAAGCTTGAATTAAGCTTGAAAATTCCAATCGTGTAAGCTTGATGCAAGCTTGAATCAAGTGTTCTAGTTTACACTTGCCCAGCTTGCATTAAGCTTGACATTTCAAGCTTAATTTCAAGCTTAAAAATTTTTCCAAAAAAAATTTTTTTTTAAATATACATAATTTATTAAAATATAATTTATTTTTCCGCGCATTTTACCCCTCTACGCTGAAATTTGGATTTAATTTAATCTGTTTCCATAGAGTGTTCGTCGCTGGGATAGAACCCGGGCTAGGCCTAGGCTAGGCCGTCCCCCCCCCCCCTAGGCTAACCCGGGCTAGGCCGTCGCTGGGCTAGAACCCGGGCTAGATAGAAGACTGGCTTCGCAGTCGAGCACGCTATCCATTCCGCCACCGTAGCCTTGTGCGGCTATGACTAAAATTTGAAGTGACTTACCACGCTGTTTTCTCGCCAAATTGATAAGTGGGCGATGTGTTATTTGTTTCTTTTATTTTTCCATGGGATGCTTCAGAATTAAAATAATGCATCAAAATAAATTAAATTAAAATCAAAATTAAAATAAAAAAACACGTTTTAAAACTTTCAGTACCAAAACACTCATGAAGCAATACTGCTGGCCAAAATCGAGACAAACGACTGACTTTGAAATCAATTTCGTAGTATAATTGTATTTTATTTTGAAGAATTTCCATATTTGGAAATATAGAATGGGTTTACTTAACACAAATTTTGTGTTAAGTAATCTGAAATGAAAGAAACAGATAGTTAAACGTTACTTCGAAATGCTATATCACAGTTGCTAACATGTATGGAATACAAACACTTTAGTCATTTTTGTAAATATTTCTTAAAATAACAAATAATTGGAAAATTTTGCTATTTTTTAACGCTAAAAATTCTCTTTACAAATGTGGTTATTTTCCTACATATTGGTATGCTATATTGATATAGAGCATTTCGAAGAATTAAAAATAAGTTAAAATTAATTTATACAAATGTAAATTTGAATTATTTTCATTGTTCATACTTTATAATTAAAC
Organism: Cheiracanthium punctorium; assembly: GCA_038373885.1. Taxonomy (NCBI): domain Eukaryota; kingdom Metazoa; phylum Arthropoda; class Arachnida; order Araneae; family Cheiracanthiidae; genus Cheiracanthium; species Cheiracanthium punctorium. Next base: position 147,959 of record JAWZYV010002907.1, on the reverse strand, counting down.
AAATTATTTAACTTCTGAATTTTTTTTTTTATCCTTTGTAATTTTATTTTAAAATTACAAAAATGTGAGTTGTAAGATTTTTGGGCCAAAATCTGTAGGCCCTGGGCAGTTGCCCCGTTTGCCCTGCCGGTAATATGGCACTGGTAATATAAAATAAAACACATATTTTACGAACTTTCAGCAAATATTAGGACGCTAGACAATTAATGTCCATTCTCTTTCATAGATGGCGCCATCAACGCTCCTTTAAAAAGGAAAAATCACGCGAGTATCAATTTTCAAGCTTAAATCAAGCTGTATTTAAACTTGACAATTCAACTTGACTCCTGCAAGCTTGCTGCCAGCTTAGAATGAGTTGAACTGTCAAGCTTGCATTAATTCGTCAAATTCAAAGAAATGTCAAACTTGATTTAAGCTTATGTGCTGTCTGGGTCATCTTTCTTTTCTTATTTTTTTTTTGGGGGGGGGGGTGGATAAAACTTGAATACCATCAGAATTGCATGAAATATTCATTTTCAGGTAAGAAATCCATTTTTCCTAGTGTATATAAATCTCTCTCCGAGGGGATGCGTGACCCCTGCGCCCTCCTCTTGGATGAGCCCTTGCTTCATATTTACTTCCGGGTACGAAGTATCAAAATGTAATCGCATGCAATGGAATCTCCTTGCTAATTACTTTTAACACGAACTAGGATTGCTTGCTAGACTTACATGAGAACAGGACCGGACTGGGGCATCGGGCTGTCGGGTGAACGCCCGATGGGGCGTAGGTTTAGTGGGCCTCAAGGACTGTCCTCAGCTTTTCCCTAGCTCGGTGTCCCTAGCTTTTCTTGTAGTGTCGTTCTTTTTTAAGTATTATGATATTTTTTATAATTTTAATACTAAAGAATTTGACAGCCTGATTGACCCCCCAGTTCGATGCTATTAAATTATGAGTGGTGGCGTTTGCAAGGGAGGGTTTAACCCCCTCCCTGACTAAAAGTATGATAAAGAAAATTGCACCACATTAAGAAAAATTGAAACTATTTGCACAAACATTTAAAACATTTTAGTTTAGAAAATGATTTGCGTGAACAGAGTCAGGTCAAGAGAAGTTTCAATGGAGGGCGGCGATTAATACGACGAAGCATTTTTACCATGAATAGGTCATTACTTTTCAATCCCATTAATTTTTAATCTTCAACTCATGTTTAACCTGACCTCTCTCATCATGGAAGAGACACAATGGAGAAGGCTCCCATTCTTCTTTGACCCTTGTTGCTTCCAACGATGTGATGTTCCCACCAACAATGCCATTGTGCAAGCTCAACGCTAGACACATGCGGAAGTATTCAAAGATCCAAATTTGGAAGCAACAAGGATCATAGGTGAGTCTTCTCCGTTGCGTCTTTTCAACGGTAAGAGTGATCATGTTAAACAAGGGATCAACAGAGGCTATGAGGGCAATAGGTGCTTTCGGTACATGTCCATATTTTCAAAAACGCTAAAACATACACACAATTATAGAACAATAAAAGAACTCTTTTATGCGTAATACATTATTTATTCATCGTACACTAGACACAGCAATGCACACTCTGCCTTAAAAAGAACAGATAATCTCGCCCAGCGATCGGTAAAAGGGTTGCTATAGAAACGATATAATCACCTAGCAACTGGACAAATTTTCAGGTTTAAGTGTGTTCAAAGGGGCAACCGTTCCCATCACCTCCCTCCCCCTTGGATCCCTCACTGGTTTTGAAAAGTGTGAACTTGCGTGATTTCACACACTACGGGATACGTGTTATATATAATATATATATTTCCATTTCATTTTCTTTTTATTGGCATGTTTAATTGGTTTTGTCAAATTTTACTGTGATCTATTGCGAATTACAGTTAGTTTCTTCCCCCCCCCGCTGATACTAATTTTTAATTGCTTATATATTGCCTATAATTACTGGAATCATTGTAAGTTTAGCTATTTTATTATATACAGTGGAACCCCGATTTATCGTTCCAGCATTCATCGTTTTCCCGTATTGATCGTTTTATTTCTATGGTCCCTGCGCAAACTGTATTCAAATAACCTTAACAAAACCCGCATGTATCGTTCGTCAAAAATTCGCTTTCCCGCATTTATCATTGTAAAATGTTTCTTCTGACCGAAATGAAAGAGAAGATCAAGTGGATCAATATGGCTTACAAATCGAATTACTTTCTTACATCTAGCAAGGATGAGTATGGTGTGAAATTTAGTGTTTATATTTCCATTGATTTAGAAGTAGCAGCGTGCGGTATCCTAAGACGCAATGTTGTAATGTGACGCAAAAAATGAAAATAATCGTGAAGAAGCTGAGAATAATATTCATGGCGATGAGACTGAGCCAACACTATAGTGCCTCTGCCTAGTTTATCGTATGCAATAACTGTACTTGAAATTGTATGACTTTTATATACAAACATGAATACACATAAAAAGACAACAAAATAAAAATAAAAATATTGTAAAGAATTTTATTTTATTAAAAGATTAATGAAAAACCCAGTGTAAAATTACTGATTTTTTAAAAATAAGTATTACTTAATTTCCACGCAACTTGAATTTGTTTCTTTTAGTTTGGTGACAAATTTAGTATTTTTGGTATACTGTATACATTGTGTGTATTCATAAATACTGTTTTCTTCTTATTTTGACTTTAACCCGCATTCGTCGTTTTCCCGCATGCATCGTTTTTTACTACGCATCCCTTGAAAAACGATAGATCGAAGTTCTACTGTATATACATATACTAGCTACGTAGCCCGTAGGGATGGACACGAGACGAAAAATAGACATCTAGCGTCTCGGAAAACAGCCGAAAAGCTTGGTCTCGTCTCGCAAAATCTCTATATCATAATGTTAAAAATGTTCGTCTCGTCTCGCAAGAAAGCTGCAAATCTCTGCCTCGTCTCCCAAAAAGTCGTCTCGCGTCAGCCCGGCGTTGTCCGGGTGCATTAAGTCATAGGGCATGACTTGCCCTCAAAAAGTTGTTTTCTTCACTTCCCATTGTTGCAAAGACACAAATGCGGTAGTTCTCCTTCTGTATCCATCGTTGTTTCCCGGCATAGGTCTTTGTATGCTTCAGCTGCAGGTGTAACTTCCTTACATGTATTTTACAGTATTTGAAAGTTAATTCTAAAATTCCTGTTTCCTTGGAGTACCGACTTGTAAGCATTGTCTTATATACTTGAGTTACTGACTATAACCATATTTGCCTGTTTTAGTGCGAGACCGCGAGACTGGTCTCGCCTGAGAGCTGACCCAATGTATCGTCTCGCAGTCTCATCTCGCACTCGGTGGTATCGTCTTGCGGCCTAGTCTTGCACACCGAGGTATCGTCGAGCAAAATTGCGAAACCGCGAGAAGTCTCGTCTCATCTTGCGTCCATCCCTACTTCATTCCAAATTTTATCCAAATCCTTTCAGCCGTTTTTGCGTGATTGAGTCACAAACATCCAAACGTATATAATATTAGTAGGATTTGAAAATTTATGAACGTTAAGAAACACATTTCGACTTAATTCCTTCGTATGGTTTTTAATCTGGCGTAAAACTGACGTAATTTCCATGCCATTTCATGTTTTTCAAATGCACACGATTCTGCAAATAGCATTTCTGCTTTATTTCAAAAGTATCAATCATCTACGCGGGTGAAACTCGTCAAGCATGGCAACCTAAAAATGTATTTTAATTAATAATTAAAAAAGTAATTAAAATTTTAAAATTCTAATTCTCTGCACATTATCGAACTCATGGGCTTATGTGTTTAAATTTTCAGAGCTCTGCGTGCTGTAGATTTGTCTGGCGATCGCACAGATACAGATTTACAAACTTTTTATTATTATCGACTTTAATTTGATATTCTCGATTTTTAATTCTCTGGTGATTATTTGGTCATTTGCGGATGCATATAAGGAGTAATCATTTTCCATTAAGGTTGAATTTAAAACAGTCTTCGACTGATAGCGAAAATGCCGTCCCAAAAAAGGGACACTATGAATAAATAGGTTATCTGATTTAGCATCCGACACTACCAAATTGATGATGTTTCCAGAAGAAAATCGCCAAATCAATAAAGCTATTTATTTCTTCGAAAAAACGCTTGATATGAAATTCTTAACTCCTGTTATTCAAGTGATCTTATATGAAATGTGAAAATTTATGAACTTTAAGGAACACGTTTGGACGGAATTCTTTCTTATGCTTTTTAATTTGGCGTACTAGTGTAATTTCCATGCCATTTAATGTTTTTCAAATGCACGCGATTCAGCTGTAGTCAGTGGCGTAGCCTAGGGGGGTCATAAACCTCCCTATGAGGAATTTTTTGCCATACAAAATGTATATTCTTCACTCCCTTATCATACAGATGTATGTGGGTTGCAATAGTCGTAACCTCCCCCACATGAAAAATTTCTGGCTACGCCACTGGCTGTAGTAATAGTATTTCTGCTTTATTTCAAAAGCATAAATCATTTCATGTGAACGAAACTCGCCAAGCATGACAACCTAAAAACGGTTTTTAATTAATAATTAAAAAAGTAATTAAAATTCTAATTCTGAGGTGCACATTATCGAACACCATGGCTTATATGTTCAAATTTTCAGAGCTCTGAGTACTGTAGATTTGTCTGGAGATCGCACACATACAGATTTACAAACATTCACTTTTATTATTATAGATGCATACTACTAGTGCGTAGAGCCATTACAAAGACTTTTTTGGGGGGACGGAGGGGGATGTCGATAAACTGCCAAGTTAAATATCGGTTTTTACCAACTTACTTATTTTTTTGTCAACTATTACTAACTTTTTACTTTTGCCAACTGAATTTGCGTAATTTTTCCAAGTGTACCAGAAACAGAAAGTAAATTATCGTTTTCGTTATTATTATTTTTTTTCCAATTTTGCCAACTCGGTATCTAATTTTTCAAAGATTAATAGAATTTTGCGAGTGTTAGGATGGTGAGACTCCCCTCCGCTTTAGCAAGGGCCCTGCTAGTGCTTTGTCAGTTAAAGAAAAGTGTTGGCTAAAGAAAAATATTGATTTTTTTTTTTTTTAAGGAAGAAAAGAAAATGCCACCCTTAAAATTTTGGGGCCTAAACCCGCGGCCTACTGTGGCCTATTTAGAAGTATGGTATAGATGGGGGGAGGGGTCTAGACACCCTTCGGCCAGTGGCGGCTCGTGATCAAAAAAATAGGTGAAGAGCTAATACCAAAACATTATGAAAAACACCTGATGCAGCCATTAACATGGGCGCCGGCAGAATATTTCCCGGGGGGGGCAAAGGCTACTCCAGGGGGGCAAAGACTACTCAAGGGGGTCAAAGACTACTTTAACGTATAGTTACCATGTTGAAAAGAGCAAAAAAGCAAGGCAAAACACTGCATACAAAAATCCAGGGGGGGGGATCGCCCCCTTGCCCTATGCTGCCGGCGCCCATGGCCATTAAGCATGGTAATTAGGCGGTGGCATAGGCCTTTCTGCGGAAATAAATTTTTAATCTTTCAGCGATGCATTAATTCCTAATGCCTCCATTGGTCGACCCAGGGCCCGATTAACCTTTGAAGTGAGGGGAAGCTCAGTCTCATTTCGGGCCCCCCTTCCCCTTTTTGTTTGGATTAAGTAAAGTTTTTAATGATTTTCTTTGTTAAAAGGATATTTAATTGATTTAATTAGTTCTAATGATTTTATTTGAAAAAAAATATTTTTTTCATTAATTTGAAATTTACCTTAGATAAAAATATGTTATTCATTATATTCGCAATAGTTTACTTAATTGTAATGAGATTTTATAGTATTTTTAAAATTACTGTAAAAAGTAAAATAAAAACATTTCCTTACTACTGAAACATTAAACTTTATTTATTTAGTCATATATTTTTCATGAGGCATGGGGCTTTTTTCGGGAATTCTTTGTTCGTTTTGATGACATCCTAAAAATCACAACATGGAAGTTCAGAATTAATTTTGACCTTTAGACGATTTTTAACATTACATATTGAAAGTTTACCCCTTTCTACCGACCAAATGTTCCTGATAATAGAAAATTTTGTCTCAACTGGAACAAATGTCCCAAGTATAGACATCGCAAACTGAACTAATTTAGAAATGTTGCTACATGGAGTATCAAGACTTCTAAAATACCTTAAAAATAGCTTTCCACTTCTCTTCATTAAAAATCTTTAAAATAACTTAGAAGATAATTTAAAAACAAAATTTAGAATTTTTATCCGTTTTACAGTCATTTTTGGGCCCCCTTCAAATTATGAAGGGAAGCTTCTCGAGCCTTTTCACTAATCAGGCTCTGGGTCGACCATGAGAAAGAACATCTCTTTTATCGTCATCATTCCACCGATTAAACGGTGTTTGTAATACATTACAGACTATATCATTTACAGGAAACATAAGGAAGGTGAATAAACAGAAAAGAAACTAACTATTATTATCATTAAAATTAACACAAGAAGAAACTCTAAATTTTTCAAAAGACAGCAGTCAAAATCTCAAACAAATCACGTGGTTTCATTTTCCTACAGCAATTTGTTCTTGGAGACGCACTACCATAAGCGTAAAGTTTTCAAAAAGATTGGGAGGGCTGGGGCCCACAACCACGTATATTCACGTCAGTGGCGTAGCCAAGGGACGGGGTTATAACCGCCCATGAGCAATTTTTTTCCATACAAAATGTATATTCTTCACTCCCTTATCATACACCCCTATACATATGTATGTGAGTTTCAGAAGTCATAACCCCCCCCCCCATGAAAAATTTCTGGCTACGCCACTAATTCACGTACATATAACTTAGTCATAGCCAGTGGCGCAGAGAGGGAGGGGGAGCAGTGGAAAATCCCCAGGGCCTCAGCTTATGAAGGGCCCCCCGCTTTTGCTGTTTATAGGATACTTAATTGTGTGTTGCCAATTTTGTAAAAAAAAAGTCCGAATTCAGATTATGTTCCCGGATGTTTCAAATTAATTTTTGAATGAAATTACAAAAAGCCAGCTAGAGCATAAACCACCAGCTTGACAAAAACGAGGAATGTTAGTGATTGAGTCTTCTTTTGTAAGAAAAGTAGACATGGACGGTGTTAGTCAACGGTTTGCCATGACTAAAAGTAGAAAAAATTTATTTAACAAGAAATCATTTTTTTTCCCGAGACACATTGTTAAATAGTGGAAGAAAGGATATAGCCAGAGGAGATACTATGGGCTCACCCAACCTCTAAAATTTTGAATTTTCCTTCCCAAAATGTTAAAGACTTTCAATGAGAAATTTTGAAATTTCCACTTTTTTGGCCTTCTGAAATTATTTTGGCTTCCTGCTTGCATGGATGTATGAATAAAAATATTAATTTTTTCAATACAGTGGAAACATGCCATGCAAAAATGTTAATGTTTCAAATACAGTTTCTCTATGGAGGTGACGAAACCTTCCAAACAAAATGTTGGTATTTTTTAGAGCACGGATGTTTATTAAAGTATAATACTCTTTTAAATTAATACTTTTAATTCTATTAATTATTTTCCAATTACTATTCATTTAAAGTTTCTTTAAATGATTAATCATTTTAATAAGGTATAAATGATTGAACTAATAGGACATCAAAAGGATTTCTGGATAGCAAAGGGACTCCAAAGATTTTATCCCCGGGGCCCCGACTTGGCTCTCTGCGCCTCTGGTCATAGCTGCCAACTACTACGAAATATAATTAACCTTTTTTTTCTACATGATTTTTCGGCTTAAAATATAGCAAAATTTTTGTGTGCGCGCGCGAGCTGGTGGCTATTTTGAAAAAATAATTAAAAAATATACTGTTTACAAAAAATGGTTAATTATATTCCGTAGTAGCTGGCAGCTATGACTTACTATATACTATATATAAGTGTAAATTATTGGAGGCGCTCAAGCTCTATGGGTCTATAGACTTCTACACCTATGTAAGGTAAGTATCCATGTTAGTATCTTCCTACCATGTTATACGTTAAAAATAGAAGCAAAGTAAAAAATCTAAAGGAGGAAAAAAAAACATTTTCGATGAGATAGTGCATTTTAGACACATCTGAACTTTTCTTCATTTCATATTTTACATTGCATAATCTGATTTTAATTAACCAGAGCCTGGCGAGGGCAGCTTATAGTAACATTGTGTGTTACGTGGCGTCACAATGAATACTAAATCATGAATGAAATTTAAAATAAGAAAATTTTTAAAAGTCCAAGTAAAGTTTTTTTTTAAACGTTTGTAAATGTCGTGAAATACTTTTTTTTATGTTAGTATAATTTAGTTTTCTGTATTTAGTGGTAAATTATTGGGTGGGCTCAGCCCCTATTCACAATTTATCGGGGGGGCTCGAGCCCCACGGGTCCATATAACTCTACGCCTATGCGCACTACGCTGGGTTTTCTCTCACTTGAAGAGACAGACCGTTTTCTGAGGGATCTCTTCACCTGATAGAAAGTAAAGCTGTAAAACTGAATGGAGCGTCTGAGGTTACCATGGCAACCCCACCGATAAGTGCAGTAGAAGAGATAATTTTTCATTAGCACTTCACAACTCACCCCGTCAGAACCCGCGTACCACGTGACTCTAACAATGGACCAATCGTGACACAAGTCTTTGAAACTTTCTTTGGCCGCGCGGCAAGGGGAGGGGAGGGGAGGGGAGGGAAGAGTGTTTGGCCTCACTGATAGTAAGAGCATGATTTAGCACAGTGTATTCTTACAGACAAAATTTAAAAAAGGATTATGGCTTGCTTACGTTACACAATTTTTTGTTACTTACAATACTTGGTGAAGAGGCACTTCACCTACTTCACCTGAAAAGCCGCCACTGCCTTCGGCTCGCTATTTCTGCATGTATGTGTCTGTATGTGCTATTAGAAGCTTCAATTCCTTAAAAATGTCTTCTCATTCTTGGATTTCCCATCCCAGGAATAAAATTTTGGTAACGTCCTTGACGTCTAAAGACCAAAATGGCAGCCGAGGCATCCAACCTCTAAAGGAATAAGTATTAAATCTTCTGCAATGTAACAAATTTGAGAAATCTCCCAAATAGAGCCTTGAAATTGCCTTGCTTTAACCAACCACCCCTAGTTTGGTTAAAGCAAGTTACTCATTTTAAATTTTCGATTATTAATATTTCGATCTCATTTTAAATTTTCGAATACTTTTACATTTCTGAAGCTTAAATGCTTTGGCTGACATTTCACTTGTTCGGACTGACATGCTGTTCGGGTATATCCGCAAATATGACTGCGTAGGATAGTGTTTTGTGAGAGATGCAATCGTCATGATTTATTTTATTTATAGCTAAAAGAGGAGCCGCGGTCAGAGCTAACCTTTCTAATAGTGAAAATTCTTGCGATGGGTGCTGTTTCTTCATCCGAAGATGTGATGATACTGGCAATTGCGTAACGTAAGGAGATCCTTGTTTGCTCCAACCAGCTGAACCATCATTATCATCTTCATCAGCATCTTGGTCTTGGTTGAGAAGTCATGGTGAAGAGTCCATCAGTTGTCTCATACCTGACCTCGTCCCTCACTCAAGGAGGTTGTGGTGCGGCATATACAACACAGCCCAATTGAGCGAGGAACGAAAACAGGAATTCCAGCACAGCCTTCATCTTCCCATGTCGCATCTAGGTCGGTGGTTCGTGCAGGAAAAAGGGTGCTTTTGTCATAGATTTCAGCAGATGGGCAAAGGCAAAGCTAGGATTTCCAGCACTCGGGGATAACTATAGATGTTGCGCCTCCTCCTATTTTCCAAAATACAATGGTTTGATATACAATTTGGTGCACCTTGGGTGCTGCGCCTGGGGACAGATGGCTCTCCTTTGCCTTCCTAGCTACGTCAATGCTGATTTTTGGCAATAAATGCTCCTATCAGCAAGGAGTGGAGGAAGGCAGAAAGTCACATAGTTATTGGTGTAACTGGGAAGGCAATCTGGTTATTTTTAGGGGTGCTTCCTTTACCCTAAAGAGCTTCATCCTAGGGAAGGCTTAGAATCCACGTCTTCCTCAGTTACGCTATTGCTCATGGTGATGGTATAAGCCATTTGGGTCAATTGCTGAACATTTTTCGCGCCAATATTTGCTTAATTGACATGTGGTTAATACTAGAATATCAGAAGGAGCAGTAGCATAGCTAGGATCTTTTTTTTTCAAGAGTGGCCGGAAACTCAAAATCTGGAATGCTACATAACTTATATAAAGAAAATCATAAATTGAGTTTAATATCTTTGCAGTTGAAAATGCATAAACATTAAAAAAAATAAGTTCAGATTAGGCGCCTACAGCTTAGCTCAAGCTCATTGTATAATATCTTAATCTCAAATTTCTCAAGTGAAACTTTCAAATTCATCCAAATACGCAATTTTCTCAATATCTTGTTAAATTATTTCGATGTGGCTGCAGCCCCGACAGCCAGACCCTGAGGAGACTATATGTTGCCAAGGCAAAACAAGAAAAATAAATCAAGCCGAAAACGCGCCGAACACTTTCCGATATGTACACACTTGCCTACTTCCGTACTTCGAATCCTTAATTTGCTCGCTGCCTTCCTTGTAAATGATGCAATTGCAGATATTTTCCTTTTTTGGGTTCATATTATATTTCCAACATAGGTCCTTGAATTTTATTACTATTTTGAAAAGAGGGAGTAATTTTATATATTCCTGGCGGGGGGGGGGGGGGAAATTTTTAAAAGGGGGATTTAACTCTTCGTGCAACTCAATCTGAAAATCTGCTAACCAATATTAGACCACTAAAACAAGCATAATATTAATTGAACTAACTTAAGAGAAAGTTTTTCTCTCGACCCTAAAAGATTGCAGACTTCATTATTAAGTCAGCAAAAGTTCTAATTGTTTCTGTAGTTCTACCCCCAAATTTTGAACTAAATTTTAAATTTACGGAATTATATCAAGGAATTAGAAATATGATTAACAAAAACTTCACATACTACTAATTTTTATAAAAAAAATACAAACTGAATCCCTCAGAGGTATTTACAACTGGGTAAATATGTGTTCAAGTATGCTGCTTGAACACCCCTCCTACTTAATAATTTTGATAACTAAACATAACAACGACATCATAATTCTCCAATTTCATTAAGCAGGAAACGTACGTACTTCGATTTAGAGTGAAAATTCGCAATAAACAAGTTCGTCCTAAGGACAGTAATAATCCATTGAATCTGACCAGATCATAAGTAAACTGGGACGTGCCAATGTTTTGAAAAGTTGAGGTGCAAGAGATAATAGGCGTGGATGACTGAGAGTGTGAGGGAATGCACAGATCGAATTTAAGATTTGAAACGGGAAATCAATTTTAAATTTCCAGACGAATGTTGAAAATCAAAATATTTTGAGATAAAGATGGGAAGGTGCTCTTTTCACCTGTGCCCCCCCCCCCACCCTGACGCTACGCGCCTGTGCGAGAGATTATTTATGACAAATAAATAAAAATAACTCAGCACGATTTTATTAATCTGCCAGTTGACTAATATTTACTGCAACAAATTAATTACCAAATAAGGTAAAGGCACTAGTAGTTTACCACTAACTTTTAAATATGTAAAAAAGTATATTAATCACATCTAGTACAGGTAGTAACCATGTAAAAGCCTAGTAAGTGTCAACTTTACCCTTACCTTACCTTATAGATTTTCTCTCCGCAGTTCTACACAATTGTTCTTTAGAACTGAGTCCAGGTTGATTTTTGCAATGTACAGATCATGAACATTAAGGAATGAGAGATGCGTTAGGTGTTTTGACTCATACTCGGGTGCAAAAAGGTTTCCACTTTTCTAAGACCTTTGTTAGGTTTTGAACTGAAGTTGCAGATCCAAGGTACAATGGAAATCTATTCCACAAATTTGAACACTTTATTCATAAACTCCTTAATAGTAATTAACTCTGCCGTCGAGTTCAAGCAGATATCAAATGCGATGACACGAACTTTAGCTATTAGAAAATAATCCTTTAAATATGTACTGTAATTGAGCCACTGATTGACTTCAAAATCCAGTTATTTTATCGGGGCAGTTTTAAAGTTCCTCTTGAACTGAAGTTAAAAACACTATAATAATGCTTTAACTTCAGAACAGAGAGGGGGAAAATTACATAGTTCGCCCCCTTTCCTCATATAAGGGGGGTACCATGCCACCGTTTTGGCAGTAGCCTGTAAATGAACAATACTCCCTGTTATAAGATTCAAGCTTCTATACAAAACAGGAGAACGTTTTCCAGCACGATGACTTAATTTAGCCACTTTAGTGCGTCACCAGAGAGTTCAGGCTAGAATGGTTTTTCGGGGATGCCTATTTGAAGAGAGAGAGAAAAAGAAAACGGAAGAAAGAAAGGCGGTCAAGAGCAGAAAGAAAAAATGCATCAGAAACAAGAAAGAGATAATCTGAAACCATTCTTCATCTTGAAAGTTGAAGGGCATTCAGTGGCAATGGAACGGCTAGAAGAGTTACTTTCATGAGTTGAATGCTGCTTGGATAAAGATGCAGCGAAATCGCTTTGTGACCACGTCCCAAATCGGCAATAACGGAACATCAAACGCATATAATCTTCATTTTTGAAGCCAAGTTTAACCCGTTGATTCGCGTTTCCAAGATTCCTCTCATTATCCTGTATCCGCTGGGAGCCTGCATTCCAGCTTTGCCCTTACGTCATTGAGCAATGTTTAAATATAAGGCTACTAGATGTACGAGCTGGAGCAAGCCTCCATTCTTGTGATTAAAGATTACCAATGCACCTAGGACGCCACTGATTTATGCTTGAGGCGGTTTGTTATCTATATGTTGTTTGATTTTACCGTCAAAATACAATTTTCGTCTTTAATTAACGAAACCTAACCGTTAAAATGCTACGCTGCATGATATCGCGGATGTTCTTTTATAATGCAATGCTTTAAAAAAAAAAAAAAAAAAAAAAAAAAAAACTCAGCATCAAAGAAGGTAAAGTAAGCGGTTCATCAGTATCAAGCTCATACAAACTAAAAACAGAGTTGAAGCTTTGAAACTCAGAGTAAATTACTGCTAAATACAACGGGCCGTGAACTGTGGCGACTTTCAGGTTCCATGGCCATGAGCAGTGGCGGATCTAGGATTGGGTAAAGGGGGGGGGGCTAACTTACTGGGTATTCCATAATTTGGGTACACTTATCCAAGCTTGTTGACATTTGGCACGGTTTTTTTACATGTCGCCTGTATATTTTATTTTTCTGCCTGCCCAGGCACGTGCCAACAGGGGGAGCAGGGGGGTTTATCGCCCCCTCGGTAAATGAGTAGTAGGGGCGAACTATATAATTAGCCCCCTCTGTACTTTAGCTCCACCTCAATAGTTTGCTTACAATAATTTTCTTCTTCAGGATGGGGTAAGCAACTTTTCCAGCCCTTCCCCTTAAGAAAACGGTCATTTAAACAAACTAATGAGGCATAAACGAAAATTTTACTAGCTCAAACGGAAGGGAGGGGGGCGAAATAGCTGCCACCACCCATCCCCTTCCGCACGAAGAAAACTTATTTTAAGCAAACTATTGAAAAAAAAAATTCGGTAAATTAATTAGTTTACATGAAACTGACACAGGAAATTTGGCTTACACTCGAATACTTTTTTGAGAGGGTGTACAGACGAGGTTAAAAAAGATTGAAGCCGATTATTTATAAAAATTGGGGTATGAGGGTATGGTGGCGTATGAGGTGAGTATGAGAGTATGGGGTATGAGGGGCTGGTGAAATGACTGCCACCCCCCCCCCTTTCGATGTCGGAAAAAATAGCTGCCCCATCCCTGAAGAAAATGATTATTGTAATTGAGCTATAGAAGTACAAACCAAAATTTTCCTGGTCCAAGGTTGACATCTTTTATTTTAAAAACATTTGTTGGGGGAGTGTGGGGGGGAGGGGTATGAGGGGCTGGTGAAATGACTGCCCCCCCTACCGATGTCGGAAAAAATCGTTCGCCCCCCCCCCCACTTTCCAAGACGTTGGCACGTCCCTGTGCCTGCCTATAGTATTACGTAATTGATTTTCGTGAAACGTGTACGAATTTCTGATAAAATAAAATATTCGAACCTGCTAGGAATTTGCACTTCATAGGAAAAACAATGTCTGAAAAAAATAATTTAAATCACATCTCGTTTTCCATATCATTGCATTCCTTCTAATTATGCACCTCTTAACAAACTGCTTGATAGTAATGCATGTACATTTTGTGAGTGCTGTTCCTCTTGAAACAGCTTGTTCTGGGGCTGTGCATTTTTAATTTCTACCTGATGATTTGTGCTTTCACTTTCACTAGAAAAATTATTATTTTTCGGAATTTTCATTAAATAATCACCTATATTACGACTCAATGACCGCTTTTTTGAGGCCATAATATCTGCATTTAAATTAAATTCTACACACGAACGGAGCTAGACAGAGAGCAAATGAATCACACTAGAGTTTCATCCGGAAAGAACGACCAAGTAGCGATAGCAATTTCAATGGGTTAAGCTTTTGAAGCCTGCTTAGAAAGGACTACAGTACTTACAAGAAATTCTTCCACCTTCCCTAAACGTTCAAAACGAGTGTACTTTTGTATGAACAGGAAATGTCCGAAAACCAGATAAGGAAAATTAGACATAGTAATAGTATCCCTGCACTATGTACATCAGTCATAAGGTATCCCACATCAAGTACACATCAGTACAGAATCCGAGACTGCAGCGCACAAGGCGCGCGCAAAGATTGTTTATGTTTAAATTATATGTACTAATTCTCTGCTGGTGGTCGAAATTCTACCGTAAAGCATCATATTTTTTAACTTGAGGGTGAATAAAGTCCACTGTCAAGGAGTATGTCTCAAGATTCCACATCCAATGAAACCTACTAAAATGACCACCTTGGCAAAGAGACCATCTGTCTATAGTGACCACTTTTGTACAATTTCACTTTACATCCACCACACTTTTCTGTGAAGACAGTGTTCTTATAAAAACTCTATCGTATTTTGCTAAATGCAAAGGCAGCTCGAACGAGCGGGTCATAGTGATCATCTCCCTCTACCGATTTAGATTTCACACGTTCCTGTACGATTTCATACATTCAGTTTGCGTTTTGAACAATTTAAGCTAATCTGAAAATTCTAGTGGCCCCCTCCGAAAATTCAGCCTGGAACCGTCCTCGGCTAAAGGCTCTTTCTGTTCGGAGTTATAAAATCTTAAACCGTCGAATGATTGAACTCTACTTGCTGAGGCGTTCCATTAACCATGAATAAAAACTTGCTGCCTCAATAAATATGCACTTTTTTCGAATCATTATCCTTGAGATTTATTTACTGTCATCGCAAAATCAGGTATATTTGGAAACTGAGTTTTTTTTTTTAAGTATATGGTAAAAATAGTACCAGAATATTTTATAAGTGGAATCAAAATTATTTTATTGCCTGAGGTTCCAGTTCAAACTCCGCAATCAATAGCATTACGATAAATAAACTTCATGTGCATTCTTGTTCCGTTGACTATTGCTTCCTTTGTATTTAAGTTTCTCATTAGTATAACGATGCAATCAACTTTCAATACTAACATATGTGGTGACAAACTATGGTATTTTTCAGTTAACCAGGCGCAAATAATGCTTTTTTTTTTCGGAGAAATGTTTTAAGACTACTTCTGAAACACTGTAGTTCCCCAAAACAAATCCGGAAATTTTAGTACGTATACAAAATAGCATTTATATACAGAATTCAATATAAACAAAAATATCAATATACTAAAAAGAAATTTGTATGCTTATTGGTTACATAATTTGGAATTGGAAAAAACGTGTGGAATAAAATTAAAATACGAAATTAAATTGAACTTCCAAAATATGGAAAGGGATAAACGACTATATACTGGAAATCGCTTTAGATTTGTAAGCATTTGGCGCAGATCACAATTATTCCGCAATTTTTCACTTGCTCCCGGCTAACCGAAAAAAAAAAAAGCCATTCATAGTAAAAGAATTCAAAAACTACTGGATAGATATTGATTTCATTGTCATCATAGCAAATTTTTTTATCATAGCTATGGTGATATGTTCTCTATTCATCAGATATTCGATTAAGTCAGCATTAATAAAAGTTCAATCATCATTTTTAGGTTCTATTATTACGGACTTCAGTATGTTATCTGAGAGTATGTTTTCGGAAATATTTTAATACACTTCATTAATAATATTATTTTCATTCGCTATTAATTGCTGAGGTATTTCTTCAATAATATTTTCGGAGAAAATTTGCTTTGCCATATTGCGTGGCAGGAGATTGTTAAGAAATTGTCGAATTGGCGTGTTTCAGTGGAGAGTCTTTTGGACTGCAACCTGCCCTGTTCAGTTCGTTTTTCCACAGCTGTAAAACATGAAATTTACAACACTTTGCGCACTTATCAACCCTCTAAAAAAGTCGCCTAGCACAGAGCTAAAGCACATTTTAGTCACTGGCGTTTCACCAAACTGGGGAATAATTTTACTTCTTGCAAATTTTGTTGTAATACTATAACCCTATAGTACTGCTGAAACTTAGTGTTGTTATTTCAAAATTGACACTACAATGGAACCATCGCCCGATTTGGCGCAAAAATACTGCGTGCCAAATCACTTCTCAAAATTTTTTACGCTGCACTAGCACATTACACCAAAAATTTAACATTCGCACAACCACCTCCATTCGAACTGCAACTGTGCCGAATTTCGTGTTCATCTCCGTTCGTGCTGCAAAAGGGAACAAAGGTTTTCCATAGCGTATTTATATATACACTAGCTGCGTACCCGTTCTCTGCACGGTAGGGAACGAAACTTTTTCTTACATGTATAGTTCGATTTGATTCCAGTGACTTGGGATCTAAAAATAAGCAAAATGATTTGACTCTTGGCGTAAAGTTACTCATTAGTTATTTGTAAAGTTAGTATAAGTACTGACCTGAGACCATTGTTAATATTATAACGCAAAAAACTATGTCGGTGTCATTCGCAATTAGAAAAGAAAAGCGTGACGGTTCGCAGTGAAAATTCCTAATATTCAAAATGTCTCATTTCTGCATCATACTCTTTTTTAGATTTAAGTTATGCCATTAATACCTTAGATACTACATGATGTGGAGAACCGTTTTATTTTATAATTAAATAGTTGTGTATCCGCTCTTCGCAAGGCAAGAAGAGAACATTTTCCTAAAATGCGATCATAACTACTAGTGACAAAACAGAATCTCCAAGAAAAAAGTTGTGTTACAGTCTTTTTTGTTGAAACTACCGCGGGATATATTAACACGACGTAGACTAACTTACTATTTTGTTAGCTGTGATGTAAGACGGTTGTTGAAGAATGAATAGAAGGCTTAGTTTCACGAAATATTTATTAATGCGGTATATTCTGCTTTGATCAATATTGCCTTATCATATCTACTTACTATTACTTATACTATCTTTTACTGATACCCATACAATATATTTTCGTTTTGCAACCGTTAATGCTTAATTTAAAGAAACGGTCTAGATATTTGCCACGGATATAGTCTATTAAACTTTGGTGATTCTTCGCAATTTATGCATTAGCATAAACGATAATCATTTCCCTTTATGGTTGCCACTAAATCAGCTCTCCATAAATTTTTACGCATAATTCTTGTCAGATTGGCGTATTTAGCACCAGGGCCCTATTATCGCACGGGCAAATCGGGACTTTGCCCAGGGGCCTCCGGCTCGAAATTGCCCCCAAATTCAAATGTTGCTCTTTTTTTATTAAAAAAAAATATGAAAAATAAAACAAATTTTATAGACGGGGAGCCCCCAAATTCAACAATGCCCGGGGCCCCCTGTTGGTCATAATCAGGCCCTGTTTAACAACGCAATATATTTCTTGCAATTTGAAAACGTGACCCGTTTAAAATCTCAATTGAAAATAATGCTGGATAATTCACTTGTGAAAAAACAGCATACAATTATTTTTCTGGCAACGTAAAATAAAATATGGAATTATTTCACATGCGCGCCGTATGTTTTGCTTCTGAGTCCGTTATTTTGATTGAGTTTCGAAAGGGGCTTTAAACTCGTGACGTCAAAGTGGCACACATTTCACATGTGAAAACTCGGTTATTTTTAAATAATTTTATTTATTTTTTTTCAACTGGCAATTTTAATCATTGTTACTGTCTCCAAGACAACCAAACCGCAAGATATCATACCGAAAGTTTTAAGCTGCTGCGATTGAAATGAAAATCCTTCTTTACTTAAAAATTCGTAAAAAAACTCCTAATTTATATTTTCCTCTGGTTTTTCTTTTAAAAGAGGGCGAAATGTATGCTCCGTCATTTGACAAAATATAAAAAAGTTATGACGGATAGAATTCAAGATGCAGCAATTTAAAAAATATTTTACGAAAGTCAGCGTCAAATTTAATTTTATTTGAAAAATTCCCAAAAATCTGCAAATTATGTTACACAGTCCGAATAAACAATTTTTAAAAGAAAATTTTCTCCTCTATCCGATGATGTAAATTTCGTTTTACTGCGAGTGCAATTACCGACGTTATTACGTATTAAGCGAGAAAAATCGCTAAAAATCGGACAAAACATAAAATAAAACATTTTCTAATTCGAATTTAGAAAAAATCGCTCCGAGGCGTGTTAGGATCTGTCCTAGTGAAGCCGTATGCAAACTTCGGTGGGTCTGCGACCCACCGTCTCGGTGCAACGCGATCGAGAGACGCGCGCAAAAAGATTGGTGGTCACAAACTTACCTACCTACATAGCTACATACAATGTTTACTCTCGGATTTTATTATATACTAGCTGAAGTACCCGTTCTTCGCACGGGAATGAATGGACTTTTTGATATTACGATTTGTGGTGATTACTATTCATTGTAATAAACAGATATAGCAAAGTGGATATCGCGTTATGTGTCCAATAATCATGCATACCGAATTGCAAGGCAATCGTTTGTACGGTGCAGAAGGCCATGCGGCGTAGCGCAATCTAGTGGCGAGTTTTAGCAAAACGGATACGGCGAAAATATTTTTCGCATTCAGATATCGATGTATACGAATTTTCATGACTATCGGCTGGACAGTCCTGAAGTTCCTGTGTTGACGCGACATCTAGTGGCAAGTTACAGGAAAATGGATAGCGCCAAACTCTTCCCCGTGTTCAAATATCTAAGTATACCTATTTTCATAGCGATCATTTACACAGTCAAGAAGTGATACACTGCAGGGCCATCCAGTGGTTCAATAAAGTAATGATTTGCTACAGCGCCGTCAAGTGGCGAGTTATAGCAAAATGGATAACGCCAAAATATTCTCTTTGTTCAAATAGCTATGTATACTGATTTTCATAGCGACCGTGTTCAACTATCTATGTATACCAATTTTCATAACGATCATTTGCACAGTCAAGAAGTGATACACTGCAGGGCCATCTAGTAGTTAATTAAAGTAATGATTTGCTACAGCGCCGTCAAGTAGCGAGTTATAGCAAAATGGATAACGCCAAAATATTCTCATTGTTCAAATAGCTATGTATACTGATTTTCATAGCGACCGTTTGAATGGTCAAGAATTTGGCCTGCTGCAGCGTCATCTAGTGGCGACTTAAAATAATAATGCATTGCAGTGTCATCTAGTGGTGAGTAACATCAAAAGGAACGCAGTTAGAATATATTCTTCGTGCTCAAATGTGTAAGTATAAAAAATTTTATGCCGATCGGTCGAACGGTATAGAAGTTGATGCTTTTCAGCGCCATTTAGCGGCAAGTTACAGCAAAATGAATAGTGAAAAATATTCTCCGTGTTCTAATATTCGCGTGTACCAAATTTCATCGAAATCGGTTGGACGATATTCGCATAGCAAACGGCTAAACGGAATAGAATTCGACGTTCTGCTGCTCCACCTGGTGGCAAGTTAGAGGAAAACGGATAGCATAAAAAGCTTCTCCATGATAAAAGACTTAGGTGAACCAAATTTCATGGTGCAACGGTGCTCAACGGTGCTGGAATTTTTCAACCTCATACACTCATACCAACATTCATTTTTATCTATAACCAGTGTCATTATATATCCCAGTCTCAAATAAAATCCAGTTTCAAATCTAAGCCTCGCCAAAGTGCCAACATACGCCATTTTGCAAGCGTTTTTTCAGGAAATCATTCGAAGCATTGACTTAGCAGCAATAATATATGGGAAATGGTTCGACCGCGAAAAAGTAAAGCAAGCCTTTATTTGAAAAGTTGAATCCCTTAATACAGCCGAATTTTTTAAAATTATCAACTATAACGTGTTTTATTCATCATTACTTCGATGTACTAAATGAGAAGATTTCAATTTTCTGAAATTTGGCGGAATTCCCCCAACTTAAATCAATGTACTCATTTGGCGAGAATTCTGGAGATAGATCAATTGAAATCCCTTAATAACTGCATTATTTCTTCACGGATCATTAAAATTTAACGCTGTATTCTAATAAAACCTTTGCACTTGTTTTAAAAAACCTATTTCCTTAAGCTCTCAATAAATTGCGCCAAGCCGAAATCTGTGCAAACCGCTAGAACTCACTTTCACAAAATCGGCATTTGAGCCATTTTATTTTTTCGCCAAACTAAAATAATTTACCTATTAGCCTCGGAAATCTTCAATTCTTATTGCTTTGCGTGTAAAGCATTACATTCCTGCTCAGATTTCCCATGCACACGATATTATAATTAAAAAAAAGTAACCTTACGAATATAAACTAACAAAAAAAAATCATTTATTCTTTTATTTTTACTTTGAAAATTTAAAACATTTTATTCGGCAAAATCGCCACACATGGCAACCACGATCCTTATTTCACACTTTTTTCACTACAGGGGTTACAATTACGGAAAGCTTTTTGCGTGAATAGCATAAAAAATCTCTTAAATTCCGGGAACGGGTGGACTTTCAAAGTTTTAAAGTGGACTACGATTTATTCTATATTATTTTACATATCTGTACTAAATTTCAGGCCGATAGGTCCATTTTTGTGGATTTGTATACGAATCAAATCCACAAACAAACAAACAAACAAACAAACAGAATTTCATTTTTATTTATAAGATAAGATAGATTTTTAGCTCCCCTTTTTACGACTTTTCAGGGGATGAATGGACATCATCGCTCAAATACTGTTCTTTTCGCTTGCCATTAACCAACTTGCCATAACCCGTTCTGACAATGAGCTATTATTTATTCGCTATTCACGTATATATGGAAAAGGCGAGAACAACTTGGTTACTGATCATCCTTAAAAACCAAAATGTTTCAAGGGGGAGATGAAATTTCGAGCGATTCATTGGGACTCTGGGGTTTTGAAAATACCTGTAGCCTGGGAACGAAAGGGTTAAAAGCCATTGACTAAGGTCAAGTCTAAAAATCAGAGTAGCAAATCAAAAAAGTAAATTAAAATTTCAAAACAACCGATTTTTAGACACGCAGTTTTTACTAAGCCTCAAAACTCTGTTCTATCTAGTGTAAATTCAGTTTCAATGGGGGGGGGCTATAGCCCCTATAGCCCCCCCCCCGTAGATCCGCCTCTGGCCATGAGTAACATTTTTGTGGCCAGGGCAGTTTTCAAATTTTGTGCCCGCCCTTGTTACTAAGGCCGGAAAAATCTATTGCCCGACATGCCCGGGGCATGTAAAATTGTCAGCCAGGCATGCGTTTCTTTTTCCCACTTGCCCGACTGGGCACGTAAAAAAATCGACTGTGGGAAATTCATAAATTACTTTTAAAAAATTTATATTTTTTAAATGCCGATTTTTCAAATTTTGGTACGGAAAAAATAAATTTGAAAATTTTTGAACGATTTGACGCCTAGCCTATAGCTTAAGATGAGTGACCTCCTATCATGTCACCAAATTTCACTTCATTCGTTTCAGTCATTTTTACGTGTTGCGCGAATATAAATGAACGCAGTTTGAAACAATTTTCGCAAAATCTCATCAAAATTAAAAAAAAAAAAAAAATTCGATGCCTATAGTTTAAATTGAGTGGCCACCTATCATATCACAAAATTTCATTTAATTTGCTTCAGTCATTTTACGTGACGGGAGGGAAAAAAAAAAAAAGGCGCCACGGACAGAACGACAGACAGCCAAACATTTTTTTTTTTAATGGTCGTATTGGATTCCTAGGTGTTTGAAACGGATAGAACTCGCAAAATTTTTGAATTCCAAGTAATGTATAGACAAAAGTCTAATTATATTTACATAAATATAGCGACTTTGAAAATTTTAAAAATTCACCTGTTCTTTAATTGGCTATTTTTTTAAATATTTAACTAACAACAGCTCTGACACCGTTTGATTAATCAGTTCAACCTTCTGCAAGAAAGTGGAGGGGAAAAAAAAGAAATCTCCTATTAGAAAAGAAAAAATTAAACATACAGACACGCTCTCCAATTGTATTCAAATTTTCATCCATTTCTAACTTTGAAAGAATTTTTAACAAAAATTTTCCAAATATTTCAACGAATCTCTAAGCCATAATTTTAATAAAAAAAGAAAAAAATTACATTCTTGATTTTTTTAAAGATTATTCTTTATTATTCTCGATTTTTTATTACAGAAACTTGGGAAAAAAATCTAACATCTCTATCCATCTTATGCGTTTGGAAAATAAAAGTAAGAAAATCTGGAACACTTTCAGATTTTAACTACGCACTAAAGTGCTATATATTAAAAGCGTATCATAATCCATTCGTCTTTCCCATTTTCTTCCCTTATTCCATTAAGTTGGAAAGTGATCATTATTCATGAGTGTAATGTATTTTTCTACCTTGTTCCATAAAACACATCTTTGGAATCGAAATCTATCTTAAAATCGCCTACTAAAACTGTTTTACAATTTCCGACAAGCCTATTCCAACTGTTGTTGTTACTAAGCTCGGCAATGTTGCTGTTACTAATCTAGCTGGGTTATTCCAACTATACTTCCCCATTTTAAATACTACTTGGAATGTTCATAATAATCCATGAGTGTACCGTGTTTTTATTTCATGGGTTGATTTCTACTTCAACGGCCCGACTCTCGCAAGGTGTCGATAATTAAACATATGCAGTTACCACGACGATGTTTTGTATTTATGTGGCAACCTTAATTTAGAATTAAAATGGCGATTTGGAACAACATGTAAGTAGAGCATTCCATTACATTTTTACTTATTTTGGGTTGCCAATTAATGTAGTTCTAATAATTAAGTGTCTTCAATCAGGGTGAGAAATTGGGAGCAAAAATCTAGGCGTCAATGGCACCTAACTTTTTTTTCCCGGTTGCCAAACTGTCTCGTTCAGGTGCAGTTTCGAAAACCTTTGTTTTGTTTATATGCATAAACTATAAACAGGTAGGCTTAATGATTATGTACAGTAATAATTAAGAAGATCAGGACTATTAAAATTAAGATAGTAATAAATAGTAAGTAAATATAAAATCAATTTTTATAGCTTTCCACCTATGAATCCAGAATAAAATATTATGATACATTTTACAAGAACATGGTCTTTAGTTTTAGTTTAGAAGTATTTTATAAATTGTTGCTATATAACTACAATGCCTATGGTAGATAAACTTATGCAGTATACGTGTACTAGCTTCAAAATGTCACCTGATCAACCACCACTGTAAGCAAACAGGTAGTACATGCTAAAATTGTGGAAATATGTATTTGTATTCACAGTGGGTTGAACTGAAGTTGGGAGAGGGTCTATGAAAGCTTTTAATGTCACCAAGAAGGATTTATTATTTTACATAGCTCTTTTATCTTACTAAAAATTATTAATTAAATTACTTAAAACATATTTTAATACAAACTGAACTTTATCTTAATTATTAAAATTTTTGGTACTTACGTATTATCCCGGCGGTCATTCCCGCCAAATACTTTTTCGTAAAATGTGCTGGCAAACTGCTGCCAATCGTATTCGTAACCATCAATAATTTCATGTGTCCGGCATTTATATTGGTGAAAAATCGCTCGTCTTGGCGGACCGCCGGGATAATACGTAAGTACCAATTTTTATATTTAAATAAAAAGTTTTTTTTTTTTTTATATTTTCAAATAACTAATCCAATTTAAGTTTTTTTATTTACATTATCTCATAAAGGAGTTTTATTTTAAAAAGATAAATTTTATTAAGTTTAAATCATCAAACAACATTTTTATTCAAATAATATTTTTATTTGAATTACCGTAATTTAGGCCGGAAGTCCGAAATTTAGATTTTCCCAAAATCCAGACGTTTGCTAATGTCATCCCATCCCCCCCCCACACACACACACACAAATAAATAAATCTTCTTTCGTTTTTTCACGAAATTGCATTAATTATTTTTAGTCAATCCATGTATTGTTTTCAGTCACGAACTGCTGCACTTAACCAGCCGTTATTGCGGCGTTGCAAATAAAATCCAAGATGGCGTTCAGGCCGTAAACCTGTACTCTCCCGCGGTAAATAATTATATTTAATTAATGAATATTAACTAATTCAAAAAGGATCTCGCGCGTTCATCAATATTGATATCAAGTATTATCATCGCATTTTCTCACACCGCCGTGCCATACGAGCCGAGCTACCGCTAAAATACATTTGCAGAAAGAATCCAATATGGCGAACGCGAACTCTTAGTTTCTCTTCTATCAACTTCATTAATATACATGGAGTTAAAGAATTATAGCTAGATTTCTTTAAGTTCCTCTATTTGTTTACATTTAAAAAAGTGCGATTTAAATGATTACACATCCGCGGAAGACAAGAAAGTGGTCTTCCGCGCGTTTTTCAACCATAGAAGACTGGAGAGGATCGTTCTCTTTCTGCCACGGAGCGGTGCTTACGAAAGCAAAAGTTTTTTTTTCACGGAAATTTACATTTATATTTTTTCAGCACATTTTGAAAAATAGTTGTCTAGACAGTAAAAAAAGTCCCCAGAATTCGCAAAATATTTGTTTTTCGCGGTATTTTTGTTTAAAAAGTCGCCGGAGTCGTCCGATGCCAAAATAGTCGCTTTTTAGTCGCCTGTCTCGGGCAAAATGTTAGGCGTCAAAAATGACGACTGGTTCTGAAATCTCGGTCGTCAAAACAAAAATTACAGTTGCAAAATACGACTAACGACTGCTAATTTCGCGCCCTGTCTTCAATATTCCTTAACCGGTGCGTTTATAGCTCATTTGTTCATTTTTATAGTTCTTTTGGGAGCGTTGAAACTTGTGCATAACTCCTAGAGACCCATGACTGCAAAGTTCGCCAAAGTACAGGGATTTTTTACGTTGGCGAGAGCGGAGGCGTTAAAATAGGAATCAACTCTTTCTTGTACCATAAAACACATTTTTGGAACCGAAATCCATCTTAAAATCACTTACTGAAACTGTTTTACAATCTTCGCCAAGCATATTCGAACTATACTTTA
Source organism: Cheiracanthium punctorium (assembly GCA_038373885.1). Classification (NCBI taxonomy): domain Eukaryota; kingdom Metazoa; phylum Arthropoda; class Arachnida; order Araneae; family Cheiracanthiidae; genus Cheiracanthium; species Cheiracanthium punctorium. Next base: position 122,489 of record JAWZYV010002907.1, on the reverse strand, counting down.
CCATTTTAAATACGGTTTGGAATGGGCATCATAATCCTCGAGTGTGCTGTGTTTGTCATTCTTGTTCCATAAAACACATATTTGGAATTGAAATCTATATAAAAATCGCCAACTAAAACAATTTTAACATTAAGTACAAAACCAACTTTGGAATCGAAATCCATCTTAAAATCGCCAACTAAAACTGTTTTACAATCTTCGCCAAGTATATTCCAACTATACTTCATCGTTTTAAATATTGTTTCGAATGTGGATCATAATCCATGAGTGTGCCGTGTTTGTTTTTCTTGGGTTGATTCCTATTTTAACTCCCCGACTCTAGCCAAGGTGGCGATAATTGAACATATGCAGTTACCATGACCATTTTTTGTATTTATGTGGCAACAGTAATTTAGAATTAAAATGGCTATTTGGAACAACATGTAAGTACAGCATTCCGTTAATTATTTTGGGTTGCCAATTAATGTAGTTTTAATTGTTAAGTATCTTCAAATTCCTTAACTGGTTCATTTTGGCTCATTTGTTCATTTTAGTTTTCATCTAGTTCTTCTGGGCGCATTGAAACTTGTGCATACCCATGACTGCAAAGCTCGCGAAAGTGCGGCGATTTTTTAGGTTGGAGAGAGTGGGGGCGTTAAAATAGGAATCAACTCTTTCTTGTGCCATAAAACACATCTTTGGAATCGAAATCTATCTTAAAATCGCCTACTGAAACTTACAATCTTCGCCAGGCATATTCCAACTATACTTCATCATTTTAAATACTTTTTGGAATAGGCAACATAATCCATGAGTGTGCCGTGTTTGTCTTTCTTGTTTCGTAAAGCATATCTTTGGAACCGAAATCTATCTTAATATCACCTACTAAAACTGTTTTACAACCTTTGCTAAGCATAATCCAACTATCCTCTGCCATTTTAAACAGTGGTGGGAAAAACTACTTTTTTTTTGTAGCGCGCTACAACTACCGCTACTTTTCGAAAAATGTAGTTAACTACAACTACAACTACTTTTTGAGAAATGTAGTTAGCTACACTACTTTTGAAATGTAGTCGCTACTTCGCTACTTTTTCGCTACTTTTAGGAGACAAATTTTGCTAACAGATTCAATTTGCATTACATTCATATTTAAGGATATTTATATCCTAATTAGAGAAAACTATCGATATCTAAAGCCTTGGTTTTCTACTCGCGTCCAGCGTGATTAATGACCTCAGCGGGTGTCTCTCGCGTCCAAAGAACGAAAGGTGGTTTCCTTGTAGCGTTGAGCGCCGCAGATTTGGTGGACGCACGGAAGACCCCGGGCACCTTTTCGCCTTTAATTAAAAAAAAAACTATTGCTCTAATAAACAACTACCAGGCGAGTATTTGAGCAGTGGGAGGCGGGCCCCCTCCGAAAATGTAAAGCAATTATTAAAAAGGAGCTATTTTGAAAAGTTTCTTTTAACTTTAGAACAATAAAGTTTAAAATACCGAATCGTCCCCCTCCCCCCGAAATGGAAGCCTAGCCTATATATACGCTACTGGCAACTACTGCTAATTATTGAAGTATTGCTGAAACTAATTAAGTTTTACCTCTATGATAAAAATAAATTGGGAAAGTGAGCTCTGAAAGCATGAGAAAAATCATGAGAACTAAAAAAGTTTTTAAAAATATTATAAAATGGATGTCTGAACGGGGAAAAAAGGCCCGTTTTGAGACCCCTTTCATGTTGTACAAACATTCTAGTTTCTTGAGCACAAATCAAAATTAATGAGTATAAAGGCCTTTTTTCATGACTTACCAAATTAGTGATTTATGACGAATGACCCGTGTGAACCATGTAATATTGTATAATTGTTTTAATTGAAAACATCACATATGATATGCACATTATAAAATAATGAAAACAATTACTAATTAAATTCATGATATATCTATTTAAAACATTGCATTAAAAAAATCCTCTATATATGTTAAAGAAATTTTAAAAGTTATTATCATCAACACAACTTTTTCTTTGTGTTAGGTATAAAAGAATTTTATAGAATTATATTAATAGAATTATTATAAGTATTATATAGAATTATTATAAGTCATCATCCATGGGCCTCATCATCCAGTCATGATCCTCGATACTGATATCTGAAGTTGTCGGAAACATATTCTGGAGGTATTCCTCCATCCATTTTGTTGGCTTCGGTCTTCCTCTCCTCCTCAATCCAGAATAGTTTGAATCTGGGATGGAAACAAGCTGAGAGAACAGTTTCTCTGTCCCACAGCAAATGACTAAATCTCGTTTCCACCTGACAACTGAAGATTTTGCGCCCCCTCCTATTTCTTAAAAATGTAACTAGGTAGCTTTCATATACCACTTAGCGCCCCTTGGCCGATGCTGCGCCCAGGTACAGTTGACCTTCCTTGCTCCCCCGTAGCCAGGGACGGCCCGACACGGTAAGCAAGGCATCGGAGCGCCATATTCGAACTAAAAAACTAAGGAAAATTTAATCTGGAGCATAACACGGGGCTTCTTTACGTTTGCAGGGAGGCTCCACGTACCCTAGATCAGCTCTTGCACCTAGCTACGCCACACATTTAGCTATAAAAGCTTTCAGGGGTTAAAATGAGGCTTTCAACTTCAATAATATACGGACTGTCAAATATGCATGGTGCTCTGAAACTCATTGGCAAAAAGTTAAAGAGTGGTAAAGGTAAATAAGACGGTTATGAATCACGTAACAATGTAGGGTTTGATAAGTCGTCCTCGAGTACCTGTTAATAATTTATTTTTTCACAGAAAGTTCACTAAAATTCACTATTAACATGATTGATTACTACTGAACATTGACTAAAAGATTTATTATTAAACAATTATTAACAGGTAAATGAAACCATTTCCGACATCCACAGTGCTATATTATTCTGAACAGCCTTGGTAGAGATGGCGCCCGGTGCGGTCGCACCGTTCGCTCTACCTTAGGACCGGATCTGAAAACTGTCACTACAAACGAAGAACACTGTAACCGAGGTCAGCAATATTTTTAGCCCCTGAAATAATATCTTGGATGCATATGCTTATACCTTTTGTCCCTTTTCAACAAACTCAAAAAAGATAAGGTTATCAACTCGTCAAAAAAAAAAAAAAAAAAAATGTGTACAATTTCTAGATATTTACTTTCTTTTTTTTCAGTTTCAGGTTCCACGAAAAATGTACTAATCAGTTTTTACACTTCTTTGAGACAAAAAACATTCCTAGTTGTAGAACATAATCACGTGATTAATTAATGTTTGAAAAGCTACAATACTGCAGAACTGTCATTACTCTTGTGGAAGTTGAACACACCACCAGGACACAAGGATAATAAAGAGTGCCCAAACTCAAAAAAGTGCACTATAACGTCGAAAAATGACCAAACCTTAATATAAATATACTTAGTAAAACTAAGCATAAATAAAATTGTTGTTCAATGCATCGATCATAAGGAGGAGGCAAAGAGAAAATTAAAAATGTCGGTGATTCTTCCAGAAGCGGTCTCGATGCTTTCAAGAAAATTCCTGTGAGAAAACCGAAGTTTTTCTCGCGCTTCGTAGTTTTCCGTAGATGGTGAGTGAGAGGATGGGGGGGGGGGGTCGCAAATTGCGAGGACTGACTATATATCATGTCAGATTTGAAAAGATATCGCCTAAAAGGAAGTTCACGGAATACTGGACACTGAATGATTGGCAATCATCCTGGCAAGTGGACACTACACTGTATTTATGGGTGCAATAAAAAAAAAGATCAAAGAAAATTAATGATGTTACAAAAGCATACAATTTACAGATATGTAAAATTCCTTTTCGAAAGCAAAAAATACTCATTTTTATGTTGATTTATGTTGCAAACACGCAATAGCAGTCAAAAATATGCAGACCCTGATCAGACATAGAAGGGGCCCCGGGGCAAAAAAAAAGGTTGTTTTGGGCCCCTATACTATTACAGACATTTTAACTTATTTGTGATTGTTTTCTATTTTCCCAGCATAAAAATGAAACATTTCAAAATAATTCTAAAATTAAATTAAAAATTACCCATGTATTTATACTCATTTAGAACAAGACTATGCATTTAAAATTGATTTTAATATTTTTTTAATCCATTTGTATTATTAGCGTATGTGTGCGCTGAGTTCCACCTGCCAGAAAATTTTCTTTTCTTCATCATAATATTTAAAAAAATGCTAACTAATGGATATTTTGTGATAAGTACATATGGCCATAAATTTTCAATAACGCCTTTAATTTCTATTTTATTGATCTAGTCTTAGAAACCATTATCATTGTGTTAGAAAGAAGAACAGAAAATAAGTCTCGAAGCCTTTTTATTGTTACCCAATTATGATATAGATAAAGGAAATTTAGCTTAATAAAAATTATTATTGCAGCATATATAAATTTAATATACAATAAATGGAGAGATTTGCGAGGCCTTTATTTTTCAGGGGCTCACGGGCCCACACGCCCGTGTGATAATGAGACTCTCGAGGCCCCATCAAAATAACCTCTGTTCAACTTTGGACCTCTCTTTCCTTCCTTTTTTGTCCTCTTTATGGCAGATTGGTGATTCTACAAATAATACTGAGAACGATAAAAAGAAAAAAGATGCACAATGTCAGGCTTCCGCTTCAGGCAAAGCAAACCCCCTCCCCCCCCCTCGTGTGCGTGTGTCCCCTGCATGAGGGGGGGGCGGGGGAGAGATTGGGTGTCTTTCAAGCATCAGTTTCAGTTATGCTTGGAGTCAGAAGAGAGAGAAATTGCACCACGGGATCAATCGCCGGAAATGATGACACGGCAAAAGTAGCTTCCAAAATTCGCTACAAACTACTGTTTTTTTGTAGCGCGCTACACGCTACACTACTTTTTTAAAAAAGTAGCGCGCTACACTACAAACTACAAAAAAAAAGTAGCGGCTACTGTAGTTTCGCTACAAGTAGCGCGCTACTCCCCAGCCCTGATTTTAAATACTGTTTGGAAAGTATATCATAATATATGCGTGTACCCGTGTTTTCCTTCTTTGTTTTATAAAACACTTCTTCGGAACTAAAATCTATATTAAAACCGTCTACCAAAACTGTTTAACAATTTTCACTAGGCATAGTCAAACTATAGTTCACATTTATAAATGCCATTTGGGAAGTCTATCATAATCTATGAGTGTACCGTATTTGTCTTCTCTGTTCAATAAAACAAATCTTCGGAATTGAAATTTATATTAAAATCGCCTACCAAAACTGTTTTAGAATTTTTGCCAGACATTTTCTAACTATACTCGTGATATATTTATAATAAATTGTCGCGTTTCGGCACTAAACTTAACGATCTATTATCAAAAATCGCAAACCTTGTTCGACTTTCAACATTTTATTAACCCACCCCCCCTCCACATTATCTGGCAAACACATTTGAAAAGATCTTCACCGTGACAATTTGTATCTACAAAACTTGTCGACAAGATCGAGTAGACAAAATTCTGGTATTGAGCGAAAGAGCACCCTAGTGCTAAATAAATAAATAAATAAATATTTGGGCTTGAAATTTTGTACGCTCGGGCGAAAACCACATTTGCCCTGCCTATAAAACTTTCATTGGAAGAAGATCTTTAAAGCTAGCTGTGAATTCGCACATCTAGATAATTATTTAGATAGGTTGAAACTAAATTTGTTAGAATCGGTGGCGGATCCAATGGCGGGGGGAGGCGATACTGCGATTGCACTCCCCCCCCCCCTTTTTGAGAGCATTTAACGGTGTAGTTCGAAAAAAACATGTGATTTTGGTACATAAATACAAATAAAGTAATTATGTCATGAACTTCAAAATTTTTAGAATTCCTCTTTACAAGCTGTACTATACACTACAATAAGCGACAAACCCATATCAGTTGAGAAACTTTCAGAAAAAATTCTTAAAAATCGACAATTTAGTTGGATGTGTCACTTTTCGAAAATTTTTTGCTGTGCAATTCCATGTTACAGAATTTTTTTTTTATGAAAGTTTTATAAAAGGCACCGCTGTTTCATTTATTACAGAGGTTAATACAGCCTATAAAGAATTATCCTGAATTTTTTCGAGTCTCTGGGACAATTAGTTTATTTCAGTTTGTGTACCTAGACCTTGAGGGAGACTTTGTTTCTTCGAACTACACCCTTAAATCCATAAGCCCATGTTGAACTTAGACGTATCAGAGCACAAGCTCTTTCGTTTGACCGATACTATTTCCCGGAATGGTTCTTTGAATTCTCGGCGATTGCAACGCTGAGCTACAGTGGAGCACTCAAAGAAACATTCTGGGAAGCAACATTGGCCAACGAAGGAGAATGTTTTTGAAATTTTTCTGGATCCGCCACTGGTTAGAATAGAGAAAATTGATTTTTTGTCGTTTATATCTTGTATAAAAAATTGCAAATATTTTTAGAAACAAAACATTCATCCAATAATAAATATTTGATTTGTTTCTTGAATTTGGTAGTCTTTGTTTCAACAGAACAGACATAAAATAAGATAATTTTTAGCGTTTTTTATTTTCAGTATAACTGAATGACTTAATGCTAGATTACTAACAACTCGTTTTTAATACTATGATGTAAATGCAATGTTAACATATCAAAAATGAAGAAATACGATGAACCTGACAGAGACGGCCCGAGGGACGTGCGGGGCCCCAGGCGAAGCGCAAGAGCGGGGCCTCTTCTCTATCATGTCTTATGAGATAGCAATAAAATGGCCCAGGAGCGGGGCCTCTATAAGCGCGGGGCCTTAGGCGACCGCCTACATTCGCACCCCCCTTGGGCCGGCCCTGAACCTGAAAGCCAAACCATGACGTAACTATTTTTTTTTTTTTAATCCATTAGCTTATGAACGTCAATAGCAATAAAGAACTTTATACTCCGCACAATAAATTAATGAAAGAAATTATCGCTGAATGAATTAATGAAATTATTGATGAATGAAATCATTGTTAATAAAAGATAATGTACAACCCCCCCCCCCACCAACACACAAAAAAAGGGGGAAAAAAGCTTAAGAACGGTAAAGTAAGATGTATGCAAAACTTTACATTATCGTTTAATTAGAAATTCCTATCAGAGCAGGCATCTAGAAACGTTGAAGACGAAATTTAAGGCCCTAATAGTTCGATGAAACAAAACCTGCATCGCAGTCTTGCTCAACAAATTAAAATGAACTAATTTGACAATGACTCGAAAAAACTGTGCCTTATATAAAACTTCTGGGAAAAAATGTATAACTGAATTTCAGGGCAAAAATTTTTCAGAGTGACACATTTTACAAAATTTTCGATTTTCAAGAATTTTTTTCTGAAAGTTTCGTAACTGATACAGATTTACCGTTTATTACAGCGTGTTGTACAACTTGTGAAAAGATATCCCAAAAACTTTCAAGCCCGTGATATAATTAATCTCGTTTTTATTTATGTACCAAAATGGCATGATTTTTTGAACTAGTCTTAAGGAGTGTGCATTTTACTTTCAAACAAGGAAAGCGTCTGCATTTGATGAAAGTACAGTTATAACATCAACCGCATGAAAGATTAATCGCCTTGATAAATTTTTTGTGATCGCCTAGGGACACCTCTTAAAAAGACTGTTTCTCTTTTTTTAGTTTAAGGCTGTTTTGTTGTTATTATTATTACAGATATCATAGGAACTTTTGAACAGCTATAAAAATACACTAATGATATTAAACACACGCAAACACAGTAACACAAAAAGGTTCATTACAAAATTTAACATGAATTTTTTATTAGCAGTAAGAAAAAATATCTTTAAGATAAAAATTATACAGTGGCCAATCCTTAAGATAAAAATTATACAGTGGCCGCGGCTTAATTGGATCACGTTCGTTCCATTGATTTTGATTCAATAAAGCGGCTGATTCGAAAAACCGGCTGTTTTGATTGAGCCTTTAAAAAGAATGATTCCGTTCCGTTTTCTTTGATTTGATTCGATAAAGCGGCTGATCCAAATAACCAGTGATCTAAATAACCGACGGCCACTCTACATATTGGGTGTACCCGAAAGTAATGTCCCTTTTTCACATAACTTTTCAACAACTATTGAATTACGAACAAGCTGTACCTTAGCATAGAATTCACATTTGTTAAAATTTAAAGCGCGAATTTTAATTTTTTTTTTCTTTCAATAAAAATGGCCAACCCTTAGCCTTTTTTCACGTCTACCCTTTTTGGAGGATTACATTCGAAATGTTTGGAAATTAAATTTTCGTAAGTGTTTTATTTTAAAGCAAGAATGTAATGGATATGTCTTTTCTTCTTTAAGATCAGGCAGGATATGTGAAAAGAACATTTCGGCCCTCTATCTCTCATAAATTGGGAATTTTCGAAAATTCTCTTCAATCTAGTACCTACGCTAAAAAACTCACACACGTGCCAAATTTCGTACTATTAGCTTCAGCAGCTTTGGTTAGACAAAATATTGACATTACTTTTTAATACATCTAACATAAAAAAAATCAATTTTATCAACGTAGGTGGTTTCTTTTAAATGCTGTTCTAAAAAGGAACGTAGTAATTCACAAATTTAGGGGACGGGCTCAGTATATTTCCATCGATGACCTGGAAACACAAAAAGACAACATGTTATGTTGATCTGGGCCAATTTTCTTCTCTCTTTCAAGGGTATGGAAGGCCCGAGCCCCCCTTTTCTACGCCATTAGTTCACAAATTACACATTTTCTCAAAAGAACATCCTTAAATAGGCTTGATCTGCCGTATTCAAGTGAACATGCTCATGAACTAAGACGTTTGCCAGCAAAGATATAGCCAGGTGGGTGGGTCCGGGGGATCCAGACCCCTTCCAAAATTTAGACTTTTGTCAACAAAATGATAATGACAAAGTCATTTTGTCAAGACTGTTGTGTTTTTGTGTTGTTCTGCCTTTCCACAGTTTGGACCCTTCTCGACTTGTTTTTTATTTATTTTTGCAAAGACGGTGTGTGTGTGTGTGTGTGTGTGAGGGGGGGGGGCTTGCATCTTACATACCTTTGAACATAGGCACACCCACGGAGAGGAATAAATGGATTGCCCCTATGGTGAAGAAATCAAACTAAAATGTTTTTAAAAAATGGATAATTACCACTTAATAAATGAATTGTCGTGTTTTAGTATTAAAAAATTGTCTTTAAATTATTTTAAAAGTATTTTTCAGAAAAGAAGTTGTTCATTAAATAAATACTTACAGATAGTACAAGGTATACAGTTAAACTAGGTTATAATGTTAAAGAAGAGGCCAAATAATTATTTATGACGTTGTAAACGATTTACGTTAATAGCAGACTAGTTCTCTGCGCGACTGACACAAAATATTTCTACATTGTGAGAGAGTTGTCACGTACAAACAAATCACTATAACCACGTTCAACTTCAATTGTATTTGTAGCGCTCCCCACTAAATTAAAATTCTGGATGCGCCAATAACTCAGAATTATTTATTTAACTACTTACTTCTAGCTCTAAAAGTAAGTTTTACTGAAACCTTAAAAACATATTAAAAGTCATAAAGATTGGCAAAAAGTACACGGCGATCCATGGATGGGGTCCAGCCCATATAGGATGTGACACCAAGCACCTGCGAAAAATGCGGAAATTTTTGCTATTGTCCACCACCCCACCACTTTTTGTAAAGATTCCCCTCTCTTCAATATAGTGCTTGTATGTCTGGAATTATATTTTTATTTACTTATCTTAACTGTTAAAAATAAAAATTCGATAAGTTTCGCAACTGATTAAAATGTCAAAAACTACTTCCCGAGCGGCAACTCTATTAAGTAGGATCAAGACCCCCCGAACCCCTCCCTTGTGTGTGCCACTCTACGCTACTGATTCAGACTAATTTTCACCTCCTCCGTCTTGGACACTGCATAAAACAGGCAGTGGCGGATCTAGAAATTTTTTTTTTGGGAAGGGCTAAATTTTTAAAAAGGCTTATTTCACCCAATTAAAATGTACTATAAATTAAAATTTTAGTCTACCAATGTGCATGCTTTTGGGAAAGGCTAAGTAATAAATTATGATCATTTTAGCTTTTTAAAGAATATAATTAAGCAAAATGTTACTCTTTAGAAATCTCTTTTTTTTTGGAGGGTCCTCTACTGAAAACTGGGCCCGGCCTCATATAATTTACGCGCCATTTTCGGTCACACAAGCAATGCAATTTCAAGATTTACGACTTATCCCCCCCCTCAAACAGGCGCGGATCCAAGGGGAGGGCGGTAGGGGGGGCGATTGCCCCCTCCTGGGCGAAGTCGAAAACTCTGTTATAATCTGTTGAAATATATTATGAAAGTATAATGAAAATTAAGTAGCCTTTTTCTAAGGGGTGTATGGCGGATACTACTCCCTGTCCTTTTTAATCATCGCTCATATAAGATTTTATCAATAATATAATTAATTACATTAATTGGTATAATTAATTATATTAATTAATTATAAAATGATTTTTCGCATCCTACCCCCCGTTTCAGGTACAAAATCGCCCCTTCTTGAGTAATTTCTGGATCCGCCCCTGCCCCCCAATAAACAAATGCTTGCTTTACTAATAAAACAGGGAAATCAGAATCCCGGACATATAGAATTTAAGTGGTCGTGGCGCAATCACAATAACAGGACGTTTCACAGAAAGAGAAGTACTGAAAAAAAAAAAAGAGACATACCAAACATGGTACTGCGATCTGGCGTCTTCGAAAAGCAGCAGCAAAATCCCGGCTCACAAATCACCCGAGCTGGGACATCTCTCAGGCGACGAGGACACTTGGCGGCGGACGATATGGTTTCTCCCAAGCCAAGGAGTCGAGTAAGTAAGAACAAGGAGATTTTTAAGTCGCAGCGGGTCCACGTGACGACCCTTTCCGGTTCGTATTATGTGCTAATGAGCGGAAGAAGAGGAAGGGAGAGGGAGCTCTCCGATAATCAATTCTCTATTCCTTTTCCTGCATCTGGCTCAATAGCGATAACACACCACCGAAAGCAGTGTTACGAAAGGAGATTCCTTTTAGCCCTAACAAGCACACCAGCAAAACAACTCACTCTGCTCGAGAAAGCGTTGTTTTTGAGGAGAAAGGGGGAGGAGGGAGGGGTGATACGGTGCACCGTAGTGACAACAAGTGTAGGCCCCTGCCAACCGGCGTAACACGAAACATTTTCTCCGGGATTCGATGGGGATCAAATTTTTGACACGACAATCCCCGGGTTACATGACTCCTACCTTAGAAAGCTCCAAACCTCCCCGGTATGTCCGAAGAGGCCAAAAGTTGTTTTCATTCCAGAATTTCAGTTGTGACGAATGCAGAGAGGAGTAAAGTTATGGGGTTTATCCGTTTATCCCCGTCCCCTCAGTGGCGTTGGGCGTAGGAGGGAACGAACCGCTTCAGCAATGACGCAGCGAGCATCAGGCCCAGCGAGAGGGGGGGGGGGCAGCCGGGGCACTGCCCCGGGGCCCGTCGAACTAGAGGCGCCCGTGAATTTTCCAAAATGCACAAATTTCCTTTCTACATCTTTTCTTTTAAAAAATCACAGCCCAACGCAGTGCCGGTCCTAGCTATTTTTCTAAGTGGTGCAAAATACAAAAATGCGACCCCTCCCTCATACATGCAACTAGAAAAGTCAATTAAAGCCTGGATTTATTGAACATACTAACAGAATATAAACTGAAAGATCTATTTCCAAATGTTTGCATTGCCCTTAGGGTATTTTTTAACCAGTCCACCAACTGTAGCTTCTGCTGAACGATCATTCAGCAAATTGAAACTCATAAAAAATTTCTTAAGATCAACCATGCCTCAAGAACGACTTGTAGACTTAGCAAGACTAAGCATCGAATCTGACATTGCCAGAACTATTAATTTTGATGATGTTATACGAAATTTTGCAAGTAAAAAGGCACGAAAAGCCATTATTAAATTTAGATGATAAGTATGCTAATTCTACCATTTATATATATTTTTAACCTTCAAGCATGAATGAAAAATCGCTAAATATGAAGATTTCCTTACTCATTCTTTTCTTTTAGCATTCTATATAAAAATCACTAACAGAAAAAAAAATTAATTTTCGAAACTGTGTGTTTAACTATAGCAAAATATGAACTGATGCATTTACAGATAAATAACACACTGTTGGTGATGGTGATTTGCAACACATGTTAGACAGCGAGGGTGGTAAGGCAAAGGAAGATTTTGGAATCTGGTTATAAAAATACCGTAATGATACTTCGGTTTATATTTTTTATAATACATTATTACAGATTGTAAATACTATTATTAAAATTATAATTTAGGTAAGAATAAAAATGACCCCACAATATTATTATTATTTTTTTAATAACTACTTTTAAAGTAAAATTGGGCAGAATTTAAAATATATTTCTTGAGGCAGAAGCAAGTTGGGAAGGGGGGGGGGGCGGAACATTTCGGTCCCACCTTATAAAATTTCTCTCGGAGGCCCTGGCTAGCATAATTGGCACGTTATCTTTTTATCTCATTTTTTGCCGCTGTCCTGTACACAAGACACCTTTAATGTTTAAAAAAAAGATCTGGCTAAAAATGCGTTAACGTCCCCTCCTATTGTTTGCAAATCTTTGTCTTAAGGACGATTTGGCGCCCCTCTGCGGGCGGGGTCCGGCACACAGGGCCGTAACCAGAGGGGAGACTACGGGGGTTGAGCCCTGCCTAGCAGCCTTTTGAACCTGCTAAGATATTTGTAAATTTACTGATAAATACGAAAGTTTAATGGAATTACAAAGTGAAGCATAAAAACAAAACTACCACTCTTCCTTAAGTTTTCCTTACAGTTTAATTAGATAGAGGCAAGAATTCCGAACGGGGGGGTGGGGGGTAAACACTTAAAACTGCCGCCTCACTTATCCCCCGTTCCTTACACTTGAATTTGCAAGTGGATCTCAATGGAAAAATTATTAATGGAATTAGTGGTAAATATTTTTAAAATACGGCATTTTTTGAAGCAAATACTGCAGGAAAATAGTTCAAATTGGGAAGAAAAAAAAAACCTCTCACCGCTTGCTACTAATATTCAGTCAGCCCCCCGAACTAGATTCAAAGTCCTACCAAGCATATCATTTTGGTTACTACCCTACCAGCAGATGATAGCCCCTTTGACACCCTCACTACTCCACTGCGCTCCGGAGGTAAGCAAAAAAGATAGGGAGCCGGCAAAAAGATGAATCTTGGAAATATGTCTGCAAAACCGGTTGCCAAAAGCCCTGGCTGTGCAACTCGTCCCATTAAACTCATAGATATGTTAAACTGTATTATTTTCATAGACTTTTCGGCCAACAAACACTGAATGATTCCAATTAATAAAATTGTAAAAAATCATTTCAAATTTAAAATGATCATTGGCGCAATCGATAATCATTTTCCATTAAGGTTGCGATTAAAACGGCTCTCTAGAAGGTGTCCCAAAAAGGTGGAAACGGGCTTGTAATTTTTTATCAATTAGAAATAAGTGTGCAGTGTAAATTGAAAAAAATGTCCAAAATAAAGTCTGAAATAAGACTCCGTTAAGAAAAGAATGCTCTCGTTCATTTACAAAAAGGAACACTATTTAAATTTTCATACGACCCCCGTACAAAAACAATACCACTTAGTAAAATGTGCCCCATACACTAATGAGGGGATGCACTAAATTCGAGCCTTTCATCATACAACGTCGCAGAGATATCTTTTAAAAAATGATCGGGGATTATACAAGCAGATTTTGAATGTAAACGTTTTTTGATAAGGGAAAAAATATTTTCTTTCGTAATTTCTGAACGACGCCTGAAATGCAATCATTCTCAAATTTTGCATGTCACCTCATGAGTGTATGGGTCACATTTACTATTCGGGAATTGTATTGTACGGGGGTCTTTTATAAATTTAAAAAGTGTAACTTTTTGTAAATGAAGGAGAAGAAATTTTTCTTAACGAAGTCTCATTTCTGACCTTATTTTGAACATTTTTTCAATTTACACTGCCCACTTATCTCTGATAGATAAAGAATTAAAGCCCATTACCACCTTTTTGGGACACTCTGTATATGCTTTCCGAGGATTAACAACTCCCATCCCAATGATTATACATAATCATTGGCAGATTGACATTATTTAGCATCGCGAACTATTTCATCTCGCAGTGTGGCAAATATCCAAGCTGTGCCATTATTGCCGTTAGAAACTAAGTAGCATTTGGCGATTTCTCACCAAATATAAAAAGAATCGCCACGCTAAACAAAGTCACTTATGAATTTTCTCATTTGAATAAGTTCTGAGTTTTGAGAACTTATTGTTAGACGGCGAACTCTGATAAATCGCTAAAAGTCACGAACTTTTGATGTTTCGTATGATCAGAACGTAACCAAATGAATATGGGACCACTCCTGAGCTATCCACTTTCCAATAAAAAAGAAAATTGGTCTACTTGGTAAAAATTTATCGCTGTAAAAACTTACACGCACACACATAAAAGCGTTAAAGATAGTACCTCTATTTATGAAGTCGGTAAAAAAGTCAGTTAAAAAATATGTTATTTAATATGAGTGTCACTTTGAAAATAAAAATCTTAGCGAATCCAGTTTATTTTTGCTATTCTAAGAAACTTCCACCCCGCTTCCATCTATCCATCCAGATACTGTTATTATAGGCAGTCGTGTCTTTGGGCCCAGTGATTGGAAGCAGTGCGCTCTGACACTTAACACCCTCGCGATCAACGCCCCCCTTCAGAAGGCAACAGTTCCTGGTACGGCGCTCTACCACTGCGCTGCATTCCTGTAAAAAAAAAAAAAAAAAAAAAAAAAAAAAAAAAAAAAAAGAATAGATTCTTTCCATGACCATGTGTACACACAGTCTGAAGATACAGCTCAATATCTGGTCGTTGCAGCAGCGCATCCAGGATTTAAGTTTAGGGAGGAGGGGGGGGGGAGGAAATACAGTTAAATTTCTTTATAATTTAACTGTATTTCCTGAACTGCATTTTCCTAATTTAACTGTATAATTTAACTGAAAATTTCTTATTAATATAGTGATGACACCAATTCTTGTAATGTCGAAATACGGAGGTGGTTCAAAAAGTAAGGCAACAAGAATATGTATGTGCATATTACCCGGGCGAATGAAATTACACGTCTAGTTACAACAGACGATCACAGCAATCCAGTTATGGTAGATGGAGCTAGCAGTGTCTCGATTACACGCGGTTGGCTACAGAGCTTTCCGATGGAAAGTATTGGAACATCCTCCTACAACCAGGATCTCGCACCCAATGACTTCCGTTGAAGAAGCACCCGGAAAGACAGCATTTCCAAACCGATGCCGCAGAGCCCTGATTTTCTTTAACGCCGGTTTCCAGAGATTGGTATAAAAATGGAACAAATGCTTTGATATCCAGGAGGCTACGTTGAAAAGTAACCTGTATAATACGAAGTCCCTTGCTAGGTCTGTGTATGTTTTGGATTTCGTAGATAAACTGTTTGGTTAAAGGACTTGTTACCTTACTTTTTGAACCATCGTCGTATTCTGTATCACTCTCAGATTGAACAGAAGCCCACTTATGCGTCTCTTAGTTATAGCGTGAAAAATAAATATGTGATCACTTCATTGACGCTTATTCATTTACGTTCATTCACTATCTTCATAGGTTTTGAAAAGTTTTTGAAAAATGACGCATGAATGACAAAGTGCTAAGGCAAGCAAGGCCTCGTGCTAGAGCTACTCGGAAATGTAAATCACGGCTATTGTTGGAAAGAGGAGGTTTTGGGCCACGCACAGGCACAGGTGCCCTAACGTCCGGCGCCGAGCGAGTAAGGTCGTTGCGAGAGCGTCACAAAGCTGGCAATGCACGCTTAGTAAACGACGCCGACTCCGTCCTTCTCTTTCCATATTTAGCGAACTTGACAAAATTATTACGAGGCCCTCAACCCTACTAAGAGACTCCCATAGTTCTATGCGCCGATTTCAATATATATCCACGACACAACTGCTGTCTCGTTGACTTCAAGAATGAATTCGGCCTCAAATACGGGCACACAACGCCGACAACACTGGGCTATACCACTATAGATTGTATGTTCACCAGAAACATTATACCTTATGTTTCTTATTTCTCATATCACAGACTAATGTTAAACAAAATCGTTGTCGATTATTAATATGTTTTTATGGGCTATCTATACAGTGTCAGTATCGAATTAAATTATTTAGACGAAGTTAATCTTGTTCTCATTTTAATCTTGAACACTAAAAGCGACTCGCCTGATATAGAGGTTTCAGGTTAAACCAATGGCCCCCTGAATCCCCCAGTATTTTTTTATTTGGGGGGGGGGGCGGCGGGGAGATCTAAAGCCGCCCCCCTCAAGTTAATTCTATCGAAAAAGTTTTATCTTCATAAGTTTTATTCCCGGAAATTTTATCCCTCAATAGGTTTATGAAAGTGCTTTGCTCCTTCCACCCAAATAAATCCTACGCTGATGCAACCAGGAAACAGGAGAATGTTGCATTCATTCCCCTCTTATCATTTCTAGTGTCAGCTTTACTCTAAAAGCATGTAAATATATATTTTTGAGCAGACTTCAAATTACTTACACTAACGTAAGTTTACAGTGAAATTTTAAAATTGAGTCATAAGTTACTAAAAGTTATAATGTTACATATATGTGCTATATGAAAATATTTATTCTGGAGTGTATCTAAATGTGTGTGAGCGAGAAGGTAGATATGGCACGAAAATAGACACTAAGGAGGTGGGGAGGGGGAGTTCATTGGTATAGGTACTAAAGAACTCCCTGGAACGCTTCGTCGGGCTTCGTATTTCGAGGGAGTTCTTTCCATAGACAGACTATCGGTCCCCACTACTGATATCGGTGGCCCTGCCGATTGTGGTATGAACTCGGGGGGTGAAAAAAAAAGGACTGCTTTTTTACAAGCTGTACTTTGAAAATGAGTTCTGTGCTGAAGAATTTTTTCTGATAGTTGAATGAGGTTTGTGTGATTATGGCAGTGCAACGCTAGGGCGATCTGCCAAGGATGGGGGATGCCCTTGGTAGGAGGACTTTCTAAGGGGTTCTAACGCGTATTCCCATTACATCTGGAGAAAACCTACCAAAACTTCAGAGACCGTTAGATCGACAGCCGCCCGGACCCGAACCCGGGTCCTTATAATCCTTCAGACTTCGGCCGCCTACTATTTTCTGTGACAAGTTGCACGAGAGAAATTGGTTTACTGTTAGTAAGCGCATAGTGTATTGGGTGAAGAGGCATTATTAATTTTTTGTTTCGAGTGTTTAACATCATTGGTTTGTTTTTAAAGCTGTTCGAAAGACCTATCGCATTTTTAGTTGACTAAAAACGCAAAAGTGTGACAAGAAGTCACGAAACAGAATCCAAGAGTATAGTACATTCGGTCGGTATTTACAGGACCTAACTCATTTTGAAAACAAGGGTGGATGAGTGAGTGTGCAGAGAAACTCCCCGAAGAGTATCAGGAGGTCGGAGATATGCTCTTGGGAGAGTGAACGTGAACTGAAATCCGAGCACAGTGGTGGCACTCTTCTGCAAGCGACGAATGGGGTGGTTGGCTTCGGAAGTCACAAGCAAGGAACTTTCTTCCTAGCCTGTGTGTGTCAAAGGTCGGCCCAGAAGAACGAAATCTCAGTATCCGGTGACTCACCAACGGCCCATGAACTCCCCTCCCCTCCATATCCATAGCGATAGTGTAGTGTTTCCTCCGGCCCTCGCGGTGACGGATATGGTTTCGAGGTCCTTCGGATTACTTCTACATCGCCTCCTGCAAGAGCTTTTTCTGGAGGACCGCATTGTTTCTCGGCTTTCTTCTCGGGGCAAGGCAGTGGAGGGGGGATCAGTCTGGCGAAGATTTCTGTTAACCCTTTGAGGCGCAACACTTTCCCAATGCTGAAAAAAGGGCAGCCGTTGCCATCGCTCGACTTAACTACCAGCAAGATGAGCCAGCTGCCGTCAAAATAAGGGTCTCTAGATCTGTAGCACGCGATGAACGTTTCGATCGTCCGCCATCTTGCTGGTAGTTAAGTCGAGCGATGGCAACGGCTGCCCTTTTTTCAGCATTGGGCAATCTATCCAGCTGTTCTCGCATTCTTCCATTTTTCAGCAGATGTCTGTGCTGTTAAAAATAATCGTGACCATTTTTTTACGGGAAAGGACGTGCTAAAAAGTAAAGGATTCTCGTGGAGCTATGTCACCCGCAACTATTTTTTATAGAAATCAAATCTATTCTTCGTGACTGGCAACAGTCAAAACGTCAGAGTTGGGTGTTCCCAGAGCGGGAACACTGCGCGTTAAAGGGTTAAAATGCACTAAACATTTTCCGAGTGTCATTTATTTTAATTTAAAGTTTTGATATGTACCAGGTTCAACCAGAGGCGTAGCGAGGGTTTTGAGGGCCGCTGAAGATTTTGTACCCCCAACTATTTGCCAAAATGGAATGATAAAGGTTTTCTTAAAAATTTGGAGCCCCTTGAGTGCTACGGCCGGGGACAGATAGATGCCCCTCCCAGATTCGCCATTGGGTTTAACCTTTGGCGTTCATTAAAATTTATTGAAGAAGTCTGAGAACTTAGCTGTACTGGACCGCTATGAACGTCAGCCTCCTGTGTTCTCCAGAACATGGGCCCCACCATACATGGCCGAGTGGATAAGACTGAACATGGTACATGGGCGATGTGTATAAGTCCAGCGTTCGGACCTACAGCGCGGCTGTCGTTCTAAAGGTGTGGAGTTTTGGTAGGTTTTCTCCAGATGTAACATGAATAAGCGTTAGAGCCCCTTGAAAAGTCTTCCGACCAAGGCACCCTCCGCCGTAGGCAGGTGTTCTCCCAGTGTAGGCTTGCCATAACACCCCAAACTCCTCCAGAGCATGGAAGTTCGCTGTTCCCCACAATTTAGAACATCTCCGAACAGGGGTCATTCCTGGATTCGCACCTCTCTCTCACCAACAATATCTCCGAAAGAAAAAAAGGAAATGTTAAACACTTTCATATTTTAAATATGCACAATAGTGCTAGGTATTAAAAGCGCATCATAATCCATGTGTCGGCCCTGTTTATCTGCCTTGCTTCATTACGTTAGAAAGTGCATCATTATCCATGCGTCAGCCCTATTTATCTTCCTCGCTTCATTACTTTGGAAAGTGTATTAGAATCCATGTGTTCGCCTTATTTGCTTTCCTTGTTCCATTATGTTCGAAAGTGTATCCTAATCTATGTGTCGATCCTATTTGCCTTTCTTGTTCCATTATGTTGGAAAGTGCATCATAATACATGGGTGTGCTGTATTTGTTTTTCTTGTTTCATAAAACTCTTCAGAATTTTCTATGTTAAAATCGCCTGCTATAACTGTTTTACAACCTTCGTCAGCCATTTTCTAACCGTACTTCCCCTTCATTTACACTAGTATCGACACCTTTTTAGACACTGCTTTATAGACTCTAATTAACAATAACAACTCTATTTAACAATAACTCTAATTAACAATAACAGTAACCCATTAAACAGTGTGGTTTGACAATTTCTCGTCAAATATGGAAAATACTGCCAAGCTGGGTTCAGATTTGGGGGCTTCTTTTTCTTCTTCTTTTTTTTTTTTTGAGCCAGAAATGGTCAACCTTAGCAACTTTTGGCCCCGCCGCTGACTGGCAACCCTTGAAAAGTGATTCGCCATTGAGAAGACAAAAAATCCGCGTCTAAAATTAATAGCACTCAAGTCCTAATTATTATTTTTTTTTTCCTGTTTCTCGAGGTACACAGACAAATGAAAAATTACGTATCAACAGCAGGTATTGAACTTTAATGCATAGCATTTACATAGATATTATAGTTATTGCTAATGCGGTCTAGCTAATTGCAGAGCGAAATGAAGCGGCTTCCATATTAATAAAACCCAAGGGATGGGGGGGAGGACAAACTTAGGATTTCCGAATTTTGAACCGATTTCGGATGAAGGACCTGCACTTGAATTGTCACCCCCCCATAGGTATATTTTCAACATGAATGGCATTGAAACCATGACAGATTTTACGTGCACCAGCTCCCCTTTGGCGCACACGGTCCCACAGCAGTCCTGGCGAGAGAAGTTGTCACCCTCCCAAGTGCTGAGCAAGTTCGGTGCTTCTTCACTTTCTGTGTTCATATAGGTATCGACTTAATTCAACTGGGTCACTGCCGGACACACATAGATGTGCGATGGGTGGAACATATTTGAAACACTAAAAATTATTTGTACGGCAGCACATAGTGTATTCTGGCCAATCCAATAAAAGTCACTAAAATTAAAATAAATGCAGCATTTGTCATACAATTCTAAAACTTTTATTTTCTGCATAGTATAATAATCCTATCTTCGTCACTACTTTCTTCTGTAGTTTTAAGAACATTTGTCAAATCAAAGGTTTAGGTAAAATTTCAAGTAATTTTCGAAAAATCGCAAAAAGAAGTAAGTTTTCAGAATTTGATTTTAAACTACCCGGTCGGAGAGTGGAGAGCATGCACGGACAAAAATTCAGTCGTTCCCGATCAAGAGAAAGAGATGCATGGCAGTTCAAACATTCCATCCTCAAAAACGCGTCGAAATCTCGAAATCGACTTCGAGACCTGAACCTTTCAAGACATTCTAATATAATACATTCTTCAAAATGTTTAAGTTCGATTTTCAGCTGCTTCACCAACTTTCAAGTACAGGAACACGAACACTACAACATTTTCAAACATTCTGAAATATTCAAGAACATTCAGGCCAGTCTCGGCTATTTCGCGTGCGACGCTCGCTTCACCGACTTTCCTTTAGAAGTATATTGGTGAGTGATGCCTTCTTTTGAACCTTATTTCTCAGAACTCGACTCACGGTGCACATACGTAGGTGCACTCACGGGGGTGCTATAGGGGGGACTAAAATCTCTTAATAAAAGTGCAACATTCCAGAAAAATGGAGAATTGTCATTGAATTAATTAAAATGTTGGATTTAAAAATTGTATTCTAATTATTTCCTGAGTCAAACTATTTTCTACACAAGATGTTGACTATTAAATAAAAGCTTACAGATAGCACATATCAGTAGAACTTGGTTTGTGTCATTTATGATCCTGTGGTGGCACGAGATTAGCACTGCGCACGATACGCCTCGGCAATTGAAGGCCGGGCACAGGGCCGGTTCTAGATATTCGGCTGCCTGTGTGCAATTTATTGTTCGGCCGCCTATGTGCATTTATTATTGGGCTGGCATTATCAGTAAACAAACAAAATAAATATCATTGGTTATTAAAATTAAAATTTTCTTAAAACATGCATAGAAAAACATTATGTTATATTAGATGAATTACGCTTATCAATGGAAGTGAGCACCACCTTCCCCTAAATTTGCGGAAGTGCTATGCTCTTGAATCAGAGAGAGAACATACACAGAGCCTGATTAGGGCTGGGGCAGCTGCCCGGGCTCCCAAATCAAGAGATGGCATTTTTAGTACAGCAGAAATGTGCAAACTTTTTATAAGAAATTTACCTCTGCTAGTGCTGTGTTAAGAGATAATAGTTTTCTTTCTTTCTTTTCTTTTCTTTTTTTTTAAGAACTCCATTTTTCAGTTATTTAGAAATTAAATGACAATGCAAAGAGAAGGACTATGTAAAACTTTTGTATGAGTCCCACTTTTGCTGAAATTTATGACTTAAAACACACAGGGGCACACAATCCGAGCACATCATTTTCAAATCGCAAGTGGAATCGACGTCATTTTGTTGTCGCCAGTTTAAAACAGCATTCGAAACTCCATGCAATTTAAAACTCGTGACATCAAAGTGGTGTATATGCTTTCCGCATTCCGATTGGCTGGGAATACTCCCTATAAGTGAGTAAGAATTCAAAAAGTTGGATTATGAAAAAAAGCATGTTAATTTGGTCGAATCAAAGCATACGGAATGATAGGTAGTGTATTCGTGTTTATATGCATACATCTATCCCAGACAGCACAGAAAACTTGCATCAAACTTGCAGCAAGCTTGATTTATCAAGTCAATAAGCTTGAATTAAGCTTGAAAATTCCAATCGTGTAAGCTTGATTCAAGTGTTCTAGTTTACACTTGCCCAGCTTGCATTAAGCTTGACATTTCAAGCTTAAAAAATTTTCCAAAAAAATTTTTTTTTAAATACACGGGGCGCCCGTTGGCTAACGCGCCCCACATAATTTATTTTTCCGCACATTTTCCCCCTCTACGCTGAAATTTCAATTTAATCTGTTTCCATCGAGCATTCGTCGCTGGGATAGAACCCGGGCCCTTTGGCTTCGTAGTCGAGCACGCTATCCATTCCGCCACCGTATCCTTGCGCAGCTATGACTAAAGTTTGAAGTGACTTACCACGCTGTTTTCTCGCCAAATTGATAAGTGGGTGATGTGTTGTTTCTTTTATTTTTCCATGGGATGCATCAGAATTAAAATAATGCATCAAAATAAATTAAATTAAAATCAAAATTAAAATAAAAAAACACGTTTTAAAACTTTCAGTACCGCAACACTCATGAAGCAATACTGCTGCCCAAAATCGAGACCAACGACTGATTTTGAAATCAATTTCGTAGTGTAATTGTATTTTATTTTGAAGATATTTGGAAATATAGAATGGGTTTACTTAACACAAATTTTGTGTTAAGTAATCTGAAATGAATGAAACAGATAGTTAAACGTTACTTCGAAATGCTATATCACAGTTGCTAACATGTATGGAATACAAACACTTTAGTCATTTTTGTAAATATTTCTTAAAATAACAAATAATTGAAAAATTTTGCTATTTTTTAACGCTAAAAATTCTCTTTACAAATGTGGTTATTTTCCTACATATTGGTATGCTATATTGATATAGAGCATTTCGAAGAATTAAAAATAAGTTAAAGTTAATTTATACAAATGTAAATTTGAATTATTTTTATTGTTCATACTTTATAATTAAAAAAATTATTTAACTTCTGAATTTTTTTTTTTATCCTTTGTAATTTTATTTTAAAATTACAAAAGTGTAAGATTTTTGGGCTCTAAAATCTGTAGGCCCTGGGCAGTTGCCCCGTTTGCCCTTCCGGTAATATGGCACTGGTAATATAAAATAAAACACATGGTTTACGAACTTTCAGCAAATATTAGGACGCTAGACAATTAATGTCTATTCTCTTTCACAGATGGCGCCATCAACGCTCCTTTAAAAAGGAAAAATCACGCGAGTATCAATTTTCAAGCTTAAATCAAGCTTTATTTAAACTTGACAATACAACTTGACTCCTGCAAGCTTGCTGCCAGCTTAGAATGAGTTGAACTGTCAAGCTTGCATTAGTGCGTCAAATTCAAAGAAATGTCAAACTTGATTTAAGCTTATGTGCTGTCTGGGACAGTGGCGGATTCAGGAAAAAATTCTGGAGGGGGCACAAAATAATTTTTGTAGAATTTTCTTATAAAATCACGGGAATTTACAAAACAAGTCAATCTTCTAGAGTGTAAATTCAGTTTATCGGGGGGTGGGGGTGGCACGTGCCCCTGCCGTCTTCTCTGGATCCGCTATTGCATCTCTATAAAGGAGACCACAAGAAAAATGTCTGCCTAATGCTGGCTTAGTCGGGCTCTGAATACACAGGATATTTTGACGTTCTATAAGAGAGTAGAAAGTTGTCACTGCTAATGAGTTCAACTGTAGCTCACCTAAACTAAAATATGGGTGCGCCTTTGATTGATATCATATAAACCCCACGTGGCTGCGTTGGTTGATTATGAAATTTTAAATTCAAGCACAGAATACCTGCACTTTCTTTTCTTCTTTGTGTGTATATTGATTTTTGCCCACTTTTCGGAAATTTCGTCACTGTGAGCATTTCGTCAAACACAATTGTATTTCATGCCCTCTAAAAAATTCCTAATTACATTCTTGGTCAGCTGAATTTTTAGGTAAATGGCTTTTCATTTTTAAAAGATTTCTCTTTATTTACAAGAACCCTTTAAAAGCTACAACGAAACATTCCAGTTTTATTCAATAGCAAATGCCCCAAAAAAGTTTAGGGCAAAATATTTTCTTTAGAAAAATCGAAAAAAAAAAAAAAACTGAAATTTAATTTGAGAAGTGTCATGGAAGAGTGACCCCACTATGGCCGAGTGAATAAGATGATCAAAATGTCAGACGACTGCAGTATGAAGGTTCAGCATTCTGGCCTGGTCTATCGCGCGGCCATCGATCTAACAGTCTGGCATTTTGGTTGGTGTTTTCCTGATGTAACGTGAACCAGAACCTTTTAGTAAGTCCTCGACCAAGGCACCCCCCATCAGGGCCGTACCCAGAAAATAATTTCAGGGGGGGGGGGTCCGACTTATTGAATATCTCCATATTATATATAAATATACTCCATATACATATAAATACATATATAATCTGTTAATTTCGGGGGGGGGTCCGCACTGGCGTAGCCAGGATTTTGTTTCGGGAGGGGCACAGAGAGTTTTGTCAACTGAATAATTGTTTAGTTAATATACTAATTATTAATTGTAATTAAAAATATTTTAATTATTAATTAATCTTAAATTTAAAAACAAGATTATAATTATTAATTACAATTATAAGTAATATTCTAATTATTAATTATAATTAAAAATAAGATTCTAATTATTAAATCTAAAAATTATTTAATTAGTAATTCCACAAAAATATCCTTAAATATATGTTTAAAGATGCTATTCAGTGTTAATTTCGCAAGTTAATTAATAATTCGTCAATATAATTATCTCTGTATATAGATGCTTATGTACCGTTTTAGTCTGGCGAGTATCTCAACCAGATAAGATTTTTTTTTTAATCCAGGCCTGTATCTGCTAATACAATAATATTATATTCTACAGTAAATATATCCAAAGAAAGATGCTGAAAAGAAAACCAAATGAGTGCTTTTTAAATCTCAATAAACGGCCGTAGTAAAAAATATTTCTATGTAAAATTTTCTTGCTCTAAACAGGAAATATATCAGTCTATCCCGGATTTTCAATCAGCTCATATGTAGGTGCACACAACTAATACATACAGGTTGATTCAAAATTAGAGTGACCAATTTTAAAAGCGTATAATTATTTATGGTAAATTTTAAAAGCTTTACCTCCAGTTTTATTTTTAAAATTAAACGTTTAATTACCAATAGAACTATTTTTATTAGTGGAAGTAAAGTATGGCTCCGAAATTAGATCCTCAAACCCTAAACGAAATTTTAAAGCTTTTGAAGGACAACATGGTGGACATGGTTGAAGGTAGACATGGTTGCTCAAATTCTGTTATAAATAAAGCATTTAAAATTCAGAAAAGACATTTTTCTAATGGATAATTATCTAAACTTCGAAAAAAATAAAATTTGGCTGGCAATCAAAAGCTCCAGGGGGAAAGTGTGGACGAAAGGAAGTCCTTGTTGAAAAAGAAGAAAAGATGCTGAAAAGACTTATCGTTGTAGCAAATCCTCTGCCTCAAAGAACTTTAGAAAATAAACTGCAGGTATCGCAATCGACAATTTGTCGTCAGATAAGGGAAATTGGCTATAAAAGTTGAAGAAGCTAGTCTGTCATCAAATATCTGCAAAGACTCTAGAAAAACGAAGAAAAAGGTTCTTGGCCTCTGTATTTAATGTTACACAAAGGTAGATACAAAACATGGATATGGATAACTTCGGATGAAGCATTGTTTCATCTGTCATCCATAACTTGCAAAACGAAGATACAATATATTTCATGCGAACAGCGTCGCAAAGACGCAGCTGTTTTGCAAATGGCAAGTTGGCCGTCAGGTGTTATGGTATGGATGGTAAGGTAATGTCTTCTAAGGGCTTAACAAAGCCATTTTTTGTAGAACCAAAGACTAAAATTGATGCTAAATACTATCAGAATAAAGTATTGAAGCACATGATCAAAGAAAGTAAATGTCTTTAATCTCAAGGGAACTTTGCTTTTCACCAAGATTCTGCACCAAGTCCTACAGCAAAATCAACTATAAAATGGCTGAAAGATGAAAAGAAAATAAATTTCCTTCCTCCTGAGAAATGGCTACTATCATCCCCTGACTGTGGTCCTTGAGATTATTTTTTATCTGGATACTTAAAAAACAATTAAATAGGCGTAAAGTAAGAACACTTCAAGGGCTTAAAAAAGCAATCAAAGAAGAAGTTGGAAAAATACTCTCAAAAATCTTTGAAAAAGCTCTTTAGGCTTAACCTAAACGTTTATGTAAAGTGTACTATGCTAAAGGAAGCCACATTGAAAATTTCGTGTAAATAACTAATTCAATAAAATTTTGTGATACTCTGAAATTGGTCACATTATTTTTGAATCAACCTGTATTTTATAATGAAAAACACGCAAGCACAAACCTGTTATTATTTTTTTAAATTAACAGCCACAGATCAGCGACGCTAATTAAAAAAAAAACCTTTAGTTATAATGCACAGGCTGTACTAACTCGGCTTCTTATTGCAATTAATAAGTCAAAATGTACAATTTTATGCAATAACACATAATTCCCTCAGAAAATCTTATGACTATATTTTTTTTATTTATCTTCTTATTTTTTCAAAATGCTTGTTTTTAATATAATGTTGCTTACAAACTTAAAATATTCTAAATAATGCAGACACAATGTTAAATTTAGAAATATATAGCTTGAAGAAAATCTTCCAAAACTCTGCCCTTCTGTATAAGGTTGATGAAAGGACTAAAATATTATGTATGTAGACACAATATTAAAATAGCCCAGACATCACTTGAAAAAAAATTCCGAAACTCTGCCTTTGGAATAAAGTTGATCACAAGATTCAAATTTTCTGCACATTGCTAACAAAATACGTATTTAAGTAACACAGGCCTCACTAGAAGAAAATCTTCCAAAATTCTTGTTTTTGGAATAAAGTGGGTTCAAAATATAGAGTCTTTCTACTAAAGCACTAGCAGTCTTAAAAGAATATACATATTTAACTGCAAATTTTCGACTTGAATAAGTGTTGAGTTGTTAATTAAATCACTTCAAAGTACACCTTACATAATATTGGGAAGATTAAATGGTAAAAATATACCAGATTTTTATTTAAGAAAAAAAACGAAAAACAGATGCAGAAAACTTTCCAGAACGGATAAGTTCTAAAAATTATTGGGGGCGTCTGTGTGTGTGTGTGTGGGGGGGGGGGGTTGCACTCATCGCTAGTTGGTGAACCGTAAGCCAGAGGATGGGCACTAGTGATGAGATGGACTCAACCCGAACCCAAACCAGGCTCAGGCTTGTGAGAAATTTTTATTAAACATACTCCTTGTAAACAGATTTTAAAAAATGATTCGTGGGAGAAATTTATAATTAATATTATTTGATAAACTTTAACATAAAGAATTAGATAGTGCATTAATAGTTTGCTCTAATTATATTTGTCTTTAATTTGCACAAACAGCAAAATTATGATATTCTACCAATGAAAAGTCATATACCTATTAGCCACTTTTATATACCTATTAGCTAAAATTTCGGGCTCGGGCTTCGACACCCTGAATAAGTACTAAAAGTTTTATTATATAATTTAAAAAACAAAAATGAAAATAGGTCTGTTTAATTGTTTATATAACTTGGAAGAAAAATATATTTAATTGAAAATCACATTTTAATAAGCAACAAAATGTCTTATTTTAGAATCAGAAAAGAGCCGACCGGATTGTATGGTGGGTAAAGCACCGTACTACGGTTTCGGGTACGGCTGTCGGGTTCGATCCCCGACTGGGCGTGATTGTCCTTTGTCAGTCGCTTCATAGGGAGCGATGTTGGTCCACCTACTAGGTGCCCCCATAATAAAGTGGTCAAGAATTGTGGCCAAAGCCTTCCAAGGCAGCGGCCGGCCATTGGAAAAAAAGAATCAGAAACGAAAGGTATTAAGATCCGATTTTTCAGATTAATTTCAAAGCAAAACTGCTGTTCTCATTGGTTGCGGTTTAAAATTACAAAGGAAAGCACATAAGAATATTTTAAAAAATTTAACTGTCAGTAGTAAAAATATTATGAAGAAAACATTAATGTGAGAGTAAATTTTATTTAAAAAATACAGATTTAGTGGACTCTAGATAGACCTTATTTAGTCGTGAGCCGGATATCTGGAAGAGAAGTCGGATATCCAGTGATTGTGTTTCGGATATTGATAAATCAGCCGGATATCATGTGCGTCCCTAGATATTTCAAATATTCATTTATTCTTTTCCAGAGTATATAAAATAGTATTTATAAAGTTTTATAAAATTACAGATTTACCCTCTTGCCAGTTGAAAGGGTATAAAGGAAATATTTCTTAAATTACATGAAAATATGATAAATACAAATTTTTCAACATACTTAAGAAGATACTATGTCGTATGTATAATATCATCGCTTATATTATCATTTAAAAACACACAATGAAATATTGAGTATTTACTTTAGTTCCTTTTCCTCGTGTGATTTCTGAAGTTTTCTGGAAATATCTGTTGATTTATGACTTTTCCCGCTTCCTGTAGATTTGAGTCTTCATTGTTAGCAAGCAAACTATGTATAATTTTTGGAATTTTATAAAAAAAATTCTCCTATACTTCTACTCAACGGGCGCTTTCTTGAGGCCATAATCTCTCTTTGAGCCTACCAACTCGACAGAGCAACACACTAGTAAAAAACACGAAAGTCTGGACCCTGGAAATTGTGGGAAAAGATCCAGCTTGTGCCCCTTCTTGAAATTTTATCGTTAGTAGAAAGTAACATTTTTGTACACACATAGTTTAAAAATACCACAGGTGGTCATGAAAGCGTATAATACTTAGGGATGCATACTTCACAGGGTACAACGGAAACGAGGGGGACATTTTTACTATCCCGGGTATGAGATATTGCCCAGATATGTATATTTCTGGTGTGTAGGCGTGTTGAAAGTCACCTCGGGTTAGTGATTAAATGCACCTTTTAGCCTTTATATTGACTTGTTTGTTTGTTTGTTTTTTCGCTGTCAACGTGAATGAATCTAAAAAACGTTTATCAGAAAGATTAGAAAAATACCACACAACAAGGATTCTGAGACGATCAATTTTTACAAATTGCAACATACATATATATCAACTGAAAAAATTTCGGGGGGGGCACGGGCCCGGTGGGCCCTCCCCTGGCTACGCCAGTGGGGGTCCGGACCCATAGGACCACCCCCCTGAGTACGGCCTTGCCCCCCATTCTACGCTACGCAGATAGCCCATGCGTAGCTTTGCCCAAAAAAAAAAAAAAAAAAAAAAAAATACGAAAAATGGTTTAGCCTGTAGTGCTGCCATCTGATGTCGATAGATAAAAGTAGAACTAAACGGCAGTTATTTATTTTACAAAGTTTCAATTATTTAAGACAAACATAAAATTCTTTTCGGCAAATTCAGATTAATTTAAATAATTTGATACATTTTTTAATTTATGTAAATCAGTAAAACCAGGTACCATAACAGAGCTCGAAGGTTTCTTTAATACCTTTTGCGGAAGTAGCGTATACAGGAGTGGGGGTGAGAGGATTCATACCCATCACCGCTAAAAAATATTCTCTCTTAAAAGAAACATTTTACTTTATCGTACATCATGTCGTATTGTTCAGTTAAGCTCTTTTTAAATTAACACTTCTCTCTACCCCTTATTCACCCCCCCCCAAAAAAAAAAAAAAATTAGATAAAAACTACGTTTGTTACTATTTTACTGACAGACACGATGTGCAAGCACTAAAACGTTTGGAGGAAAATCCAAAATGATAGCATCGCCACAGCCTCCCTCCCCAAACACCTTACATCAATTTTATTTCGACATGTGCTAGTTATGAGGGAAAAGTCCATCCCAGTATACTATATATATACGTATATGTATTAAGCTACGGGTCTTGTTTAGATGAATACGACTATTTTGGACCACAATTTTACATTACATTACATTACAACACTTTAAATGTAGCATTTTTTTTCCTCGTGTAGTAAATAAGCCAGTATGAGTATGTACCAGATACAGAAGAAGTATGTGCCACGTAATAGCGATTTTTTTTTTTTTTAATTTTTCGTGATGATAACTTGGATTCTGATAGTTTGAAAGAAACAAATCATTCGGAACCGCGCATTTTTCTAGCAATCATAACAGCAAAAAGATAAATTTCTATTTTTTATAGGATGACTAGACAACCAGTGGCGCAGAGAGGGAGGGGGAGCAGGGGAAAAATCCCCAGGGCCTCAGCTTGTGAAGGGGCCCCCGCTTTTGCTGTTTATATGATACTTAATTGTGTGTTGTCAATTTTGTAAAGTCGAAATTCAGATTATGTCCCCGGATGTTTCAAATTAATTTTTGAATGAAATTACAAAAAGCCAGCTAGAGCATAAACCACCCACTTGGCAAAAACGAGAAGTGTTAGTGATCGACTCTTCTTTTGCAAGAAAAGTAGACATTGGCGGTGTTATTCAACGGTTTACCATCACTAAATGTAAAAAAAAATTTATTTAAATGGAAATCATTTTTTTTTTAGAGACAAATTGTTAAATAGTGGAAGAAAGGGTATAGCCAGAGGAGAGACTATGAGCCCACCCAACCTATAAAATTTTGAATTTTCCTTAACAAAATGTTAAAGATAAAGACTTTCTAAGAGAAATTTTGAAATTTCCCTTTTTTGGCCTTCTGAAATTTTTTTGGCTGCCTGCTTGTCTGGAAGTATGAATAAAAATATTAATTTTTTCAATACTGAGGAAACATGCCATGCAAAAATATTAACGTTTCAAATACAGTTTCTCTGCGGTGGTGACGAAACCTTCAAAACAAAATATTGGTATTTTTTAGAGCATGGATGTTTATTTAAGTATAATACTCTTTTAAATAAATAATTTTCATTCTATTAATTATTTTCCATTCTATTAATTTTCCATTTCTATTAATTTAAAGTTTCTTTAAATGATTAATAATTTTAATAAAGAAAACATGATTGATCTAATACGACATCAAAAGGATTTCTGAATAGCAAAGGGACCCCAAAGATTTTATCCCCGGGGCCCCGAATTGACTCTCTGCGCCTCTGTAGACAACATATAGATGTTTGTAATCGATAACAAGAATTAATATGAAAAATGTTTGTTACATCCAATTTTGGAAAACATTAAAAGCATGTGTTGTTATGGCAAAGCTACGCATAAGCGATCTGCCTAGGATGGGGGGTATCTTAGTTGGAGGAAAAAAATACCTTCTAAGGGGCTCTAACGCTGACGATCAGTTAGTACCGCTTTTGTGAGCGATCATAAATGATTTTATTTTATTGTCGAAGATTGGGACCTCAGAAAGTCAGAGCTCAATTTTAGCGCTCGTGACTGTCGCCATCTAGTGAGGTTTTCTATAACTAGTGAGGTTTGATGTATGGTTGGTTCAGACAAAGCTACACGAGTGCTCTCTACCAGAAGGGAACTGCCTTGAGCGGAGGACTTTATCAGAGGTTCTAACGCGTATTCATATTACATCTGGAGGAAAGAGCCCAAAACCCCATACAGCTAGATCGACAGCCGTGCGGTAGGCCAGAACTCTGGACCTTAAAACTTCAGCCCTCCACCAATGCTCAGAATCTAATCCACTCCACTCGGCCATATGTGAAGTTTTCTGAAAAATTAAGTTTCAATAAAATAATTTTTTTTCGTTGCCTGTGCTGTAAGGTGACAAAACGTTCCCAGTCTTCTAGTTCAGTCCCCAATTTCAGGATTTTTTTCCTATTTGTCCCCAAAATGTAAAATAAAACAATATTTTAACTATAATACAGAATCCGTCGCTTTATAAAATCAATGGTTAATTACCGCTTTACATGATCAAATACGGAACAGAATAAAATCAATATAAATGTGTACTAAAACTGCCGCTTAATAAATTTAAAGATTAAAACCTGTAAACTTGTAAAATTAAAAATTTTAAGAAAAAATGGAGGAGCTGGGGTAGGGGAAGAGAAAATATTCGCAGCAACCCATTATTGCGCTCTGATGAAACCTTCACACCTTAAATATTGTAACCACGGTTGAAACAAACACACGCCTATCCATCATTTGTCCTAGCAACTTGTTTAGATAGCAATTCTACCACCAAAAGGAAGGATCTTCTGATCTCTATTGTCCAACAACAAGTTCGTACTATCCATCTTTATAGGATTAACTGACTGAATAATTTTTTTCTTCTCCTGAGACCCATGAAAAATAAAGCTGTGCACGTGCACTAATATAAGTCGTATAAGATTGGCTAGTGACCACGAGTGATGATTTTTTCTCTCTTTGTAATGTCTGCGAGATTTTCTAGTTCTGTTTGAAAGCACTGACGAAGAACATGTCTAAGTGAAAGAATTTAACCGAAAATGTGCTCCCAAAATTACTGACATTGAGCGCTCAATTTTGCTCCGTCCAAACAATGCAACACAGATAATTTTTCGGAAGGCCTATTATGTAAGTAAATTCATTTTATACATAGTATGTGTTTATAAATCTATCTATAATAATAAAAATGAATGTTTGTAAATCTGTATGCGTGCGACTGCCAGACAAATCTACAGGATGCCGAGCTCTGAAATTTTGAGCATATAAGCCCATGAGTTCGATAATGCGCAGCTGAAAATTAGAATTTCAAAATGTTAATTTCTTTTTAAATTATTAATTAAAAACCGTTTTTATGTTGCCATGCTTGGTGAATTTCATCCGCATGAAATGATTCATGCTTTTGATATAAAGCAGAAATGCAATTTGCAGAATCGTGCACATTTGAAAAACATGAAATGACATGGAAATTACGTCAGTTTTATGCCAAATTAAAAAGCATAAGAAGGAATTCAGTCCAAATGTTCTTCTTAAAGTTCATAAATTTTCAAATCCTACTAATATTATAAATCTGTATGTTTGTGTGCTTGGATGTTTATTACTCAATCACGCAAAAACGGCTGAACGGATTTGGATAAAATTTGGAATGAAGATAGCTCATAACCTGGATTAACATATAGGCAACCTTTAATGCACCTAAAAATTTGGTGTGAACACCACATGAATTCCTTGTTACGTCTATTAAATTACATACATTTTTAATGCACTTCATTCAATTTATTTAATTTGAGATACCATAATTGAACAATATAAAGGCTTGGTGATTTCTCTCCAAATAAAAGAGATATCGCTCAGTTGAGTTCAGTTTTAGAAACTTATTTTTGGCGATACTTCGACCAAACTCACAGTTAGTTTGGTCTAATGCAACATCACTTGGAACGACTCCATTCAGTTTAGCATCGGTGGCTCAACTGCCTAGGATAAACCTCACTATCCAAGGATGGGCACTAAGATTATTAGATAATGCACATATTAATCTATTCATATAAAAGACAAATGTTCAAATGTGTGTTTCTTCCCTAAACAATTGATCCTGCGTTTCGGAGAAGGTTTAAAGATATTGAAATCCTAAATCTGACCAATAGAAAGAAAACTCAGAGCCCAAAACGTTCTTTTAGGATTCACCCTGGTACTTTACTCCCTCTGGGGATGGATGCGAGACGAGACAAAGATTTACAGCTTTTTCCGGGACGAGACAAACATTTTTAAGATTAGATATAGGGATTTTGCGAGACGAGACAAAGCTTCTAGGCTGTTTTGCGAGACACCTATTTTTCGTCTCACGTCCATCCCTATCTAGTCTTTTATGTGTCTTTATGTGTGTGATTATGACAACGTTACACTAGGGCGATCTGCCAAGGGGGGGTGCATTGGTAGGAGGACTTTCTATGGGGTTCTAACGCATATTCACGTTACATCTGGAGAAAACCTACCAAAACTCCAGACCGTTAGATCGACAGCCGCGCGATGGGATCCGAACCCGGGACCTTCACACTTCGGCCATCTACCATTTTCAGTGGCATAACCACTGTGCCATGGTCAGGCCCATCTCTATCTAGAGCTGTAGCAAATCGTATGTATTCGTTACTGAGATGCGGATAATCACTCAGACTCGAAGTAACGAATTGCTACTTTTGAATATGAGCCGTTACTGCATCCGGATCGACCAGCATCGAACTTCGAATACAGACTGCTAGGCGTGCTTTGAAGGGGAAAATGAGTCCCCGTAATCGGGTACTAATATGTTTTGCTATTTGTTACTGGATGGGGAAAATGAGTCTTAGTATTTGAAGCATTTCAGTTGCAGTTGGTCTGATGAGGTTTGAAAGATTCGTATGTTTCGTTATCGTTATGGATGACGCAATATCAGATAGATACAGTATCTGCTGCTTGCTCTATTATGATATGGGATTAGACATGGCGTCTGTTTTATACAATGCGGGGATGGGATATACGGTATATAGTATGTTATGCGTGAGTGCCAATATCAGATTTTTTTTTTTGGGGGGGGGAGAAAAGGGGTGTTCTTAGAATTGTAGAGGAGCAATATCGAAAATAATACAAGCATGTTAGTAAGGGGATGTTCGTGCTTTCTGACATTTTAGTACTAAATAGTGGTGCAATCAGGATTATTTTTCAGGGTGGTCCCGAAGGATTGAGAATTTATTTTTTTTAAGCGCTTGAGCTAGAACCGAAATATGAGTAATAAATAACAAGTTATTTAAGTACGCCTTAAAAAATATTTTTATAAAGTAAACGAATTCACGCATTTTTATTAGTTAAAATATTATTTGGAAATAAAAAAATATTAGGCATGTAAACTTAAAATGCATTTTTTAAAGGTTATCGTTTCGTTTTAAACAAAAATTTCGAGTGGGACCTGGGATTTCTATGCCCACCCCTGCGTATGCCACTAGTATTAAAATAATTCAAAAAAGTTCAGTATACTTTTAAAATGTTAACGTCTAAGGAAGAGGGGGGCGACTTGACCCCCCATCTTTCAAGAATCCGCGCTCAGAAGCAACACCAGACACAAGCTCTCCGTTATATTTTTTATGATGAGAATGAACAGGTTAAACCAGCGTTCAGAATTAAAAAAGGGGAAAGGAGACTATGGAAGGGGGCAGCATGTTTTTGGAAGATTTCTATGGCTGTTTGATCGCCATATTTTGCAGTTGCGCTATATGTTATTTCAAGTTAGTATCTGCAAGGTAAAATTCATGGCACAAGTGAAAGAGAAGAATTTTGATATTCCGCAACGATGGAAGTAATTTCATTCAACTGAGTAAGAAAAATATTTTATTCTTTCCATGTGAAGAACGAGTATGATGGTAGTTTATAAATAAAATACTACTTATTGTTTACCACACACAAGATAATCTTATAAATAAAAATGAAATTCTGTTTGTTTGTTTGTTTATTTGTTTGTTTGTTTGTTTGTTTGTGGATTTGATTCGTATACAAATCCACAAAAATGGACCTATCGGCCTGAAATTTAGTACAGATATGTAAAATAATATAGAATAACTCATAGTCCAATTTAAAACTTTGAAAGTCCACCCGTTCCCGGAATTTAAGAGATTTTTTATGCTCTTCACGCAAAAATCTTTCCGTAATTGTAACCCCTGTAGTGAAAAAAGTGTGAAATAAGGATCGTAGTTGCCATGTGTGGCGATTTTGCCGAATAAAATGTCGTTCGTATACAAATCCACAAAAATGGACCTATCGGCCTGAAATTTAGCACAGATATGTAAAATAATATAGAATAAATCGTAGTCCACTTTAAAACTTTGAAAGTCCACCCGTTCCCGGAATTTAAGAGATTTTTTATGCTATTCACGCAAAAAGCTTTCCGTAATTGTAACCCCTGTAGTGAAAAAAGTGTGAAATAAGGATCGTGGTTGCCATGTGTGGCGATTTTGCCAAATAAAATGTTTTAAATTCTCAAAGTAAAAATAAAAGAATAATAATGATTTTTTTTGTTAGTTTATATTCGTAAGGTTATTTTTTTAAAAATTATAATATCGTGTGCATGGGAAATCAGAGCAGGAATGTAATGCTTTACACGCAAAACAATAAGAATTGAAGATTTTCGACGCTAATAGGTAAATTATTTTAGTTTGGCGAAAAAATAAAATGGCTCAAATGCCGATTTTGTGAAAGTGAGTTCTAGCGGTTTGCACAGATTTCGGCTTGGCGCAATTTATTGAGAGCTTAAGGAAATAGATTTTTGAAAACAAGTGCAAAGGTTTTATTAGAATACAGCGTTAAATTTTAATGATCCGTGAAGAAATAATACAGTTATTAAAGGATTTCCATTGATCTATCTCCAGAATTCTCGCCAAATGAGTACATTGATTTAAGTTGGGGGAATTCCGCCAAATTTCAGAAAATTGAAATCTTCTCATTTAGTACATCGGAGTAATGATGAATAAAACACGTTATAGTTGATAATTTTAAAAAATTCGGCTGTATTAAGGGATTCAACTTTTCAAATAAAGGCTTGCTTTACTTTTTCGCGGTCGCCATTTCCCATATATTATTGCTGCTAAGTCAATGCTTCGAATGATTTCCTGAAAAAACTCTTGCAAAATGGCGTATGTTGGCACTTTGGCGAGGCTTAGATTTGAAACTGGATTTTATTTGAGACTGGTACATATAATAACACTGGTTATAGATAAAAATGAATGTTGGTATGTGTTTATGAGGTTGAAAAACTCCAGCACCGTTGAGCACCGTTGCACCATGAAATTTTGTTCACCTAAGTCTTTTATGATGGAGAAGGTTTTTATGCTATCCGTTTTCCTTAACTTGAAACTTGGTGCCGCAGCACAACGTCGAATTCTATTCCGTTTAAACGTTTGCTATGCGAATATCGGCGAACCGATTTCGATGAAATTTGGTACACGCGAATATTAGAACACGGAGAATATTTTTCAGTATCCATTTTGCTGTAACTTGCCGCTAAATGGCGCTGCAACGCATCAACTTCTATACCGATTGACTGATCGGCATAAAATTTTTTATACTTACACATTTGAGCACGAAGAATATATTCTAACTGCGTTCCTTTTGATGTTACTCACCACTAGATGACACTGCAAAATGCATTATTATTTTAACTCGCCACTAGATGACGCTGCAGCAGGCCAAATTCTTGACCATTCAAACGGTCGCTATGAAAATCAGTATACATAGCTATTTGAACAATGAGGATATTTTGGCGTTATCCATTTTGCTATAACTCGCCACTTGACGGCGCTGTAGCAAATCATTACTTTAATTAACTACTAGATGGCCCTGCAGTGTATCACTTCTTGACTGTGGAAATGATCGTTATGAAAATTGGTATACATAGATAGTTGAACACGGTTGCTATGAAAATCAGTATACATAGCTATTTGAACAATGAGAATATTTTGGCATTATCCATTTTGCTATAACTCGCCACTTGACGGCGCTGTAGCAAATCATTACTTTATTGAACCACTGGATGGCCCTGCAGTGTATCACTTCTTGACTGTGCAAATGATCGCTATGAAAATAGGTATACATAAATATTTGAACACGGGGAAGAGTTTGGCGCTATCCATTTTCTTATAACTTGCCACTAAATGTCGCGTCAACACATGAACTTCAGGACTGTCCAGCCGATAGTCATGAAAATTCGTATACATCGATATCTGAATGCGAAAAATATTTTCGCCGTATCCATTTTGCTAAAAGTCGCCACTAGATTGCGCTACGCCGCATGGTCTTCTGCACCGTACAAACGATTGCCTTGCAATTCGGTATGCATGATTATTGGACACAATATAACGCGATATCCACTTTGCTATATCTGTTTATTACAATGAATAGTAATTACCACAAATCGTAATATCAAAAATTCCATTCATTCCCGTGCGAAGAACGGGTACTTCAGCTAGTATCTAATATAAATTGAATACTGCAAAAGTGATGTATTTTGTTTTGTACATAAGCACTGGAACATAAATAAAAATATCATCATTTTGAAAATTTACATTTCTTACATTGCACCTTTTAAAACACGATATGCATACTTTGAGATACAAATGTCACATTTACTGAAAAATCTATTTCAAGTTTATAGGCATTATGATATCCATTAGACAATTTTTTTTTCTACAGCCTTTCAATAATTTCTAAAAATATTTTCAATACTCTCCATTATGATAATTTTAATTGGGAGTTTAAATTAGACTTTTTCGTGATTGGATGAGTTTCAGTCTGTGGTATACTTTTGTGTCAAGTAAATAGCTTTTGCACTCGGAAAAATCTTCGAAGAAAAATATTTGGGAGGGGAAAAATTTTTACATTCATTATTAGTAACAAAGTAATTCTTTTTTTTACGCATTATGAATTCCATGATTTTAGTAAGGTTTTGAGTTATTGGTTATAAAAAAAAAATGCCTAAAAGTCAATGCTGCAGTATCCATAACAAATTGAAATGAATAATAGATTTCTTGTCACCTTTCTTGTATGTTCTTGATTTCTTGTATGTAATGTTAAGGAAAATTTGAATTACTTGGAAGTACGATCAAACGGGTCGCGTCATGCTTGTTCGTAGAAACGATCAAACAAATCGTTTCTACGATTAAACACGATCTTAGACAGGAAAAAAGTTATCGACCGATGATCATAAATAATTTCAATGCAAATACGTCATGTAATAAACTTTCGAGTACAGTAAATTCAACAGGTGATCAACAAATGGAACTGATTATGCATGTAATGTTGGCGTAATTTACAGGAGTTGAAAGGAAACGTCTCTCTAAATATGAAGAAATATTTATTTTTCTTACTGCATGGCATGAAATTTACAGGTCCAAATAACTCTTTATGATGTTTGTAATTATAAAGTGTAAGAGCTCAGAAGACAAACGCCTTCAAATTTAAACTACGCGAAGTGACGTTCTTTTTCTGGTTTCGTAGTTTTTCAACTTTTTCTTTCAAAGAAAATTTCCACTTTTTTGGAATACCTACAAGAGTTTGGAAAGATGCCAATACTATAAGAAGGATATTACACGGCATACTCATTTATCCCACTTTGAAATTGACAAAATGTTTTAAGTAAGAATATTAATATATTTCTTTATAATTATTCGAAACTTATTCTTTCTTTTTTTTTTAAAATTACTTTAAAATATATATACTAATAGTATTATGTGAATATCAAATGCGCAAATACGTGCATGTGATAGAAGTAACCTTTAATCCTATTACGAATAAATCGTGAATTTATTAAATAACTTCAAAAAGAAATTCTTTGTCAGGAGAGCTAAAAACACGAGAAAAACTTTTTAAAATATTGACTTTTTATTTAAAAAATGACTTATTAGACAGTACTCCTAAATCTTATACATTGTAATAAAACAATAAAGCAGAAATTGCCATTCTATTGAGGATGCATTTGCTGTAAACAGAGATAATATTTGCTACGTTTTTGCTAAAAAAAAAAAAAAAAAAAAGAGATTTCTGAATACTCTGGGTATCAAATTAACTTAATGATCTAAATAATTTTTTAGCTTTATGGTTAACAACTAACCAAAAGCCAGGAAAACCAGGTTGGACATCATAGAAAATATAAGGTACACTAAGCGTGCAAAAAGACAGCTTAAATCAACTTGCCTAACAAAACTAACATTTTGGCATACTCAGGTCTTTATGCCTTTATACCGAGTTATTTTTGTAAATAATGTTAGACAAAATATTCTACTAAAAATAAGCACACTCTTTAAAACGGATTATTATTTTTTTTTCTTTCCGTAGTAATAGTCAAAGTTGCATAAGAACTTTACCATGGTAAAGATAAAATTATGCTAAATTATGCTAATTATAGTGGGTTGGGTATTTTGTGATTTTCCAATAATTGCAAAAGCATAAATATTTCTATTATATTAATTATCTTTTAATATTTTAAACAAGTATTTCTCTTTGCAGGAGCTCTAAAATCGCATGTGTCTAGAGAATGGCGGAAAAATGTCTCAGTGATGAATATGAGAATGGTGTTTCAAATTAAGAGTTTGCATTAGAAAATTTCGAAAAGTAAATTATGCAGAAATGCTTATGGTTGTATTCCTCTTAAGAGTTCAAAAAGGTTAAGAAAATCAGCTAATTATATTTTTTGTACCTGAAGTAATTAACATTGCCAACTAACTAACAGTACAAACAACTTGTTTCAAAAATCAAACAAGAATCCCCTGTCGATCCAGTCTAATGAAAATTACAATCGACAGCAAGCCGAATTTGTGTTTGTGCCTTTTAACATATTGACGCTGATTCACGGAATACCTTTCGTTAACAAACATGTTTGTAGAGAAAATTTCCTTGTTAAAGTCTCGGCAGTTCCCCCCGTTGTAATGTTATTCGAAATCTGCACTCCTTTATTCTTACATACACTATCGTCTGAAAGATGCGTGGCACAGCAAGAGTAAAAGCTCTGCCGCGACATTTGTATTTATCGTAATGAATGAATTCC
This sequence comes from Cheiracanthium punctorium, assembly GCA_038373885.1. NCBI lineage: Eukaryota > Metazoa > Arthropoda > Arachnida > Araneae > Cheiracanthiidae > Cheiracanthium > Cheiracanthium punctorium. The sequence continues at coordinate 82,027 of JAWZYV010002907.1, read as the reverse complement.
TCAGATTGTTGTTTTATTTTCGAAGGAAGAAGTTGGAAATAATAAGACACACGTCGAATTCTATTCCACAATAAGCAGTAGCCGGCTTGGTACCTCGAAAAGGTTTGTCATTATGCTATCCGTAATGTTGTTTAGCCACGAAGCACTTTCTGTCACAGACATTGCTTTCGTCCGTTGGAAGATCCAGGATGCAAACGAGACCTTCCGGTTTGCGTTCTTTCCCGCAGCTTGTTCTGTTGCGTTTTTCAATCTTTCAGTGGCCATAAACTGTTATTCCATGGTGCAGATAGCGCTCACATGCTATTTTTGCTCCAATGCCATTTGCTAAAAGTATCTCTGCTAGATTTCGAGAAGAAGCTGATTTTAATAAACTGACCAGATGTGGAATACCTGCTGGACTTTTTCGATAATTTTACAAAATTGGCAAATGATGTAAACAAAGGCTGCCATCCTCTGCTTGTGACGGGATTTTTTCTGCAGTTCCTTAGAGTATTCAGGAGAGCTTACGATGCCGCTTTACTAGGCGGTAATCTCTTTGACATAATCAGAAGCGTGTTGCTGTTTTCGCATTTTGTTGTCATTTGCCTGTCCAGCTTATCGGTTTCAAAAGCTGCATCAAAGCTGAAAACTACAGTAAAGACAATGGCGTACAGAAACCAGGCAAACACACGCAACGTACTGCAGTTCCTTAAAGCGTCCGAGGAATTCGAAGGATTTAAACTGTTCAACTCTATCGCTATTGACTCAAAGTTAATTCTATCGATTTTGGGAACATTAACTACATATGGCATAATTATTGGAGGGGCATAGTTTAATTTATCCTTCTTTATTTTCAGCAGATTTTGTGTAAGTCTAGCGTTTAAGTTAGAAAAACAGACAGCATGGACAGGATAGTTCTCGATATTTGTCAGCCTGTGTTTGCAATGATTGTTTTACAGGAACTACATGTCTTGATATAACTGAAGTATTCAAAAACAAAATAAGTGTGATAAAATAATCAAAGTTAAGAAATATAGTTCGATTGTTCAGTTATTCAGTACAAAGTATTAGGCGTCTGGTGGGGGTAAGTATGACCACTTTTGTGTAAATTTGAAATTTGTGAAATTTTAACTCTTTTAATTACATGAAAAATGTTGTTTTAACATTTTTCAGAAAATGAAACTTTGACTTTTTAGAAAACCTTACAAAGTTTGTCTTCGTAGAATTATTTGCTGAAAATTCAAGAGGGTGATCATTATTACCCCCAACAAAATTGCAAAAAATTGGGGATAATTATTACAATCAGTGATGGAATTATGACCGCTTGATTTCTTTCTTTCCTTTTCTCCTGCATTTCTCTCCATACCTGAATAAAAATTTCAAACAGATTGGTCAGTTAAAACGCTATCGGAGGCATTTTCTTTTAAAGTTTAAAATGGCCGACAAGGGAGCCCATATGAGTGTTTGTTAGGGGGGGGGGTGCCAACTGTGATCACCCCTCACTTACAGACACTCTGTTCATCGTGCCACAGTTCACGCTTGACTCTTGTAACTCTAGTAAAATAAGTAGATGTAAAATAAAACAATACAAAGTGCTAAACCACTTCTACTCTATACCCATACGTAAATCACTACGGTAATTAAAAAAATAATTATAAATCAATACCGCTTTTTCTTGAAATCAATCAGGGGGATGTTTTCCCCTTCCCATAGGTATGGGCGACTATGATGGCTGAAAATTCAGGGAAACCGAGATTTTTTTGGCATTTTAAAATTGCCAAAAATTTGTTTCCTCTATTTCTCTGCTTTTCTGAGCAAGATTTTAAATTGTCAAAGAATTTTTAAAGGTAAGAAAATTTCTAATAATCGGGAAGACAAATGTAAAAATGCTTAACTTATCATATTTCCGCAATCTAAGGAAACTGAATTGAAACAATTATTCGGTAAGTTTTCCAAGCTAATCTTAATCTCAAGGTTTGCTTAAATATCTTGATCGTGATGTCATTTTTTTTTCCGCCAGAGCTTATAAATTTATCAATTAGCCACGACGTCGCACTTCCAGGAAAGCTCTTTATGACACCAGTGATTTAAAAGGTTAAAGCCTCTATTCTTATTAACGTAACAGAAGAACGGGATTTTTCTCTTCTTCATCTTCTTCTTTCTTCTTTCTTTCTTTTTTTTTACATCGTTTCATTCTCAATCATTGTTTTTATTTTTTCGTTCGCGGCACTTCTTGATTTGGATGCTATACCATCAGGAAAAATAAATACTAAGTGTGCCCAAAATAAATACAGCATTAAGTGTCATCTCCTCTTCCCCCTCTTTTTATCTCTGTGTGGGAGTCGAGCAACTGATAACGACAAACAGCCGTGACAAGGTTTGCTATACCTTCAATATTATTTTATGCGTTGTTTATAAATTAAAAAAAATTGGGATGGAAATTTTAAAAAATCGGAATTTCTCCCAGCTTTCATTTGTCGGTTTTTTTTTTTTTTTTTTGTGTGTGTGTGTGTGGGGGGGGGGGGTTACTTTCTTGGTACTATTATTACGAAAAAATTCCGGTATTCTCAGCTTTGTGGAAACATCCATTTTCTCAAGATCTGCGTGAAGTCTGCAATGCATATGTGTATGCACAGAACGGGTACAATTAAACTTCACCAATACATTGTATTCTGCGGATGAACAGAGCAGCAGATTGCCACCAAATTTAGCATATGGACTGTACACAAGATGCGCTGGGGAAGTTTAGCTCAAAAGATGCTCAGTAGCTGCTGAAATTAGCTTAAAAAATAGCCCAAATTAGTTAATAAATATTTTCAACGTTAAGTTCACTGTTTTTTCATGCAAAAACCACCTAATAGACATTAAAAAAATTTCTTCCCTCTGAAATTTCTCGAATGCAGAATCTCATGAATAGTATATATGTTACCGTAAAAGTCTTAAGTCTGGCTTCGTTTGAAGGTCCCGGGTTCGAGCTAACGGTCGATCTAACAGGCCTGGAGTTTTGGTGGGTTTTCTCCAGATGTAACGTGAATACATGTTAGAATCCCTTAAAAAGTCTTCTACCAAGGCACCCCCCCATTCTTGGCAGATCGCCCTAGCGTGGCGTTGCCATAATCACACAAACTTAAGTCTGGTAAATCCTTGGAGTTACCGGTAAACTATGCTTTTACCAAAGTGGCTTAGTAAAAGTCCCAAGTGTTTTATTTCAGCCTTTTACCAAGACTTAGCGGTAAAACCTAGGAGTTAGGAACGCCTTCTGCTAAAAAAGCTCGAAGCGAGGGATTACTTATGATAGGATTTTCCATTCGCAGATATATTGTATACAACCAGGGGCGTAGCCATGCCCATGGGGGGGGGTTAGGAGGGTCATAATCCCCCCCTATGAGGTTTTTTTTTGCCATACAAAATGCACATTCTTCACTCCCTTATCACACACATGTATGCATATGTGAGTTGCAGTAGTCGTAACCCCCACCATGAAAAATTTCTGGCTACGCCCCTGTATACAACGTATCCCATTTGTACACAAGAAACTAGTTTACCTTTTGAAAAGAAAGTTTTTTAAATATCTATGAAATATTGAAAAAACAGAAGAATTAGGTGTATGTGAAGTAGTTAAACAACTTTCTTTAGTTGGGAGACAAGGAATCAGAAAGTACAATTGTTCAAAGAAGTGCTCTACGAAGATGTGATTGTGCAAATCTACTTTGTAATTCAAAATGCTTTAACAGTCAATCTTTTTGTAACAAGAAGTATTAAATTAGTAGTATTAAAGAGGAACATACTACATTTTCCTTAATTTTTATTCTTTTTATTTTATTTTATTTTTTTGGGGTATCAATTTGATTTTTTTCTACTGTTACTGAAATCTATTCAGCAGTCACCTAGAGAATCGAGCATTAGTTCAGTTTTTCACATGGGGTTTTACTTGTAAAATGACATAAATATTGCGTTTTTAAAAATCTTTTTCATGTCACTTTTCGAAAAATAATTGTACCCAGACAGCACAGCAAACTTGCTTCAAACTTGCAGCAAGCTTGATTCATTAAGTCAATAAACTTGAATTAAGCTTGAAAATTTCAAGCGTGTAAGCTTAATGCAAGCTTGAATCAAGTGTTCAAGTTTACACTTGCCCAGCTCGCATTAAGCTTGACATAGCAAGCTTAAAAATTTTTCCTAAATACGCGGGGCGCCTGTCGACGAACTCGCCCCACATAATTTATTTTTCCACGCATTTTCCTCTCTACGCTGTAATTTTAATCTGTTTCCATCAAGCGTCCGCGGCTGGGATCGAGCTCGGGACCTAAGGGTTGGGAGACCATCGTCCTATCCATTCAGCCAATCTGCTTAGCGTTGGTATGACTAAAGTTTGAAGTGACTGTTATAGTTGTCACGCTGTTCTCTGGCGAGATTGTTCAGTATTGCCCGATGCCGACCTGTTTCTTTTATTTTTCCATGGGATGAATCAAAATTAAAATAATGTTATGTGTGATTTTTAGACTCTGCTAATAGGGAAATAATCATAATATAAACTTAAAAGCAGCACACGTTTTAAAACTTTCAATATCGCCACACTCATGTTGGGCAATACTGGCCAAAATCGAGCCAAACGACTGATTTTGAAATCAATTTCGTAGTATTATTGTATTTTGTTTTGAAGAATTTCCATATTTGGAAATATAGAATTTTTTTTTAATTCTATGGTCAAGTACATTTATGACTGATGATAAATTATTTGTTATGTGGATGTGGCTTTCCAAATCAAGCAGTAATCCAGTTGTATTCAAGCTTGACAGTTCAAATGACTTCTCCAAGCTTGCTTGAAGCTTAAAATGAATTGAACTGTCAAGCTTGTATTAATACGTCAAATTCAAAGAAATGTCAAGCTTGATTTAAGCTTATGTGCTGTCTGGGTAAGACAGTTCCCTCGACATAGACTTAAATCATATCTCATTTTCATCACTTTTACAATTTATACCATCAATTAAAAAAATTATAGTGTTTTTTAACCTTTGTGAGACACACTGTCTACAATATATCTACGAATGGCAAATCCTAACATAAGTAATCCTTCTCTTCGGGCGTTAACCGGAAGGCGTTTGGTAACTCCTAAGTCTTACCGCAAAGGCTTGGAAAAAACCCGCCGAAATGGGAATCACATCCCTGAAATCACGTCGCCGAAATGGAAGAATATTAAAGCACACACTTCGGACTTTTACCAAGCCCCTTTGGTAAAAGCTATGTTTTACCGGTGAACCGCGGTGCCGTACAACCAGCTGTATAAAAAATGTTCTTTAGCTCAGTGGCACGCGATAGGCGATTCGGGGCCATCGTGATTCTACTAGCCCTGCTTGTGCGCTCCGAAAGAGCCCTACGGATGTTTTCTTATTGGTTAGATTCGGCCGTTAGATGACGTATCTAAGTGCTGGAACCAATAAGTGAGCATCCATATGCCTCTTTGGATGATTCATCGGATTGCATAAGCAGTCCCGGTAGAATCACGATGGCCCCGGGCGATTCGACCGACTGCCTTCCTGCTGGTAGTTAAATCGAGCGATGGAAACGGCTGCCCTTTTTTCAGCATTGGGCAGTCTCAATCCAGTTGTTCGTATATGTAAATGTATTTCCTCTGCATTCATTGTATTTTCTGCAGATGCCAGTACTGTTAAAAATAATTCTGACATCCTTTTTACAAATAAACGACAATTTTTATGTGCTAACTAGAAAAGGATTCTCGTGTGACTATGTCCTCCTTCATTATTTTATTGAAATCAAATTTATTCTTCGGGAATCAAAGCAATCAGAATGTCAGAGTTGTGTCCTCAAGGCGAGGACACCGCACGTTAAAGGGTTAAAAAAAAGAGATGAAAAGGGGGAGGGGGGAACTAGAAGCGCTACTAATGGGGAGTGTGTGTTTCGAAATTTCCGACAAAAGTCGGTTGCGTGTCAACAGCCGTTTCGTCACCCCTTCTTCAAGATGAAAGGGACGCCGAACCAGGAGGTGCACGTTTTAGGAGAGTTATTAAAACTTTTCTGTTTCGACCGCACCAGGGAGGCCCTCTGCGAATTTCGGCAAAAGCGGGAGGGATAAAAGAAACAGGAAAATTGTTTCCGAATGCTTACGATGTAGTGGGCGGCTCTGCCTTCTCTATGCCCGTCTATTTATAGGATGATAGCAGGATATGCACTTGCCGGGGCCCGATTGCTTCAATCGTCTCTGCGGAGTGTCATTTAGAGGGTGTGTGTGTGTGTGTGGGGGGGGGGGGTTGAGAACGATACTACGTGGGACAGTAACCGAGCTTCGTGCACTTTCAGATCGTGACAAACAATGCATTATTTTGTAAAATGCAAAATTTCATCGTCTCCCCCGAAGTCATTTCTTTTACTCATAGCAGTTTGCATAGTCGACTGAAACATTACTAGTGTTCACATTTCTTTTCAAAAAGTCCAGGGGGCGGGGATTTATGAAAAAAAATCTGATGTGTCCAACACATGACTTCCTTGCACGTCCATTAGATCAAAAATATTTTCGACGCACTTCCTCTAAATTTATTTGTTTGAAAGAGATAAAATATCAATAATAGTAAGGTTTAGCGATTTCTAGCCAAATATTTCGATATCGCCAAGCTGAGTTCAATTTGAAAGATTGCCTTCTGACACTTTATTTGGCGATATTTCACCAAAAGCCGACAAACTTGAGATAGTCAGCGAGATTTTGGGGATAGCCAAAGTAGTCATTGACCACAGACTTTCAATGAATTGAATGCATCTATACACCTCAATGTATTCAAAGTCATTTGGCTCACCATGTAAATAAATTCTCAGTCGATTGCTGTCAAAAAAGATATTGAAAACAGTTAGATATTACAATAGTTCTAAATACAAAGTTAAAAAATCTACGGGTTAAAGTTTTAGAGTTATACAAAAAAGGAAATAATTTTTGGCGCCAAATTTGGCGATATTTCGGCGAAACTTGTCAATGTCGACGATATTTGGCGAGATTTTAAGCATAAACCAAACAATGACAGATTATCGCCAAATTTGGCGATATTTCGCCAAAACTCGCCAAGAACGATGACAAATGGCGATACTTTGGGCATGGACCAAATGACTGACTATCGCTAAATTTGGCGATATTTCGCCAAAACTCGCCAAGGTCGAGGACAGACGGCGAGATTTTGGGCATGTACTAAACAATGACTGCCTACAGTTGTATTATAATGAAGATGTCCATAGACATTAAGGTACTGAAATTCTTTTCGGTGGTCCTGTAAATAAACTCTCCAGTAGATTGGAACCAAAAATCGAGATGCACAACTAGATGTTACAACATTCTTATATATGAAATTTCATAATAGTTTTTGAGATTTGAGAGTTAAATATGCACACACGTACACCAAAAGTCGCCAAGCTTGGCGACTTTTGGCATAGTTCTTGAGGGAGGCACGCGACCGTGGTCGGACCATTACCTAACTTATGTGGTAGGACGGTATTGTGCTTGAAATCGATGAATGCCCCTAAAATTGCTATTGACCGTAATGTATTGGAAATCTTTTGAGTGTTCCTGTAGCAGAACTATAAATGATAAAGACACTTTTTTTAATGGAGAAATTAATTTTCTAACTCTTTACAGCATATATCACTTCTGAGTCGTTTGAAATAGCCCAATACCTCTAAAAAACGCTTTGATGAATTTCGGCCCATAGAGCGTAATGTATTTCGAATTTTTTGGGCGGTCCTGTAGATAAACTATTCAGTCGAATGGAACCGAATGGGGAGGTGCACAACTAGATGTTACAAATATCCTAAATATAAAGTTTCAACATTCAACGCCTAACAGTTTTTGAGATATGCGAGTTTAATGAATTTCGGCCCATTGAGTGTAATGTATTTCGAATGTTTTGGGCAGTCCTGTAGATAAACTATCCAGTCGAATGGAACCAAAAGGGGAGGTGCACAACTAGATGTTACAACTATCCAAAATATGAAGTTTCGACATTCTACGCCTAGTAGCTTTTGAGTTAGGCGAGTTTAATGAATTTCGGCCCATAGAGCGTAATGTATTTCGAATCTTTTGGCGGTCCTGTACATAAACTATCCATTGGATTGCCACCAAAAGGGGAGGTGCACAACTAGATCATAGAACAATCCTAAATATCAAATCTCAACATTCTACGACCAATAGTTTTTGAGATATGCGAGTTACATACATACGTACGTACGTACGTACGTACGTACAGACGGCATGGAAAAACTGGCCACAGTAGACTCGCCACTGGTCAAAATGAGTTGCAGACGCGTTAATATGATCGTGCATGCTAGCCTACGATGAGATGCATCGAAAAAAAATTTTAAATTAAATTTAGAGGTAGTCAAAATCGGTTTTTATGTCGAAATTTGGCCCCCAAAATTTTTCGGGATCACATTACTGTTAGAAAAAAATCTGATGTGTCCAACACATGACTTCCTTGCACGTCCATTAGATCAAAAATATTTTCGACGCACTTCCTCTAAACTTATTTGTTTGAAAGAGATAAAATATCAATAATAGTAAGGTTTAGCGATTTCTAGCCAAATATTTCGATATCGCCAAGCTGAGTTCAATTCGAAAGATTTCCTTCTGACACTTTATTTGGCGATATTTCACCAAAAGCCGACAAACTTGAGATAGTCTGCGAGATTTTGGGGATAGCCAAAGTAGTCATTGACCACAGACTTTCAATGAATTGAATGCATCCATACACCTCAATGTATTTAAAGTCATTTGGCTCACCCTGTAAATAAATTCTCAGTCGATTGCTGTCAAAAAAGATATGGAAAACAGTTAGATATTACAATTGTTCTAAATACAAAAGTTAAAAAATCTACGGGCTAAAGGTTTAGAGTTATATAAAATACGAAATAATTTTTGGCGCCAAATTTGGCGATATTCCGGCGAAACTCGTTAATGTCGACGACATTTGGTGAGATTTTAAGCATGAACCAAACATTGACAGATTATCGCCAAATTTGGCGACATTTCGCCAAAACTCGCCAAGAACGATGACAAATGGCGATACTTTGGCATGGACCAAATGACTGACTATCGCCAAATTTGGCGATATTTCACCAAAACTCGCTACGGTCGAGGACAGACGGCGAGATTTTGGGCATGTACCAAACAATGACTGTCTACAATCGTATTATATTGAAGATGTCCATAGACATTAAAGTACTAAAATTCTTTTCGGTGGTCCTGTAAATAAACTCTCCAGTAGATTGGAACCAAAAATCGAGATGCACAACTAGATGTTACAACATTCTTACATATGAAATTTCATAATAGTTTTGAGATTTGAGAGTTAAATATGCACACACGTACACCAAAAGTCGCCAAGCTTGGCGACTTTTGGCATAGTTCTTGAGGGAGGCACGTGACCGTGGTCGGACCATCACCTAACTTATGTGGTAGGACGGTATTGTGCTTGAAATGGATGAATGCCCCTAAAATTGCCATTGACCGTAATGTATTGGAAATCTTTTGAGTGTTCCTGTAGCAGAACTATAAATGATAAAAAACACTTTTTTTAATGGAGAAATTCATTTTCTAACTCTTTACAGCATACATCACTTCTGAGTCGTTTGAAATAGCCCAATACCTCTAAAAAACGCTTTGATGAATTTCAGCCCATAGAGCGTAATGTATTTCGAATCTTTTGGGCGGTTTCTGTAGATAAACTATCCAGTCGAATGGAATCGAAAGGGGAGGTGCACAACTAGATGTTACAACAATCCTAAATATAAAGTTTCAACATTCTACGCCTAATAGTTTTTGAGATATGCGAGTTTACTGAGTTTCGGCCCATTGAGCGTAATGTATTTCGAATCTTTTGGGCAGTCCTGTAGATAAACTATCCAGTCGAATGGAACCAAAAGGGGAGGTGCACAACTAGATGTTACAACTATCCAAAATATGAAGTTTCGACATTCTACGCCTAATAGCTTTTGAGTTAGGCGAGTTTAATGAATTTCGGCCCATAGAGCGCAATGTATTTCGAATCTTTTGGGCGGTCCTGTACATAAACTATCCATTCGATTACCACCAAAAGGGGAGGTGCACAACTAGATCATAGAACAATCCTAAATATCAAATCTCAACATTCTACGACCAATAGTTTTTGAGATATGCGAGTTACATACATACGTACGTACGTACAGACGGCATGGAAAAACTGGCCACAGTAGACTCGCCGCTGGTCAAAATGAGTTGCAGACGAGTTAATATGATCGTGCATGCTAGCCTACGATGAGATGCATCGAAAAAATTTTTTTAATTAAATTTAGAGGTAGTCAAAATCGGTTTTTTTGTCGAAATTTGGCCCCAAAATTTTTCGGGATCACATTACTTCCTTATACTACGTACAAGGAAGTAAAAAATCTGATGTGTCCAACACATGACTTCCTTGCACGTCCATTAGATCAAAAATATTTTTCGACGCACTTCCTCTAAATTTATTTGTTTGAAAGAGATAAAATATCAATAATAGTAAGGTTTAGCGATTTCTAGCCAAATATTTCGATATCGCCAAGCTGAGTTCAATTTAAAAGATTTCCTTCTGACACTTTATTTGGCGATATTTCACCAAAAGCCGACAAACTTGAGATAGTCAGCGAGATTTTGGGGATAGCCAAAGTAGTCATTGACCACAGACTTTCAATGAATTGAATGCATCTATACACCTCAATGTATTTAAAGTCATTTGGCTCACCATGTAAATAAATTCTCAGTCGATTGCTGTCAAAAAAGATATTGAAAACAGTTAGATATTACAATAGTTCTAAATACAAAGTTAAAAAATCTACGGGTTAAAGTTTTAGAGTTATACAAAATAGGAAATAATTTTTGGCGCCAAATTTGGCGATATTTCGGCGAAACTCGTCAATGTCGACGACATTTGGCGAGATTTTAAGCATAAACCAAACAATGACAGATTATCGCCAAATTTGGCGATATTTCGCCAAAACTCCCCAAGAACGATGACAAATGGCGATACTTTGGGCATGGACCAAATGACTGACTATCGCCAATTTTGGCGATATTTCGCCAAAACTCGCCAAGGTCGAGGACAGACGGCGAGATTTTGGGCATGTACCAAACAATGACTGTATTATATTGAAGATGTCCATAGACATTAAGGTACTGAAATTCTTTTCGGTGGTCCTGTAAATAAACTCTCCAGTAGATTGGAACCAAAAATCGAGATGCACAACTAGATGTTACAACATTCTTATATATGAAATTTCATAATAGTTTTTGAGATTTGAGAGTTAAATATGCACACACATACACCAAAAGTCGCCAAGCTTGGCGACTTTGGCATAGTTCTTGAGGGAGGCACGTGACCGTGGTCGGACCATTACCTAACTTATGTGGTAGGACGGTATTGTGCTTGAAATGGATGAATGCCCTAAAATTGCCATTGACCGTAATGTATTGGAAATCTTTTGAGTGTTCCTGTAGCAGAACTATAAATGAAAAAGACACTTTTTTTAATGGAGAAATTCATTTTCTAACTCTTTACAGCATATATCACTTCTGAGTCGTTTGAAATAGCCCAATACCTCTAAAAAGCGCTTTGATGAATTTCGGCCCATAGAGCGTAATGTATTTCGAATCTTTTGGGCGGTCCTGTAGATAAACTATTCAGTCGAATGGAACCGAAAGGGAAGGTGCACAACTAGATGTTACAACAATCCTAAATATAAAGTTTCAACATTCAACGCCTAACAGTTTTTGAGATATGCGAGTTTAATGAATTTCGGCCCATTGAGTGTAATGTATTTCGAATGTTTTGGGCAGTCCTGTAGATAAACTATCCAGTCGAATGGAACCAAAAGGGGAGGTGCACAACTAGATGTTACAACTATCCAAAATATGAAGTTTCGACATTCTACGCCTAATAGCTTTTGAGTTAGGCGAGTTTAATGAATTTCGGCCCATAGAGCGTAATGTATTTCGAATCTTTTGGGCGGTCCTGTACATAAACTATCCATTCGATTGCCACCAAAAGGGGAGGTGCACAACTAGATCATAGAACAATCCTAAATATCAAATCTCAACATTCTACGACCAATAGTTTTTGAGATATGCGAGTTACATACATACGTACGTACGTACGTACGTACAGACGGCATGGAAAAACTGGCCACAGTAGACTCGCCACTGGTCCAAAATGAGTTGCAGACGCGTTAATATGATCGTGCATGCTAGCCTACGATGAGATGCATCGAAAAAAATTTTTAAATTAAATTTAGAGGTAGTCAAAATCGGTTTTTATGTCGAAATTTGGCCCCCAAAATTTTTCGGGATCACATTACTTCCTTATACTACGTACAAGGAAGTAAAAAGGGACACTTTTTGTTGAGAAAAAGGTCAATTTCCCAACATACCAAAGGATTCTTTCCCATTTCTTTTGGTGCATATCACCGGAAGCAAGATCGGTACAATAGGGTGGTACCATTCACCCCGACCAGTGGCGTAGCCAGAAATTTTTCATGGGAGGGGGTTACGACCACTATAATTCACATATATGTAAGCATGTGTGTCATAAGGGAGTGAAGAATATACATTTTGTATGGCAAAAAATTCCTCTTGGCGGGGGTTGTGACCCCCCTATCCCCCTTTCCCTTGGCTACGCCACTGCCCCCGACTCATAGTACCGACCTTGCTTCCAGTCCGGGAATCACTTTTCCTTTGACGAAGAATGCAATCAATTGAGAACTTCTGGTCCTTTTCTCAGAGGCAGACTTCTATGATACTGGTTTGGTTTGCAGTGGCGGCCCGTGGTCAAAAAGTTAGTGCAGCCGGAAGCATATGAGCCCCCCCCCTTCCTCCGGACAGGAATGGAAAATCTTTGTTACTGAATTCGAAAGCTGGCGGATTAAGCCCTCACCGAGGAAAAAAAGAAGAATTACATAAAAAATGCAAGAGATTCTATTTTACTTCCATAAAATGGACATAAATTTCAACGAGCCGTTCTTATCCTCAAAATTGCATTAATCCGTGTCTGATTCGAAGTTTCCTTAGAATTTTCTTTTGTAACGATAACTTGAGAAGAAAAGAAAAAAAAGAAAACTTACTTATTTTTTATAAGTCAAATCACAATCCTCCTTTCTTTTAAACTTGCGAATCGGTCAGTGATGTCCTCATAAAAAGGCGTTGTTTTAATTCAGGTATCAATAATTTTAAAAGCTCTTTAAAATTTCCCCTGTTTAAAGAATTTTCTCGCTCGCCATGTCCTCTAAATGCCAGTTCTTGATTACTTAAAAACAATACTGCTTTGATGGGTAATTGTCCATTCATAAGCGTCTATTCAGGCTTACCTTCTTGATAAATTCAGCAATCTAAAGTCAAGAGTTTTCCGAACATATATTCTCCTTAACCCTCCCTCACTTCTCGAGCCAATCAGTCAGTCGAATTCAGAACTGCTGCCGTCGTTTGAAAATCTTTCATCAGCTGTACTTAGCTACTAACTCCCTATGCCGGAGAGACTGCATACAAACTCGTTGCCATGGCAACGGTGCTGCCAATTTCTTGATCGGCTATGAGGACTGTATCAAGGCCTCCGAGAGAGGAGAAAGATTCTTAATCCTCTCTCGGAGGCCTCGGCTGTACCAAGACTCACAGTTGAATTGCGGGAAGATTAAAGGGCTTTTTTTCTGAATGAGCGATCCGGCAGTTAGTGCAACACGTTGTTTTTTGTTTTTGTTTTTTAGATTTTTTTTTAATATCCCATATTATGATTTACCATAGAAATTCCATAATTCTAATCTGAATTTAAGAAAGTAGAATAAATTATTTTAAAGTATGTGTTGATAATTTCACGTGCAGCCCGGCTGTACTTGCTGTATCCCACGAGCCGCCACTGTTGGTTTGGCTTGTCGATTAAGGCCGTTGACTACACTAATGTCTGTAGGGGGAATGCCCTCCGTGGAGGACTTTCTAAATATTCTGGCCCTTTTCTCAGATGGCAGACTTCTATGACACTGGACTACAAAAACTTATTCCATTGTATGACTTGTGTTACAGTTCAGGTTATTCTTATGCTGAGAAGTAGCTAAAATATATTGCTGTATCTTTTGGAATAATTTTTTCCAGGTAATAATGTTTGGGTTCCTTTTTATAAGTCGTGGGAAACTTACTTTCTGAATGACCCTCGTGCATACACAGGCGTCACCACTTGTTGATTATTGAGGGTTCGGGTAACAAATATGTTCTTTCTTTTCCCCATCTAATATTCATGAAATTGACGCAAGAGAATTAATCATCGAAAATACACGACGGCAGAGATCCCGTTCTGTGAATATCTTTGCTGCCGAGCTAGAATCTTTGAGTATCTCGTTGTGATTCACCATTGTTCTTTTGTGACGATGATTGGACGTGAACAGATTGCAGCCATGGACGTCAGCAGAAAATTTTCCAGTTGGGGAGGGGGGATGCAAAGATTACTTCAACATATGGTAACTATGTTGGGAGGCACAAAAAACAGGGAAGAAAACGACATACAAAAGTCCAGGGGAGGCAAGGGCCCTATGCTGCCGACGCCCATGGTTACAGCAAACCAAGTAGCACAGAGGTTTTTGGCCAATATTGAGGCAGCAATATTGGCCAATTACGGCATAGATCGGCTCAAATCGGTCGTTTTGTCTCAATTTTGGCCAATATTGCCCAATACTGGCCAAAATTGAGACAAAATCGCAGTACCAATATTGCCCAATATTGGTACTGCGATATTCAGAGTCATAAAAAAAGTTTTGTATTTATCTTTTAAGCTGACATTCTGTTTATTTATCTTAGGTAGACGTTGTAAATAATATAACTAATGTTTTAAATTTCGTTGATCTCACGTGAAAAACAAAACATGCAGACTGACATCGGGCAGTACTAAGCGATCTCGCAAAACAACGACATTCCAAAACGTTCCTTTTCCGATATTTCCTTTATGATTTTTTTTTTCCTCGCGACATATGAAACAGTTATAATATTTGTTGTTTTTAATTGATATTTTATTTTCCCCGAGGGGAAAGCTGAAAAACAATTTTAATTCCTTAAATTCTAAGAAAGATACGTAGATCGACATCGGGCAATACTGGTCGATCTTTCCGAAGAACGGTATCCTGAACAAGAAGGGGAGAGGGGGGGGGGACGAGTCTGCTCGTCATTTTATCACGATGTGCCCAATACTGATTTTGTGATATTAAAAGTTTGTACGAAGTCAGAGATTTAATATTCTTCAGTTCATTTATTTTTTAAAAATATTAAAATTGTATTAAAATCACTTTTCTAATTTTTTAACTTTAAAGTTCATAAATTAGAAAAAAAGCCCATAACATGACATCATTTTAACTTTCGTAGATTCCACAAAATAAAAGTCACGCTAAGCAATTTCTTTAAGAAATGCATTTTGTTAAAAGGAACGCATTATTACCTTAAACAAAAAATAAAATTCCTTAGTGATTCAACATCCAAAAGGAAAAAGCTCTAGATTTAAGTTCCCATTCCGAAACTAAAAAATATTCACTTCAACCTTTTGGCAATCTGGAGCAAGACCCATGGCGTCTAGCGGTTGTTGTTGTGAACACGTATATCGGATTTGGGTGCTTGGATCAGAGCCCACTTATAAATCCTCGTTAGTAGGACAACACAAGGGGGGGGATGCCCTCCTTGGGAGTATTTCTAAGGGGTCCTAACCCGTATTTACGCTAATTTTCGGAGAAATCCACGGAAAGCTCCGAACGGTTAGGTCAACAGACGCGCGATGGGGCCCGAACCCGGGACCTTTACACTCCGCTCGTCTACCATTTCCAGTCACATAACTACTGTGCAACGGTGAGGCGCGTCTAGTGGTTAGCGCATTCTACTGTCACGCCTATGACTGGAGGTTCGAATCCGAAGTTGGTTGAATAATTAAATGTTGCTTGAATTATTATTTCCAGGTACGAATATTGATTAGACGATTTATTACCAAGATGTAACACTAAAATGGAATTAATTATCACATATAATTAGATAAAGATCATTAAATAACTTTTAAACCCGTTCAGCCTTTACCAATACTGGCCAGTTCAACCTTTTCCAATATTGGCTGGTCCAGCTTTCACCGATATTGGCCAATGCCCATCTCCAATATAGCCCAATATTGCAAACTCTCTGTTTACGACATTGGCCAATATTGCTGTGCTACTGGGGAAATAAGACAAAGTTTTTTTTATTTTATTTTAACCACTGCTTACCGAAAAAAATTGAAGACGACAGTGCGCCCCGACAAAGGCCGTGAATGAATGGAATAACTCTTGTGTACAGAAAAGTCACAATACACAAAGATTCTCAAACAAGTAATTAAATATCCCCCGTGACGTCACACATACGTCAGTAAACCGCGCCCAAGATTTTCCAGCGTATCCCAATAAACCAAGTAATATCTAATTAAAAGAGATAAAGTCTAGGAGGGTTCCCTTCAGATGTTTCTGTCGATATACAATTCACGGAGTTAGACGTTCGTTTGAAAGGAAAAAAATTAATAAAAAATGGCGCGGAAAAGCATCTTTCCAAAGGCATACAGCAATCAGCCAGTGCGGATGCGGAAACAACGCTTCTATTGTTTCTGAGTTCAAGGTTACAGAGCGTTGGGTGTTATATGGAACAAATTCGAGAAAAGATTTATCAGACAGAAATTCAGCAGAAGAAGCGGAAAGGAGACTTGCCCTTTAAAAAATCGAGTGAAGAAGAAAAAAAAAAAGAGCACAAGACAGATCTATTAATGGAGGGTTTTCCATCGTGTCGATCTTTGTGCGAAAAGATCGTGTTTCAAGCGAAGTTGTTTATAAAAATCGTTTCCAGGAAAGGCGATAGACAGACACACTTCACCAGAAACGTGCCCAAAAAATGCTTACGCCGACAAAATTTGCAAACTGAATCTAGAAATGTACAGAGCAAACCCTTGTTCGCGATTTAAATTTCTATAAGTCGAAGTTTTCGTTCTTTTCAGTGCGTTTTAATCATTTGGATAAGCGCGTTTTCTTGCGAATTTTACTTACATTAAAATAGACTACTTTTAAAACTGGGGGGGGGAGTGCAGTTTTCAGATTTTTTTTTAATTTTTAATTTTTTTTAAGCATTATTGCGTGTAAACATCAAACTCTCTTTAGACTTCTTCAGTCTTTTCTCAGAGAAGACAGCGCGAGTTGCTGAATGTAAATGGGTAATAGATGAAATACGGGCCCTTTGTCAAATGAAATTAAATGAAGCCCTTCGTCATACAGAACAGAGGGAACTGAGTTCTGTATGACGAAGGGCTTTGACTGGGGAAGACCGAAAGAATTTTTGTTCGAAACGTACGTATTTCAACTTACTAGTAACATATTATGAGTGTTTTTTCACAAAGTTTTTATTTATTTTATAGATGTGTCTGTTTTATCACCAGAAGGGTAGCTCCGCCTTACTCACGATTACCTCGAGAAAGTGGTTTACTGTTGGGATTGCCCATAGGAGCAGGCGCGTAAGCCAGGAAAATTTTTCGAGGGGGGGGATATGCGCCTGGAAAAATTTTCGGGGAGGGGATATGAACTTATATATACATAAATAGACGGAATTTCATCACTAATCCAAAAATTTCGGGGGGGGGGGGATATATCCCGATATCCCCCCCCTGGCTACTCCCCTGATAGGGAGAATCTATAAATTACCTAACACTGTTTTCGTAGATTTTGACCACCCGCTCTCCCTATTAGGAAATGCAATCCCGATCCCGCGGGAACGGGATCCTGCGGGATCCCGCATAAATATTTGCGGGACTAGTCCCGCGGGATTACGATCTTAATCCCGCGGGATTGACACTGAGAAATAATTTTTTTTAATTACGATTATACGCTGCTTTCCCAATCAGTAGACCGAAAATTTTTGCATTTTTATGTCTCTTATCTAATTAAAAAAAAACGAATCAATAATTACAAATTTTAATTTAAAGTTTGATTTTTTAAAATTATCTTCCCATGGGAGTCTGGATCAAGCATCTAAATCTAAACATCGTAATCTAAATTTTTCGCAAACTTCCCAATCTCCAAATGAACTGAAACATTTCATACTAATTTATTTCTTAGCGAAAAGTCGCGAATTAATTTTAAAAGGTTTTTATTTCAGTTTTTAATTTTTTTAATTGACGCTTTTAATTATTTTACTAAAATTAAATCTAGACTAGGAAATGATCCATTAGATTTGTTCGATTTTGTACGTTTTTTTTTCAGCAACTAAGAAAATAGCGTAAGTATGTGAATGTATCAATAAATTGTATATTTCTGTGAATTCCTCATTTTTAGCAACTAACATAAGACATGACTTAGTATATTATTCTGAATATCATGATTACAATTTTCATATTTCTGAAAGTTATTGTATACATTATCTCATAAGATTAATTATTATTATTAATATTAAACTTCATAGTGCTTAAAATCTTACTTTTTTTCCTACTTTTCTCTGTTGAAATGAAGTCCTAGCTAAATGAAATGCCAATCCCGCGGTATTAATAAATCTCAATCTCGAAATCCCGGAAGACGAAAAACAGTGCGGGATTGCATTCCCTACTCCCTATGTCACAGTTTGTCACAAGACTTGATACCCCCTCCCCCCCTCATATAGTTGTAACTTAACAACACCAATTATCATTTTTTACAAAAGTGTTACTCAGTTTAACTCACAAGATGTATTTATAATGGAAGTCTCCCATCCGAAATTAATATGCAGAGGTCAACACTGTAGTTTTGGCAGTGTTGAAGAACATCTATCTGCACAATAGTCCACGTTCTGTCTTTGTTAATTTCTCGACATATTAGGATGCCGCGCCGGCCCAGAACCATTCTAGAATTTTGGATTTAGGTTTTTTGAGTATAAATCTGCCATAACAGAGGAAATGTTTTGACCAATACACAAGCTTCTAAAAAAAGGCTTGGAACTTCATAAATTTATTATAATACGAGCGTGAAACAGCATATCATTGACACCTACGTACATCCGTGTTGCAAACATCTAAGGATACCAGAACTTGAGCTGGCTATTTCGCCGTGTTTGTTTCCCAGAGAAACAACGGAGCGCGGGAATCGACACAGAATGGGAAACAAAAATTGGAGGCTATAATTCAGCCTGGATTAAAATAGCTCTAGCCATATCTGTTCCCTTGAAATCTGTGGTGTATGTGATGGAGAGAAACCACTCACCTCCAGGTCAAGTTAGTACTGGGCCACTTCTGTCCTTGGATGGCGTACCGGCGTATGCGGTACCTGTCCTCGGTGGAGAGGTAGTCCGGCACTCCGCAGCGGCGGGCTTCCATGAGGGCGACCGTCTCGGTGTCTATGCGCCCCGTCGGAGGCAGGCCCCCGAAGCGCTGCATGGCCGCGATGGCTCCTCTGAATTCGGACTCCGACCGCAGGTTGCCTGTGTTTGGATCCGAAGGCGGCAGGTACCCGTAGCGAGTCAAGAACTCCTGCAAAAGAGAGATTCAAAAACACAATGTCGGATAAATCAAGGTATTTTTAACAAGAGAATTGATGAGTGTTAAGGATTTCAGTTTGTGTGTACTGGATTAAGGCTGGCTTGTAGCAGAAGTTGTAGGAGTGGGTGTAGTTTTCAATCCTTCCAATAAAATCGAAAAATATTTATGAGTTCAGATCCCTCTGTCCATGGTGTTACAGGCATGGTCCACTTCTATCTCCTGTCACCTGACGAACGACCACTGCCAGGGACTGTTTTACCGTGCTACGTAAAAATATAAATAGAAAGGTGCTGTCTCTTTTCAAAGTGCTTCCACCTGAAACATTCGCACGGGTGGTTAACCATAAAAAAAAGGTAAATCATCAAATCCATCTCAAACAAACATGAGGTTGTTTTAAAAAAAACAACGCTCGTCAGACAGTTGTCGAACGAGTTTAAAACAAATTATGTGAAATTCGAAAAACTTATGAAGAGTCAATGTGAGGTATTACATATAGCTTTGCCGTGATTCAATTCTGTGTTAGAACTGTGCAATACAGAGTTGTTTTACCACCAGCTGAAAAACAAGCAAAACTGGTAAGCATCGTCTTGAAGAAAATGGAATAGTTCTCTGGAAAGTCGGAAGAAAAATTGCGAAATATGAAAAATTACTACGATTTCAAACTGTGCAAAATTTTCACTACTAATTGGAAATTGCCTAATAATAAAACAAATATATTTGTAAGAAACCGTTATGTGTTTTGGATTATGTAAAAATTATCGAAATCGACGGATAAGAGTTTGAAAAAATTATGAAATCGTCTGCTAATTACACCATCTAAAAAGAACCTTAAGTGGAACCTTAATCAGCGTCTGGACTATGAAAAGAATCTTTTCAGCAGTTCTGAAGCGGAGTAAAGAAAAAGATGCAGAAGTTCATCTTCTCACGCTACATACATAAATGTCGTCCAATGGCGTGCGCTGAAACGAACTTCGGAAGCTCAGCATGCACAAAAATGCCCGATATCCCGCAGATCTCGCATCCGTCTAGTGCTTTTTTTTTTTTTTTTTTTTTTGTATCCCAATTAAGGGGCCTGGATCAATTATGCACGCCATATTTTTTAAAGAAACGAAAAGTAAATAAATTAAAGATAGTAGTTTTCGGCACCCTTGGCAAAATGACCTTCCTCTTCGCCACCAATTCCTTTATTATTCGAAAGAATAAAATAAAAACGAAGAGTTTTTCTCTCTTAGACTGATGCGAGAGAACGGATTCTTCTCAGAAAATGAGCGGTGTCCAAAGTAACTCTGCTTTTTAGTATAGTAGAGTTCTAGAGATGATTAAATTTGCTGGCAAGACTGGATTTAGATATTTGGCCGTCTGTGTGCGGTTATTATTTGGCTACCTGTGCGCAGTTACTAATTGTCCGCCTTCGTGCATTTATTGTTTTGCGGCATATGGGCATTTGTTACTTGGCCGACAGTTAAGTAAACAAAGAAATACTTACAGTATGAAAATAAATTTTTCTTACAGAATAACAAAGAGAAAACATACGTAGAGAAAAATTATAATGTTATTTTACGCGAAATATGTTCGGCGAGCTTTATTGCGCGCAAATTCAACTATCAGGGCATGCATATCAGTATGTACAGAAATATTGATTAATATAAAAAAATATAACCGAAGAAATGCTTCCTTAATGCAGTACAAAGATATTACATAGTCGATGGAATAAAAACAGCAAGTAGATTTTGGTCGCATGTGTGCGGTACACACATGTCAGAAACGGCTCTGTTTGCGTACTGTTTGTTGTGATAGAGCTACCAAGATTGGAACAGCAGGCGAGGATAATGAGTTAAAACGTGGGTGGTGTTTCACTATTTAAAAGCGAGGATGCACTCGAGATTTATGAAATAAAAAAAAATCTTAGTTACAAAACTGTCCATTAGGTAGCGTTTTTCATGAAAAAAACAGCAAAGTTAACAATGGAAAATGTAATTCAAAGTGTGCAAACAAGTTCAACATTTATTCAATAGTTTTTGAGAATTTATTAACTAATTTGGGTTATATTTTGAAGACTTCACTATGTAAAGCCCCACCTAGTGGACATTTTTGAAGCAAATTTTTCTAAAAACTCCCTTGAGCGCATCCTCCGAAGTGTATGTTGCGCAAATATTTTTTTTTTCGGACTAGCAGAACGGCCTCCAGAGTCCTTTAATTTCGCTAACCCTGTATATAATTATTATGTGTACGTCTTTGCCATTTTCCTACAGATAACTTCAGTGATAGTATAAATGCCGAAATAAATAGATCATAGATGTCATGCAACAAACTTAGACATATGTCAACACAACCCCATAAAAACATTACCAGTTGTTTTGTGTCTGCCTGAGTGTTTTGATTGAAAATGTTACTTTACGAGACAAATTCCAGGTAGTTACCTCAGGGTAGTTACCCAGTAGGTAGTTACCAGGTAGTTACCCAGGTAGTTACCAGGTAAACCTCTTGGTAGTTATTTCTGGGAAGTTTTAATTTTGCGCTTCAATATGAAGAAATCTGTGGCCGAGACATATCGAATGCTCTGAAATTTTTCATGGTGAGGCCGCTGTTAGTGAAAGAACGTACCGTGGGTGGTTTCAACGACGCTTCAAGAACAGTGGTTTTCACTTCGAAGTTCGGCATAGCGGTGGAAGAGAGAAGGTTTTCGCAGAGGAAGAATTTGAGGCAAGATTCTAGTCAAAGTCAAAACTGGAATCTTGCCTCCAATCATAAATGCATTACCAGTATTTTACAATAAAACTCGAAATTCGGGGTGGGGGAAAGGGTGGACGGTAGCGGATTCAGGGGAGGGGCTAGGGGGTTTAACCCCCCCAAAAGAGATTGCTAAAGTGTAAAATTCTGCTTCGTTGTGCACTATATGTAATGTGATATTGTGCACTTGTATATGTAAAGTGATCTTTTTTAATCACTTAGACCCTCCCAAAAGTTTTTACATTGGTTTAGACTACAATTTTGCTTTATTATATATTTTGTTTGGGTGATATAAGCTTTTTTTCAAAATTTAGCCCCTAACAAAAGAGAATTTCTGTATCCGCTACTGGGTGGAAGCAAAGTTGTACACCTAACATTAAATTGTTTTAATACGTAAGATTAGTTATATAGTTGACGCTCGTTTTTATGAAATCGTAGGGACAATTCAAATAGTTTGTACAATCGAATTATAAAATAATCTATGGCAGTGTATTTGGCACTATTTGCTACTTACGGCTAATTTAGCACCCTTTTATGGTGCTAAATTAGGTGCAACCTTTCTATGGAGAATAAACTATAAATTGGTGCTAAATTGATGAACGAATCCAAAACATGGTGAAACTATGGGAAACTAGTGGCTGTATGGGAAGGTTGCAGATAATTTAGCACCATTTCATGGTGAAATGTTGAACTTCAATGAACAGTGTAGTTTGTAAACACGCAAGTGTTTGTAAGAAAGAGCGTTCAGTGCAATATCTACTAAAACATAAAGCTTTTAAACACATGATCTAACATTTGCTCCACCAGTGGCCGAGCGCACAGCGCGCTGAACTGGAGAGACGGGAAGTGCTTAGTTCAAACCCAGGTTGCGTCCACCGACCTAAAGGCCAAAGAAGACGCACGTGCGTTTCAGTACTCTAAAATGGGAACTCCATGTATATTTCAGTATTTGGAAGACGAATTGGGGAGAAAAGTGCCCCCATTGTGTACTTGGCGTGCTTTTGTGGTTTCACGGGTTATCCTTTGTCGGCGAATCCCGACTGGCCATTAAAAGCCAATAAATTCTTCGCCCCTGCACTGTTTCAGCCCTTTTACAAAGCCTTGGCTATTAAAAAAACTCCCCTCGTACCCTACAGCGTTCGGCAATCGCACGTGAGTCTATTTTGGTCTTAACTGTTCGAGTTTTCAGTCGTTTTCTTCTAAACTCAGTGTAAATACGGGTTAAGACCCCTTAAGGCCGCTTTCCAGATCGAAAGGGAGACGCGGGCCGCTTGGCCAATTATCACTTGCAAGCAATAAATTTTTCGCACCGCAGAGAAAGAGGGAGATACTCCGGACAATAGGTAATTGGGGACCGTGGATAATATTATGGTTTCATACCCCATCTATTGTTCGGTAGAGGACAGCCCAAGTGTCCCCGCGTCAAGACGCGGCCAAATATCCCCATTCAAATACATTGTAGCCGCGACACTCGCTGGGTGTGAGCAATGGCCTTATTGGCACCAATTAAGCACCTAATTAGCTAAAAGGACCACGGAGGGCAACCCCTCCCCCCTCTCGGCCTGGATCCGATGTGTAGATAATTGGCCGTAACTCCACAACAACAACTATCATTTTTTGATTTTTTGGCTATAAAAAAACCATATGAACACCAACCCAGATTCAGATCTCCGACACTCGCAGTGTGGGTGAGTGCTTTTTAATCGCGTTTTCTCTAGTTCACACACACAAAAAAGAAACTAATAATTCACTAGATATCTTTCTCTTTTATTGGGCACAGTGAGCGGTTATTTCTCCATTTAGTAATTTCCCATTCAACCACAGCTGCAAACACATTCGAGTGTTCTGTTTTGTACACTAGCCAGAAAAAAAAAGCGCGATCGCAATTTTTTTTTAAAGACATCTATCTCAGAACGATAAAAACTTTTTCCCCCTAACGCTTTCTACAGATAACAGTTTTAATTCTTCTCTCAGGCCTAAAATAATCCTAAAAGTTCTTTCATTGCGACAGCCCGCTATGTTTTTCTTCCTATAGAACAAAGAAGAACACTTATTTTTTTAATCTGGAAACAGGCCTCAATTAGTCAAAAAGTACTCAAACGCGAAGCCTTTTATTCTTTTTTATTCAATATAGGAAGATACCCTCAGACATGCTACTTAGAACGTAGCGGAGTAGAGGGTAAGAGGTCCCGTGTATAAATACAAATGATGTAATCCAAGAAAACAGAAAAGGGAAGACAAATGTTAAACCATGAAAGTCTGTCAATTTTTTTTATCTATGCATTAGAGTACTTTTTTAAAACAATGATATGGATAAGAAATTTTCTATCCAAATAATTATTTTAAAAGAATTATCCACTTAAAATTAGGTTACTGCTGCACAAAACTCTAAAATTATTTATATTTCGCTATCAAAAATGTCAACAAAATATTTCTAATTAAAATTCTGTGTTCTTTCATATATGCAACTAGTATTCCTTCCTTTTAATGAAATTTTAAACTAAAATAAAGATATAAACAGATGACGAATTCTTCCTGGACTACTGAATGATCTTCAGTAGGTCTGGAACACCAAGCTCCAGTAACAAGAGCCCGGCACCTGTAAGATAGCGATCTCCAAATTTTTTCCGTCGTGTACCCTTAAGATAATATTAATTATAAGTTGTAGCTGAAGAAGAGTGACCTTTATTTGTGAGCTACACGAAACGTATCTACGGATCTCACTTTTTTGTTAAGTACACTTCTTTATTTTTAGCATGAAATTATTAAATTCCATTGCAGCACACTATCTCGTTTTAAATAACGAAGCAAAGCAGTCTAATCTACTAAATGATTAAGCCCCCCCCCCCCCCCCCAGTGACATAGTGCATTGCGCACTGAACTGGGAGACGGAAGGTGCCGGGTTCAAAACCAAGTCACGTCCGACGACTTAACCGTTCGGAATTTTCCGTGTTTTTATCCGAAACTTAGCGTAAATACGGGTTAGGACTCCTTAGAAAGACCTCCACGGAGGGCACCCCACCCAGGCCTAAATGCCCCCGTAGGTAATTGGCCTTAATCTCACAACAACAACTACTACTAAATGATAAACGAATCACTGAATTCTTCACACTGAAAATCTTGTTTCATAAATTAATCTGTATACATTTAAAGAAAATATCTGTCTGATGAATAAGAGAAAGAACTCTTTCTCAAGTGAAAGTTGTTTTTCCATCGGAACTTAAAAACAGATTTGCAGGAACAAAAATACTCTTTCTTTTTTTTTCTTTCTTTCTTTTTTCTTTCTTTCTTTCTTTCTTTTTTTTTTTTTTTTAATTCCCACTAAGTGAAATCACACCCCTGAATTATTATATAGGAAATTTCTATTGATTGATTCTACGCGAAGATTACCAACGAAATAATAATTAACAAATGTTGGAAAAATGCGTTCAAGTAATAAAATTTTTCTCTTTTAAAATGTAAGCTTATTAATAGATACGTTAGTTCTAGAACGAGGCATGCGTTAGAAAATAAACACATATGTAGATCTTTTATAGGTCTTTCTAAATTATCTATAATAATGTATGCTACTCTCATTAAGAATGGATTGGAATGCGTATGAAATAATGAAGAAATTATTAAATAATAAAAAAAAATCTGACTAAGAATGTTGCCTACAGTGCATCTTTGGACATTTACAGTAGTTTTTACAAAATAGATAATCTATGTTTTTCCATTTCTGGGGTAAAGTGTGTTACTCTTTTGCTAACGCTAGCCTGCAAAAGGAAATTGCCGTTAACAAAGTTTTCCGTGATTTCAAACCCTTCTTAACACGTAATTTTAAGCTTGAAAACCCCTTTCCCATCGCTGTGCCTTGTAAAACAATTATAAATAGTTAACGGATTTTAATAACCGTATGTATCCTGGAGTCCTGAGAGGCATTTATTTAACAATGCAAACAATTTAAATCACAGATGAGGCATAGTTTATTCATGAATCAATTTTCTCCAAAAATAGGTGCAATTAGCAATTATGGAACAAAAAAAGAGAAAGTGTTCAAGCTAATCTTTCATCCCGTTCCCCATTCTTTTAGCGAAATCTACTCTCTTTGTTTTCTCAAGTTTAAATTACTTCATCCAAATGAAATATTCTAGCGGTAAATTATTAATTCAGACCGAAATTATTGTACGTACATAATATTGAATTGCTTCTTCCTTGAATAAGGAAAAAATGACAAAAACATACTTCAAATTACTACTGCCACATGTAGTGCATAATTCTTGTACAACAGCTTGTTAAATATTTAATTAAATTGCACACGCTATTTGTGATAGAGTAAATATCAATAATCTATATAAATTTCTCGATGATCAAATAATCCATTCACAAAATTTACAGCAAAGATCGACAAACAAACAGAAATCAAGCATTTTCAATTCTGCCTTTAAAAATGTTTTTAAAAAAAGCTGGGACGGGAAAGAAGTAAATCGACAGTATTTTTCCTAGTACGATGTGATCACCGAGCAGAAATGTTAAAGCGAGTATATTCTGAACCTGTAAAACAGTTTCCTCTTTTACAATATACTCCGTGCCGTAAAGAATGTCAGGTCTAAAATAGCGCGAGTAGAAGCTGGGAATTCCAGGAATTCCTAGTATATTCCTAACCTGTAAAACGGTTTTCTCCTATGCAATACACACAGTGATGTAAAGTTAGTCAAACCCGTGCGAATAAAAACTGGAAATTATCGTAGTTGCTCGTAAATTCTTAGTCTGTAAGACGGTTTTCGACCTTAAAATAAACTTCGTGCTGAAAAGCTTTTCAAATTTGTTTTTGTAATAGTTAGAGTAGAAACTGGGAATTATTGGAGTAGCCGAATCCATAGGTTAGGAATACACGTTTTACAGGTGTATTTCTAACCTGTAAAACGGTTTTCTCCTTTGCAGTACACTTCGTGCCGTAAAGCTTGTCAAACTTGTTCTTGTAATAGCGAGAGTAGAAACGGCGAATTACCGTAGATATTAAACGGAATTTTTCTGAACTACACTGTTTAAGCTAGATAGCTTAAAAAAAAAGCAATAAAGGAAGAAACCGACTCAGGAAACAACAAAACGAAATTTAAAAATAGTTACTACCTTAACAAAATAGTAAAACAAAACAACAAAACTATAAATGTATTAAAAGAGCAACCAATACCACGAAAATGTACAGCGAAAAATATAGTATACGTAATTTTTAAGTTCAGATAATAGTGGAAGTGGCTGCTTAGAGCCATGTAAATATTTATGAGAAAATACTAAGTGCTTCTCCTAGAACTATATGTAGAGACCACCTGTTGGGGATTACTAAAGAATGAATTAAGACTGATTTCATAAAGAAAATTCCATCACTTTTCCGAACGGTAGTATAATTAACCCTCTTATATCCATGGTAGCAAATATACTACCCTCTTTTAAATTTTAAATTTTTTTTCCAGGAAAAATGTTCCGAAATGTAATTTTGAAGTCCTAAAACCATTAACTGTACCTTTAACGAAACCTAGTAGTAGTTTGGGTCTATATATACCAGCATTAATGGATGGAAATTTTACATGAAAATATTTTAGAACATGTTTATACTCTTTTTTCTACTTGTAACATGTTCTAATATCAAGTTTTTTTACTATTTTAATAATATTTAATGTGAAGAAAAATTAATAATTGTCATTTATATGTAAGAAATATATGCTTTTTCACAAGAAAAAAAAATTTTTTTTGAAGTAAGTTTCATTGACAATGTTTAGAAGAGTTTTAAAATCATAGTACCACCTTTGGAAAAGCATATTAAAAATAAATGTTTCCACAATTTTGTGTTATATTAACGTTATTTGACTTAAAAGAACAACTTCCAACGAAAAAAATATTTTTTTGCTTGGGGGATATCTCGTAGTGGGAATAAGAGGATTAATGGAGAAAAACCAAAATTTCTGAGCCAGATTTAGAACCTTGAAAGTATTTTCTTGAAGACAGAACTACATTGGTGGTCTTTTAATTTTCTTAAATTTAAGCCAGAGCCATGAATTTTGAGTTGGATCAAGATTCATTAAATTGTCTTAATATGAACTGCGTGAGCGTACGCGTTTGATTAATTAACATTCTTGTTTGTTATCCCGTTGCCAGATATAGCATTCAAACTTTAAAATTTCATATTTTTTTTTTAAAGCGGAGTTTGGAGAAGAGTTGTAGCATCGGCAGTAACTCGAATTCAGAACTTTATTATTTATGGAGGAGCCAGGAGCCTCAATTTCTTTTTACGGCCGCCCAAGTGGTGCAGTGGCTTAAGAACCATTTTATCACGCCTTGGATCCGTGTTATATTATCCGGCTTCGAATCCCGGCTTGGGCATGTGTATTAACTTGTCGGTCCCTTCATAGGGGTAACGATCGCCGCCCACTAGGTGCCCCCCATAATAAAATGGCCACAATAGCTTCGGACAATTGTAGTAGACGATGCCTAATCGGCAAATGCCCGGCAGTTGAAAATTTTTTCTTTCTTTTTGGTTGTTATTCACCTTGATAGTGCAAGACATAAACCAAATGTATTAATTTTTTTTCTTTTTAGTTGCTAATCACCTTGATAGTGCAAGGCATAAACCAAATGTATTAAACTTTTTTAGTTGCTATTTACCTTGATAGTGCAAGACATAAACCAAATATATTAATTTTTTTTTATTTTCAGTTGCTATTCACCTTGATAGTGCAAGAAATAAACCAAATGCATTTTTTAATACCAATTCAAAATTATAACCATTAAATTTAAGATTCAGTGTAATGTTAAACGATCAGAAGCATTAATTAAAATTACTGTAAGGGAATAATGTAGGATTTAATTTCCGACATCTAAATTTAAAAGTATTTGGTATCCTCCCCCTTATTTTATCAATCTCTTCATGTTTTAACGTAAGTGTTATGCTTTAGTCAAATATTGCAGCATCAGACTGAACTGTCGCCCTTCATTAATGTCGGGTTTTTGATCTTTGGAAAAAGATCTACTTAGAATAGAGAGCAATGTTCGAGCAACGCATCACTTTTCGTTTTCGCCAACTTGAGTACTTCATTACAATGGTTTCTTATACGGTTACAAGACGAGGGATGAGAACATGCCTGTCCTTGAACTTGAAAAAGTTCGAAAGCATGCCTAATGAGAATGCCTGCCCAACGCCGACAGGAAATTGCATTCGATTTTTATTTTACGGCTCACTTTTTTAGGTTTCACTGACCTTGAACTCCAGTGGCTTACAGCTCTAGCTGCGCAATTAAATCAAGTGCCAATATATGAGGGGGGGGGGAGATATCTTCTGTGTCATCATCTACCCAGAAGGGGTTGGGTTGAATCAGAATATGAGCTTACAGAAGAAAGTGAAAAAATTCAGATCTGTATCTTTAATTGTTCCTTCATTAGAGTGCAATCAACCTCTTTGAGCATCTGCTCAAACGTCGTCGAAGGGTGGACTGAACTCTCGTGAGTTCTTAGCGTGGTTTTGTATTTCTCTGAATTTTGCATGACTTCAGAGGGTTTTTGATTCTTAAAAGTTTAAACATAATTTATTATAAAACAGGTGCGCACTTTTGAACTACTATTACTAGTGACTTATGTGCTTCTTCTATGGTCCGCTTTTCAGCTTGCACGTAAACGCCGGGCCAGACTGGGGAGATGGGTGCCCATACCTATGGGCAGGGAGGGTCCATGGCCCCCAAGCTCTGTCTAGGAAATATATATTACCGTAATAATTCACGTACTAGGAGAACAGTTCAATGCTAAAATATAGTATCTTTCTGGGGCAGGACCACTAATTTGTCCCCCCCCCTCCCTCTGCAAACAGTCATGTGGGCGCCCATGCTGGGGCGTTCAGTTGGGGAGTATAGTTGGAATGTACTTAGCTAAGATTGTAAAATAGTTTTAATAGGTGATTTTAAGATAGATTTCGCTTCCGAACAGGGGCGTAGAGAAGGGGGGGGTTAGGGGGGGTCATACCCCCCTTGAGAAATTTTTTGCCATACAAAATGTATATTCTTCACTCTATTATCACACACGTATACATATATATGAGTTGTAGTAGTCGTAACCCCCCTCATGAAAAAATTCTGGCTACGCCCCTGATTCCGAAGATGGGTTTTTATGGAACAAGGAAGAAAAATATGACACACTCATGAATAACGATACACTTTCCAACTTTATGGAATCTTTACCAACTACCCTTCAATCTTTTCCTATTATTATTTGCTTCCTTGCTCATAACTACTCAATCATTTGACTTTTCGTGCACATTTTTACCAGTGGGAAATGGATAATACAAATAATCATTTTAGCTCAACATAAAATATCCAATATCTGAGGGTACAGATCGAAGAAACGATATCTGCCTCACAGTTTTGGTACACAAATTAAAATAACCTAATTGCACCAAGGATTCGAAAAAATTCAGGATGATTCTTTACCAGCTGAACTACACACTGCAATAAATTCGAAAACTTTCATGAAACTTTCAGAAAAAATCTTAAACGTGGAACTGCACAGCAAAATATTTCTAAGAGTGGCCATTCTGCAAAATTTTTCGTTTATTCCGGTGTCTAGTACAACTTGTGAACATACATCCTAAAAATTGTGAAGTGCTTGAGATAATTAGTTTTCTTTTTTGTATTTACATACCAAAATTGCGTGTTTTTTTCCCAGCGCTGAAGGCGACATTCAAAGTTTAATTTAAGTGAATAGTGTGAATTTTGGCACCCGATTATCTGTACTACGGTGAAGCAACGCTGGGCATAGAATGAAAGTCTCCACCGTTGTGTCTTAGTAACGATAACAGCAAACCAGTTAAAATCAAGATTCTTTTTAAAGTAATGAAGTATTTCTGATGAAATATATGCCCTTCTTTCAGAAAAATCTGCTTGTACTGGAGTCACATTAAATTTGTTTGCCTTACGCAAATTCTCTGTCAAAATTTGAGGATTCCTGGGCGCACATCCCCTTTGTCCTTGTAATAAATCAGACCTGAAAGAGGTGTATTACACTATTTCACTTTTTTTTTTACTTTTAGCGATAGAATTTTGATTGGTTTTAACTAATCATTATAAATTTCAAAGCAAAAGAAAGGTGTATTACTACGTCTATTGGAGTGGGGGGGGGGGGAAACATGCAACAACAATATCACAATCAGTCAAATTTCTTGTCATGTAAATGGAAATTTTGTATAAAATGTGATTCAGTTTTCGAATGTAACAATTCACGATCAATTTTATTCCTTGTTGAATCTATCTCATCCCTGTCTGAAATCCTCAGAGTTTTCAAAAAATGTTATTCATAGTATTGTTTCTCAGCTCATTCATTTCCTGTTTTTTTTTTTTTTTACATTTTTGTACCCCTATAAACAGCTCAGCTATGCCTTGCCTATTTTCTTTTCTGTTTCCCCCCCAACAAATAAAAAAATTATACCTTTAAAATAAAACTAGATAGTTTCCTCAGAATGAATTAATGCAACGTTTTCTATGTTGATATGTGTGTAGGACCACATAAAAAAGATTGGTAACTATTTAAATGCAAACAGAAAAATAAAGCAGAACAAAAAAAGTAAGTAGTTTATCTTAGAGTTAATAATTATTGAAGAAATATTTTGAATTGTTGGCCATATAACCTCCAGGCATGATTTTGAGCATCCTCCTGAAGTAGAGATATTTTACCCTCTACCATTAAGTGGTCAAATTTGCAAAATTACGAGAGACATACATTTCAGTAATGTGTGTTCATGCGCCCATGATTTCAGTATAATTTTAAAAACAGCATTGGGCTAGATCAAAGCAAATAGTACCTAATTCCGCTTTGTCAAACAAGAACAAAATATTCGCAGAAAATGAAACGGAAGGCATCTCGAAATGTTAGTGTGGACGACAGTCTGTTCCATCCTTTTCAATAAATAACTGAGCAATAAAATCATTCAAAAATAAGAAAAGGAAATTGAGACTTTAGAAGAAGGTGACACAAACCTTTATACCTTAGAAGCCTCGCCTCAGTCTATTCAATTAACACCAAAGCGCCGACACTTTTTGATGAATGGGCATCTTTTTTTGTTCCAGAGACATACAAAGTGTTGTATATTAGGTGCTTGTAAACAGACAGACCTTGATGTTCTCTATTTATAATAAAAACAATTAAACCTACTCACTTCGGAATCCTGCAGTAATATTATTAGAACTATCTCAAAGCATTTCCATAATGGGAATGAGTATTTCAGCTAACTCCAGTGTTATCTTTCCGGCGTGAACTTCTGATTCTAGCCAGCGGCTTTGTCTCAAATTCTCCGTTTTCCGGTACTCTTGGGCTAACACAGTCTCATTGTATTTATACATTTTCCCATGGAGGACGAGGATTCTGGGATGAGGTCTGTGGGCCAGAAAGGGGGGGTACTTCGGACTTCGGCTGCAGTGGGCAAAGGCATTGCCTGTGGGGCTGTAAGGAGTCGCACATCACATTGTGAAAAAGCTTTGAATTTTAGAAACACATTGTTTCCATGGGCGCCAGATAGGACGGCAAGTGGCAGTGGGGGATTGAGATTTGAGCCCGCCTAGTCATCGGTATAGTAAACATTTTTACAGCATACTGAACTTCTAAGTATTATTTTCGTGCTAAAATGTCTGAAAGTTAAGATGACCCCCATACATCTCTAAATTAGTACTCATATGAGAAACTATTGTAATAATAATTATTATTTTAAGTAGACAAAAAATTACCTGTTTGGATTCCTCTTTTTTTTTCATGCACTTTTTAAAATTTTAGAGTATGTGCTAAGTTACTACTTATTGGAATTTTATTATAATTACTCCAGTTCTGAGGCACATAAGGGTGTATGCTGAAGAAACAAAATCTGCATAATTAGTACACAAACAAAAGTAAATTATCGCACCATGTTTCGAAAAAATTTAGGATTATTCTTTATAAGCTGCACTACATACCGAAATAAAGAATAACACGTTCTTTAAAATGTTCGATTTTTAAGAATTTTTTCTAAAAGTTTTGTAAATGATACAGGTTTATTGTTTATTTCAGTGTATAGTACAGTTTCTAAAACATACATCCTAAAAATTTGAAATACTTGACATAATTAATTTTTTTGTATCTGTGCCTTTAAACAGGGTTTAATTTCTGTCCAAAAAAGTGCAAGAGCCTATTTTTTTGTATTGCAATTTACAAAATTAATTACCTAATTTAAGATATTATTAATAGGAATGCACCGAATATTCGGTTGGTATTCGGTATACTGCCTATTCGGCAGACAAATCGAATATTCGGTTCGGCCGAATACTTAAATATTCGGCAACCGAATAGTAAACAAATTAAAGTATTCACCAATTGGTAAACAAATACATATTTTTTATATCATGAATGAAATATATAGTATAGTACCATAGTACTAAATTAATTCAAGTTGTTACTTACTAATATCATATGTGAATACGCGTTAGAAACCCTTAGAAAATCCTCCTACCAAGGCACCCCCCATCCTTGGCAGATCGCCTTAGCATAGTGTTGCTACAATCACACAAAAAACTAATATCACAATGAAATTAGTTTTAATGTAAGAGAAAACACTCAGATGCTAAATTCAAATTTCGTTGCTTTTCAATTTTTCTTAAATCTTATGACACATTACATTAACCTTGCTATTATTATCTCATTTAATTTTAAAACTGTAATCAGAAAAAAAAAAATCACTTTACATATCATTAAGTGTTCATAAATATGTAAAGTGAATTAACTGCTAATATTTCTTAATAAAATATGCAGGTAAAAAAATTAGCAGCATTTCGAATTTAGTAATAATTAATTAAATAATTTAGAAAAGTTATTAATAATATATAAAGGAAACACTTGGATATTAAATTTGCAGGATTTTAATTTTTGAAGTTTTACACCATATGAAATATGAAATATTGTTCAAGAATAAAGTAATTAGATTAATCATTGTCAAAGTTTAATAACAGTTTAATAAGTTTAATAAATTTTAACCAAGTATTCGGTATTCGGCCGAATATTCGGTTAGAATTTCAACCGAATATTCGGTATTCGTTATTCGGCAAAATCTGGTATTCGGTGCATCCCTAATTATTAAGTGAATTTTTGTTACCTCTGTATTAGTTTGCGATGTAATAAAATTAATATCAACAGAAACAATTACGGTGGTAATTAAAATTTTAAATTTAGTGTAAAATTTCACCGAGAAAAAGGAAGTAGTGGAGCTGAGCTCCCATGCAAATTAAGCACTTCCTTTAATTACATGCAAGTATTTAGCACCCACGAAAACTTTTCTGTGGGTGCTTGAGATCTGACATACTACATTAAAAAAAAACAAAAAAAACCGTCCCTCACTAAAATTTTATTTTCGAATTATGCAGTTGCAAAGCACTCGTCGTCATTAGTGGCGTGACTATACCGTTAGGGCCCGTAATGAATTCATTGGATAGGGTCCTTCCTCACTGTACAGAATCTCAACCAACATGTTGCAGTTCACTTTTTCTAGCTTTCTATTTGGGAAAGGCTGCCCCTCCGGCCGGGGGACCGTGGCTTTTGCCCGTTCTACCGCCCTATAGTTACGCCAGTGATTGTCTCACCGAAGTTCCTCATGCGCATCTGAATTATAAGGGACATAGGTGCTCATATAGGGAAGTAGGTGGGAGCTCGGGTCCCTCCTTCTAGCCGTCGGTATAGTGAACATTTTTATATTAGCTAACCTTTTTTTCACTATTTCAGTACTAAAATGTTTGAAAGCGCGATTGCCGATGACCTTACAAATGCAAGAAATAACCCCTCTCCCCTCCCTCCACGTCTTAAAGTACTCACAGTGCCGGATTAAGACAGCGCGGGGCCCGTAGCAAATGTTACCAAGGGGCCCCCTGCTCAGTGACGCACCCATATATATATATATATATATATGTATATATATATATATATTAGGGGGAGGAGTTCACACTCACGTTAAAGTAGTAGAGCTAAATTAAATGAGAAAATAAATAGTACTAATTATATTATAATTTATGTTTAGTGCTAATTAATTAGTTAATGGTATTTTTAATGCTAATTAGATGTAAACAAAACTAAAAGCTCCCACTTGTTAAATTCGTGAGAAGTTTATCCCAGCCCTTCCTCCACCTCGGGTGAGCTAATCTCTAGGTTTTGTGCGATAATAAAATAAAACACAACTTTTACGAATTTTCTTGATTCAAAATGAGCAAATTTGAGTTAACATTAGACAAATCAATTTCTCCAAGTAAGTTGGTGTGCGGAAAAAATGTCCGTCAAAATAATGTGGGGGGGGGGGGGGAGACTAAAAAGATAGTGAGACTGGCCATGTTTTAAGTTATTTAGTCGTACAACTCAGGTTTTATTAATGAACGTTAGTGTTCGTGGATATATATTTGGAATTTCTAACACTTCCGACCTTAAAATTCCGACCGATTTGAACGAACGTACTGGCATTCGCGCTCTTGACCTGTGGTTTCGACCGGCCAAAAATCAATTATTTTATATTTAACGTGGTTAATTTCCGAGATTAATAAGATAATTTATCGTAATAGTGGATTCCCCAATTATAAAAAAAATGACTTACATTCTATATATTATTATTGTTTAAAAAATAATTCGCCTTTGTTTAAATATTGTAAAATGTAAAATAAATAATTAAGTATGAACTAAGCAAGCCAACTACCAAAAGCCTTCTAAGATGTCTTACACCCTAGTACACCTTCGAATTTCGCCAAAGCCACCCGCTAAAACAAAAGAACTTTGGGGCTGCCCAACATCTGCTTAAAATACCATTCTCATATTTACTGCAAAACAAAATAACTTTATGTCCAATATTTAAATAAAAATTATTGTTTCGTGGGGGAATATTTTTATTATGGAGCGCGTTTTTCCTACAATCTTAATCCTATGGATCTCAGCTGTCGGGGAAATGCAGAAGGTCAACTCGCGTTCCAGAGAACATCTTCAGAAATAGCCACAAATATTTCCGTTCTATTGAGTCATTTTGAAAAGTTTGATTACAACTTCATTAAAAAATTCATTCGACTTGTTACTGAAAAGTCCCTGAAATGATCGGGACAGATAGACTACAGCCTAATGAATAATCCGGCCCACTGACGGATTAATACAATTTTGTGGGTGGAGGCTTGGATGGAAGATTCACATACATATATATAAATTTTATGGACGTAAGTTGGGATTGTTTACATTAATTTCATTTTCGTCGGGAGGGGCGGTGGCCTCCTCCGACCCCCTCCCTTTAATCCGCCCTTGATCAGACCCTGAATCTGTTCTTTTGTTTCGGTACTTAGTTTTCTTACTATATTTCGTTTATTTCTTCAAATAAAGGCACAAATGTAAAATTATTGGTAAAGAATCCATTTTCTAAAGGCCATAAATAGGTGGTGCAAGGATCTGGATACCCCCTCCTCCATTTGTCCGAGTTTCGCTTTTAGTCAACAAAAAGATAATGATACAGCCTTTCTTTCTGTCTTTCTTTTATTTCCCACCTTTTGGACGCTCCCTGAAATTTTTTTCTGAGAACTGTGTTTCTGTCTCTTGTGTGTGTCCTTATTGCAGACTTTAGTATACTCATTTAGTTTCGCCTAGGTAATGAGTTGACTAAATAATGCAGGCATGCAACAGCCACATTAAATATATTAATGACTATGTCATTTTATCTCTCACCCCTTTTTGAAAATGTGACATAAAAATGAGACACGAAAATGCGTTACGAAAGCGCGACATAAAAGTAAGAAAAAATGTCCGCAGAAAATGTTAGTATGTGTTACGTAAACCTCCGATTTCTATAAGCTCCGTAAGGTTGCATTTATTTGATAAAATGATTGTTTAAAAATTTCATCCGTTTATTTAAATACTATTAGTTCACAACAGCTTTAATCTATTGTTACACTATTTCGTAAGCTGTAGAATATACATCGCATGTATATTTTACATTTATTTAAATACTATTAGTTCACAACAGCTTTAATCTATTGTTACAATATTTACTAAACAGTAGAATGAGCATCACATGTATTTTACTATAAATAGGTTACACTCCTAAAAATTTCAACATTGGGTTACCAGGTGAAATATA
Source organism: Cheiracanthium punctorium (assembly GCA_038373885.1). Classification (NCBI taxonomy): domain Eukaryota; kingdom Metazoa; phylum Arthropoda; class Arachnida; order Araneae; family Cheiracanthiidae; genus Cheiracanthium; species Cheiracanthium punctorium. The sequence continues at coordinate 44,662 of JAWZYV010002907.1, read as the reverse complement.
CGATAGATGAGAGATAAAATATCATAGTCCATTAATAGCGTTTTAATATGGCAATCATGAAACTAAAAAATTAGGGGGCTCTTCCATTGACGAGGCTCGAACAGCCGAGTGCCGAGTTATATTCTTTCAAAGAGTTGTATACAACTGATTTACAGTTCCACTATATAGAGCTTCAGAAATTGTCTTATCCAAAAAAAAAAAAAAAAAAAAAAAGAAATAAAAGAAAGAAAGAAAGAAAAAAAAAGTATTACAAGATTTATCTGTTACCTTAAAAAATCAAGAAAGATAAATCATGCCAAGCTCATAGATTATAAAACACTTTCCAATACAAAAATATTTTTGCGACAAATCTGCGATGTATTTTAGTTGAAACTGGCGAGATTTCGTAGATAAAAAAATGTTGTATTATCACTAAATATGCAATTTTATGAGACCCTGTAAAAGACCTTTAATTTTTTTTAGCATTTAACTGAAGAATATAAAAATTTTATACTCGTTGTCTTGTGCTAGAAATGTATTAGTGTCTCTCAAATGCCACAGACTGCAGTGTATGGGAATTTTTTTGAGTGCTCCTGTAGAACTATTAATAATACGGACATTATTCTCAATGAAGAGCATCATTTTGAGAGCCTTAGTCATATATATGCCAACTTTGTTTTCTTTCAAAAATCGAATATCTCTAAAATATGTTTTCAAGAATGACTGTTGATTCAGTCATTCCTGTATCAACAGATACAGGGGAGACCCCCCCCCTGAACCCCCCTCATTTTTTAGTTCTGTTTTTTAGACTGTGTTATACATTGGATTTTTTTCTTCTGTAAAAGAACTATAAAGTCTACATACACCATTTTCAATATGGTGCATGTTACTGTACATAGAAAAAAACATAAATTTCGCACAAATCGATGTATATCCACAGCAGTTAGAACACTGGATAGGTGCACATCAAAACAGACAAATAACCGAAATCATAAGGACCTCTTAAACTTGCTGGTAAGTTAAAAATGTATAAATAATCCTTTTATACAACATATAATGGTATCGGACGAACACAGAGAGCGATAAATTTATTCTTTTAAGGGTTAACAGTCTCAAATTAATTTTCCATGCGCTAAAGAATCAAAGTTTGCAATTTTGTATCGTGTAAATCTTTTAACCCGTTTTGGGTTCTAATGCATTAACAGATTTTCGTCGGTCGGAGACCCCTTCCTACTCCTAGGCAGATAGCCCTTAACAAAACACAATAAATCAGTTAATTAAAGTGCGAGTAACGAATTTTCAAAATTCCCAAAGAAATCGTCATAGCTTAATATAATCGCATTAGACATTTTTCAAGGTACTTACATATTTTCCCGGCGATTCGCCAAGACGAGCAACTTTTTCGCCAAGATAAATGCCGGACACATGAAATTATTGATGGTTCGGAATACGATTGCCAACAGTTTGCCAGCAAATTTGAGGAAAAAATAGTTTGGCGTTAATGACCGCCGGGATAATACGTAAATACCTTTTTCGATTTATCATAAAATAATAAAAATATCGTCAAGTTCGGTTCATCTTTCAAAGCATTTTTTTCGCACCCTATTTGGCAATTTATCGCAAAAGTCGCCAACATTGCCGGCTTTCGGCGCAAATTTTGAAGGAGGCACACGATCGTCGTCGGATTATTAGCTTGTAGGATGGTATTATATGCTTAAAATAGATGCCTGTCTCTAAACTGCCTTTGACCGTATTGTATTGAAATTATTTTGAGTGCTCCCGTATAGAAAAACTTTTAACTATACAGACACTATTTTCGATGCAAAGCTTCATTTTGTAATCCTTAATAACATCCAATTTTGTTTCATTTCAAAGAGCAGAATATCTCTAAAACTAGAAGACAAAGCCTTTTGTGGAGGCAATTACAACGGGCGCGAGAAAAAACATTTTAAGGAAATTTGTCTTTCATTCAATATATTTAATTTTCATCCACTTAAAATAAATAAGTTCATATTCAATTTTTATTACAGACCCAAATTGAATTTCATGCTTATCTGAAACCGCGCGAAATCTTTTCGCAGTCGAAAGCTTTCGTTTTGTATACATTAATCGAATATCCAGCAGAAGATTTATTTGTGTGGAAAAAATAATAATAAACTGTGTAGTCGGGAGAAATTATTTTAAACGTATAGGATTGCCCCATTTGTATGACGTCATCATACAATTTTCACTTAAAATAGGTCATTTTGTCACGCAAATGATTCACTTTTTTTGACTCTCTGAAACGAAATGGTGCTAAAAATAGCGAAAAATCGTTTAAAATGAGGGAACGGGTGGATTTTCAGATTTTTAAAATTGACAGATTGTTTTCTATATATTTTTTTTACAAAGTTGTGAAAAATTTCAAGCGGATCGTACAAACGATGTAGAAGTTGTTAGGCTTTTTATCCTTATAATCTTTTTGAAGTCATGGAGGAAAAAGTTTTATCTTGAAGTCAGGGTTCACCGCAACTACAAGGGGTGATCAAATGAAAAGGTACGAAACGTCGCAACAACCTAACCGTTATCATATTTGTCCATGCAGCTATGAGAGCACGTAGCGAGGGATCTAGGAATGCGATTGGAGCCTTTTGTGTGGATAGGAACATGCAGGGCCCGCAGGAGAGAGCAGAAGCTCTTGTAAAAAGCACCCTCCTACGTCCAATGGACGCGGCAGTGCGTGTGAGGACAGGATAGCGTTCACATTGCAAAATTCGACGATTTAGGGACAACGGAAGGTCTGAAACTGGCCACTATTCATCGCAGGATGATGACCGTATACTGGGAAGGCTGTGTGTCCCACAAGTCAATGAGAAAATGGAATGTCCGTTTTCACCAAGGAACTGGCCAAGTGGGAGACGTTGGTCTATCCGCCCTACAGTCCGGACATGTCGCCCTACGATTTCCATGTGTTGGGCCCACTGAATAAACCACCTGAAAGGGAAGCGCTTCAACTCGGACGACGTACTCAAGGACGCTGTGACGGACTGGGTCTCGTCACGGCCACAGGAATTCTGGGAACAAGGAATCCAGCGACTTGTTCGTCAGTGGGACCGTTGTGCTCAGGCCTATGGTGTATATTTCGAATAAAGTCTACATTTGTATCCACCGTATCCACCGTGTCGTTTCGTACCTTTACATTTGATCACCCCTTGTAGTTAGTAGGATGATACACTTTAAAGAATAACTTCCCATAGAGCGCAATGTATTGAGACTATTTTGAATGCTCCTGTAGAAAAAAATTCTATAAATGCTACATAGATCCTTTACAATACTGCAGATAAGAATAACATATATAAATTTCGTAGAAATCGATGCCTATTGACGCGAGTTATATCAAGGACGGACAGACAGACAAACCGAAATCTTATACACTTTTCTACCTTGTTGAAAAGTGTCAAAAAAGCTAGATCTTGAGGGGAGAAAGACGAAAACTTTCAAGGTAAAGGCGTGGGGCCCGTAGCATTTGCTACATCTGCTATATTGTTAATCCGGCACTGAGTACTCATATGGACGTCCATGCCGAAGCACCCACATACATTTGGCCTCATTAAAGATTTTCTTTTAAACTTTTAAAATGTCACACAACTAATAAGCAAATAAAGCATTTTAGTACTGAAATAATGCAAAAAGTTCAGTATGCTTTACAAATATTCATATTACGTAATGGCATAATTGGGGCGGGGACCCTCCTTGAGTGTACATCACTGTGTTGGGGTTATCAGACGATTGCTGGTGCTCAGCATCCAACGTAATTTTTTTACAAGCCCGTAGCACCCACATGAACGTTTTTTCCTAGCCCTTTCTGCGAACTTCAAACTATGACTTGGCACTAAAATTTCTGTGGGTGCGGAGCACCCACAAAATTTTTTCAGTGGCTACTTGAGCCCCGGAGCACCCACGTAGTCGGCGCCACTGATATGAAGTCTGGAGAATTCTGTGTCCACACCAGAGTTGGGCAGTATCGCTAATACATGCATTTTCAAAATACATTTGTATCTTGTATTTTGTATTTTTACTCGTAAAAAACAAAGTATTTTGAGAATGTATTTTGTATTTTCAAATTACAAAAAATACATTTTGTATTCTGACATTAAATTAATCATAACACCACAGATTGCTCAGATAGCATGTGCAAATGAAAATCATAAAATTGCTGACTTTCACTCCCCCCCCCCTCTCTTGATGTTATTTATGAGCTGCACCAGAATTACATGTAGTATTGTCACTGAAGAAATGTTAGGATCCCTGGAGATCTTTAAATTTAACTATACAGGTAAGGGAAAGAAAAGTCCTTCATACTCCTGTTTAAAACACAAACAGTATATTTGGTCTAGGGATGTTTCTAGATTCCCACCGCATATGAAACCAAAAGTAGTAAAAACATTTTTGGACAGTATTTATTAGATTCTTTAAGGGAATTTGAAATGTGTTGCTAAGTTCTAGAAAAATAAGACTGCCAGTATTTCTGCAGTACTATTATGGATTATTTGTGGTTAAGAGACAAAGATACACGAAGCCTATTAGCCTTAGGGACTGGGGAGGTGCCTTGGGTAGAGGACTTTTTAAGGGGTTTTAAGGAGCAAAACACCACAAATTCCAGACCATTAGAGCTACTGCTTCCCGTAATAGGATAGGGTGAATCGAATTTCCATTCTAGATGATTTTGAAACCTTTTGTGCAATTCTTAATTAAAAATGTTTCCAGATTTTGTCTGTAGATGGAAATGAAAAAGTTAAGAAGCAGTGTCAGTTATGCAAGTCAAAAGCTTAGATAATATGCAAAATATTTAAATTTTAAAAAAATTCTAAAACTCACTGAAAGACAATATTTGATTTCCTTTAGGTTGTGATTTAGCTGAGTATTTACATTCAAATGTTCAACTGAAATCACTAAATCCTACTAAATATTATATGTAGAGGTTTATTTTACGCATTGAGACTTTTGGAAATTAAAGTTTTTTTAAACGATTCTGAAACAAACGACTTGTTCACATTCTGAAATTGTATAGTTTTCATTGCGTTTTGAGTATTAATCCAATTTCTCAGAAATGGTCTGTTTTGGATCTTATTACTATAAAGGTAAAATTTTGAAAGGCGACGTTTAAAAAAAACAAAGTATCTCTTCCTTAACACACTTATTAAGATTGCTTTTGTTATTCTGGTTAAAATGCATTTAAATAAAATAGACTGGAGATCTTTGGCGAAAATTTTATAGCTTCTTCTCAATTCAAATTCTTTAAAATTTGTACATATATTTTGTATTTCGTATGTATTTTGAAAATGTATGTATATTGTATTTTTCATTATTTTTTAATTCGAGAAGTATTTTGAATTTTGTATTTTAGTGTTTGAATTAATGTATTTTGTATTTTGTATCGAAAATACATTTTCGGTGTATTTTGCCCAACTCTGGTCCACACCATACGGTGAATCCAGATAATCATCAACATCGTAGTTTTGATTTAGGACACCAATGCATTTATAATGATCAGTTTTAGTTCAGCACTTTTTAAGAAAAAATAATTAAATTTTGACAAAGCATGGTAGAAAATTTCACCAACACTTCAACATGCGAAGTGATTATTTATCGGAGGAATGATTATTTAGTGTGGGGTGATTATTTATCGGTGCATGAAAACAACGTTTACGGCCTCACATTTCTATTTGATTTCGCTATACTTTCGGGATACTCTGAATATAGTATTCATTTTATCTCGTTTGAGATAGATTAACGTGTCTAAAAAAGTCCTTAAACAATGTCTGCATAAGTTACAGCTATTACAAAAAAAAGGGGGGGGGGAAGTTTGCCAGGAAATCTAGAATTAACTCCATTTTAAAATACGCTATCCAGTTTTATAATACAAAGTAGTAAAGATAAAATTTCAGTAACTTATTCCATCTTCTTATCAATTGTACTCACGGGATGCTAGGTTTCCTGTAAAACAGAAAAAAACTTGCATCGCGTGCATCCGACCTGGTAAGCTTTTGGAGAAACGTGTTATCACAACCAAGGAAAAGAACACAAAAGAACATCTATTACAAACTTATTAATAATTATAAAAAGTTCTCTCTCCAACAAGAAACAAAACAGATGCTGTTGTTCATCACAACTGACTGAGCCACATCTATCTCGTGTCTCTATGCAGAGTCAGTCGTGATAAGTAATATACAAAAAAGGCAAAAGGAAGATGCAACAGGTCCACGCATAAACTAACTAGCGTGTCGCATGGACGTATCGTAAAGCAAGGACAGTAGATCGCATGGCACTGTCTTATATTTATTTCATGGCTAGCGAACGAAATCGGAGTTGACAAATTTACTTCGGAGAAAAGTCAAACCTTATTTTTTAGCAACTCTAAATCAAGAGGTAGTATTTATCATCGCCCAGACGCAAAAGTAGTGGGTTTTAATGTTAACAAGCTCGCAGCTCCCACTGCATGTGAAATAGAGCTGCGTCTGCGGTTGCCACGAATGTAATAGAAAAACAGACAATTAAAGTCGAAATTTCTTCAGGCTTTCATCAAGATGTCTTTTTCTTTCTATAAATGTGCAATTATTTTTAACCTTTAAAGAAAAGAAAAACCAGCAAAAAGTTACAATATGCTTTCCAAACCGAAGTACAAACGTGACCATAAGTAATGCCACAAGCACCCACTATTGGGCCCATTTCAATGCACTTGTTTATGTTTGTGTTTGTGTATATACAGAATAATGTATAATTAACGAGTTCGGTTCCATCCTTGAAAAAATCGTTTCCCTTCTGTCCCCAGTACTGCTTCCTGGTTTTCACCTTTAAATACTGAGGCACTCACAGTCGGACAAATTTCCTGTTCATTTTAAGAATGATTAATTAGAAATTAAATTGAGAAAAACCGGCAGGAATTTGAATTATTTTGAACAATTGTTTCGCGAAAATAATATTCTTTTTCTCCTGATACAGAAAAAAGAAATTACACTTGTGTATTTCAGATTACTTTTTCGGGTAGCTGTACCGATACAAGCCCATCCATGGACAATCCATTTACTAATATTCGAAGCTCCATGGTATGGAAAGTATTTCTGAAAGTATAAATCTAATTTCCTTGCCTAGTTACTGTAAAGTTTTAACACATTTAAAAAGGAACACACACAAGAAAGAAAAATCAACCGAATTTATTAGTAGTCAACAAATTGTACAGCTTTTTAATGAACGTTGCTGATGTTGAAAGATTTCAATGGACGTTGCTGGCGAGAAAGTGTCCGTAGTTCTTTGGTAAAAGTCATTAGCACGGCACGTCTTGTGCGTTTTGGCGGACGTTAATGATGAGCCAGTGTTCTTGTCAAAAGAAAAGGACGTTCTCAGTATCCTAGTGACACAATGTTCATGGCTTTTAATAAAGTCGTTGGTGGACCGATGTTAACAGATTCTGGTCTACACGGGCGAATCGTCTCGTGGCTTTGATTGGATTCAATAGATGAGCCGATGTTGGAGGCTTTCGAGGGACTTCGGTGGCGAGCCGATGCTGGAGGCTTCCGATGGACTTTGATGGCGATATAATTTTCGCGGCTTTTCCTGGAAAACATTGGAAAATTCTCATCTTTGACTGTTGGTAGATGTTGTTGATGAGACAGTGCTCTTTGCTTAAGAGGTGCGTTTTCATAGAGAATTGTTCATGGCTTTTGAAAAAGTCGTTTGCGGATCAATCTTAATTGCTTCCGGTCTACAAAGCTAGCGTGTCGAAGTGCGCAGTTCTCCGTGGATGTTGTTCTAGTGATCCGAAGTGGATGGTCACTGGTGTCAAATAGAGTCAAATCAGATGACATCAAAGAGTTATTAAGAGTCAAATGTTGTTATCAATGTTCTAAAGTACGTCTATAAGCATGGTTAAAATGATGGAAGATAATAATGATGAGAAAAATATGCATATAAAAAAGGGCACTGTTAACTGAATAGGTGAAAAAGAGCTCTCAGTAAAAATTTCAAACAGCAGTTGGAAGTAGTTATTCATTGCTTACTCATTAACCCTTTAAATTTTAGGGATGAAGCAACCGAAAAGAGCTCTTAAAATGCACCTCTCAAATTTTCCTTTCTTAGGACTATCCATTCGCTCCGGACTTGGAGCTCGAGCTGTTGTTCGACGCACCCAGACAGTTTCTCCAGGGACCCAGAAGTAGTCACCAATACTTAAGAGGGCAGTTTCCTCCATACAGTCATCCAAAAAACGATCCAAAAGTCCCGGAGGATAACGGAGAGGTTTTGGACGTTCACAGTTTCGAATGATCCTTGCCGACAGGATCGGGCCCTCGGTGATTTCAATTTCCGGGAAGAACATTTCGAGGCAATCAAACGATGTTCGGTCAATAACACTCAAGATGTAATTAGGAGGAAAGATACTTGACAGTTTTGAAATTCGAAGCAGTTAAATCGCAGTTTAAATGAGAGCGTTTAGCATTCAAACATAAACTTTTAACGGTTTAGTAAGAAATGAAATTCATGGTTGATTGTTGCTAATTTTACTTTTCTACAACAAATAGCTCCACTGCGACTTAAAACAATACGATTATGTTCGCATTATTGACAACAATATTAAATCTTACATAGTTAAAAGAATCATTGTTTAGAAACCTGCTGTTACTGTATACTGCTGTATTAATAGAATTTGACTGATATATGTCATTATTAAGGTGACTATACGTCCCGTTTTGAACGGGACATCCCGTTTATAGGTGTCTTGTCCCGTTGACCCCAAGCACAGCTTTGGGAGACCGAAATATCCCGTTTATAGGTGTCTTGTCCCGTTGTCCCCAAGTACAGCTTTGAGACACCTTAATGTCCCGCTTTTAGAAAATGTCCTCTGCAATGTCCCGTTTTTAGAGAGTGAGCAACCCACGGTAACGATTTCAGTAAAGGCCGCTAAAAATCTAAAATCACCCAACATCAGTGTGAAAAAAAAAAAAAAAAACTGACCTCCCTCCTTCCCCTCTCGAGACGCAAAGAAAACGCCGGGGAGGGGGGGGTATTGTTTTTGTGTTTGTTCTTTTGATGTTTTTTTTTTCTTTTGTCAACTATTTCAATTTATTTAATTTTATTTATTTTTTTTGAAAGCCGTGTTCCTCTTTTGCTTATTCCTCCCCTTCCCCCGTTCTCCATTTTATTCTCACTTTTCACTCTGGTTTTCTAAAAATTACTTTCCTTTCGAATGACAACTTCCTTTTCTCTGTGTGTCCTTTTGTTTACATTTCTCACTTTCCTATCTTCCTGCCTTGTGTCGGATGGTGTCTTTGAAGTCGAAGCCTACCCCTTACCACCCGAAACGTACGTCTTGCACTATTTTTTTTATAGTATATGTGTGTTTTAGCAAAGTTTTTTTTTTTCATTTTTCTTTGAAATTAATATTAACACAAGCTTTTTTTGCGCGTTTTCTTGACAACTAAAAGATATCCAGATCTGTAAATTCAGTCTCTGGTTTTACTCCATTAAAAACGCATAATAACCTAACATTTCTCTTCTATGACATAATCAAAATTCCCGCTTTATGCAAAATCCTCGAGAAATAGACTCTTCGGGAAATTTCTCGTAGCTTCTGCGCCACCTATAAATACGGGTGTCTCAGAAGACCCAGTTCAGTGTGGAGTGGGCTCTAATGTAGAGAGCTGATAGAGCTCCCGATGTGTACGGTGCCTGGCTCTGTGATAGAAGCGGTGTTTCCGCGCTTGTTTTGAAGCTTTGTTCTTAAGTGCTGTGTGTAAATTCTTCATTGTTGAGTCATGAGGGAGTGTTAGTGTTATCCCACGTATATTTCCACTGAATTTTACCTGTGGAAGAGTTTTATTTTGTGTGAGAATTACAGCATTTCTGAAAGATTCAGATCTAAGCGTACTGTTAAAAGCACATTACTGTTTGATTGTGCTTGTGAATCTTGTACAGCTGATTGTTCGACGAAGTTCTAGAAGCAATAAAGTTTGTGTTCCATCCTGATAAGTGGACTCTTTACTAGAACTTTCTACACCAACTGAACTTTTGAACGACGAACCCAGGAAAGTAGCAGAGTATTTCTGCAACAATATTAAAGGTCGCCGACGCCGTCACACATAGCCTGCATAGGTTTCGGTGTGCGTTGGCTTATAGTTTTTGTACAGGGCTAAAATAGAACTCTGCTGTTCGAACCTCGTCAGGGGGAGACCCCCTCTGAACCTCCCTAATTTTTTAGTTTCATTATTGCCATATTAAAACGATATTAATTGACTATGTCATTTTATCTGGCATCTTTCGAGTATTTCGCCAGATAACCCTATGTTGAAATTTTTATTATTGTAACCTATTTATAGAAAAATACATGTGAAGCATAATCTACAGCTTACGAAATATTGTAGCAATAGTTAAAAGCTGTTGTGAACTAATAGTATTTAAATATATGTAAAATTATGTCTCATTTTTATGTCGCTTTTTTGGGACGCATTTTTCGGACAATTTTCAATAAAGGGAGTGTGAGATAAAATGACATAGTCATTAAAAAAAGATTATATACGGAATATAGAAATAGTTTAAAGTGCACTAACGTTTGATCAATACATCTTATTGAGTTGAATCCAATTTATTTAAACGCTTGATGAAGACAAAGTATTCGGAAAGTCGAGTGGAGTCACTCCAGATTTTTTTTTAATGTAAGAATAAGAGTGCGATTAATTTCTTTTGTTCTCAATAAATATGGCCCTAATTATAAAACTCAGGCGCGTAGCCAGGAAAATTTTTCGGGGGGGGGGGATACTCAAGCCGGTTTTTCGACCGTTATCGCCTGTCTTTAAAAGGTATTCATTTCCCGTCTTTAAGCGCGTTAAGTTCTTAAAGAATCCCAGCTTTTAATTGGCTGATCGCGTCCCCCAAACATTCCAATATGGCTGTCGCGATAGTGAGAATGTACTAGATATTTTTTAAGGATAAATAGGCTCTTAATTCTTTTCTTTTTGGTTCAATTAATCATCAATTTTCATAAGAGTATTCCAAATTATTGTAAATCTGCTCTGGACAAAACTGATGCAGTCAATTGACCTAAAAAATCTAAAGAGAGAGAAAAAAAAAAGCCCGGCGCTCAATCTCTTTTTCTATGATTTTATGCACAATTAATCATAATTCTGTCATTCTTCCTTTAGAGTGTTTTTATCCCTTATGTTTTATAGACACTCTTTTAATAATATTTCTATTTCTTTTTGTTTTTGGCTCGTAACTATTCGATGTGTCGCGTAGATCTGTGACAAGATCAGTTCAAATTAACTAATAACATCCTTCGGGTTGTGTCTAGCGTGGCTCCTTCCGCACTTGCTTCTTGTCGTGTTGGCCTGAGATCGATTCCCGCTGCTGCTCTTTTTAGGGCTTTGCTTTACTGTCGGTTTTGTTTTATTTCAGTTAAAAAAATAATAATAGGTTATTCTATAATTTACTTATTTTTTTCTTTAATTTATTTTGCGATAATTAATAATAAAAAATAGTTATGACTTTTAATTTAAAAATATTTAAGTATTTTTTGCAAAGCTTCTTCCTAACTTTTTCTTTAAGTATTTCATGTGATATTCTGATGATCTCTAGCATTTTGACATCTATTTCTAATTAAAATTAAGTCTTTATTCTTGTAATATTATTGACTGTATTTGAAAAATTCAATATATATATACAATTAATATTTCAATGAATTTTTTTTCTCTTCAGAAAGCTCACATAATTAATTAATAATAGTTATTACTTAGTATTCAAAGGGGAAAAAAATAGTAGTTTTACATACTAACTGGTTTTAATGATAATTCTTTTATCTTCATGTATAAATAAAATTTATTGTAATTATTGAATTTTAATTTTAAGACCGATATTTTTTCCAAATCATAGGTTTTCTCATTTTTATTTTGTGTTTCTTTAAATACCAGATTAAAAATTTTGTTCAATACTTTTCAAATAGAAATTTGATTAATAAATCTAAATTTATTCGTGCACTATCTTTTGTATTAGACATTTAACTGCCGGAGATGGCATCAAAAACAAGATGTTGTGCCCACCCGAGCCGAGTTGATAAGATACTGAAGATGGTAGATAACTGAAGTATAAAAGTCCAGGGTTCTGATCTACCGGACGGCTGATTATCTAAAAATTCGGAGTTTTGGACGGTTTTTCTCACGATGTAACGTAACTACGCTTCAGAAGCACTAAGAAAGTCCCCCGCACAAGGCACTCCCCCTTTCGATAGGCAATACGAAATACTCCTCGTGTAGGTTTATCATAACAAAATACAATACAACCTTTTCAGAAATAGTTGTATGCTTTTAGTGTATGTTAGAGATAACTGAAATTAAATTAATAACATAATGTACTTCTTAAATTTACAAAACACACGGAAAGCAGATATCAATATTCTGTTAATTACTTATTTGGTGAAAGACAGCATGCAGTACTTAAATTTATCGAAAATGTGGCTACCTTTTAAATCTATCAAAACAGCTCAATTAACTTAATGATTCCCATAAATTAGAGGCTTTAAAATACTGACACCCAGGTTTTTTTTTTTTTTTTTAAGCCTCCTAAATTTAGTATAATATGTGCTAACTAAAAAAGTCCCTTAAATAAATGCAGTAGAATTTTTCAAATTCAAAGTCGACGGGACTTAGCGATTTTGCATAACACAAATTTCCAGATTATAAAAAATCCTGCAGTATTATTAAAAAAAAATCGTTGTAATCAGGTAAAGTTTAAAAAAAAGACAAATTTTTTTAAAATAGAAAAATGTATTAAAAATAAAATACATTTACTGAGAAATTGCTCATTAGAAAGATGCTATTCTTTTAAACATTTTTAATAAAATCTAAAACATTTTCTTTCGAATACTGATTTATTGTTATTTTAAGGTCTAATTTCGTAAATTGGAATTCCAAATTTAAGAAAGTCTTCTGTATTTAAAAATAACAAATGGGGATATATTTAAAAGAAAAACGGGAAACAGATGAAAGTTTAAACACGCATGCGCGAAATCGCTAATAGCCATTGGAGGAACGTACGGTTCTTAAAGGAGATAACTGAAGCTATAGTTGAAACGGAATTCTACTTTAGCGTTACGACTTTCGGGGAATTAACGGCATTTGGGGCATTAACGACACAAGTGGAAACGCGCCTTAAGGCGAATGAAATGATATTACTTAGTTACTCTCTAACCTGTAATATTTTAACAATACATAAAAATTATAACTTCACTTTCTTTACTTTGGCAACGTACTACTTCCATTCTGTGTACTCCTACAATGCTTACGAAAGTTCTTGCTTTTTGGAAATTTGCATTCACTAACCCGTCGAGGACGGGTACTTCAGCTAGTCTTATAAATAAAAATGAAATTCTGTTTGTTTGTTTGTTTGTTTGTTTTTTTGTTTGTTTGTGGATTTGATTCGTATACAAATCCACAAAAATGGACCTATCGGCCTGAAATTTAGCACAGATATGTAAAATAATATAGAATAAATCGTAGTCCACTTTAAAACTTTGAAAGTCCACCCGGAATTTAAGAGATTTTTTATGCTCTCCACGCAAAAAGCTTTCCGTAATTGTAACCCCTGTAGTGAAAAAAGTGTGAAATAAGGATCGTGGTTGCCATGTGTGGCGATTTTGCCGAATAAAATGTTTTAAATTCTCAAAGTAAAAATAAAAGAATAATAATGATTTTTTTTTTGTTAGTTTATATTCGTAAGGTTATTTTTTTTAAAATTATAATATCGTGTGCATGGGAAATCAGAGCAGGAATGAAATGTTTTATGCGCAAAACAAAAAGAATTGAAGATTTCCGAGGTTAGTGTGTAAAATTTTTTAGTTTGGCGAAAAAATAAGTGGCTGAAATATCGATTTTGAGTAAGTGAGTTCTAGCGGTTTGCACAGTTTTCGGCTTGGCGCAATTTATTGAGAGCTTAAGGAAATAGATTTTTGAAAACAAGTGCAAAGGTTTTATTAGAATACAGCGTTAAATTTTAATGATCCGTGAAGAAATAATGCAGTTATTAAGGGATTTCAAGCGATCTAACTTCAGAATTCTCGCCAATTGAGTACATTGATTTAAGTTGGGGAATTCCACCAAATTTCAGAAAATTGAAATCTTCTCATTTAGTACATCGGAGTAACGATGAATAAAACATATTATAGATGATAATTTAAAAAAATTCGGCTGTATTAAGGGATTCCCCTTTTCAAATAAATGCGTGCTTTACTCTTTCGCGGTCGAACCATTTCCCATATTGATTGCTGCTAAGTCAATGCTTCGAATGATTCCCTGAAAAAACTCTTGCAAAATGGCGTATGTTGGCACTTTGGCGAGGCTTAGATTTGAAACTGGATTTTATTTGAGACTGGTATATATAATAACACTGGTTATAGATAAAAATGAATGTTGGTATGTGTTTATGAGGTTGAAAAACTCCAGCACCGTTGAGCACCGTTGCACCATGAAATTTGGTTCACCTAAGTCTTTTATGATGGAGAAGGTTTTTATGCTATCCGTTTTCCTTAACTTGAAACTTGGTGCCGCAGCACAACGTCGAATTCTATTCCGTTTAAACGTTTGCTATGCGAATATCGTCGAACCGATTTCGATGAAATTTGGTACACGCGAATATTAGAACACGGAGAATATTTTTCACTATCCATTTTGCTGTAACTTGCCGCTAAATGGCGCTGCAACGCATTAACTTCTATACCGTTCGACTGATCGGCATAAAATTTTTTGACACATTTGAGCACGAAGAATATATTCTAACTGCGTTCCTTTTGATGTTACTCACCACTAGATGACACTGCAAAATGCATTATTATTTTAACTCGCCACTAGATGACGCTGCAGCAGGCCAGTATACATAGCTATTTGAACAATGAGAATATTTTGGCGTTATCCATTTTCCTATAACTCGCCACTTGACGGCGCTGTAGCAAATCATTAGTTTAATTAACCACTAGATGGCCCTGCAATGTATCACTTCTTGACTGTGCAAATGATCGCTATGAAAATAGGTATACTTAGATATTTGAACACGGGGAAGAGTTTGGCGCTATCCATTTTCCTATAACTTGCCACTAGATGTCGCGTCAACACATGAACTTCAGGACTGTCCAGCCGATAGTCATGAAAATCCGTATACATCGATATCTGAATGCGAAAAATATTTTCGCCGTATCCGTTTTGCTAAAACTCGCCACTAGATTGCGCTACGCCGCATGGCCTTCTGCACCGTACAAACGATTGCCTTGCAACTCGGTATGCATGATTATTGGACACAATATAACGGGATATCCATTTTGCTATAACTGTTTATTACAATGAATAGTAATCACCACAAATCGTAATATCAAAAAGTCCATTCATTCCCGTGCGAAGAACGGGTACTTCAGCTAGTCATCAATAAAATTGACGTCATTTTGATGTCACGTGTTTAAAAATGTTTTAAAATCCAACTATGGTTGTACTCGGGACGTAAAAATTATGTCACTAGAAAAATAATTCCTCAAATTCTTATTTTAAACCCGCCGTAATTTTTCGAGGCAAACAAAAGCCTCAAAAATTGTCGTTCTTTCGACAGTTGAAAATATTGTCGGCAGGCAATTAAATTAAGAACATTTCACATTTTATTTCCTGGAATCGGGCATCTAAACAATTGTTTTTTTATCCGTTAGCATGAAATTCTAAGCAGCTCAAAAAACAAACTATTAGAAAGATGTACTAAGTGAAGTTCATTTTCTTTAGGTTAGGTTAGCTTTTTCAGATTCAAATGCTAATGATAGAAGTGAAACAGTTTTGGGCACAGCATGGATATTTGCCACCTCCGCGAGGTGAAATATTTCGCGGGGCTGAAAGCACCAATATGCCAAGAATTCTGTATAAGAATAAAAGGAGAACTGTTTTAATAGCAACCATAATGGGAAATGATTATCGATTATGCGTAAGCGTAAATTTTCAAAGAATCGCCAGAAGATGAAGCAGTACGAGTTTTGAAAAAACGCCACCTTCCTCTCCCTCGAATAACACTGGTATTTCAGATAGTGTTAAATATAAATAATATTCTAATCGAAAGATTAATATTTAGTTGACGTTATTTCAATACATTTTTAGTGCTAGTTATTATAGGGTTTCTCACCACAGTAAATGTATCATCTTTCCTAAAAGATAAGACGTTAAAATTTAGATTAGGGATGGACGCGAGACGCCCAGGGGCGGAGCTACGATATTTGTCACCCGAGACAAAACTTGTGCCCCCGATTTTCAGATGAGCGATCACAAAGTTATGAAAACGTGATCTTAATAAAATGTTCATAAGCACAATAATCATACTTTATAAATCCAAATGTAAGTTTTTATTTTCAGCATTTTCTACTGGCTTTACGTCAGCTTCACATACATGACAGCTTGATTTTGCCTCACTGTTTGCATCACTGTCTATAACGGCTTCATTTTGGTCTTCTGTTTTACTGTTCAGCCATGACGACATTAGTGGTGACAATTGTTGAGGTTTTTTTTTTTTTTTTTTTCGTTTTTGCTCGCTTCCCGAAAGGACAGACGTGGTTCTCCATATTTTCGGTTCTGTGATCCGGTAAATTTTGAGTGCAGGTTCAGCAATTTTATGGATCAAATGCTTTAAATTCAAGATGTAAAATAAATATCGAATTTCGTAGCAGGGGATGTGATACATATAAAAACTATGCATCAAAACCAAAAGTAAATTTAAAAAAAAATATCCCATTCACAGGTTTGATTTGTAATTTCCTTTTTGGCGCCCTCTTTTTGCTCAGCGCCCGGGGCACTTGCCCGGCTCCCCCACCCTAGTTACGACCCTGAATAAGCCTGCCTCGTCTCACATAAAATCTGTAAATCTCTGTCTTGTCTCGTATCGCATCTATCCCTAAAATCTAGATCCTAATAAAGGTATTTTTTAACTAGCGTCATTGCAATAACGCATGTGTATATTACTACAGTAAAACTCTTTAAAGATAATCTAGCATCTCTCTTCAAACAACCACACTAAATACAATAACTGATTTAAAAGAAATGTTGATACTCGATCATTAACAGAGTATCAAGAAATTTCGTGGGAGCACACACAGAAATGAAGAGTAGTAAAGGGATGTTTTTCTCATATATAATTATGAAAGAAATGTTTTGAATTAAAATATTTTGAGACCAAATTGGGTACCTAACCCCTCCCTCTGACGGTACGCGTATGTCAAGGCTTGGCTTCAAGTCTGGTGAAACACTTCTGCAAAACAGAATCCACTCCCACATACAAGACTAAGCGAAATTTTCAGGAATAAGATTATTATATAGTACGAAATACAGTAACTGACGGTAAATATTTTGACGAGAAGGGTTCAATCGTTTTTCAACAGCATTGTACTACAGATTTTTTGCGTATCCTGATTGCGTACAAATTTTTTGCGTATCCTGAAGAGCTACCTCTTGTGTCCCTTTTTGTCACTTCCCTAACAAAGCTGAAAAGTGTTTATGACTTGGGCTTCCCTGCCTGTCTGTAAGGTCAATCCTTCTGCTGCAAAACTGATATACGTTACTGCTATAGAATGCGTAACCATATTGCTATACACTGCATATACCATATGTGCTCTATCGAATGTATTTAGTACGAAAGATTTTGAGTACAATTAAGGCCTATTGTTGAAATGTATTTCGAAGGCGTTCATCTGTTGGAACGAGACAAAAATGACATCTGTTTGGGAAGTTTACAAAAACACAGTCTCTATCAAAAGTGTAAGTATCACTGATATAAGCTCTTTTACAGGGACAAACAAAAGAGTTGTCATAGATATAGATTCTATTTGTTTTGTGTTATGGCAAGCCTACACGAAGCGTGTCTTGGTCGGAAGACTTTTTAAGAGATTCTAACGCGTATTCACGTTAAATCTGAAAAAAACTGACCAACACTTCAGACCTTTAAATCGACAGCCCCGCGGTTGGCTCGAAAGCGGTACCTTCACACTTTAGCCGTCCACCATGTTCAGTGCCTTATCACTCGGCTTCGGTGGGGCTCAGTTATAGGTTCTAAGTGCAGCGAGTACTTGTGTCTCACTGGCTTTAATCAGCTCGCTTTCATCATTACAAAGAAGTGTCAGCAGCGATTCCTCTCTGGTGCCCATTGTTGCGCCTAGACGTGGGTCTTAACCCTTTGAAAAGTAACCACTTTCACATCGATTAGGATACCAACTGGGTAGACTGCCCAACGCTAAAAAAGTACAAACGTTACCATCGCTCGATTTAACTACCAGCAACGTGGCCGTCGATTTAATCGCCAATTCTCGTCAACAATTCTCAACAATGCAGACCCAAAGCTGGCTGTGTCAACGGCAGTAGTAGGGAGACACTGCAGATAAATGTTTCCGACAAAGGAGATGGCTTTAGAAAGGAGAAGAACTCTGATTTTGAATCTAGCTCGTCATAATAGTTTGTACAGTGAAAATGTTCTGGATTTTTATTAGTTTTTATTAGTACGACATGGAAAATTTAAGAAGGTTTCAACCTTTACACTCAAGCACAGGAAGAAGCAAGCGGGGGCGGAGCATGTTTTAATATCAATGGCGCTCATTTTTGAAGTGCAAGTTCATCTGTCTTTACTGAACGCTGCAGATCTGATACAACGTTTAAAAAAGAAACATGGTTAACATCCAGCCACTTATCCAACCATTATTATCTCGATTCGAGAAACGATCCACTAATAGACTCAATTTTTTTTTCTTTTTGACTCTGCAGCAACAAAAACTGCGCAAAAGAAAAAGCGGAAACATCGGCCGATCATTGCTTCCTGACAACAAGCCTGAGAGGATCGCTTCGCGTGTGAGAATTTTGAGTGAGTTTTTGGTTCACTGACCGATATTGTTAGTGGTTGCTGGTAAGGAGAAGGGGGGGGGGGGAGCCTGGAGTCTATTATCGGACAAAGTGTTGCAGAGCTTGGAAAAGGAACATAGAGAACCTCTTCTTCTACTACTAGAGTATACACTTTGAAATTAAGAGCTCATGATCGCATTTTACTCGATGGAAAAGGGAACGAGAATGGTAAATCATTCCGGAACCTGTCGATTATAAAAGACTTTCTTACGCAAGGCCATTTGCACCATGTACTACTGCTTAACAAAGACATAATCTAACAGATATGATTTAAAAAAATAAAACCGCTTTCATTTTAAATTATTTCATTTCCCAGCAAAGAAAAATTACTCCGGACACCTTGGATATTTGACACCACCAATGGCAATTTTTAATTCTTTGGCGATTGGTGTATGCACATAATCGATCATCATTTCCCATTAAGGTTACCATTGAAACTGCTCTCCATATTTTTCTATGCCTATTGGCGAAATTTCTGGCAAGTTGGCGTATTTAGCATCGCGAAATATTTCATCTCGCCATGTGGAAAATATCCAAGCTGTACCAGTATTCACGCTGTAAATTTTCTCGCCAAATACAGAATATATGTCGAGTTGATATTTGGGGATTTTTTTAACGTCAAACTTGGCGATAAATTGCGAAAAGTGGCTAACTTTTGGCATATTACCGCCAGCACTGTCACTGGCAAACCTTTAATGAATTATTTAAAAATAAAGTTTTTTCCGATTTTCGATGCGATATTATCGTAAGAACGTGGCCAAATTAATATTGACTCCCCTCTCCTGGAGTTATCCCTTTTCTAAAAAAAAAAAAAAAAAAAAAAAATTGAAAATCGGTTCACTCTCTTGTCTGTCAGACTGGATCACTTTTATTAGGTGGGGAATAGAGATATCGCAATGAATCACTGACCTGCGGTTAAAAGGGTGGTTCATCGTTAAGGCCATTGTCCATATCGAGCGCTTCCCGCTTGCCGCTAACAGTAGGGGGGCATTAAGGGTGGCCAATTCTCACTTGTAAGCAATAAATTTTTCCTCACCGCAGAGAAAGAGAGAGATACTCCAATATTAAACCGACAAAAGGTAATTGAGGACCGTGAATAATATTGCGGTTTCACACCTCCCCCATCTATTGTTTGGTCGAGGACAGTCCGCTGTCGCCCGGCGGAAAGCGTGGCCATATGTCCCCATTCAAATACATTGTAAGGCGGGAAGCGCTCGATGTGGGCAATGGCCTTTAGGAAGAAGAATCGGATGAAACTTCATACTAACAAGCGATAAGCCACAAGGGCAGTATTAGAGATGAGACGGGCTCAGCCCGAGCCCGAACCGGGCTCGGGCTCTGTAATTCACAATTGCTTTCGGGCTCGGGCTCGTGAAAAATTTCTATTTTATTGAACATACTCCTTGAAACAAATTTTTAAAAAGTGATTCATATGGAAAATAAAAGTACTTATAAAAAAAATAGTGCCACGGGTGCCTAGAAGGCGCGTGAAGCTCTTTGGGTATTTCAGAACGGCGGCGTATATTGCTTAGTTAGTCATGAGATCGGACATTATTTCATAAACATAGATATAAAGAATTAGAAATCGCATTAAAAATTTGCAACACTATTTGTCTTTAATTTGCACAAACAGCAAAATTTATTGTATTCTATCAAAGTTTTACTTCTTTGAATTTTATTTATCTTTAGCTGAAACTTCGGGCTCGGGCTTCAAAAAATGAGCCCGAACTCATCTCTAGTGTGTATGGGGGGATAATTTTTTTTTTCACCGTAGATGAGTGATTTATTGTCCTATCTCTATTCCCCACTCAATAAAACTGACCCAATCTGACAGAACAGTGTGAAAGTGTATGGCTGGTCTAGGTGTCCGTCCGGTCGTCGATTGATTCCTGGGTTTCCACTTTCTCCTTTGTAACTATTTCTTTATTTCTAACATCCGTTTTTTTTTTTTTTTTTTTTTTTTTTTTGGGTGTTCTTAATAAAGAGGTAATCTCTTAGTTTTCCCATCATCGCACGGACACATCGGCAGCAGGGCCGGCCCTAACAGTTTTGCCGCCCCGGACAAAAATATAAAATGCCGCCCCCCACAGTATAATTACTATTAAGAGAAATAAATTGTTCACAGATACTGTTTTCATGCCAATAAAACTGGAATAGCTCTTTAAACATAACACAGCATAAGAAAAACCATATTTATTAAAAACCACACATTAAGCTAAAAACCAAAAGAAAGGGAGAAAAATAAGGAGTTTTTTTTCCTCACTTTTAATTCCGCAAAATTCCTGACTTTTTCTCTAAAATCAATTTTTCAACTAATTCATGTTCGATAGCCAATGTAGTTAAATTATTTAACCTATCTGGAAGAGTTGTGGAACATAATAAATGTTTAGTAAACTTTAATTTTGAGAAACTCTTCTCTGCACTTGCCTCAATTATCGGCAAAGAAAGCGAAATTCTCGAAGCAATAATAAGATGTGGTGTAAAATCTATAGTTGAAATTAGCTTTAAAATTTCAATTGGACTTTCCTTTTTGCCTAATAAGGCCGTAACTGACATTATTTCGTTTACTAGATCAAGCGCGTTTAACTTCCCGATTCTCCATCGGTCAGTATTAACTCTCAATTGTTTACACTATAAACAGTGTTAACGCCTCACCATGGCACAGTGGTTATATCACTGGAAATGGTAGACGGGCGAAGTTTGAAGGTCCCAAGTTCGGGTCCCATCGCGTGTCCGTCGACCTAACCGTTCGGAGTTTTCCGTGGTTTTCTCCAAAACTTTGCGTAGATAATCGGCCGTAATCCCACAAACAAACAATAAACACTGTTACAATGTTTAATTAGCACTTTTTAGGAGTGTCTTAACTCATTTATGCCGTGCAAAAGTTTAAAATAATTACATTGGGTACTTATTAAATTAAATCTGCACTGTAAGGTATTTATCGCTTTGTTTACTGTAAAAAAATAAAACTACCTTAAATTTTAATTCAGGATCTTTCACCAGAACATCTCGTGATTCTCAATCCAAATTAATATGTTACGTGGCTGCTTAAACTCAGTGTTAGCCAGAATACTATCTCGTTGGTTAGTTCTCTTGCATAACAGAACATTTCATTTAAAATCACATCCAATCGAAGATCCTTTGAAAAATCTTTACAGTTTCTTCTTCTTTCAATAAGAGTTCTAGAACAGGTGGTAAATCGTTGTCTTTTGACTGCAATCCTTTCCTAATTGATTCACGCAATTAAAGATTCTGTACCAAATAATAATAAAGCATAGGAACATGAACTGTTTGAGAGAGTTAAATAATCCTAGCCTCATTGGAATTAGATTTGTCAATACCTTTATACCTTACCAAGAACGCGATCTGTTCAATTTTTTTGTCATCAGGAATGCAATCTAGAAATATGGGATAATATTTGGCTAGTTGAATTTCATTAACAAGCTGTAATTTGAATCCAACTGAAAATTTATGTAAACTGGGTAAATATTTGTTTGCACATCACATATAAACAACGGAACAAGGGCGTAGCCAGGATTTTCATTAGGGGGGGGGACAAGACAAGGAGACCATGGAGTACAACTGCTCCTCCTCCCGGTTTGTAATAATCAGACTCTATGACTAGCTCATTTTAGGGGGGTGGGGGCAGCTGTCCCCCTCCTGGTTACGCCCATGCAACTGAAGCGAATGAAATGAAATTTATAGCAACACCAAAAGTGGCAACTTAATTTAAACTGCAGTTGCTAAAATATTTCTAATTCGTTTAAAAGTTTTGAGATTTAAAACTGTTGTTTGAAAACTGTGTGTAAATGTATGTTCTCCCATTGTTAAAAAATGGCTCATTTGAATAGAATGAAATTTGGAAGTTAATTGAAACAATAGATACCAAAATTGTTTTAAATAATTCATAGACTTTGAGATTTTGTAAAAATCGCTTTAAAGTTTGTTCTGGCATCCGTCAATAACGGATTAAGAAAACAGAATGAAATTAGGCCATATGATGGGTAACAAAGCATCATCGAAATTTTTAAATGATTTGAATAAATTGAAAGGGTTTGCAAAAGTTGCATTGCATTTTTTCTTTTCTTTTATAGGGGGCGGGGAGAGAGGGGGAGGGCGTCACTTTAAGGCGTCTGGAGGTAAAACAATAAGAGGCTGTTCGACTTAAACAAATTACGTCGATTTCTTTTTTTTTAATTATTACTATTTTTTTAATTTTGAGAAAATTGTGCAAAAATTTTACTGGCATAATATTAAAATTTCTAAAGTTAATAGAACAAAATTGAGTTACTATCGATGCGATTGAGTTTAATAACATTGTACGTATATATATATATATATATATATATATATATTATTTTGAGAAAATTTTGTGTGACCACTTCGTGAAAACAACTAGTGGTCAGACAAAAGGGAATGAAATGAAATTTTGTTAAATAGTAGGCGGTTAGTAAATTAAATTTCAGGTTTTTAATTTTCTACAAATTTGAATTATTTTTGAGGTGTGACGTAAACTTTGATAAGTTTTTCGCGCATCAAGTAAAATCATCAAAATATAATTCAATCGAACGTTGCAGTGTTAAATATCGGCTACTTGCTATTAAAAAGAATTTTCCAGATATTCTCTTTTCAATTTAATATTCATTACTAGCATCTTCTTTTTTAAATGACTTCTTGATGTAGGAAGCTCATTCACTAAAGAAAACGTTAATTTTGAATGTAAAATATTTTCTCTATTGACAGTTTGTCCCAGTAATTTGTTACTCTCTAACCTGTAATCTTAGAACAATACACAAGAGTTATAAGTTCGCTTTGCATATTTCTGCCAGTATGTTAATTCCATTTTTTGTACAACGAAAATGCAAATGAAATTGCGCGCGGTTAGTAAAAACCCATCAATGACGGATGAATACATTAGCTAGTAAAGTTATTATTCTTCGGAATATTTTTTACCAATTCTTTTACTAATACGAAATGTATTTTTCAAATTCGAGCCAAAATGCCGCCCCCAAAATTTGCCGCCCCGGACAGGGGTCCGGTTTGTCCGGCCTTAGGGCCGCCCCTGTCGGCAGGGATCGGATCCTCCCCCACACCCACACACATTTCTTATCGATCAATGCTTTCTGGCATGGATCTCAACGCTAACCATTTGCGATCACAGAAAAAGGTGGTGGGGGAAGAAATATCTGTAGACAAGACACGTCATTGCAACGATGGTAGCGAACAAGCTAGAATAAAAGGGTAGATTTGATTTTCCTTATTACCCTTATAATTTGAAAACTGTTGCATCTAATTACAATTCAGAAAAAAAAGAAAAAACTGATGTGGGCACCACATGACTTACTTGAACGTCTATATCATAGATATTTTTGATGACTTTCTAATCTAAATTTATTTAATTTAAAACCGAGATACAATGATTCAGTAATAATAATAAGGTTTAGCGATTTCTCGCCAAATAAAAGAGATATCGACAAACTGGGTTCAGTGTTAACTATTTATTTTTTTAGCCTAATTTGGCAATTTTCCGCCGCCAAGCCTGACGACAGTCTGAAAGATTTTGGGCATAGTCTCATTAGTCACTGACCACAGACTTTCAATGAAATGAAGGTATCCACACATTTCAATATATTAAAAGTCTTTTGGGTGACCTTGTAAATAATTAGCCAGTCGATTGTAATCAAAAAAGGAGACGTGCAACTAGATGTTACAACACTTCTGAATACAAAATTTCTACATTCTACTTTATTGGGTAGTATGTATAATGGATATATGTAATTATTTTTGGCGCCAAATTTAGCGATATTTCTGAAAAATTCGCCAACGTCGATGACAGTTCGCGAGGTTTTGAGCATTGCCCAAACAATGACTGACTAAATAGTATATTGAAGATGTTCATTGACCGTAATGTATTTGAATTCTTCCGGGTGGCTCTGTAAATAAGTTATCCAGTAGACTTCAATAGGAAACCAAAGAGGGAGATGAAAACTAGTTGTTAAACTTCCTCGACTAATAGTCTTTGAGATATGCGAGTAGCGTATATATGTACAAACGTAAGGTAAAAGCTAGTCAAATTGAAGTTACGGTTGGTCAAAATGGATTGTACATGCATACGCACAAACACACATACATGCGTGCGCTGTAGCGGATCCGGAAAAATTTTTTGGGAGGGGCTAAATTTTGAAAAAAGCTTATTTCACCCAAACAAAATGTACAATAAAGCAAAAATTTAGTCTAAAGTAATGTAAAACTTTATGGGAGGGGCTAAATTATAAAAAAAAAGATCATTTTATCTTCTTAAAGTGTATAATAAAGCAGAATGTTACCCTTTAGCAATCTCTTTTTTTGGGGGGGGGGCTGAAGCCCCCTAGCCCCTCCCGTGAATCCGCTACTGTGCGTGCGTGCGTTCGGCCGTCTCGCAAAAACTCTTCAAAGTACATTTAGTGATAGTCAAAATCTGAATGCGAAAACTTTTCGCGATCACTAACCTTCTTTTTACTTTGTAAAAGGAAGTAACAATAATCTTGCATGATTTTAATATAAATTAAAAGTTTTCGCGAACTGGGAATTATAACTACACTTCATGGTTAAGGTTTCGCAGTGCACACAAAAGATAAAAGAACTCGACACTATTTTTGGAATTTCAGCGTTAGCAGTAATACTCAGTTTCAAACTACGATATTTACCGCAGAAAAATTATTAAAAGAAATAAAAAGTGAAATGGGAAAAAGAAAAAGAAAAAAGGGCAAACAGACCGCGTACGCAGTGTTCTCTTGGCACCACGTCAGGTTCTGAAATGAATTCAGGAACAAGAAAAATACGGTTTGGGTAGATATATATATATATATATGACAACTCTCGTTCTGAAGGATGAAGAATCGCACCAGAGTCGAGCAGCAGATTGCAGCAGTTTTCTGGCACAGGATGGGGGGAAAAAAGTGGCTTAAAACTTTCGTCTTAAATTAATGTTTCGGATTAAAATAGAGATCATGCTTCAGCAACAAGTTTTCTTCTGAGAGTGAGTATTCGTGAAATCCTGAATTCTCAAACGAAAAATTTGTGAAGAGTCGCTCAGCTAAGGAGTGAAATGGCAGCGAAAACATCTAGCCATCAGGCTCAGAGATGTAAAAAGTTACACTTCTTATCCAATTTCTTTTGGGAAGAGTCAATATATAACTTTAAAGAAGATAATTCTCAATATTTGTGTTGTTGTTGTTTCAAACGCCATCTTGCTAGCCGCATAGTTTCGTCAGATCCTCCATATAGGATGGCGACGGGGAATGTTCAGCGGCTTGTGTTTTATTGAGCTCTAGTAGTAGGAAGACCCACTTATCTCGAGATCTCCTAATTTTGAACCCATTTCAGAAGAGAGACCTGCACTTGGATCTTGTTTCCTTTTAATAGAAAGATCCCTAGTTTTCCGTTGGGGATCGGAACTGACGGGGCGACCCCTTTAAAGCAGCGGTTCCCAACCGGTTGGGAATCGCTGCTTTAAAGAGTTTATACCCAACCTAACCCCTTTTTTAAAAAGTTTATGAAATTATTATTTTAGCAATTTTAGTTTAACCTGTTAGTACCCATCTTTACAAAAGAGACAGTGAAAGCGATTGTTATATCTTCCACACCAGTGTCGTAGCCAGAAATTTTTCATGGGGGGGGGGGTTAGGACTACTGCAACTGACATATATGTATACGTGTGTGTGATAAGGGAGTGAAGAATATATATTTTGTAGGGCAAAAAATTCCTCATGGGGGCAGGTCTGACCTCCCTATCCCCGCCCTTGGCTACGCCACTGTTCAATGCCCATTGTTGCTTCCCGTCGTGAGTTTTTGAATGCTCTTGCTACAGGTCAGTGGCGGATCTAGATACTTCTTTTGGGAAAGTCTAAATCCCCTTAACCCCTCTCCTGGATCCGCTACTGCTACAAGTCACAACCACGGGGGAATTTTTGTTGTTGTTGTTGTTGTTGAATTGAACAAAATTTTGTTAATTGAACAGAAATTGGTTGGCGCTATTTCAGCAAAATAATTTTGTTTGATTTTAACAAATATTTTCGTTAAATTTACAAAATATATCGTTGAATTAACAAAATTACCTCTTTGAAATAGAGCCAACCAAAATTTTGTTGAATCAACAAAACACTTTTTTTTCTTTCTTTCTGTGGGAGCATTCAAAGATCCACACCGGGAAGCAACGATGAGCACAGATGGAGAAATCGCTGCAGTCATGTATTTTCACCGATGGAAGCAACCAGGCTAACCTTGTGTCGAAGCAGCAGCGCACACGCTGGAAAATGTTTCGTAACGAATGCTCTCGACCGCTGTTCTTGTTTACTCTACTCCCCTTAGGATCAGTAGCGGATCCAGGGGAAGGGCTAGGGGGCTTCAGCCTCCCCCCCCCCCAAAAGAGATTGCTCAAGGGTAACATTCTGCTTTCTTATACACTTTAAATAGCTAAAATGATCATATTTTATTACTTAGCCCCTCCCAAAAGCCTAACACATTGGTTTAGACAAAAATGTTGATTTGTAGTACATTTTAATTGGGTGGAATAAGCTTTTTAAAAAATTTAGCCCCTCCCAAAAAAAATTTCTGGATCCGCCACTGCTTGGATTGTCACCCAAGATGTATCGTTTCAATATGAAAGACATTGGAGCCACGAACAGATTTAATCTGTCCCGCAGTGGTCTGGGCGTTAAACTCCGTTCCCATAAGAACACGGCAAGTGCAGCAGCATCCGGCTTGGCCAGTGCTTGGGAGGGTGAAATTCCTCTCTGCTCGACTGCTATGGGACCGTGTACGCTCATGGGAGCTGGTGCACGTAAAATCCGTCGTGGATCCAATGTCCTCCAAGTTGTTAAACGATACCTTTGGGGGTGCCGATTTCAGGGGGCTGGTCCCTCCTCTGGAATGGGTTTAAAATTAGGGGACCCCGAGCGGAGTCGGACTTCATCCCACTGGGTCTCATTAACCCTTTAACGCGCAGTGTTCCCACTCTAGGAACACCAAACTCTGGCGTTTTGACTGTTGCCAGTCACGAAGAATAGATTTGATTTCTATAAAAAATAGTTACGGGTGACATAGCTCCACGAGACTCCTTTACTTTTTAGCACGTCATTTCCCGTAAAAAAAAAGGTCACGATTATTTTTTAACAGCACTGACATCTGCTGAAAAATGAAAGAATGCGAGAACAGCCGGATAGATTGATCAATGCTGAAAAGGGGGCAGCCGTTGCCATCGCTCAACTTAACTACCAGCAAGATGGCGGACGATCGAAACGTTCATGCGTGGCACAGATCTAGAGACCCTTTTTTTGACGGCAGTTGTCTGTGCCGGGCACAGCCAGCTGTCGTCAAAAAAAGGTGTCTCTAGATCTGTGGCACGCGATGAACGTTTCGATCGTCCGCCATCTTGCTGGTAGTTAAGTTGAGCGATGGCAACGGCTGCCTCTTTTTCAGCATTGGGAAAGGGTTGCGCCTCAAAGGGTTAAAGTGGAAGCCGCCCCAAGAGAGGGGCCTCGGGAGGGGAAAGGGTTGCGCCTCAAAGGGTTAAAGTGGAAGCCGCCCCAAGAGAGGAGCTTCGGGAGGGCTGTCTCGTCACCCTCCCGAGTAGTACTAACCAAGGGCACCTTTCACTTCACCAAGATAACCTTCACTTTCGGGGTTGTTGTTAATGCCCCCTGGTTAATGTGCAGAATGGAACGGCTTTCACGTTATTGAGCACCAGTGCGAGGAAGACCGTCTTAGCTCGGGGTCTCCTAATTTTGAGCCAATTCCATACCTGGCATGCCTGGAAGTGTCGCTTGTGCATGGAGGACATAAGAGCAACGTCAAATTTTACGTGCACCAGCTCTCTTTAGTGCACACTGTCACTCGGCAATTCAGGCGAGAGAACTCCCAAGCACTGATCAAGGTCGATGCTGCTTCACTTTTGGTTTTCTGATGGAAACCAAACTTCAACCGACTTGGCCACTGCGGGACATTCCCTATATCTTACTTTACATTGAAGGTTGAATACGCTCTCTTTCACGGGCTAGATGCTTTGGATGATATTTCCCTTCTTAGGAATGACTATTCACTCTTTTCGTTTCGGAGTGTTTTTTAACCTCGTGACAATCTTTCCCTTAATCCATTTCATTCACAAGCTGTCGAATTTATTTCTTGAGACGTTACCAGTGCACCACACCGTTCGCTAACTTGCGCCGATATCTAATGAGTTTTGAAAATCAAATTGTAAAAAATGACGAATTCAGAATAGGTAGGCCTGGACTGGCATCTAGTGCGTTAACGTAAAAATCACTTCCCTTCAATCGCACCTGCGATAAGAAAACAATGCCCAGTCCTGTAATTGGGTGCACATGCCAAGTTTTGCGTAGAATCTAATTGGCCTGTAGCTTTAAATTACGCAAAATAAATTATTCAGACTTCACAAATGCTTCAAACAATACACCGTGGTAAGTTCTTTCAGGATACAATCAAATTCAGCGGTCACTTCTGTGCTTCAGAGTTGATTCAATAGATCGTGAAGGCTGATATCGGACGTAAGAGAGATATTGGTCAAGGGTTTTGGTGTCCTCGTGGAAGTCTTGAAAAGGACATGATGCAGTTTTCGAAGATACATTCAGAACTTATTTTAAATTTTTTGTCGTATTATTTTAAATTTTAAATGCTCGGTCTGTACGCGAAAATGTATCTTCTTTCTTTTTTTTCTGAAGAATAAAGTTAGAAAAAAAGCTTTCCCTTTTAATAATGATGAGGTGTTTGTTTACGAAGTTTTTCCAGGCTGAGAGACTATTTCCAACTTTATATTAATATCTAATAATCACAGATTATACTTTTACAGTGTGCAACTTTTATATGATATTTTGTTCACTATCTACATTAAGTTCGAATAGTTACATTTGAAAGAAAGAAAGCATGAAACTGTTTTTGTAAAATATATTTGGGTTGTTCTTGCAATGATCGAAATCAATTACAAGTACACTGCAAGTAAAATTATTTGTGTACAGCGCGTGAAGAGTGTGCTATTGTATAGAAATATTCATCTTTCAAGTTTAATATTGTTTAATTGTTGTGACAGCTGAAACTCTCGCATGTTGAGTTTAGATAGTCAAAATAGTCGAGTTGTCGTACGTCGAATTTACTTAAAATTATACTTGCGTTGCGATTGCAATGATCGAAATAAATCGTAAGTACAATTATTCGTACAAAAATCGTAAGTACAATCGTAAGTACACTGCAAGTACAATTATTTGTGTATAGCGCCTGAAGAGAGTGGCATTCTATAGAAATATCCATTTTTTCCAGTTTAAAATTGTTCAATTGTTGCGACTGCTGAAAGTCTCGTACTTCGAGTTTGACTGGTGTTTCTTTATATTCAAAAACTCAAAAATGTTTTGAGGCACCCAAATCGTACATACAACTCTTATCTGCAGGTTCTTAAGTCAACCCCTGATTCAAAATAATATCCACGCATAAAAGAATCTATGTTTAATTTCTGAGTGCTTTTCGCCCCCTGCTCTTTCTAATCTGTTTTAATTCCACTTGACACGTGAGATCTGCTAAAAGCTTTTTCCGAATGTATAGGGGGACAAAAAGAAAAGAGAAAAAGAAAACTCATTTTTCATTTTCACAACTTGCGCCGCTGCCAAAGCGCTTTCAAGGATGGTGTGCGGAGACTAAAAGTTGCTTGACTGACTATGGCGCAGCAAAGATTCGATTTCATAGGGCTTCGTGCAACTCTAACTTCGAGAAGAGGCATAGTGAAAATGAAAAACAAAAGAAAAATCGGCGACCACACGAGGAGCCCGTGTTTTAAAATAGGTAAAAGAAAAATAATAAATTAAGCTGAACATGCGGTAATGAGACATTTTTAAAACGCCTTTATAATGCTTAGAGAATATAATTAACCCTTTGAGGCGCAACCCTTTCCCAATGCTGAAAAAAGGGCAGCCGTTGCCATCGCTCGACTTAACTGCCAGCAAGATGGCGGACGATCGAAATGTTCATCGCGTGCCACAGATCTAGAGACCCTTTTTTTTGACACTGCCGGCACAGCCAGCTGTCGGCAAAAAAGGGTCTCTAGATCTGTGGCACTCGCTGAACGTATCGATCGTCCGCCATCTTGCTGGTAATTAAGTCGAGCGATGGCAACGGCTGCCCTTTTTTCAGCATTGGGCAATCTATTCAGTTGTTCTTCAATACCAATGAAATTTCTATCGTATTCTCCAGTTTTCAGCAGATATCAGTACTGTTATAAATAATTCTGAAATTCATTTTACAAATAACCGTCAATTTTTATGGGAAATGATGTGCTGAAAAATAAAGGGGATTCTCGTGTAACTATATCACTCTCAAGTATTTTTATAGAAATCAAATTTATTCTTAGTGACTGACAACAGTCAAAACGTTAGAGTTTTGTGTCCTCAAGGCGAGGACACTGCGCGTTAAAGGATTAACAACTATCATTAAGCAGTAGAAAATGTATACATGAGAAATGTGACCGCGTTAGAAAGTGCTTTTAATCAATGCAGTTGGAACGATTTATCTTCTTTCGAGTTCATGTTTAATCTTTTAAACTCAGGTTTAATTTTTAAATAAACGGATCGGTGGAGAATCTATGTGCCGATTCATTTCTGTGCACCTTCACATCTTGGCAATGAAGGGAGCTGACATGTTAAACATTGGTTCAGTATTGTGTTTAAGTGCAAAACAACCGTCCCCACCCCTCATTTTAACTGCCTAAACTTGTTTTCTAGTGAAAACAACTCTGCATTTCTGCCATTTTTTACTACCTTGTACGGAGTGTAAGGAAGTAATGTGATCACGAAAAATTTTGGGGGCCAAATTTCGACGAAAAAACCGATTTTGACTACCTCTAAATTTAGTTCAAAGAACTTTTTCGATGCATCTCATCGTAAGCTAGCATGCACCATCATATAAACGCGTCTGCAACTCATTTTGACCAGCGGCGAGTCTATTTTGGCCAGTTTTTCCATGCCGCCTGTACGTACTTATGTATGTAACTCCCATATCTCAAAAACTATTGGTCGCAGAATGTTGAAACTTTGTATTTAGGATTGTTCTAACATCTAGTTGTGCACCTCCTCTTTTGGTCTCAATAGAGGCCAATCAATCGAATGGATAGTTTATGTACAGGACCGCCAAAAGATTCGAAATACATTACGCTCTATGGGCCGAAATTCATTAAACTCGCATATCTCAAAAACTATTAGGCGTAGAATATCGAAACTTTATATTTAGCAATATTGTAACATCTACTTGTGCAGCTCCCCTTTCTGTTCCATTCGACTGGATAAATTTTCTACAGGGCCGCCCAAGAGATTCTAAATACACTACGCTCTATGGGCCGAAATTTATTAAAGCGTATTTTAGAGGTATTGGGCTATTTTAAACGACTCAGAAGGGATATTTGCTGTTAAGAGTTACAAAATGAATTTCTCCATTAAAAAAAGTGTCTTTATGATTTATAGTTCTGCTACAGGAACACTCAAAAGATTTCCAATACATTACTGTCAATGTCAATTTTAGGGGCATTCATCCATTTCAAGCACAATACCGTCCTACCATATAAGTTAGGTAATGGTCCGACCACGGTCACGTGCCTTCCCCAACAACTACGCCAAAAGTCGCCAAGATTGGCGAATTTTGGTGTACGTGTGTATGCATTTAACTCTCAAATCTCATAAACTATTAGTCGTAGAATGTTGAAATTTCATGTATAAGATTGTTGTAACATCAAGTTGTGCATCTCGATTTTTGGTTCCAATCTACTGGAGAGTTTATTTACAGGACCACTGGAAAGAAATTCCAATACTTTAATGTCTATGTACATCTTCAATATAATACAACTGTAGACAGTCATTGTTTGGTTCATGCCCAAAATCTCGCCGTCTGTCGTCGACCGTGGCGAGTTTTATCAAAATATCGCCAAATTTGGCGATAGTCAGTCATTTGGTCCATGTCCAAAATATCGCCATTTTTCATCGTCCTTGGCGAGTTTTGGCAAAATATCGGAAAATTTGGTGATAATCAGTCATGGTCCATGCAAGTGCGGATTAAAGGGGGGGCGGAGGGGGCGACCGCCCCTCCCTCCCGAGAAGAAAGAAATTAATGTAAAAGAGCCTATTTTACTTCCGTCAAATGGATGTATATGTCAATCTTCCTACTAACCGCCCCCACCGACAAACTAACCGCCCCCCCCCACTACAAACTTGCAATAATCCGCCACTGGGTCCATGCTTAAAAGCTTTTGGTCCATGCTTAAAAGCTCGCCATATGTTGTCGACCTTGGCGAGTTTCACCGAAATATCCCCAAATTTGGCGCCAAAAATTATTTCGTATTTTGTATAACTCTTAAACTTTAACCCGTAGAATTTTGAACTTTTGTATTTAGAACTATTGTAATATCTGTTTTCAATATCTTTTTTGACTGCAATCGACTGGGAATTTATTTACAGGGTCAGCCAAATGACTTTAAATACATTAAGGTGTATGGATGCATTCAATTCATTGAAAGTCTGTGGTCAATGACTACTTTGGCTATCCCCAAAATCTCGCAAACTATCTCAAGCTTGTCGGCTTTTGGTGAAATATCGCTAAATAAAGTGCCAGAAGGAAATCTTTCAAACTGAACTCAGCTTGGCGATATCGAAATATTTGGCTAGAAATCGCTAAACCTTACTATTACTGATATTTTATCTCTTTCAAACAAAATAAGTTTAGATGAAGTGCGCAGAAAATATTTTTGATTTAATAGACGTGCAAGGAAGTCATGTGTTGTCCACATCAGATTTTTTTTTCCCTCTCAGAAAGAACCGATGTACTTTTTCATCGGTTTACACAATACAGCATCATTATAAGCAACATTATACATGCGCTCAGCAGCAAGATGAGAGCATGTCCTGTTCTGGCGAACATCCAAATCGCCACGGAGTGAATTAAATACTGAAATGAGTGTCATTCTTCCACGTTTCCCGGGATTCCACTCTTCATCAGCGTTTATGCGCAACACATTTGTCACTGCGCTAGGCAGACGAACATTAGGAGGGCATTGCGAAAGGTCCTGAAGATTTTAATGAGAAAAATATTCCCCTCTGATTTATTTCGGAGTGGCGCCAGAACTGATTAACTCAGTTCGACGTGCGTATACGCACACAAAGAAAAAAAAAAGTCACACGGTTTAACTTGTTGACCAGGCAAAGTTTACAATCTAAGCTGAACACATATCCAATAAGAGTCTATTTTTACGCTTAGTTTGTATCATTGGTTAATATTAACAAGAAAAACATCGTAACTGTTTTGGTTTTCTTTGATTTGCTTTTGTTTTTGAGCAGGGCCGTAGCAAGGGGGTCGCGGATCTGGCCCCCGCCAGGGGCGGAAGCTGAAAAATGGGGTAAAATCAGATGGGTCAAAATAGGTTTAGAGTTTTACAATTTTATGTTCGTTTTTTGAAAATAGCACATCTGTAGGAGTGGGCAGGCAGGATTTTCTTCCGTACAATGAGGGTGGGGGGGCTGAAGAGTTATTAAATTGTTGTTCAGGGTTTAGGGGGGGGGGCTCATTTTGGACTGTACTGCCAGGGATGCAAAATCACCTTAGGTACGCTCCTGTTTTTGAGGCGGAAAATCCAGCGAAAAAGTTTCTTCTGTCGTGCTTCCACGTAAAAAAGAAAGACTAGGAATAATTTGAGAACCTCGGATAAAATCTTTATTGTTGTCTGGATACCTGTAAACTTTTCGAAAATTATGTTTCAAAGTCATACACTATGCGTTGGCAATCCCTAGTTTTAACTTGCCTTTCTTTTTACACCCGTAAAGGCACGCACCCAGAAAAAAAAATCTGGAGTGACTCCACTCGACTTTCCGAACACTTACGATTAAGATCATTACCAAGCATTTAAATAAATTTTAATCGATGAATCATTCAAACATATATACCAAATTGAAGCTCAATCGATGCGTCATTTAAACGCTAGCGCACTTTCAAGAACTTCAGCCCGTATGCCATAATGTAAAAGAAATCTTTGTCGTAGCCCTGTAGAAAAACTAAGTCCTATACACATCAAAATTAATATCGGTCTTACGATGGTGGTTTATAACATATATACCCAATGTGAGCTCAATCGAATGTACCGTTTAACGCTAGCGCACTTTCAAGAATTTCCTCCCATAGGCCATAATGTAAAAGAAATCTTTGTCGTAGCTCTGTGGAAAAACTATAAGTCCTATACACACCAAAATCAATACCGGTCTTGCGACGGTGGTTTATAACATATATACCGAATTTGAGCTCAATCGAGTGCCTCGTTTAGCAGCTACCGTGTTCACTCACATACACACACACATACATACATACATCTCGTAAAAATAGCATAAATGAATTCAGAAGACCTCAAAACGTGTAAATACAATGAAATCTCGAAGTCGAATTTTTTCAAGATTACAATACTTTCCTTACATGGTACATGTTCGGAAAGTAAAAATTGGTAGAGGACTAAAAAAGAGGCCAAAGTAGAATTTCTTATAGAAAGCCTTGATTATTGACATCCAATTAACAAAGACTGAAACCTCAGAAGGGGACCAAGCCCCCGTGGAAAATCCCCTAGATACGTCCCTGAATTAAGCTCAAACTCTTAGCAGGGCCCAATGATGACCAACGGGGGCCCCGGGCATTGATGGATTCGGGGGTCCCCTTCTATGAAATTTGTTTTATTTCTCATAAAATTTTGATTAAAAAAATATTTCAGAAAAACATTTTAAATTAGTGGTCCTTTCGAGCCGGGGGCCCTCTGCAAAGTCCCGAATGCTCATCGATAATAAGCCCCTGACTTTTAGACTGCATGCATTATCTCCACTCTCCAGTCTTACTTGCATAATGAATTTTATCGGGTAGAATAATGTCAAGAAAGTTCTGTCCGATATTATGATGGTGGTTTATAACATATATAACCAATTTGGGCTCAATCGAATGCCGCGTTTAGGAGCTATTGTGTTCACTCACATACACACACACATACATATATACTAATACTCGTAAAAATAGCATAATTGAATTCGGAAGACCTCAAAACGTGTCAATACATCAAAATCTCGAAGTCGAATTTTTTCATGATTGCAATACTTTCCTTACATGGTACATGTTCGGAAAGTAAAAATTGAAAAGGGGCACGGCCACTTCTTGTGCGGTGTCGCTCTAATAAACATCATTTCTCTCAGTTATTATCCTTTTTGAAATACAAAGTGTTAACCCTTGGAAGTGCAACCATTTCTCAATGCTGAAAAATGAACAGTCGTTTTAATATTGGAAATATTAGGTCTTTGGACCTCCCCATACTTTATCAAACATTCAAAAAATCGTGTTTTTCTGTCTAAATTTTAATCTGGCTATAAATTAAAATACCGCCAAAAGTCTTATAACAAATAATTTTTTAGTCATGAAACCATTCTTCAAGTTCGACCGTAGCTGAGTATCATTCATGCTTGTAGTCAGAAGAGCAGAGAGCAGCTCTCCTGACAACATTTCACCTGCCTAAGATAACCATCAAGGGAAATACTCAATAACAATTTCAAAATTAGAAAGGTTTTCAAAATCGTGAGCAGTCGTTTTGCATTTTTCCTTTAAATCATGTGTACGAACCAAGGAAGTTATGAACTCAGGGGTCATTTGGACCACAGACTAAATATTCTAATTTCTATCCTTGATATTCCCAGTACAAAAAACTTTAAGAGAGATGGAAACAATATTTTCCTTGAAAATATTATTATCGGGGTCACAATCCTTCTTCGATCAAGTTAAATTTATTGTGTATGATCGTAAAAAAAAGAAAAGAAGTGTTGTTCCCCACTTATGGCCTTCAGAAACCTAAGTTAACTCATTAAAAAGAGTAACAAAACTGTCCACCCGTTTTTGAATGGGTCATGATTTTAAAAGTTCCGCAGTCGAAAACCTTTCTCTGGGTTCCCATTGGAGTGTTGAGGACTACTTAATGTTTCCGTGATAGTCGCCGAACTGCAAGGTTAGGGGATATTGTTCGCACTACTTTGAAAACTTTTTAACGGGTTGCGGTGTCACCCATAAAAGATAGTTTTTAGTTCATCTGTTATTTTGTGGTTCAGCAGTACCGCATACAGTAGAAGAGGTACGCCTGTCTCGGGAGACGCTTCGCGACGGCTCTTCGTATTGCATTACAGTGAAGACGCAGAAAGTGTCAATAGGCCTGCACATGGCAAACAGTGGGCCGTCGTTGCAGTCCGGTGCACAGTGTGTCGAAGTCTGGGTCAAACGACTGAGGTTTGTTTACTGTCTGACCATTGACCGAAGACTACTGTGTACGTGCTTATCCAATCTCTGGGGTCGCGTGTCTTCTCGCTGGGTAGGTCGATAGGTGGAAAAGAGGTGCGGAGAGACCCTGGGACGACACCCTTTCCGGTGATGCTCTACATTGCGGGGGTCTTTCCAGGAAGGAAACGTAGCCATAAACCTTAAACGCTATAGGCCCTCAGCTTTTCAAAACGTCAGAGCTGCTGCCCTTAATATCTTGATGTTTTTTCTAACCCAGCGAAAAACAACCAAAGAAAATGAGAAGTTCTATTGGTCTTTAATGGCTTTTTAACGGGGATCACTGCAGTGGAAGACAACTCGAATCCGACTTGCGGTTTTTTCAGGCAATTAGTTTGTATAGAAATCTTCTGCATTTTTATTGATTTTTTTTTTCCTGAGCGGATTTTCCTGAGTGGATAACAACAACAATGCAAACAATGGCTGTGGTAGGATTCGATACTAAAGAGTACTGTACTGTGTACATGTTGAACGTTAAAACCGTGGGTCTGAAAATCCTCTTGGCTGTCGCTACCAGTTCCATTCGGAAACTCTCCCCCTCACTTCTAATGCACAGTACTCAATAGGAGTAGAAAGGCAATCGCTGTGCTTTCCTTCATACCGAAGTCACATGATTTTCGCTTGTCGCCTGGAGTTAAGGCTAACACTCATATCAGTCTGTGGTCATACGCTGGAATACCAATTCAATGTATTCTTCAGTATCTTCTTACCGGATTGTGAAGAAGTCTCCCCATCGTGCGTAGGTGTGGTTTTGTGGTTTCATGGGTTAGCTTTTGTTGGCGATCCCGACTGGTCATTAAAGGCCATTGCCCACTCCGAGGGCTTGCCGCGGCTACAATGTATTTGAATGTGGAGATTTGGCCGCGTCTTACACCGGCGACACATGGGCTGTCCTCTACCTAACAATAGATGGGGTGTGAAACCACAATATTATCCACGGTCTCCAATTACCTATTGTCCGGAGTACCCTCTTTCTCTGCGGTGCAAAAAAATTATTGCTTACAAGTGATAATTGTCCAAGTGGCCAGCGGCTCCCTCTCGATCTGGAAAGCGGCCTTAAGATTCCAAAATTATTTCGACCCTGCAACATCCCCCCCCCTTTTTTTACAATATTCTGCACGTGCATGTTGACCGTTAAAAAACTTCCCTCACAGCCTGGAGCGTAATGCG
The DNA here is from genome assembly GCA_038373885.1 of Cheiracanthium punctorium. Lineage (NCBI taxonomy): Eukaryota > Metazoa > Arthropoda > Arachnida > Araneae > Cheiracanthiidae > Cheiracanthium > Cheiracanthium punctorium. Next base: position 6,233 of record JAWZYV010002907.1, on the reverse strand, counting down.
CGCTTTCATATCTATTAGTAATAAATGCCAGTTACTTTGTGACAGCTGGACGGGACCAGCGAAGGGAGATCTGGAACCCCCCACTTGACGGAGAATCCGTCCTGCCCCCCAGAACTTCAAATTCAAACCCCAGATCCTGCGTACGGAATCCCCATACGTATTTCCCTGCTACCCGTGTGCAAGTTCTATGTTCTAATGAGAATCGAAATTGTGACGTGAAACCCTAGGGTGGATGAATGTAGCTCTAAACGTCACGTTAGGTTACGTGAGCTTTCCTCTTCTGCAGGGGCTGCCCGACACGTTAAGCAAGGTAAGCATCGCATCGGGGCGCCATTTCGAACTGAGAAAAACTCCATCTATAAAATAAAAGGGGGCAGCTTATTTACGCTTGCAGGGGGGGGCACCACGTACCCTAGGGCGGCTCCCTGCTCTCCTGGCAAGCAAACAAACAAACGATGCAAAATGAGACTCACCACAGTCTTCGAAACCGTCGACGCCGGCAGATTCCCGTCATGTCGCAGCTGCACGGCAGGGAAGCCGCTCACCACGTTGAAGCAACAACAACAACAGATCGTCAGGACGACAACAATCGTCGTCGTCGTCAGTCGGGGACAACAGGAGGAGGAGAAGATCGGAGCAGTTTCGTCGTCACCAGACGTCGTTCCTCGGACGCCCCGGGTCCCGAATAGGAGCCGCATGGCAGCGCATATTCGCCCTGCCTTCGCGCCCCTCAAAAACACGCTTCTATTATTTTTATTTTCCTTTTTATTAGGAGCCGCGAAAACCCGGAGAGGCAGCGCACACAACAACGAGGAGCACGCTGCAACAGCGCTGTGAAAGAAACATTGAGTGAGTAGCGGCTCGGAGTAGCAGCGAGGAGGTTGCCGTTGGGATGCTGGCGATTGCGTCATCGTGACGCTTTTATCATCAGAGAAAACGGAGGGGGGGGGGGGGAGATAATCTCCCTTTTACGAACTGAGACGAGAGCCTGTAAATACACGTGCTCGTTATCGTAAGGAATTGTTTTTATGAAAGAGCATGTCGGCGAGAAATAGTGGTATTATGTTTGTTTTTTAGAAGAAAGTAGGAGGGAGGGGGGGAAAAAGAGTGCTCACAGACGATCAGATTAAATTGTTGAGCGAATACGGCGCGTCGATATCAAACACTTCTTCTCAAAGGACGGTTTCTCGGCAGAGTTAATTAGACGGGTACAGATTTTTGGTTGTGGTATTCCCGATTAATTTCTCCTTAGTTAACCCTTTGAGGCGCATCCCTTTCCCAATGCTGAAAAAAGGGCAGCCATTACCATCGCTCGACTAAACTTCTAGCAAGATGGCGGACGATCGAAACGTTTATCGTGTGCCGCAGATCTAGAGACCCTTTTTTGACGACAGCTGGCTGGTAGTTAAATCGAGCGATGGCAACGGCTGCCCTTTTTTCAGCATTGGGCAATCTATCCAGCTGTTCTCGCATTCTTCCATTTTTCAGCAGATGTCAGTGCTGTTAAAAAGAATCGTGACCATTTTTTGACGGGAAATGACGTGCTAAAAAGTAAAGGAATCTCGTGGAGCTATGTCACCCGCAACTATTTTTTATAGAAATCAAATCTATTCTTCGTGACTGGCAACAGTCAAAACGTCATCGTTTAGTGTTCCCAGAGCGGGAACACTGAGCGTTAAAGGGTTAACGCACGACTTGCACACCCTGAGAAAATGCCACTGGACATGTTCCTGAAGATGGATTTCACTCCTAATAATTTCGGAGAGACTATATAAGAAAGATCACGTCCTAGTGGTTCAGTTCAGAGTCGTCAGCTGTTCCTAAAAGAGAAACGTTAATATTCTGCCGAGAGTCCATCGCCCATAGTAAATACTTATTGCGGTATTATAAGCAAAGCTTTCTCGCTTGTTTTGAAAAGCTTATTTTTGAATGCTGTTTGTGAATACTTCATTGTTGTATGCTGAGGAACAGATGAGAATGACAGTTTTCCTCGAGACTTTCTACTGAATCTTAGACTGTGGAAGGGTTTTATTGCGTGCGACATTAGGGTGGTCACAAGTTATATGCGGGTGAAAAATTTTTATGTTATTTTTTGGGGCACCCCCTAAAAGTTGCCAACTGACTAGAAAATTAGATTGGTAAAGTTTTATCTCGATTGCATAATATTAACCCGTGCCTCATCGAGGTTGAATTCTCGAAAAATTACGATTTTTGCTGAAAATATCTGGTTTTTCCTTCATTTAGTATAAACTATTTGCTCTGTAAACCTGTTTCTTGTTTTATTTCATAAAAAAATGTTGTTGCTTTGACCTTTTACTATTAACAAAACCAATATTTAATGACATTCAGTGTTTTTAAGGTCAGTCTGTGAATCGTACCACCAAAATCTGCATTTTTGTAAAATTAGTGAAAAAAAAAAGTCAAATTAAGAATTTTAAATTGTTCTCACCGATTTTGTATTATTTGCATTAAAAAAAAATCAACAATTTTCATAACTTAAACTACAATTCATGAAATTTTTTTATTTATTTGGTATGCATTTCTGTGCTTCCGAAGAACGATCTTGATTTGCATTTCAGTTGAAGCACACATCTAAGACAATCCTCTCAAATTCTCTTTATTACAAGGCTATTTTTGTTTTCTGATATCTTTATTTAGAATGAACATGGGTACCAGGGTTGGTACCAGGGTTGGTACAAGTTATATGGGGGAAAAATTTTTTAATGATATTTTTCGGGGCACCCCCCTAAAAGTTGCCAATTGACTAGAAAATGAGATTGGCAAAGTTTTAGCTCAATTGCATAATATTAACCCGTGCCGCATCGAGGTTGAATTCGTGAAAAATTACGATTTTTTCCAAAAATATCTAGTTTTTCCTTCATTTAGTATAAACTATTTGCTCTACAGACCTAGTTCTTGTTTTATTTCATAAAAAATGTTGTTGCTTTGAACTTTTACTCTCAACAAAACTAATATTTAATGACATTCAGTGTTTTTTAGGTCAGTTTGTGAATCGTACCACCAAAATCTGCATTTTTGTGAAAAAAAAAGACAAATTAAGAATTTTAAGTAGACCGTCTTTTGTATTATTTACATCCAAAAATAAAAAATAAATCAAGAATTTTCAAAACTTAAACTGCAATTCGTGAAATATTTCTATTTATTTGATATGCATTTCTGTGCTTCAGAAGAAAGATCTTGATTTGTATTTCACTTGAAGCACATCTAAGACAAACCTCTCAAATTTTCTTTATTGCAATGCTATTTTTGTTGTCTGTTATTATTTACTTTTAGAATGGACTTGGGTACCCATACGTATGGACAAGGAAGGGCTATGCCTCCCTAGCTCCCATATTATCGTTATGATTTACATACTGGTATAACGTAAAAGTGGTTCAACACTAACACATAATATCTTTCCGGTGCAGGACCCTTGACGTGCAATAAGACTCCGAAGACAAGAATTTCGAAAACAAAGAATTGATCTCATCAAAAGCAGATTTTAAAATTCTGATTTAGAGGGTGTTGTTGTTCACTGGGATGGAAAAATGCTTCCTCATATTTTGAATAAAGAAAATGTAGAGAGAATAGCGATTTCAATTAGCTGTGGCGATGAAGAACAGTTAATAGAAGTTCCTCTGCTTGAAAATAATATGAGAATAACTCTAAGCAAAAGCTGTATTTACAGCAGTTCAAGAATGGGAGGCAGTTGGTAAAATTCAGGCAATGTGTTTTGATACCACTTGTTGCCTTAGGGGAACGTGCATTTTTTGCTGCAGCAATTACTGGATCGAAATCTTCTATATTTACCTTGTCGCCATCATATTTTAGAAATCATCCTAAAATCTGTTTTGATTGCAAAGTGGGCGAAGCTACTGCTCTTCATCCAGATATTTTTTTAAAATTTCAGATTGGGTGGTCTAAGTTGGACAAGACAAAGTACAAAACTGCTATTGAAGATGAAACTATTACATAAAGAACGCAAAATTTGGAAGAAATTTCAAATTTTCTTGCAGAACATTTAAGAAATCAACAGCTTAGGGATAACTATAAAGAATTAACCCAACATTGTTTAATTTTTATAGGAGTCTCCCCAAATAGACATTTCTTTCAGAGTACCTGGTGCTGTTCATTATGCCAGGTGGATGTCTAAGGCAATTTATTGTCTCAAAATACTTCTTTTCAGACATCAGGTCTCATTAACAGATTTAGAAAAAGGAGGTATTACAGACATTTGTTTATTTATAATAAATATTTATGTAAAGGCATGGTTCAACACTCCCACTCAGACTTTAGCCCCAATCAAGACTTAAAATTATTGCAATACTGAAAATTTGATAAAGAGGCTGCAAACAAAGATCTATAAAATGATAAGCCATCTTTGGTATCTTAACTTGGAGCAAGTTGCATTTCATTTTTTGATGACACTTGGCAAAAAATCAATAAGCATGGCTGTAAAATTAATTGCATTTGAAAAAAAATGATGATGAAGATGTAAGAGCAACAATGTTTCAACGAAGTGGATCATTTATTGAACAAAGAAGTTAATTTTTTTATTTCATCTCGAACAGTAATTTTTTTAAGAGATTTAATTTTAATATACAATTTTTGAATACTGATCCCGATGTATGGTGTGAAAATCAGTATTATTTGAAAGAAAAAAAACTGAAAGCTTTTAAGGTTTTTAATGACTCAGATGAAAGGGGAGTAAAATTAATCCCAGGATTCAATTCCTGTTTAACTGAGGATGAAGAACAAAAGCAGTTTTTACTATAGGTAGTATCCGAATGTAGAAAAACTTTTCCAGACTCTTCGAAAGAAACATTATCTAAGCCTTGCCACTTTAACAAAAAATTGTAAGCAATAATATTTATTTTCTTTATAATGTGCTTCCTCTTAGATACATAACTTTAATAATCAAATATATCTAAACGTTAGTCGTTCTCAATTTTATGCCTTCTTTGACCTTATTTTCTGTTAATTCTTTTACTTAAATTTCATTTTTTTATTTCAGATTTTTTAAAATTACAACCTTTATTTTGTACACAAAAAAGAAAGAAAAACAAAGGATGGAAAGACGAAATATAATTTTTTGAACTTTCATAAAAAAGCCAACTTTTAGGATTCGGATCGTATCTAGTCCTGAAAAAAGCATAGATATATGCTTTTTTTAGACTAGATATGATCCGAATGTTATCCTCTGAGCGTTTTGGAAATGGGCAAATAATCTAAAGTTGTTTTCACGGTAAAATTTTCATGCAATTTTTAAATTATAAAAAAAAAAATAAAATTTTTAACAGGAAGATTTGCAATTATTTAAAAAAAAGGCTTCTAAATTACATACAAGCTTTAATATCAAACATATTTTATGATATCTCAGTGTTACAAATGATTATTATTATAGATGTATTGCAGTGAAAACTGGAATAAAGTGGACGGGATTTGACATCACAACCGCTTGGAGGGTTAAATCTGTAAGTTTTTACATAAAAGTGATGTGTGACTCATCAAGGCGGGAAGTTTTCTTCTGAAACGAGAACAACATCATGTTTCTAGACTCAATTTTATCCATTTTATGATGGAAAGACTGCTTTTTTGCGAAAAACCGCGATTTTTCTAAACTTTAACCTCAATGCGGCACGGGTTAATATTATGCAAATGAGCTGAAACTTTACCAATCTCATTTTTGAGCCTATTGGCAACTTTTTGGGGGGTGCCGCCCCAAAAATTCGAAAGTTGATTTCTTGTGACCACCCTAATGGGTACTCATACGTATGGGCAGGGAGGGGCTATGCCTCCCCTAGCTCCCATATTATCGTTATGATTTACATACTGGTATAACGTAGAAGTGGTTCAACTAATACATAATAACTTTCTGGTCCAGTACCCTTGATGTGCACTAAGACTCCGAAGACAAGAATTTCTATAACAAAGAATTGATCTCATCAAAAGCAGATTTAAAAATTCTGATATAGAGAGTGCTTTGTTCACTGGTATGGAAAACTGCTTCCTCATATTTTGAATAAAGAAAATGTATAGAGAAACGCGATTTTAAAATTAGCTGTGGCGATGAAGAACAGTTAATAGGAGTTCTTCGGCTTGAAAATGCTATGAGAATAACTGAGGCAAAAGCTGTATTTTCAGCAGTTGAATAACGGGAGGCAGTTGGTAAAATCCCGGCAATGTGTTTTGATACCGCTTATTACCTTAGGGGGACGTGCATTTTTTTGCTG